>CM019067.1:206481284-207081284 GCA_009667805.1 Leptobrachium leishanense | reverse complement strand
ACCCATCAAGGGCAGTGCACAGTGCGGTGAACCAGCATTCTCACTGGCCCACCGGGAATCTCCCTGTAGTCCCTAGGGCCAGTACATGCCTGATCCACTCTGCTAAGTTTTTTCCTGTATTGTTTTGTATTTGGGACTTCCTTTTTGTGCAAGACTGTTTGCTGTTTACCTGCAATACAATTATTATTTTTGCTTTTACAGCTTCCAGTGTCTGTTTGATCACCTCCATCGCTAGGAAAATAAAATCTAAAACAACTGGCCACCACCATGGCTCTGTCCAGGCTCGGGCCTGACAACGGCCTAGGTTGAGTCGCTCAAACACTATAGGAGTTATTCAGAAAATACCATAATTTCGGAACCTTCTCAATTGGCGCATTTTGGCAATTCCAGTTTGTCGACCCTGTGGAGAATTCACTATTCACTGCAGGGTCCCCGAACGTGGAGCTACCGAAGAGCACTGCTGATCAGCCCGTCGAACCCCCCCCCCCCAGAACTCTGCTATTCTTTAAAAGGTGTTTAAAAGAATAAAAATTTATGAAAATTTGTGGAAATAATAAAGTCTTTTAATAAAATGGTCTGTTAACCCCATAGTGACCAGGCTGTTTTGTCTTTTCGAAAGTACGGTGTGTCCTATCCTGATTGGTCCGGATCACTTTAATTTCCAGTGCGCATGTGCGGTCTCTATGCAGGGGTGCTCACGTGGAAGCCTTCCTTCGGTGCCGCCCCAGCCGCATTAGGATACTGTAAGGAGCTGGTTCCGGGGTGGTAGACTTGAGCCCAATGTGCAATGATCTTTGCTGAGAGTTTGTTGATGTATAAACAAAAGAGGGTTTATTTAGGAATTCATAGAACATAAAATCAATAGATGAATATAGAAGGGAAGGGAACACACTGAATAAACAATAACAGTAACAACCTTAACTGAAGGCGTATATAAGACAATACTAAACTATACTAAACTACGACAAAAGAGAAATATATAAAGGCAGAGTGTTTTTGCAGGCAGAGGTTCCTGGGTCTGTAAAGGGTCCGGGAAATGCAGAGCATTCAGGAAATGCAGGGGAGCAGGTTCTGCGACTTCTGTAGGATACAAGGTAGCGGATTCTGCGGGATGCAGGGCAGCAGGTTCTGAGACTCCAGTAGGATGCAAGGTAGCGGATTCTGCGGGATGCAGGGCAGCAGGTTCTGAGACTTCTGTAGGATGCAAGGTAGCGGATTCTGCGGGATGCAGGGCAGCAGGTTCTGAGACTTCTGTAGGATGCAAGGTAGCGGATTCTGCGGGATGCAGGGCAGCAGGTTCTAAGACTTCTGTAGGATGCAAGGTAGCGGATTCTGCGGGATGCAGGGTAGCAGGTTCTGAGACTCCTGTAGGATGCAAGGTACAGAGGAAGGAAATGCTGGTGAGGAACAAACAGTTAGGGTCTAGATAGATAGAGGCACAAGAGACAGCTCCCTGTCAGCTTGGCTTACACCAAGACAATGCAGAAGCATTGTGTCTTGGGAGTGGTTCCTTTTTGTAGAGGGAAATCAGGATGCATTAGTCAGCACCTGGTTGCTGGATCAGCTTGGTTGTAGAGGAATTACCAGTCTCCTTACAGGAAACTGGCTTGCTTTTAAGTTTCCTGCGGCGCTGGCGTCCAGGTTCCTGACAGATACCTCCCTTCGGTTTACAAAGTTTCTACCATTAACCCTGGAGTGTCCGGTTCTCGAGGGTGAATGTAAATCTGTATGTTATAGCCTTGCGAGGCTGCATCTGTCTCAATGCATAATTGGGGAGGTTAGTCCATACGTAAAAAGTCCATTTGATTATTAAAATCTGTGAATGTGATAAAAAGATTAAAAAAATCTATAGACTAGTGGAATCTGAGGATATACTTGAACCTGTAGTTCAAGGACAATAAACCACTTGGCTGCTAAGGACGCGTCCTGCCAAGTGTAACTCCTGTGCTATGGATGCGCTGAGCGTGTCCTAGCACAGGAGGCAGCAATCAGCCGGGATTCCGGCTGATTGCTGCCCCCCCCCGGTGCGGGCTGACATCTTGGATGTCAGCCCGGCACTCCGGGACCCCGGGGGGTAGACAGATGTCATTGCGGCGGCGCAATGACATCTATTATAGGTGCCCCCCCCAGTGCGGAGGAGGTGCCTGAAAGGGAGGGGGAAGGTCCTTCAGACCTCTCTCCCTCCCGATCGCTGGGGTCCAGCAGCTAAAGGCAGGCACAGTTTGGAAGGGCACAGTCTGCCCTTTCAAACCGTGAATGGCTTTGACCCCTTGGGTGCCGGATCACGATTCGGCGCCGAAAAGCGCTGAATCGTGATCCTCTCCACGGAGCTGGCTGACATCTTAGATGTCGGCCAAGCTTCTGGGAACTCCCCCTGATGACTGGCGCCATCGTGCATAGTACGATGACGTCAGTCCTGGTGTTAACCCCTAGTTGCCAACAATGGTGGAGATAGGGGGTTCCAATGAACCCCCTATCTCCCGATCCATGGCAGCTAAGGGTTACTGTTTGGTGTTGTTGGATCGACCAGAGCATGGCCTTTCCAACGATACCAAACATGACCATGTAAAAGTTAAAGACAAGAAAAGAAAAAGAAAAAAACAATTGTTTTTTTTTTGTTTGATTTGTTAATGCAGCAATATTGTTCCCATTTCAATTATAATGTGAACAATGTTGCTGCACTAACGATTTTTTTATGCGGTGCGTTTATTAAAAATAGCGAAATTTTCCCCAAAAATAAATGTAACGAGTCCCCATTTCAATTTTTTTTAACAAGCTCAACCCATAGAAAATATAACTGCAAACGCTTGCAGGTTAAAATGTGAAAAAAACACTTAACACATTGTAAATTATTGAAAATTCAAATGTTATTGCATTCTTTGTTATAATACAGTAAGGACATGACGTATACATATAATAATGATATATTATGAATCTTCCGAGTCTGCCGGAAAGAACGATATATAATATGTATGGGTCATATATTAAAATAAGGCTTCAAAACGCGGTTAAACATGATGAGCGAAACTGGTAAAAAAGAGCTCAGCACAGAGGCGTGAAATGGCTCAGCAGCGAGAGGGTTAAAAACATTGTGAGTATTCCTTCTTGTATGAGGATATATAAGTCATATAGGTTGGGGACCAAAACATATTTGTATAGCTCTGGTAAATGAGAGATGAGATATTGGTAGCATATGATATATGTAGCTGTGGTCTATTCGAAAACAAGTTTTACTACTGTGTAATTTATGCAACAGGGCTTTTCCCCTTATCTGGCTACATGTTTGATTCAAGAAGTCTGGGATAGTGTTGGTCTTTAATCTGATGTGTTAGAACAATTGATTATGTAAATGTTGTGTGAGCTAAAGGCTAAAGAATGTTTATTGTAAATATCTAACTGACATAATGTAGTTAGAGACTTTAGGTACATGTTCACCATTTGGTATGCAAATTATAACTGAAGAGGACCTGAAGGAAACCTGCAGTGGTCTTGGAACCAACCAATCAGAACTGTTGGGGTGGGCGGGAAGTTTGAATGTGCATTGCTGTATTTTGTATATATATCCGGTGAAATCTTCCATAAAGAGAGAGAATCCTGTTGGAACATACAGCTCATCTGGTTCTCCTTCAACTACGCTACACTACACTCAACCTCAGAAGGCACAGAGCGGCCTTCTGGAAATGCAAAGAGGCTCCAAGGCAGAGGTTCAGATCAAGCAGATCTGGAGCTGCAGATCAGGCTGCTCGAGGCACTGAGCTCCAAGCAACTCAGAGGCCGGGCTGATCTTGGCAAGAGGGTATCTGGAGAGTCAGGACAGGCGGAAGAGAACGGTTCCGTCACAGAGCCCTTATTTCTAAAAAGTGCAGTTGCTTTAGGAGAAGAGGAAATGATGGTGGTGAGCGGGTAGGATAGTTAGGGAGTATGCTCTTGGTGTATAGTTATTGGGAAGAGGGTACATAGGAAATAGGACTTCATGGGGTTAATATTAACTATGGGTAATATTTACAGAGGATCCACATAGTTAATGATGGAAACATGTATACATTAGGAATACTGTATATCGACCTAGGGTGAGGTTAGACCTGATATAAATAGCAAAAAATTTGCAAACAAATTCAGCCTAGGGGTGGAGGCAGCTGGTTATTATGGTAGTGTTGTGACATCCTATAGATCTTAATTTAAAGAAAGTGGCACAGCTCAAAGTCCATATTTAGCCCCATAGGGTGCAGAGTGTTGAATTCATAAATTAATCTCATTTCTTCTTGCCCTAATATTCTGGTGACGTCGACTCCACGCTTCTTATGTTTGATCTTCTTTAATGCCATGAATTGTAGGCCTTTGGGATCACAGTTATGTTCCTTCTTAAAATGCAGGGGGATGCTATGTGATTCTATCCCCTTTTCGATATTCCGTATGTGTGCTCTTCTCACTCCCAGGGTTCTTATGGTTCTACCAATATCTCTTTCCACAGGGACAGATAAGTAGGTAAATCACATGTGACGGGGGTGTCCTGACCTTCGACCAAGATGGCGCACTCTGAAAGAGCTCCTGAGTCCCCTCTGGCTTCTATCAGCTCCACTGTTTGCTAGCAGGACATGGTGCGTGGCAAAGGGAGACTATATACCCCTAAAGCTCCCGCACATCGCCCTACCCGGATGCTAGGCTCCCTGGACCCGTTTCTCATCCCTACCCCGGCGATCCCGACTCCCGGGGTAGCTCCTAAAATGGCGGACGGGCCTTCTACCTCGCCTCGTGCCCGGGATCATACGGAAGCCACACGCCACTTAGAACGACAATATCTCGCTTCAGTGGAGAGGTTCGGGAGATCCGATCGGAGGTCACGGCACTGTCATCTTGGGTGAGTGCTTTGGAGGACGAAATGCATCGTCCCTCCCCAGACTCCCACCAGCGGCCTTTTCGGAGTTGCAATGCCGTGTGGACGACCTCGATAATCGAGGTAGGAGGCACAATATTAGAATCCGCGGCCTCTCTGAACCCAAGTGCTCAGAAAACCTCAGTGCCCTTCTTATGGGCCTATTTAACCAGGTGCTGGGTAGAGACGCTGATACACCTATTCTTATTGACTGAGCTCACAGGGCCCTGTGACCTTGGCCTTCATAGACTGCTCCCCCCCATGGACGTTATTTGTCACCTGGCAGACTTTGCCCTTAAAGACGCCATTACGCAGAAGGCAAGGTCGTCGAGGTACTGGGACTTTCACCAACAACGTATTGAGCTCTGCCAAGATTTATCCCCCTTCACCTTGACGGCGAGGCGCTGTTTGCAGCCGGTGACCTAAGCACTCCGGCAGGCCGATATAGCTTATTGTTGGGGATTTCCATTCGCTCTTGTCGCTCAGAAGAATGGTATCTGTTACTCCAGGGCTCAAAATTTCAAGTCCCAAGCTACTAGCCAGGCCTTAAGAGTTACTCGCCACCAGTTGCCCCACCTAACCCCTACCCAGCCCTTAACTCAACCCCTAAACACACCCTTAAATTATCAAATACATTTATAAGCAGACATCAGAGCCTAGTGTGAGCAGAGCGAGGAGGCAGCGAAGCTCATCTCCAACCTCTGCCAGTGACAGAGTAGAGTGGATCCAGGGAAGAAATGCTGCCCCCCAAAATTGCACCAACCAGAACATATTCGGGGTGTGTTTGAGGTGCCTTCATATATTCAGGGTGTCTTTTTAGTAGCTCCTCCATATATTCAGGGTGTGCGGGTGTTTTTTTAGGGGCTTCACCATATATTCAGGGTGTGCAGGTGTGTTTGAGGTTCCTCTATATATATATATATATATATATATATACATTCAGGGTGTGCGGGTTTCAGAGCTAAAATATACACCCCTGTAGTTTACAGATTCGTTAGTGTGGGGGTTATTCAAGAAGCTGTGTTTGCTGTAGTTGTAACAGCAGCAAATGTCATCGTTTTAACAAAAGGGAAGTTCATGCAGTGGCAGGAGAAGCTTCATTGATGAAACTTCTACCATTGTTTGGCTTTTCACCGTTACAAAAGTGAAATTCTAAATCTTTTGCTGTTGCAACTGCGCGCACTCTGGCACCTCCTGAGTAACACTGACTTTTTATTACTTTCAACGCCTTTTATATATCCACAAATATTTTGGGAAACTAAAAAAATAGAGCTAGTGTGACTAAAATAAGGACTGTCCTTACTGACTAGGGACACATGGAAGCTGTTTAAGGGAGCAGATGAGAGTGCTAGGAGTTGTGGGAAAGCCCTCACATGAGATGGGGGGGGGGTATTGGTTGTATTAAATGAATGTGACATGTGTTAGAACGGCAATATGGGTTTCTCTTAGTTTCATTTTTTAAAAACTTTTAATCAATATATTTTGCAACATTTCAATAAAGTTTCTGAGAGGTATAGCAGCCTGAATATTACAGCAACCTATAAAACAATCAGGTAAAGGCATCATTAATCTAAACACACCTGTAAGGGCTATAGGAAGTCTATAAACATTTATTTCAGACCTTCAGTCTCTCCAGGTTTAACTCCACAAACCCTGGGGGGGGGGGTGTCACAGAGTGACTGCAGCTCTTGGCTGCTGACCTGTATCTGTGACCCCAGGGTGAAGGATAAGGAGGACAGAGGGTGTATGGGAGTCACTGGTGAGGACCACATGCTGCCTGACATCCTCCAGGCTCCTGAGTGCACACTCTGTGAGGGTCAGTAACCTGCTGCCTGATACATCACCTTATGCTGCTCGGCTCCCCTTTCCCCCATCATTGTGTGTGCACTGCAGGGACTCTGTGCCGTCCTCCCCTCCTCATTAGTGTGGGTGTGTGCAGGCAGGGCTCTGTGCCTACCTCCCCCTCCCCATCCTCATCAGTGTGTGCAGGGTTCTCTGGGCCGTCCCCACCGCTTCAAAAGCACATGAGTGCAGGGGCTCCGGTGACCCGTGGCTGGCAGAGTTAACCCTGCTGATGCTGGATAAAATACAGCTCTAACCTTAGCTCTGTCTGCCTGTCAAACTTTTAGAGCCTGGTGCTGTGCTGCTCTTGCCTGCCCTGAGAGTCTCACTGGCAGGCATGGGTAGCAGATGTCCGGCACGCCCCCACTGGTGTCAGAGGGGGCCGGCGGACGCCATCTTGGATCCCTCCGGCCAGCCCAGAAAAAAAAAAAACACTGCAGCCGGAATATGCAGCAGAGCAGGCAGCATGAAATAATTTATCATGCTGCCTGCAGCTGCATTCCCACTTGCATTCACGTAGTTCCCACTCGCAAAATGCGAGTAGGCGAGTGGGAATTTTGAGGGCTGTGTTACTCCATATGCTATCCTACGGACGTCCCGGCCTTTCTGGTGGCCTTGGAGCTACCGGAGATGAGCATCTATAGTTGGGAGTCTGCGGCCCGTCCGGATCATGGCCTACCTCGCCCACGCTGATCACGCTCCCGTCGACGTCAACAGATTTCTCAGGATCGTGATCCTGCTCCGGATCTCTCGCCGCCTCGCTCTCCGCTTTTGAAGATGGATGGCTCTCCAAACACCTTTGAAGTGACCCCCCTGTTTCTTTGGCTTCGGCCTATCTTCGATGCCAGATGGTATCCCCCCCTCATGACCGTCCTATCTGATGTTCAATGGGTGGCTGTCTGACTCTTCAGTGCTATTTATGCCTCAGGTTGCAGACGATTACGTCCTGCTACGAGTTTGTTTTCCTCCCTCTCATCCCACCCCCCTTTGACTTTCTCTCTCTCCCCCCTTAATTATTTTTTTTGCGACTATTGGCAAATGCCTTGAGTGATTTTTTGTGACAATCATCCACCTGATCCAGCTCCCTAATTTTTCTTGTTTGCCTAAGGGTGAACTGTCACGTTTGTCCATTTGCACGCTTGATGAGTAACGCTAATTTTTTCGGGACCATTGGCAAGTGTCGTGAGTTAATTTTTTGTGACAATTATCCACCTGACCCAGTTCCCTAATTTTTTCTGGTCTGCCTACGGGTGAACTGCGACGTTTGTTAGTCGACACGTTATGATACGCTTGATGATTAACAACAATTTTTTTCTGCGACCGCTGGCAACTGCCTTGACTTTACTTTTATGACTGTTTATTGACACGACAGGATATGCTGGATGATTAACACTAATGTTTTCGTGCTCATTGGCAATTGCCTTGAATTACTTTTTATGACAAATTTTTGCCTGATCCACTTCCCAAATTTTTCTGCTTTGCCCATGGGTGAACTGTGACGATTGTTCATTGGTACGCCATGGTATTTCTAATGATTTACACTAACTTTTTTGCGGGCCAACGAAGAATGCCTTAAACAATGACTTCTATAAATATATTCAAGAACTTTGGCTAGTGACTTGAACCCACCTTTGTGTCATTTATCCGCCTGAACCAGCTCACCAATTTTTATGGTTTGCCTGTGAGTGAACACTGCAGCACGATACTTTGATTTATCTGCCCTTCTGGTCCTGTAAGCAAATCTGTCTCTGTTCTCACTCCCTCTTGAACAATGTGGACTATTGCCTAATTTACACAATTTTTAACCAGGCCGACAGTGAGAACACTGCTGTTGGCTGTTCTGATGGGTTTGCAATCTTACCGGCTGAACCTGGCTTATTGATGTGCACTATTGTATCCAGTGCCTTTATTAACCCGTTCAACCCCAGCACCTGGGATATATACTGAACTTTGGGTCCCACCTCGGCTCACGCATGGTGCCACCCTGACAATATGTCCTAATTGATGTTATTATCTTTGCACAGCAAGAAGGATTTCTTGTGTGGGGTTGGGTTTCCCTCCCCTCCCACCCCTCTTTTCTCTTTTAGTCCCCCCCCCTTTTATTTCTCTTCTCTTCCCCTTCCTTCTTCTTCTCTCTTTCCCCCCTTGATGATGGGAGGGGTGAGTTTCTAGATTATCTGGAGATGTTCTGGCTGGGTGGGTCTTGGGTGGGGGAGGGGGGTTGGGACTTTTTGCGGTTGTGGCGTTTTTGTGTTTTTCCCATGTCTCTCTGCTTTCTTTCCGCAGTCGGAGGAGACGTTTCTGCTCGTTATTTAATGTCTTGATATATTGTTTACAACAACATTTTTCATTGCCATTACTGGTTTATGCCCATTGTTCTTGGTCTAGAAGGATTCCAGACCTTGCTTTTGACACCCACGAGGAACGGACGCCGACTTCCCACAAGACGTTATTCAGCCTTTCTCGGGTCTACATAGCCTTTCTTGGTGACGTACTTCTCATTACTAGGGATGAGCCGAACACCCCCGAGTTCGGTTCGCGCTCGAACTCGAACGTTCCAAATGTTCGTATTCGAACTCAAACTCAATACAAGTCAATGGGACTGAAAATTAGATTTTTAGAGTGCCCTCCAAGAGGGCATATATGCTAGATATTTGCCATAAAAGGTGTATGGGGGTCCAGGAAGTGCCCTGGGGGACTGGAAACAAGGACAAAAAGTTTAGAAAAAAAACATTTTTAAAGGGACAGTGAGTTTTCCATGAAATAAGGGTCAAAAATAAAAACAAAAAATTCCTTCAAATATCGTGCCTAGGAGGTCCCCATAACCTGCCCGTGAAGTGTCGGATGTCTAGGATGTATAGAAACACTTAAAAACAAAAAAATGACATTTCAAATGACGGTAAATGCTTTTCCTTTAATCTATCCATAAACAACTGCTTGGGGCGGCAGTCTGTATGAAAAGAGGAGACATTTTCGGACACGCAGAAAAAGTTAAGTGATTTTTTTGGCTAAATTATTGTGAAACTTATGCAGGCTTTGGATGAAATAGGTGCTTTAAAATTGGGCCTTTAGTGTCGGCAACAGTGCCGTCACACAGTAACCCCTCTGAGGATATGAATCTGATACAGGCGTCAGTGGCAGTGCACCCAAATATTGTGCTTTTGGTGCCAGGCCTGCAAGTACTATCATACAGTAACCCCTCTGTATTATTGTGGAAGAGTGCAGGGGTGGACCTTGCGGTCCTATATTAAAAAGATATGAATCTGGAAATGGGCGTCAGTCCACCCAGATATTGTGCATTTGGTGCCAGACTGCCAGGCCAGCAAGTACCATCATACAGTAACCCCTCTGTCGTATTGTGGAAGAGTGGAGGGGTGGACCTTGCGGTCCTATATTAAAAAGATATGCATCTTGTAAAGGCGTCAGTGCACCCAGATATTGTACTTTTGGTGTCAGGCCAGCAAGTGCATTCATACAGTAACCCCTCTGTGGTATTGTGGAAGAATGCAGGGGTGGACCATGTGGTCCTATATTAAAAAGATATGCATCTGGTAAAGGCGTCAGTGCACCCAGATATTGTGCCTTTGCAAGCAGCAAAGTGCAGCAAAGTGCAGCATGGCAGCAAGTGCCTTCACACCATAACCCTTTTGTAGTATTGTGGAAGAGTGCAGGGTTGGACCCTGCGGTTCAAAAAATTAAAATGATATAAATTTGGCACAGGCGTCAGTGCAGCCAAATATTGTGCCTTTCATGGCAGCAAGTGCCTTCACACCGTAACCCTTTTGTGGTATTGTGGAAGAGTTCAGTGCTGGAGGTTTTGTGAATGCAGAAGACATCCCCGATCTATTGCGTTACGTCAGCATCAGGGGATTGATAATTGCTGATCCAGGACTGATTCATTTTTATAAATGTCAACCGGCCTGCAGAGTTGGTGGACAGATGCACTCTTTTGTCTGTGACAAAACCTCCAGCGGCACTGAACGTCCTTTCAGAAAGCACGCAAGATGAAGGGCAACCTAGTAGCTGCATAGCATATTGGCTAACTTCTGGCCAGTGATCCAATCTCAACACTCAGTAAGCCAGTGGATCATCTGCTGGAAAGGTATCCAGGTCTGCCCTTGCCCCCCCAGGTAGTCCTGCACCATATGGTGAAGATGCTGGCAATGGGTGCCTACATTTGACGTCCCTGGGCGTCGTGGACTAAAAAAAATTAAAAATGCATCAGTCAAGCAGCCCTGGCCTTCACCACTATTCCTCTGATCATCTGCAGCCTCAGAAGCACCTGTGTCAGCACTTGGTAACCTACCAGTGCCTGGAAAGGTGTTACACAAGTGTCGCATTAGAGCGTCCTCAAGTTTTTTCATCCTGTGCTCCCTCTGTGCGGGCAGGATGAGGTCTGCAACTTCACCCTTGTATCGTGGATCAAGAAGGGTTGCCAACCAGTAATGATCCCTCTCCTTGATAGCACAAATCCTGGGGTCCTTTAGCAGGCTTTGCATTATAAGGGAGCCCATGCAGCGTAGGTTGGAGGTGGCATTAGCTTCCGAGTCTTCCTGGTCAATGAGGATGACCGTATCGTGCATTTCCTCCTCCCAGCCATGCACTAGCCCTTGTGTTTCTGGGCACACGAAACCCTCCCTTGAGGAATCCCCACCTTCAATGCCACCACTACTTAAATATTTCTCCTCCTCCTCCTCCTGCCTGATCTGATGAGGACCCGCTGGAATGCTGTCTGCGGAAAGACTGGGGTCTTCAGAGCTAGGGAAGGCCTCCTCTTCCTCCCGCTGCTCTGCCTCTAGAGCCACATGTATAATTCCCCGCAGAGTGTGCTCCAGCAGGAACACTAAAGGAATTGTGTCACTGATGCATGCACTGTCCCTGCTCACCATCCGCATTGCCTCCTCAAATGGTGACAGTACAGTGCATGCATCATTGATCATCAGCCACTGCGGGGGGGAAAAACCAAGTTGACCTGAACCTGTCCTTGTGCCATACTCACACAGGTACTCGTCGATGGCCCTCTGCTGCTTGTGCAGACGCTGCAGCATTGCTAATGTTTAGTTCCACCTGGTGGGCATGTCACAGATCAGACGGTTTGTGGGAAGGTGGAATTCTCTTTGAATTTCTGCCAGGCGAACGCTTGCTGGGAATGACCGTCTGAAGTGGCTGCAGACTCTTCTGGCCTGGCTGAGAAGCTCTGCCAGCCCTGGGTACTTGGTTAGGAAACGCTGTAGCACTAGATTTAGGATGTGTGCTAGGCATGGTACATGCATCAATTTACCCTTGCGTAGGGCGGAGAGATGGTTGCTGCCATTATCACAGACAATCATTCCCAGCTGAAGCTGGCGTGGTGTTAACCATCTCTGCACCTGGCCCTGCAGAGCTGACAGAATTTCTGGCCCGGTGTGGCTCCTGTCCCCTAAACAAACCAGCTCAAGCACAGTATGGCTTCTTTTTGCTTGAGCCATTGCATAGACCCTCTCAGGCGTCGGTTTAACTGCCATTTCGCCAGAGACACAGAAGGAGGAGGAGGGAGAGGTGGTGGTGGTGGAGCAGACAGACCTCATACAAGCAGCTTTCTGGAGGCGTGCTGGATGAACAAGCTCCAGCACAGAGCCCTGTCTTGGATCCCTCCCAGCTGCAATCAGAGTTACCCAGTGTGCCGTGAAGGAAATGTAACGACCCTGTCCATGCTTGTTGGACCACGTGTCTAAAGTCACATGCACCTTGCTGCTGACTGCCTTTCCCAATGACTCGATAACATTGTCTTCCACGTGCTGGTATAGTGCTGGAATGGCCTTCCGTGAAAAGTAATGGTGTTTTGGAACCTGCCACTGTGGTACAGCACAATCAGCAAATTCACGGAAGGAAGCAGAGTCCACCAGCTGGAAGGCAGCAGCTGCGAGTAATTTTGCAAAACTGGCATTTAGACGCTGTGCTTGGGGATGTCCTCCCTCAAAATGGGCCAATACTTACTAACTATCTTTCTTATTTCTTTATTCTGTTTATTATAGGAGAATATACATGGGAATCCTTGTGAAAGATGGTTTCCTCCTTTCTTCTTGTACTGCAGTAAATTCTACCTCTCCATCTTGCCCACTTCAGTTTTCGTGGCTTCTAGAGTTATTTTATCGTATCCTCTATCTTCAAAGGATCCTATCAGCCGCTGGGCTTGCTCTTCAAAGTCCTCATTCTTCGTACAATTTCTCCTTACCCTAATCATCTGGCTTAGACATAACTCTGTGGAAGGAGACCATTCGATGACCAAAACCTTCAAGAAGGTAGACACGAACAGCTTTATTGAAAAAAAAAAACAGCTGTCACCTAGACCACTTGCTAGAAGGTATACCCAAAAGCCAGATGATTAGGGTAAGGAGAAATTGTATATCTGCTCCTATTGAAATTTATGCGATAAACCTGATTGAACTGTGTATTTTTAACCACTGGGTGGCACTGCTGATGCAATCCATAATAGATGAAGAAATTGGTGTATTTATAAATACATATTGTCTCACTATACTTTCACTGGCACTTTTATCCAAGATATCGCACTAAGCACTTTTACTAGTGTTACCGATCATTGTGATATGGGTCACAGTTCTGGCACCTAAGCACTTTATGCAAGCACTGATAGATATATTTAAGATTTCTAAGAAAATAGCACTTTATTGTATAAGAGGTTGCACTTTTTGATTAATATCAAGGCAGAACCCTGCTGTTTCCTCATTGCTTTTGACATCTCTATGCGGTAAATGTGCAGTTATCTGATGTATATAACCAATCTGTCAAACTGGTTTTTGCCTGCTCGTTAGCCCATACCCTACAGCAGGGGTGAGCATTTGTTTTGGCTCGGGGGCCACTTTGTGGGAGCAGAGGTTAGCGGAGGGCTGCACCTTTTAAAATGATGAAACTGTGGTAATTTTATTCAATTTATTTATAGTGCCAATTTCATATCATCTATAGCTGCAAGAAAATTTAATTTTAAACCAGTTTAACCTCCCTGGCGGTATTCCCGAGTGTGACTCGGGGTTAAATTTCTCTACCACAAACGGTAACCCCGAGCCACACTCGGGCTGGATACATACTCACCTCCTCCTGGCTCCCTCGCTGTCCCCCGCAGTGTGATGCAGCGAGCTGCTTCCTGGATGGCTCCCTGCGAGTCACATGATGCAGGGGGGCTGGACGCAGCAAACTTCATTCACAAAACACACTGAATACAAATGGCAAAATTTATGAACGGCCACTAGGTGGCAGTACAGGATAAGAAATAGACCATACCTCATCTCACCCTTGTTCTCAGACAGATTTCAGTGTTTTTTGTTGTATTTTATTGAATATCATTTATTTGCATTATTTTGGATAATTATTTTGGGGATAATAAAATTATTATGTCGTGTTTCAAACTTTATCGGACTCAGTTATTTACTATTTTTTTTTTTTTTTCAGTATAAAGATTTTTATTGAGTACCGTTAGAAATTTGAAGTACAAAATATGAAAGGACAATAACGGCCACGCAGGGCCTGTCAACGCTATAGATCACATATGTGCAGTTAGATTGTTATCAACATTGTACGGTACTTTTTACATGGTAAATAAACAATAAGAAACAAATATAGTGGTTAATATAGTAGTAATAAAACTAGATAAAAAACAAAAAAAAAAAAAAAAGGGAGGGAAAAAGAAAAAGAAAAGGGAAACAGAGAGTAAAACATGCGGTTCGGCTGTTGAAGTAATTTTAAGAGGGGGTGTAAAAGGATTTTTGTTGCTAGGGGTTTGAAGAGTTTTTAAGGGGATGAAGAGGATCCCTTGGAGGATCTATAAGATATCCAACCTTCCCAAGTAGCCTGATACTGTGGAAGGGTGTTATGGGCCGAAGCGAACATTTCCTCGTATTTACAGATACTATCTAAACGGGTCAGGACTTCTGAGAGTGAGGGGGCGGAGGTCGAGTTCCAGTGACTAGCCAACACTAACTTGGCACCCCGAATATAGCCGACATCAACCCTCTGGGTGGTATTTGGATGGTGATGGGGATGAAGTGTAACAGGTACGTTTCAGGCTGGAGAGGATATCCAATGAGGTGCATAATTTGGTCAGGCCATGGATATCAGCCCAGTAAGAGCTAATTTTCGGGCAGGACCAAAAAACGTGTAACAGAGAACCCTTCTCTGTTGAACAACGCCAGCATACGTTGGCACCCTTGGAGATATGGTGCAGTCGAGCAGGGGTAAGGTACCAGCGGTATAATAATTTAAGATGTGCTTCTCTCATGCCTGTGCTTTTAGATAGGCGATACACTGATGATGTGGCATAAAACCAGTCCTCTCGTGAGAATGATAAATTTAGGTCCTTTTCCCATCTCAACATATATGGCAGTTTGCATTCCGTATTAGGAGACACTAAGCAACGGTAACATAGAGACAACGGTTTCCTTAAGTTTTTTTTACCCAAGCATAGCCTGTGGAAAGCTGTCATTTCTTTGCCTGGTATCGCCCTGGTCCTGTGCGCCAACAATATATGTTTAATACGAAGATAGGTAAAAATTTCGTTGGAGGAAATACCAAATTCTTGTACTAGGTCAGGGAACAGTTTAATAGAGGTTGGAGCGAGAAGGTGTTGGACAAGGGTCACTCCCTGAAGCGTCCAGGAGGCAAGGTTCAGGTCAGGGGATAATCTACTTAAAAAACTAAGAGGTGCAAAACTGAGCAGTGGAAGCGGTTTCAATAATGGTCTACCCCAGTGGCGCCAGGTCAGGACCGAGAGATAAGAGGAGGGAAGTATCCCTTCCAGTTTACTTCTAGGGAGAGGGTCATACCACATAAAGTCATGTATAGAATTAGGAGCGATAACGGCATTTTCCAGGCGCAGCCATACAGGAGGTTCTGAGGAGTGCAGCGCGGCCAATAATTGGGCTAATAGGGAAGCTCTATAATATCTTAACAGGTCAGGGAAGCCAAGGCCGCCCAACTCTCTCGGAGTTGTAATTGTAGTAGCCGAAACTCTAGGGGGCTTGCGTTTCCAGATGTGGGCAAATAACATTTTCTGCAGACGTAGGAGGATATGTGCTGGGAGAAAGATCGGAACATTGCGAAAATAGTAAAGGATTTGCGGGAGGATTGACATTTTTAAGGAGGCCATGCGGCCCAGCCAGGACAGATCCACTGAGTGCCATGATTGCAGTTGTTTTTCAATGGATTGCAGGAGAGGGAGATAATTATGCTTAACGATGGAGCTCCTATTTTTTGTTAGGAAAATACCTAAATATTTAATAGAGTCCGAACGCCAGTCAAACGAGTATTGAGTTTTAAGATCACCCAGCGAGGGACCAGGAATATGCAAAGGGAGGGCCTGAGTCTTACCAACATTATTTTTATAGTAGGATAGCCGACCATATTTCTCCAGTAAATTAAAAAGAGGAGGGAGTGAGGTGTCTGGGGTGGATAAATATAGGAGGATATCATCTGCAAATAGAGCGAGTTTCTGTTCGCCTGCCGGTGTAGGCAGACCTGATATAAATGTGTTCAACCTAATATGAGATGCTAACGGCTCCAGTGCCAAGACAAAAATTAGTGGGGATAAAGGACAACCTTGACGAGTGCCGTTCGTAATTGGAAAAGTAGGGGATGAAAATCCCATGCTTAACACCTTTGCCGAGGGGGTGGAATACAGAGCCATAACACTTTGGATAAATGAGGCGGGAAATTGAAAGGCCTCCAGCGTTTGGCGCATAAAGCCCCAGTGCATGCGATCAAACGCTTTTTCTGCGTCTAAAGACAGTAGGAGCCCCGGGGTTCCAGAACGGTTAGCTAAGTCTATTATGTCAAACAGGCGACGTGTATTGTCACAAGTCTGCCTCCCCTGTACAAATCCTGTCTGATCCGGATGAATCAATTTAGGGAGCAGGGGCGCAACGCGCGAGGCCAATAATTTTGCATAAAGTTTTATATCAACATTCAGTAGGGATATGGGGCGAAAATTCGCACAATGAGTGGGGGGTTTGCCAGGTTTAGGGAGTGTGACTACGGTGGCCAGGAGCATCTCTGGGGGAACTTGGCCAGTGGTTTTAATATGATTAAATAAGGCTGTCAGAGTAGGGACCAGGAGGGAGGCGAAATTTTGGTAGTAGAGATTAGATAAGCCATCAGGGCCGGGTGCTTTACCCTTCGGGAGAGCCCGGATTGCTTTGTAGACGTCCTCCTCAGAGAAAGGGGTTAGTAAGTCAGCTTGCTGATGGGGCAGTAATGTCGGCAATTGCGCTTCTGCTAAGAAGGTAGAAATTTCTGCCGAGCAGGGCGGTGAAATGGCCGAGTCAAGTTTAAGATTGTAAAGAGAGCTATAGTAGTTGGCAAATTCTGAGACAATCAGCGCTGGGTTGCGCACTATTTGTCCCCCTAATCTTCAATATGGGTGATTTTAGTTTGAACGCGTCTTGCCCTGAGTTTAGAGGCCAGTAACTTTCCCGCCTTGTTACCTTGAGTATAGGAAGTGTAATTTAATTTGCGTAGGGATCGTTCCATAGCCTGTAGGTTTAAGTGCTCCAACTCTTTCCGCAAGGAAAGCAATTGAGATGCAATCGATGGGGTCGGCTTATTCTTATTTTGGGATTCTAAGGAGGAGATTTGTTGTAAGAGAGTTGATGTTTTAAGAGTATACTGTTTCTTTCTATAAGCCCCCTGTTTAATGAAATGACCTCTGATAACCGCTTTGTGGGCTGACCACACAGAGGAGATCGCAACCTCCTCCGAGGTGTTCAATCTGAAGTAGTCCTCAAGAACCGACGCCGCCCCATCCCTCCCAGCCGGGTCCACAATCAAGGAATCATTTAGACGCCACGAGCCCATACCTCGAGCCGGAAAATGAGCCCGGAAGGACAGAATCAAGGGGGCATGGTCAGACCATGTCATGGGTCCTATGTGAGCATCTAAGAGGTGGTGGACCATAGTCCGGTGTATGAGGCATAAATCGATTCTGCTATAGGAGGAATGCACCTGGGAATAGAAAGTGTAATCCCTAGTCTGGGGGGAGATGCGCCAGACATCATACAGGTCAACAGAATGCAGAAAATCAGTGAAGCGTCGGCCAAGAGACTTCGCTTTTTGAGAGGGGAGGCGGCCTCCAGAGGACTGGCAGTCAACCATGGGACAGGGAGTCATATTAAAGTCGCCACAGATATACACCGCGCCTTGGCTAAGGGACTGAATTTGTTTATGGGCTTTCCTGAGGAACTGCAACTGGTTAACATTCGGGAAGTACAAATTAACAATAGTCACCGGAACATCATTTAAAGAGCCAATCAATATCAACATTCTCCCCTCCTTGTCCTGGTGTTGAGATGCAACCTGAAACAACCAATCTCTATGGAAGAGGATGGAGACCCCTCTCGATTTGGTTGGAGACATAGAGTGATAAGCTTCAGGGTACATCTGAGACCGAAGACGGGGGGCATCGTGAGACCGAAAATGTGTCTCCTGTAAGCACACTACCGCAGGTTTATATTTATGCAAATCTCGGAAAAGACAGTGTCTTTTGAAAGGAACATTCAGACCTCTAACGTTTAAGGAGAAAAATTTCAGTTCAGGGGAACCCATCAATCATATATTGGGAAACATCCGTTGGTAAGCGTTCCCATCCCCTCCCAACCCCCAATGTAGACAGTCCCCCATGAGGAAGAAGCGTTCGTCCAGGGGACCATACAGCAGGAGAACTGGAGGGAGTACTGGACCAGACGAACCGAAAGAAAAATAAAAATAAAAAGGGAGGACAAAATAAGGGAAAAAGAAATTGAGAAATTCAGTAACAAAAAAGACACTGCGAGCCCGCAGTGTAAAGAGGTGTAACTCGCCGTGGTGAAAAAAAAAAAGCGAGGTAGAATCTCAGGGTAGTAAACACCCACCGGGGGGTATCCCTGGCGTACCAGAGAAGAACGCAAACAAAAATATCCAGAGCAATAAGCTCGTGTCAGATATGAGCCACCAACAGGGGGGTGAGGGAGCTCGGTTCTCTATGAAGTAGAGGGTCTCTCCAACATTTAAGAAGAAGCAGAAAGCAGAAAGCAGTCGGGAACAGCTGGGCAGAGGAGAACGATATCAATACAGGCCCAGACATAGGGCGCCGATCATTTTGGCTTGACGCGGTGCCACTCTGGCGAAACTTTAAGTGGAGATGTAGTTACCACGCGAGGGGGGTGTACTCCTTCACAAACCCCCATTCCTGCAGGAGCAGCATGCCCGACGGGATGTTGGTGATAGCATGTAGCCTCCCTTCTCTCCATATAAGCAATTTGGTCGGGAAACCCCACCTGTAAGCCACCTCGTGGTTCCTCAGGAGCTTCGTCAAGGGGAGGAATTCGCGCCTCTTTGCCAGGGTCATCGCTGATAGATCCGCAAACAGTAGCAAGTTAGCATACGGAGTAGGCAGGCCGGGCCTTTCCTAGCCGCAGACATTAAGGACTCCTTAATATGATAAAAGTGAACTCGGACGATAACATCTCGGGGGACATCCGGTGAAAGATGTTTCGCTTTGGGCAGTCGATGAGCGCGGTCTAGGAGTAAGTCCTGGAGAGAGGCCGATGGGAGTAAAAGTTGAAAGACCTCCATGAGATATGCCGGGAGATCAGCCAGGCCCACCGCCTCCGGGACTCCACGGATCCGCATGTTGTTTCTGCGTGAGCGGTCCTCTAAGTCAGCAACTTTGGTGGCCAGCGCATCATGTGCGATTTGTAAATTCTGGTGTCTGTCCACAAGATCATTATGAGCCAGACAAATATCGTCAGATTTGGTCTCAAGGTTGTCAGTACGCTCACCTAGATCCTGAACATCATGGCGCAGCTCCTGCAGCGCCTCTTTGAAGTCAGCCTGGAGGGTAGTGCGGAGTCCCTGGAGCATATCATGCATTGCCCTCTCAGATGCTGGGGACGTGTTAGAGAGGAGATCCGCATCCTGTTCCTCCAAGTCCAGGCCAGAGAGAGAGGAGCCCGAAATCGGGGAGCCGCCATCTTGGATTTTGCGGCCTTTCTCAGATCGGCTGGTCCGGGTCCCTTCAAGCTGCCGCTGGGCCTTTGGAGGTGCCATCCTGCCTCCGGATGGTGTTAGGACCCCGAGGGAGGTAATTTGAAGTTGGGGTGCCCCTTGTAAGTGCCGCTGGAATGGAAAAACCGAGCGCCGCACACAGAGCTCTCAGAACATGCGGCTGCTCGTGTCGCCGGCTAGCCACGCCCCCCATTTACTATTTTTTTTAAATTAATTAATTAATTTATTTATAAAGGATTTTACCAGTAAGGACTCTTGATTTCACGGATTTCAGTGCGAGATTCCTAATTATTACAGGCTAACTATGTACAAAAACACGTTTCCTTTAAAAAAAAATTATAGACGCTTTTAGACACAAAATTTGGAAAAAATTAGACCGCCAGGGAGGTAAATGAGACAAACGTATCCTATCACACTTTTCTACAATTTTTTTGAAATCAGGACTGAGATTGCTTGTTGATTTTTTTTTTTAATATTATGCTCTCTCCTTTCCAATACCATCAAAGCCTGCACGTTATATATTGGTATATATTGCCCCCAGCTCACATGGATATATATATTGCCTCAGCTCAAATGGATATTATTGCCCCCAGGCAGCTCACATGGGTATATTTGCCCCTAGCTCTCACCTCCTCTGCTGTTGCCCCAGGCTCCGTGTCCACTGGTGTTCTTCTACTCCCGAGGCGAGCGGCCGCTGGCATGCAGCTTTGCCGCTTGCCAGGGATGGGAACCACCTGATCAGCCGCGTTCTCGCGAGATCGCGCGCTGGTCAGGTGGTTCCCATCCCAGGCGAATGGCCAGGCTGCATGTCAGTGGCCACTCGCCTCGGGAGTAGAAGAACGCTGGGATTTTTCAGACTGTCTTGGCGGGCCACAAAAAAACTCTGTGGCGGGCCGCATGTGGCCCACAGTTTGCCCACTCCTGCCCTACAGCCATTTATTGGTACTTCATAGGTGCTAGATATGTATGCATATTATTCTTATTGATAGTGGTATTTGCATTGTGTATATAGGTTTATTGTGCATGTGCAATAAACCAGACCTGCATGTGTGCATACATGAAAAGTGCTGCCTCATTCCAATCTAGCACTGAAGGGGGTTAATAGTGAAGCGCAAACACACACCACACCCCCTTATCAATAAAAGTCACCTCCCATGCAACTTGACTTTGCATTACATGTCAATCTCTGATGCTGTGCAGACCTGTCCTATTCCTTAAGCTATAACGTGTACCAGACCACCTGCATTTACATACTGACTTTGCTTACTTGCCGCCAGCCCTTGATCTATGGACCGTCCAGACCACTCTATCGCTGTATACTTGTGTACCACACCATGGATTATTCCCTGCATCAGCCAGCCTACCCTAAGGTACAACCTGCATATCCCTACGCAGGGCCGGATTAACATAGGGGCAGATGGAGCAGCAGCTCCAGGCCCATGCCTCAGAATAGGCCCAGAGAAATGATAATTATGTCTGCATTTGAACCCCTGTATCTCCAACTCCATAGCAGCTAAATGGTCAAATTAGGAATGGCCTTTCCAGGGGTACCAAACATGATCAGGTTTTAAGTAACACCAATAAAATAATAAATATTTACTTTATCTTTTTCTTTCCAACAGTAATATTTTTCACTTTTCAATTATAAAGGAAACAATGATGCTGCACTAACTAACCATCACATTTCTCATGTCACCAACAAGTATGGAGGTGATGGGTGATGATACAATCCATTGTTACAAATTGTTACATCAAAAAAATAAAACCGCCACACTGCAGCGAAGAGCACTGCGGGGAACTTTGGACCCCTGGGTCACTAATCTTTACACCTCACAAGGTCAAGTGAGGTGTCATTGGACAGGGCAGAGTCTGGCCTTTGCATTAATACCAAACCTGACCATGTAAAATCGAAAAGAAAAGAAAAACATTTTTTTAATTTATTTATTTTTAGTTCCAAAGTGATGGCATTGTCCATGTGTCACATATAAAATGATCAATACTACGGTCATTACTCACCTTCTCATTTCCCACGCTGGGAGCAAGGTCAGTGTTTTATACATAGTCATATTATTCGTAAAAAAAATATGTTCCAAAACACAAGGGAAATATTTATTTTTTTTCATTTTTGGTTAAAATTGTATATTTTCTCAGAAAAATGCAGTAACAGGTTCCCATTTCACTTTTTTTTAACAAGAATGCCCTATAAAATATAAACACAAAGGTTTGGATGATAAAATGGGAAAAAAAATGTTTACACTCTTTAATTGATTAAAATCTGAATGAAAAATTAATAACACAGTATCTGCCTGGTTAAATATACCTGTATCTGCACTATTAAATAACCAAAAATATGTTTTCATTTTTACTAAATTACAAAAAAAGCCCACCAAAATATTCAGCTCCAGGCCCATAGAGATCTTAATCCGGGCCTGTCCCTACGCTAAAGGCTCAAACCCCCAGAACTTGGGTCCCACCATGGCCCATGCCTGACAATATGTGACAATTCATATGCACATAAGAGCTACAACACACAACATTTGTGGCAACCAGGTAGCGCAGGTACACATGTTTATCCTATATAGGAGCAAAGCCCTATTTTTACCTCCTTTGTGGCAGCTCTCCGCAGTTGCAAAATTAACTGCAATCCAAGGCGCTAGATCTGGGGGATTTACCCAACACATGCCATGTATTATATATTGTTTTTGCCATTAAATGGACTTCTAAAGATACCATTATTTTCATTATATGGTATAATGTACTATAAAAAAAATTATGAAATATCTATACTATAAAAGAGTAAGCTAAAAACTGTCCGTCGCCAAAACCCTACTGCGCATGCGCGACGGACATTTGAAAGCGGCCGTTAGAACACACAGGTAGCTGCGCGTGCCGGCCACGTGAAAAAAAAAAAAAAAAACGGCACGAGCCGCGCGCAGCTACCCGTGTGTTTACACGGCCAGATGCCCCGATCCTCCAGCGGTGACCGTCCTCCGGCGGGCCTCCAGGCTCAGGCGAGCCCCCGGCTTGGTTTGGGCCTACAGGCCCAGCCGAGCCGGGGACTCGCCTAAGCCTAGAGGCCCGCCGAGCAGCCAGCGACAGCCGGTCACCGCTGGAGGATCGGGGCCAAAGTTCCCAAAACATAGTCCCCTAAATTGGCCCTGAGCTCCAGCGGTGACCTCCTCCGGCCGAGCAGGCTGCTAGGCGGGCCTCCAGGCTCAGGCGAGCCCCCGGCTTGGTTTGGGCCTACAGGCCCAGCCGAGCCGGGGACTCGCCTAAGCCTAGAGGCCCGACGAGCAGCCAGCGACAGCCGGAGGACGGTCACCGCTGGAGGATCGGGGCCAAAGTTCCAAAACATAGTCCCCTAAATCGGCCCTGAGCTCCAGCGGTGACCTCCTCCGGCCGAGCAGGCTGCTAGGCGGGCCTCCAGGCTCAGGCGAGCCCCCGGCTTGGTTTGGGCCTACAGGCCCAGCCGAGCCGGGGACTCGCCTAAGCCTAGAGGCCCGCCGAGCAGCCAGCGACAGCCGGAGGAGGTCACCGCTGGAGCTCAGGGCCTAAATTCCCAAAACATACTCCACCAAATCGGTCCTGAGCTCCAGCGGTGACCTCCTCCGGCCGAGCAGGCTGCTAGGCGGGCCTCCAGGCTCAGGCGAGCCCCCGGCTTGGTTTGGGCCTGCAGGCCCAGCCGAGCCGGGGACTCACCTAAGCCTAGAGGCCCGCCGAGCAGCCAGCGACAGCCGGAGGAGGTCACCGCTGGAGCTCAGGGCCTAAATTCCCAAAACATACTCCACCAAATCGGCCCTGAGCTCCAGCGGTGACCTCCTCCGCCGAGCAGGCTGCTAGGCGGGCCTCCAGGCTCAGGCGAGCCCCCGGCTTGGTTTGGGCCTACAGGCCCAGCCGAGCCGGGGACTCGCCTAAGCCTAGAGGCCCGCCGAGCAGCCAGCGACAGCCGGAGGACGGTCACCGCTGGAGCTCAGGGCCGATGTTGCCTAACACATACTCACCGACATCGGCCCTTAGCTCCTCCAGCGATGGCAGTCCCGCTTCCAGCGTCCTCTCTCTCTTCGTTGGTCGCCGGCATGATGTAACAAAAGCCTTTGACCCCGGCATTTTGACCCGGGGTCAAAGGCTTTCGTGACGTCATACCGGCGACCAACGGAGACAGAGAGGGCGCTGGAAGCGGGACCGCCATCGCTGGAGGAGCTAAGGGCCGATGTAGGTGAGTATGTGTGGAACCGGTGGAGGACTCGAGGCCGATGTAGGTGAGTATGTGCTCTACACACACACACCCTGCTTGCTCGGCCGGTATCCAAGCTTAGGCGAGCCCCCGGCTTGGCTTGGGCCTAGAGGCCCTGCCGAGCCGGGGACTCGCCTGAGCATGGAGGCCGGTCGAGTTGCATGCTCGGGCGTCCTCCAGGCTCAGGCGAGTCCCCGGCTCGGCTGGGCCTCTAGGCCCACGCCAAGCCGGGGGCTCGCCTAAGCTTGGATACCGGCCGAGTAAGCAGGGTGGGTGTGGAGAGCACATACTCACCTACATTAGCCCTGAGCTCCAGCGGTGACTGTCCTCCGGCTGTCGCAGGCTGCTCGGCCGGCCTCCAGGCTCAGGCGAGCCCCCGGCTTGGCTTGGGCCTACAGGCCCAGCCGAGCCGGGGGCTCGCCTAAGCCTGGAGGCCGGCCGAGCAGCCTGCGACAGCCACCGCTGAGGCTCCGGGCCAATGTAGGGGGATGTTGCCTACACATACTCACCTACATCGGCCCTTAGCTCCTCCAGCGATGGCGGTCCCGCTTCCAGCGTCTTCTCTCTCTCTCCGTTGGTCGCCGGTATGACGTCACGAAAGCCTTTGACCCCGGGGGTCAAAGGCTTTCGTGACGTCATCCCGGCGACCAACGGAGAGAGAGAGAGAGAACGCTGGAAGCGGGACCGCCATCGCTGGAGGGCCGATGTAGGTGAGTGTATCCACAAGCTGGGGGGCCAATATCCACGTGCTGGGGCAGTATCCACGTGCTGGGGCAATATCCACGTGCTGGGGCAGTATCCACGTGCTGGGGCAATATCCACGTGCTGGGGCAGTATATCCACGAGCTGGGGCAATATCCACGTGCTGGGGCAGTATCCACGTGCTGGGGCAATATCCACAAGCTGGGGCAATATCCACGTGCTGGGGCAGTATCCACGTGCTGGGGCAGTATCCACGTGCTGGGGCAGTATCCACGTGCTGGGGCAATATCCACGTGCTGGGGCAGTATCCACGTGCTGGGGCAGTATCCACGTGCTGGGGCAATATCCACGAGCTGGGGCAGTATCCACGAGCTGGGGCAGTATCCACGTGCTGGGGCAATATCCACAAGCTGGGGCAGTATCCACGTGCTGGGGCAGTATCCACGTGCTGGAGCAGTATCCACGAGCTGGGGCAATATCCACGTGCTGGGGCAGTATCCACGTGCTGGGGCAGTATCCACAAGCTGGGGCAGTATCCACGTGCTGGGGCAGTATCCACGTGCTGGGGCAATATCCACGTGCTGGGGCAGTATCCACGTGCTGGGGCAATATCCACGTGCTGGGGCAGTATCCACGAGCTGGGGCAATATCCACGTGCTGGGGCAGTATCCACGTGCTGGGGCAGTATCCACATGCTGGGGCAATATCCACGAGCTGGGGCAGTATCCACGAGCTGGGGCAGTATCCACGTGCTGGGGCAATATCCACAAGCTGGGGCAGTATCCACGTGCTGGGGCAGTATCCACGTGCTGGGGCAGTATCCACGTGCTGGGGCAATATCCACGAGCTGCGGCAGTATCCACGTGCTGGGGCAGTATCCACGAGCTGGGGCAATATCCACGTGCTGGGGCAATATCCACGAGCTGGGGCAGTATCCACGTGCTGGGCAGTATCCACGTGCTGGGGCAATATCCACGTGCTGGGGCAGTATCCACGAGCTGGGGCAATATCCACGTGCTGGGGCAGTATCCACGTGCTGGGGCAGTATCCACATGCTGGGGCAATATCCACGAGCTGGGGCAGTATCCACGAGCTGGGGCAGTATCCACGTGCTGGGGCAATATCCACAAGCTGGGGCAGTATCCACGTGCTGGGGCAGTATCCACGTGCTGGGGCAGTATCCACGTGCTGGGGCAATATCCACGAGCTGCGGCAGTATCCACGTGCTGGGGCAGTATCCACGAGCTGGGGCAATATCCACGTGCTGGGGCAATATCCACGAGCTGGGGCAGTATCCACGTGCTGGGGCAGTATCCACGTGCTGGGGCAATATCCACGTGCTGGGGCAATATCCACGTGCTGGGGCAGTATCCACGTGCTGGGGCAGTATCCACATGCTGGGGCAGTATCCACGTGCTGGGGCAATATCCACGAGCTGGGGCAGTATCCACAAGCTGGGGCAGTATCCACGTGCTGGGGCAGTATCCACGAGCTGGGGCAGTATCCACGTGCTGGGGCAGTATCCACGTGCTGGGGCAGTATCCACGAGCTGGGGCAGTATCCACGTGTTGGGGCAGTATCCACGTGTTGGGGCATATATCCATGAGCAGGGGCAGTATAAACGCAAAACAGAATAAACGCCACAGAGCCGAGCACAATAAAAACGCCACAGAGCCGAGCACAGTACCATAGACGGCACAGAGCCGAGCACAACAGAATAAACGGCACAGAGCACAGAACCAAGCACAATGCACCACACTTATCAATAGACTGCCCTCTGGGCAGGCTTTACACCTAGTAAAAGGAATAAAAAAAAAGGGAGAAAAAAACAACACTTTTCGAACTTTGACTTCCAAATCTACAACCGCTAAAAGACACACTGACAAACTAAAAGACACACTGACAGACTAGTTTCTAAATTTTTTGTCTTGAGTTTAGAAATATCCAATGTTTACATGTTTTTTTGCTTTTTAACCCCTTCGCTGCTGAGCCATTTCACCTCTGTGTGCGGAGCTCATTTTGAAAATTTTATGCTCATGTTTAAATGCGATTTTAAGTATTCTTTTATTAGACGACTCACACAAAAAAAAGTAAAAAAATGAATATTTTTTTCTATTTTTTTTTATTATTATGCTCTCTCCTTTCCAATACCAAACATGACGCTCTAGTTGCCTCTGATCGAGAGACACCAGGATGTAAAGGACCCCCCCCCCCCTATATCCACAGGGAATAGGGAAATCCTTTGGCAGCTGTGACGTCAGTGGGCAGGGGAGGCCCCAGAGGCTTTGGTGACATCCAAGATGTCAGTCATCTCCGGGACAAGTCTGTGATCCGACGTCAATTGGTTCTAGATTGCGGTCCAGCACGTAAAGGGGTTAAAGAGAGACATCGCTGGAAAGGTCACACTATTGCCCGTCTTTTTTTTTTAATTCCCCAACGATCGCGAGGGAGAAGAGCCCACCCCTCCCTTTCAGGGACACTCCCAGCTGTGCCGGGGGATGCCTGGAACTGAAGGTGTAACGGCCGGGGCTTAAAAGTCGTGGTCTGACTTGGTCACGACCCTGGCCAGAGAGGTGATTATCGGGAGAGAGAGGGGGGTAACGACATGATGTACCAGGTACCTTGGTCAATAAGCGACCATCTTCATAGGACGTACCCGGTACATCATTGGGCGTTATGGGGTTAAAGAATTTAAAAAATGTTGCTGCCAGTCAAAAAATATATAAAAAGACGATTTGCTGAAAATTAAAAAAATAAATGGTTGAATAAAAAAAATTGCTGATACTTTTTAACATTGAATCCTACGGAATTCGCCTTTTTAAACATGTCAAACTGAATCACTGAAAATCAGGGCATTTCACTGACACTTCGGTGCAGTTCGGCATTCTCTGAATAGATTAACCATCACTTCTTTATGGGACATCACCGAATTGTGGAGAACTGCACCATATTTCACTGTCAATTTGCCAGTATTTGGCAAATTGACAACTTTGTGAATAGACCAGGGGTCAAAATTTCCACTCGCCCCCTCGCAATTTGTGAGTAGAAATTGGGGGAGGGCGAGTAGAAATTGGGCTGTAATTGGAATGCCAGCGTTGGCATGGAGCCGTCACTGGCATTCCCTTTTTTATGTGATACTGTCTGCTCCAGTGCGTAGCGAGGAAGGAGGGGGGGCGGCGCCGCAAGCAGGGACGGACCCGAACGCTGGGAGAGACGTGCTTTCACATCTTCCCAGCGTCTGCACTCAGCCAGCTTCCGGGTGGTCTGTGTCACGTGTGCTGACACAGAGCCTGGAAGCGTTTGTGCATGAGAAAAAAAGCCGAGTGAGGAGTGATCTGATTCCTTCCCTCTGAGCGGAGGGGAACTGCTGCCTGGAATGTAAGTAATTACAAGGCTGCAGGGGTTGCCATGGCACCCGGGCCTCAACAGTTAGGGGGGGGCTCTTCAATGTAGCTGAACGCCCTGCCCCCGAATTTCCTGTTTTCCAGCGTGTGGAGCATGGTGCAGACACATGCAGGCTTACCCATGCCCACCTTACCAGAGTGAAAAAGCTGCTGAAGCTGTGCTGCTTCTCTCCTGCCTCCCTCTTCCCCTGCACAGCATGGAGCCTGGGCCATCACTGTCACCAGGAGATGCAGAGATAACAGATTCTCCCCCTCCTGATTAGGCTAGGGTCAAACGAAAGCATTTTTACATGCGAACGTAAAAAAGTGCGTCCGAACGCATTGACGTATTTTTTCACGGAATACGCGAAAACGGTCATACGATGCACATTTTTGTGCGGGATTTTTTACGGATCTGCAATTAAATGCGTAATCTAATTAACCAAATCAATAGGTGAATCAAAAAATAAGGTGAAGGGGTATAAAAAGCCATTTTGTGGATGGTGGCGTTTCACCAAGATGGATGCACTGCAAGTGTTTGTGTTTGCTGCAACGGGCTACCTGTACCTCCAGAACAAAAGACAACGGCGATCATGGGTTCATCCCATCAACGCTGCCAGACACACGCATGGACACTTTGTGACGCTGTACAGGCCACTGCGAGAGAAGGACCCCGTGAAGTTTTTCAACTACATGCGGATGTCCATCCCCTCATTTGATGAACTGTTGTCACAGTTACGGGAGCCGCTGACCAAGAGGGACACCATCATGAGGGATGCCATACCACCGGAGGAGATGCTGGTCATCACTTTGCGGTAAGTACTTCCAAACACCAGCATGCATGACTTCGCTGCCAGTCAGCAGACATGTGTTCGGTGTGCAGAGCCCCTATTGTCGGTCTGTAGTGACATGTACGCAAGCACATTCATACCCACCCACACGCAAGCATCACATTCCAAGACATGTCCAAAAAAACCTCTGACACTGACAAGAATGTATGTAAATAGAAATATATTGTAATAAACAAGAAAATAAATAAATAACATATTTGTAACATATATACAAAAGAAAATAACATGAAGGACAAAACATAACAGTGACAACAGGAACAGCATGTCAACCAAAAACATAAAACAGACAAGACACCTCACAAATCCTGGTACAGAGGAGCATCTGGCTCATGAGGAACATGTGTGGATCCGCGGTGGTACCCAGACTCTGGGGGAGGCCCAGCAACATGGGACATGGGTGGCGCCTGGCTGTGGCTGGCATAACCAGTGACATGGTGGCCTTGTGGCACAGCACCATAGTAGACCGGAAGCCTGTTCTGGACGGGACAGGATCTCATGGATGAGGTCCAGGGATCTGCGGCGGTACTCCACCTTCTGTGCCGGGGTCATCTGGTCCAGCAGGGATTGACAGGAGTGGACAAAGGACATGTCCTCACTGTCAGTGATGGTGCAGCATGGAGGTTGTGGATGGTGCGACTCCATGAAGCTGACCATGGCCTGCTCAAAGTCACTAGGCGGTCCCCTCCTCCTGTTGTGAGCCGGTCTGGTGCTGTCTGTCGGTGCTGCAGCTGGCACCGGTCCGGTCTCCACCTCCCCCTCCAACTGCGAGTCCGTGAACCTCCTCCTGGCAGCTGCCAGAACCCCCTGCCAGCAGGTGTTGCTCCTGTGAGCCAGAGGTGGATGGCTGGTAAATGCTGCTCACAGTTGGCCTTGGCTCCTGGGTCCTTCTGAGGAACGACAATTGTTCAGCGTAAAGATAGCTGTGCTACTTCTTCCTTGCCCCAGCTCCAGAGCGCGCAGCTGCCGCTTCCTTCTTCAGGACCTGGTGTAGCTGTCCCCGATAGTGCGCCACTTGTTGATGATTTCATGTGCTGCAAAACATAATGAGAGTGACATTAGGTTCGGTTCATATGATGTGATCATAACACAGATTTAATTCATATTTCCCAGGTATCTTGCTAGTGGATGCAGTTTGAAGGATCTGCATTACAACTTCCGTGTTGGCAGATCAACAGCGGGTGAGATCGTCCACAAGGTGTGCCAAACAATATGGGAAACCATGAAGGAGCAATGTTTACTAGGGATAGACCGATATCACTTTTTAGGTGCCGATACCGATACCGATAATCGGCTACCTTTCAGGCCGATAACCGATATCGGGTGCCGATATTCTGTACATTAAAATTTTCGAGGGGGGGGGGAATCACAATTTCTACATAAATCTGGTGTCAAAATTGTAAACATACCAGCTGAGAGAAATAAAGTGCTTGAAAAAAAGTGTGATGGTTAAGAAATCGCAACCACCCCATTTTTCTTTCTTTCAGAAGCTCCAGCTTTTCTTCTTTTTTGGTACAACAAAGCAACCTGCAATGCAAATAGTCCCAGATAAAGGACTATTTGAGGCATTTATTTATTTTGTTTCCCCGCTCCTTGGTGTACTGCGCTGCGGAACCTGCTGGTGCTATAGAAGTGATGATCTGTAAAATGCTGGTCCCAGCCGCTCGGCTCACAGGAGTTTACAATATAGAGGAGCAGAGGGACCAGCTCACAGGACCTTACAATTCATTTAAGGGGTTTATTCACTAAACTGTTCTTCCTGTTGGCTGTCCTTGCTGCCATGCGGGTCATAAATTTCAGGTTTATTCTATGCAAAGCATGCCTGGCCTGGCTCCTAGGTGTTGCCTCGACTCTGTCAGGCTCAGGTATGGTGGCTGCAGAGGTGTTTGCAGCAGGAGTCAGATGTTTGCAGGATTTGTGCACAGGGCATATTCTGCACTTATTGGGGCACAGTAAACAGAATCTCTAGAATCCACTGCTGGGAGGGGGGGGTTCAGAGACCCAGGAAGATGTAAATCAGTACCCCCTCATTTGTAAAAAGTGCAGCACTACTTTATAGCAAACTTTTATGCAAGGGGCCGTGACACAGAAGCTGGCAGTCGGGTAGCCCAGGACCACTAAAACCCTAACTGTGGCTTCTATCATTACTAAAAACAAAATCTGCAAACTCAGTTCCTTGTCCCCAGGTGGCTCCCTAGAAAGCTGATTGTAAGCTCCTGGGGTCAGAAATCAAATTTTCCCTAATGTGAACTCAAATCCCTGCACCTGCCAAGACAAAACTAAATGGCTGGCAGATAAAGGGTGCCGTGAACTATTTGAGGCTTTTATTTATTTATTTAATCTCGGTGTCAGGGCAGTAGAGTTGAGCAAGATTTATGCTCCTATGCAGCCACTTGAAGTGGGATGGGGAGCTTTACAGACTGGCAGGTAGCACAGCGTGAAGGAGCAGACAGGGAGAGTGAGAGCAGGGGAGGAGCACAACAGAGCGGAACGGACCCTCCGTAAATCAGTCCGACCATCCTGTTTGTTTTTATTACAATTAGATGTGCTTCCTCCCCCTCTGTTTCTTACTGTGTTCGAGCCAGTGGAAGGGGGAGACCTCGAGGTGACCTCATCATTGCCGGCCAGAGTGCGGAAGTGCCGGATGGGACGCATGCCCAGAGAGATCGCAGCTTCTCAGAGTTATCGGCACATCGGCAAGTGAAACAGCCCGATGCCGATAACCTGGAAATCACTGAATATCGGCCCCAAATATCGGTGGTACCGATAATCGGTCGACCCCTAATGTTTACCAATATCCACGGACGAGGCATGGGTAGCAATTGCAGCAGGATTTTGGGGGAGAGCCAACTTCCCCAATTGCCTTGGAGCCGTGGATGGCAAGCATGTCTGCAAAGTGAAGCCACTGCACAGTGGCTCACTGTATCAAAATTATAAACATTTCTTTTCCATTGGCCTACTGGCGGTGGCAGATGCAAACTATGATTTTGTGTATGTGGATGTCGGATCATACGGCAAAGACTCTGACTCCACATTATTCAGGAACTCTACACTGTGGTATGAGCTCAAGAGTGGGACCCTGCACATACCCAGCACCATTGCCTGGCAGTGACGTGGCAGTCCCCTATGCCTTCGTGGGTGACGAAGCATTCGGCCTATCCACACATCTCCTACGGCCCTACTCAGGGACACACCTGACTGTGAAGAAGCGGGTGTTTAATTACAGGCTGTCGCGGGCGAGACGGTATGTGGAGTGTAGCTTTGGCATACTGACCAACAAGTGGAGGATTTTTCATAGACCGCTTGATGTAAATGTGGATTTCTGTGTGGATATAGTGAAATGCTGTTGCATCCTACATAATTATGTTCGTGCGAGGGATGGTTTTAATTTCGCTGATACCCTCACAGTTACGGGTCTGGATGAATATGCAAACCATGACATAATACCTGTGAATAGAAACAGCAACAGGTTTCGCGATGCTCTGTCTGATTATTTTACTAGCAATGCAGGGCAGGTGCCCTGGCAGCTGGGGAGCATTTAACATGTGACGGCACCTATTATGTTTGCCTTTACTTTTGTTGTACATGCAATTTACATGTGATTATGAATTAAATAATCATGTACTCACTCTGTAGCTTCTGCTCTCTGTCAGACCACGTATCATACTCCAGGTACACCACCCTCGACACTGCAACCCATGCGCTGGCCTTTCTGGGTTTGTCCTTGTACAGGTCACAAGCCGTGTCCCAAAGCTCGGGATGCTCCGCCACTGCAGCTATCAGACGCTCCACATCAATATCCAGACCAGCTATCGTCTGCAATTGCCAGGTACCACAACAGCCACAACAGGACACTTTTTTCGTCTGGACGTTATATAGGCCGCACATGTGCAGCGTCTGACGTCTCCTAATCACGCAAACACGCCGCTATGCCGCAGCTGCGCACTCAGTACGTCAGTACTAGCGGTTCTGCGTTCTCAAAAAAATGCGTTCAAATTCCACTTGCGTTGCACGGCCGGACTTTTGTGTGGCCGTACTTCGTATATTGGCCGTCATTGCCCGTCATTTGCTGCTAGTGCGGCCGTAATTAAGTGCGCCAGAACGCACGTTAAAAGTGTGATGGTCTGACCCCAGCCTTAAACACTGGGCTGAGCAGCGGTATGTGTCGAGGGAGGGGGGTTGGAATCTGCTACATTCATGCTGTTTAACCCTGCAAGGCCAGAGTACTGACCAGATTCTCTGCTGAAGTGTTAGTTATCCCTCCTGCTATCCTGTCAACCTATCTGGTAGAATTTATGTTTGTATGGGTGTGCGTGTGAGCTGAGTGTGTATATGTGCGTGTGAGCTAGGTGTGTGTATAGGTGCGTGTGAACTGAGTGTATATGTGTCTGTGATAGGCCGTGTTAGTCCAGATGGCAAAATCACGAGTATAACAGTACGTAGTGATACCTTTTTTTTATTGGACTAACGTTCCTATACTGCTATAGTACTGTATAGTATAGTATTGCTATAGTTGTGATTTTTTTATAAATATGTTTATTATTGCAGAGGTAATTTACAAGTCCAGCAATTCAAAAGAACTGCATCAGAGCTCATGTGCTACATTCCCCATATGCAGCACAGAACTCTGGGTAAGACATGCAAATGACATCTGCAATTTCTAAATTTTCTGCAGTGTGTGTGTGAGGGTGTGTGTATGTATATAACTGGGGAAAGCTCCTGAGTGGCGCTGATACAGTAATGTGCGGTGTGTATGAGCATATCAGAGCACCACAGCAATAATAACTCACGGTAATGTGTCGTGTGTATGTGCGTATCCCGGAGTTCCACATCAATAAAACGCACGCTTATACACACACACACCGCACATTACTGTGAGTTTTATTACTGTGGTTCTCTGATACACACGGCACATTACTGTGAGTGTTATTGCTGTGGTGCTGATCCACTCATACACACTACGCATTACTGTATCAGCACCACAGTAATAAAACAGTAATGTGTGCAGTGTGTATGAACGTATCACAGAGCCCCACAGCAATGAAACTCACAGTAATGTGTGATGTGTATGACCATATTCCAGAGCTCCACAGCAATAAAACTCACGTTCATGCACACCACACATTAGTGTGAGTTTTATTACTGTGGAGCTCAGAGATACGGTCATACACACCGCACATTATTTTCCTTTATCTTTATATTGCTTTGATATAGTAATGATAATTTAAGAGGGAGTGTTTAGGGGCGGAGTTAAGTATAGTGGTTGGCAGGGGCAACTGGTGGCGAGTAAATCTTAAGGCCTGGCTAGTAGCTCAGAACCTGAAATTTTGAGCCCAGGAGTAGACTAAATGCCCGAAATTGCACTGTACGGTAAAATTCACCATTCGGTGGCAAGTTCGGCTCTTATTGAATAACCCCTTATATTTCTATATGCTCACCTCAATTTTATGCCTAGTAAGTGCAATCTAAATGGGGTCAATGTAAAAGATTTTTGTTTCCAAGCTGTTTTTTTTTTGAGAAAGGATTTTACCAGGAGGGATACATTGAGATTTCTCTCGTTTTCAAGTATGTCCTGGGTGGCGAGTATGTACCGTTAAGTGTCTTGCCCAAAGAGGTGCTTGTCGGGATCGAACCCATGTCTCCACAGGCTCTCTCCACGCAGAGCAGTGATGTTACCTCTACTCCACCCAGCCGGTTTTGCGTTGTTGATTGTTGTATTTGTTTCATTTTATTTTTGCTTATTTTAAGTTACTGATATCTTCAATATGCTTTGGTTTTCTCTCGTATGTTTATGAAAATATTTTACTCCGTGTCAGTGTTGCATCCACTTTGTGATATGATTTGTGTTGTAAACTGCCCCCCCCACACATGGACGTCCACAGAATGGGGCAAGGGGGGCACGTGCCCATCACTCACAGCACAGCCCGCAGCACTTTTCATCGCTGGTTAACAGGATGATTTGCTGCAGGCTCCTCCCTGTCTCCTCTCCCACCACCTGACTGACTGCAGGGTGTCACGTGACTGCAGCATGAGGTGCTGGCCGGGAACAAGGAGACACAGAGACAGAGAAGCTCTCCAGGACTGTGGTGAGAATTAATAAAGATTTTTTTAAACAAAAAGCTATTGTAGCTTTGTTTCTTTTTAGAGGGGGGGGGGTGATGGGTGGGTGTATTTGACTATGGATTAGCTTTAACATTAGGGGTTAATCTTGGAGTTAAATCTAGTGCTAGGGTTACCCTTAGGGATAATTTTGGGTTAATTATAGAATTAGGGCACTTTTAGGGACAGTACAATAATTTTCTTTTTTTAAGGGCGCCTCCATATAATCAGGGTGTGCGGGTGTCTTTTTAGAGGCTCCTCCATATATTCAGGGTGTGCGGGTATCTTTTTAGAGGCTCCTCCATGTATTCAGGGTGTGCGGGTGTCTTTTTAGAGGCTCCTCCATAAATTCAGGGTGTGTGGGTGTCTTTTTAGGGGCTCCTCCATATATTCAGGGTGTGTGGATGTCTTTTTAGGGGCTCCTCCATATATTCAGGGTATGTGGGTGTCTTTTTAGGGGCTCCTTAATATATTCAGGGTGTGCGGGTGTCTTTTTAGAGGCACCTCCATATATTCAGGGTGTGTGTGTCTTTTTAGGGGCTCCTCCATATATTCAGGGTGTGTGGGTGTCTTTTTAGGGGCTCCTCCATATATTCAGGGTATGTGGGTGTCTTTTTAGGGGCTCCTTAATATATTCAGGGTGTGCGGGTGTCTTTTTAGAGGAACCTCCATATATTTAGGGTGTGTGGGTGTCTTGTTAGGGGCTCCTCCATATATTCAGAGTGTGCGGGTGTCTTTTTAGGGGCTCCTCCATATATTCAGGGTGTGCGGGTGTCTTTTTTGGGGCTCCTCCATATATTCAGGGTGTGTGGGTGTCTTTTTAGGGGCTCCTCCATATATTCAGGGTGTGTGGGTGTTTTTTTAGGGGCTCCTCCATATATTCAGGGTATGGGGTGTCTTTTTAGGGGCTCCTTAATATATTCAGGGTGTGCGGGTGTCTTTTTTAGGCTCCTCCATATATTCAGGGTGTGGGGGTGTCTTTTTAGGGGCTCCTCCATATATTCAGGGTGTGTGGGTGTTTTTTTAGGGGCTCCTCCATATATTCAGGGTATGTGGGTGTCTTTTTAGGGGCTCCTTAAAGGGATACTCTAAGCAACATGACCACCTAAGCTATTTTAGGTGGTCATGATGCCCGGAGTATCCTGCCCTTGTCCCCCCTCCCTCCGCTCAGCCGATCAGCTGAAAATGCTGAAAACAGCTGAGAGAGGCGGAGGAGTTTACTCCGCCCTCCCAGCTGTCAGTCAGCAGAGCGGGAATCATATTTCCCGCTTCTGCCGACTTTTGCCGAGTAGGAGACGTCATTGCGCTTTCAGCGCGATGACGTCTCCTACTCCCCGCAGAAGCTGGCGGCTCCCTCTTCGGGTTAGTGTTGCGCGCATCCTCTTGCGCGCAACACTAATCCTCAGAGGGAGCCGGGAGGAAGCCTGCCGATTGGCTGGCTTACGTGAGAGGCGCGCATGCGCGCTTCTCACGTAAACCAGAAGCCAAGACGCAGCAAGAAGAAGGACGGGAGCGGAAGAGGAGGGAGGTGAGTATAAAAAAAAAAAACGCCGCTGGAAACCAGAGGATTTTAAGGTAAGTATTGCAGTTACAAGAAAAGAAAAAAAAAAGAAGGTTTTATTAAGGGAATAGGGATAGGTTAGGAAAAAAAAACGGGGGGTGATTTTTTTGTTGGAGTGTTCCTTTAATATATTCAGGGTGTGTGGGTGTCTTTTTAGGGGCTCCTCCATATATTCAGGGTGTGTGGGTGTCTTTTTAGGGGTTGCTCCATATATTCAGGGTGTGCAGTGTCTTTTTAAAGGCTCCTCTATATATTCAGGGTGTGTGGGTGTATTTTTAGGGGTTACTACATATGTTCTGGATGTGCTTGTGTCTTTTTTAAGGGCTCCTCCATATATTCAGGGTGTGCTTGTGTCTTTTTAAGGGCTCCTCCATATATTCCGGGTGTGTGGGTGTATTTTTAGGGGCTCCTCCATATGTTCAGGGTGTGCGGGTGTCTTTTTAGGGGCTCCTCCATATATTCAGGGTGTGTGGGTATATTGTTAGGGGCTCCTCCATATGTTCAGGGTGTGCGGGTGTCTTTTTAGGGGCTCCTCCATATATTCAGGGTGTGCGGATATCTTTTTAAAGGGGAGAAAAAAAAAAGGTCCCGATAGGTTTGTAACGTCATCTAAAACGCTTGGTAAAAGTCTCATCTCTAGTCCTATGGCCACTCATTTCAGTTTCGCCTCAACCTGACCAGGTCTAGCACTGCCTTCACTGAGGACAGACAGGAGAGCGAGTGACCAGTAGCGCAGAACAGTGATGTATCTTGGCCTAGGCCGACAAGGCCTAGGGCGGCACTTTCTAGGAGGGGTGGCAAAAAAGCCCCCTTCCCCCGCTCAGCAGGACCGCCCTCTGGTTTCTGTATCCCCCCACTCCGGACCCCCCTAGTGTCTCAGACTTCCTCCTTTACATGTCTCTGCACTGCTGGGAGGAAGTGATCATATCACGTCACTTCCTCCCAGCCCTCCCCCATGATGCAGATGCACGTGCAGGCTACAGGGTAGTTGCGGAGGTAAACAAAGCCCGACTGGGACATAGCTGCCTCTCCCACAGCACGGATTACAGAGGTGTTTTGAGGTTGTCCAGTGCCCCCAGACAATGCACAGGTCAGTGATGGATGCAGGGATGATGAGCACTGTTTGGGATACACTGAATGAAAACTGTGTCCTGTCCCTGTGCACCCCCTAGACCTGCACTTCTTCCCAGGCACAGGCTGAGCTTCTCACATCTCACATGGGGCTCTCTACCTCCTGAAGGCTCACTCAGGATCCCTGGGTCTGGCTGGGCTGTGGCTGCATCTCATACCAACTGTGAGTGGGCTGTGCAAGGGTCTCTTCCTCCCCTGTCTCTCCTTGCTCTGTGCAATGCAAGGAGAGTTCAGGGTCAGACAGCAGACGAGGCAGCTCTGCCCTCCCCTCTCCTTCCCAAATCAGAGGCATTAGCAGGCACCAGGAGCTCTGACAGCTTCCTGTACAACAACTGGAGTTGCTACCAGCACATACACAGCACCTAGACCAGGGGTCAGCAACCCTGGCTCCCTGATGTTTTGGGAATGGCTGACTGAGCATCATGGGAGATGTAGTTCCCAAAACATCAGGGAGCCAAGGTTGCTGACCCCTGACCTAGACAGCCTGCATGTCCAGCCTTGCACATCCACCTGGGACCTATAATGTCCATCCCTGACACATCCACCAGGGACCTATAATGTCCAGCCCTGACACATCCACCTGGGACCTATAATGTCCAGCCCTGACACATCCACCTGGGACCTATAATGTCCAGCCCTGACACATCCACCTGGGACCTATAATGTCCAGCCCTGACACATCCACCTGGGACCTATAATGTCCAGCCCTGACACATCCACCTGGGACCTATAATATCTAGCCCTGACACATCCACCAGGGACCTATAATGTCCAGCCCTGACACAACCACCTGGGACCTATAATGTCCAGCCCTGACACATCCACCTGGGACCTATAATGTCCAGCCCTGACACATCCACCTGGGACCTATAAAGTCCAGCCCTGACACATCCACCTGGGACCTATAATGTCCAGCCCTGACACATCCACCTGGGACATGATATGTCCAGCCCTGACACATCCACCTGGGACATGATATGTCCAGCCCTGACACATCCACCTGGGACCTATAATGTCCAGCCCTGACACATCCACCTGGGACCTATAATGTCCAGCCCTGACACATCCACCTGGGACAAGATATGTCCAGCCCTGACACATCCACCTGGGACATGATATGTCCAGCCCTGACACATCCACCTGGGACCTATAATGTCCAGCCCTGACACATCCACCTGGGACCTATAATGTCCAGCCCTGACACATCCAACTGGGACCTATAATGTCCAGCCCTGACACATCCACCTGGGACCTATAATGTCTGGACCTGGACATCCACCTGGGACCTGATATGTTCAGCCTTGCACATCCACCTGGGATGAGTAGGGGGATTTGGAATGAAATGAAAAGAGTGTGTGGGTGGGGGGGGGGTTGGAATGAAAAGAGTGTGGGGGGTGAAATAAAATGAGTGGGGGGTTTGGAATGAAATGAAAAGAGTGGGGGGCATTTGGAGATGGACTTAATAAAGGGAGGGGGACATGAAAAAGGAGAGATTCACTGCCTTTACCGTTAGAGGTCTATTGCTGGGGAGCTCTGTGATACGCTCATACACACCGCACATTACTGTGACTTTTATTGCTGGGGAGCTCTGTGATGCGCTCATACACAGTGCACATTACTGTGAGTTTTATTGCTGTGGAGCTCTGATATGTTCACACACAGTGCACTTTACTGCGAGTTTTATTGTTGTGGTGCTCTAGTACATTTAGACACAGTGACTTTTCTGTGAGTTTCATTGTTGTGGTGCTCTGGTACGTTCATACACAGTGCACATTTCTGTGGATTTTATTGCTGTGCAGCTCTGTGATACACTCATACACAGTGCCCATTGCTGTGAGTTTTATTGCTGTTGTGCTCTGTGATACGCTCATACTCAGTGCGCATATCTGTGAGTTTTATTGCTGTGAAGCTCTGTGATACGCTCATACACAGTGCACATTGCTGTGGTGCTCTGTGATACGCCCATATACATTGCACATTACTGTGAGTTTTATTGCTGTGGTGCTCTGTGATACGCTCATACACATTGCACATTACTGTGAGTTTTATTGCTGTAGTGCTCTGTGATACGCTCATACACACTGCACATTTATGTGAGCTTTATTATTCAACCAATTAGACCAACCTAATTCAACCATTTAGAGCGGCTGTGATCCAGTATACTTGATATGCATGTCTGATCTTTGTAAAAATGGTTGAATTTAAACATTTCATAAATTTTGATTATCTCTTAAAATAATAGATACAAGTAGGCAATTGGTATCCACTTTTACTATACAGAAAGGAAGAGGCAGAGCTCTAAGAGGTGTGGTTTGAACAGAAAGAGGTGTGGCCTTGACAGGAAGGGGTGTGTCAGATTTAAATTAGGGGTGCACGTGTTTAGTCAGGCCTAAAGCACAAAACCTAAATACACCACTGGCGCATAATTCAACATTATAGTGCATTGCGCGATGTATGAGCAAGCGAACTGTGAGTATGGCTCCCAGCTCTTATCTTCGGTCTTCCATAGTGAACAGGTCGAGGGAAAGTGGGTGCAGAATGCACCCGGGTGACACCCTGCATATGACACCACCAGGCAGGATCTTACTGCACTCCAGTAACTCACCTGCAGTAGTGACCTCACCTGAGTTTGCAGCTGCAGCATGGCAGATACATCCCAAGTGGAGACAGTGCCGTATTACTGCAGAGCATTGTGGTAGCATTGTGGTAACACTAGTTACAGATTCTCTGTTAAAAAAAAAAAAAACACTTTAGTGCATTGATCCTGAGTGTGTGGCTAGTGCGGTGCATTGAATAGCGTTAACAGACTAGAAAATGCAACACTCAGATCAGAAACTTACACCATTATTCTTTTATTTATTTATGCTTCCATTAGTCTTGCATCATGCATCGCAGCCTCTGTATTGCTACGCTTTATTTTATGACTGTTCCCTTCATGACATTGTCAAAAGGGTAGAATATGGATGGCATTAAAAAAAATTCCGCCCCTGGAAAAATTTCTGCGGACGCCCATGCCCACACACACAGTATCTTTACATTACTTGCTCCTCATTAGGTGGGTTTAGCCATATAAAATGAAGTCTATGGGTTGATCACAGCAGGGCCGGCCCAAGCCACTGTGCTGCCTGGAGCGCTGGATGAATTGCTGCCCCCCCCCAAGAAACATGACATGTATGAGCGTATCATACACCAAAGCAATAAAACTCACAGTAATGTGCGATGTGTATGAATGTATCACCCTTTAAAAAGCTGCAACAGGCACACAAGGGGCTACAGAGCGCGATCCTCTTATGGAGGATCGCGCTTTGTAGCGCTGAGCACGCTAACTGTGCTCAGTGAGGCGGCCAGACAGGTGTCAGATGAAGGAACGTCCACTCTCATGGACATTCCTTCCGCTCTGAAAAACGCTTGTGTGACCGCAGCTTAAGGCTAAGGTCAGACGAAAGCAGTTTTAACGTGCGTTTAGCCGCACGAAATCACGGCCGTGCTAGCAGCAAATGACGTCCAATGCCGGTGAACACACGAAGTACGGCGGCACGACAGTTCGTCCGCGCAACGCAAGTGGCAAACGAACGCATTTTTTCTAGAACGTCAAACCGCTACTACTGACGTACAGAGTGCGCTGCGTCCGCATAGCGGCGTGTGTGTGTGATTAGGAGATGTCAGACGCTGCTAATGTCCGGCTAACATAACGTCCAGACACAAAAAGTGTTTTATTGATGATCCGTACAAAATCACGGACGAAATTGCGCATCGTATGACCGCTATCGCGTATTCCGTGAAAAACTACGTACGTTCGTTCGAACGCACTTTTTCACGGACAACGTGAAAAATGCGTTCGTCTGACCCTAGCCTAAAAGTTAGTGTTTTTTTGTATTTTTTTTTACCTGTTCGGCAGCTGATCAGCTTTTTCTGGTGGCATTCGGCAGTCTGTTTGAGTGAGTCATTGGCTGCTTCCGGGCTTGTGGGTGCATTTGGTGGATCAACGGCTGCGTTCGGCGGCTTGTGGCTGCGTTTGGGGCAAATTGTGTTTTTTATTGAGGGTGGGGAAAAATTTTTTTGGATGGGCAAATTATTTTATTTCATGGGGATAAATAGGGGGAAGCACTTTTTAGGGGGTAGATAAGGAGGGGCACTTTATTTGGGGGTAGATAATGGGGGCATTTTATTTGGGGGTAGAAAAGGGGGCACTTTATCCAGGAGGTAGATAAGGGGGGCACTTTATTTGGGGGTAGATAAGGAGTCACTTTATTGGGGGCTAGATCAGGGGGTGCACTTTATTTGGGGGTAGATAAGGGGTCACTTTATTGGGTGGTAGATAATTTGGGGGGTAGATAAGGGGGTACACTTTATTCAGGGGGGCAGCTGAATTTAGGCGTCACCTTACCGGAGAGGTGACCCCTGGTCAGCGCCACCACCATCTTTGCCTGTCTTCTTCCTGCGGGCCTGCATCCTGCCTGGGGATGCCACCGCCAGTGTTCTTCTGGCACGAGGGAACTGCTCATATCAGGCGACTGGCGCAATTCCGGGAAGTCGCTCGATTTGAGTGGTTCCCTCAAGTGCCTGCCAGATCACCGTCCGGCACGTCCTATGACATAATCAGAGGGGGCTGGCCCTCTGGCCAACCCCCGCTGATTATGTCACAGGGCTCGCCGCGTGACTTTTGGAGGAGGGGGCTGACCGGATGTTCTGCCAGCCGCCATCTTTAGTTCCCCTCTGGCAGACGGTGCTGTAGGTCGCACTACAAGTGCAGTGGCTGCCGGCCTCACAAGATGCATCATGCCGGCCCGCCATGAGGAGTGGGCACAGCCTGCTGGAGGGCCATGCCTTGTACAGGCCAGGTGCTCCACACCGCGGCCCTTGACAGGGCGGAAAAATGCCGTCCCTGACAAAGGGCCGCCTGGCGCCACTGCTCCATGAATGGGCTGGCCCTGGATCACAGATTGAAATCATTGTACTGTGCGGGATGTATTCAAAGACCATCTACAGGGGGTGTTATTTCTTATTAAGCTGTCATCTCTTATCCTGAGTAGCCCTGAGGACACAATACACCTCCTGCTGCCTTATCTAAAGATACCCTCTAAGGCTCGGGTCAGACGAGCACAGTGTTCACGTCCATGTTGCCGCACATTTGTACGTCCGTGGCAGCATAGCTGTAGTAGATCAGTGTTATACTTATTTACCACTAGAGGGCATAGTTGTTTTTGTTACCTGTTTTCTGTTAATGTAAATAGGTTTCCGGGTCAGGGGTTGTTGTTGTCAGTTTCCTGAGTGGGAGAGCTGTGTCTGTACCAGCGAATAAAGAGAATAAGTAATTCATCCACCACCTGCCTCTGCATCAGTCATATATTACATTGGCGACGAGGATAAACCGGTGTGAATGGAGAGACTGTTATGGGAAGGTTCAAAGTCTGCATAGCAGCTGAAGACTAGCTAAAAAAAAAAACTACAGGAAAAGAAGTCATTTGCTGAGACAGGATGGCACTGGTGGGTCAGGTGAACCCCTTTGATTGTGAGTTGCAATCATGGGAGGAATACATAGAAATGTTGGAATATTTTTTTCAAGCTAATGAGATTACTGATGCCAGCAAGAAGAAAGCTGTGTTATTAAGTGGTGTCGGTGCGTCCACATATAGTTTGCTGAGAAGTTTGCTGTGTCCTGCGACGCCAGCTGAGAAAACGTATCAAGATCTTGTCATTGTGCCCATTATAATCCGAAGCCAAGTGAGATTGTGCAGAGATACAAGTTTAATTCACGCACGTGGAAAACGGACGAGACAGTGGCTGAGTTTGTGGCGGAGTTGAAAAAGTTAGCACAACACTGAGTATTATTATTATTATTATTCTTTATTTATAAAGCGCCAGCATATTCCGCAGCGCTGTACAATAAGCACAGTATAGACAGGGTTACAATACATTGAACAACATTTGACAAACAGTACAGGAGGAGATGAGGGCCCTATTCCCGTAGGAACTCACAATCTGGGAGGGTTGGGGTTGGAAACAGGAGGAGAGGACTGTAAGGTGAGAGTGATTGATGGTTGCGTCAGTGAGTTGGGTGGTAGGCTTCCCTAAATAGGAACGTTTTAAGGGAGCGTTTGAAGGAAGAGAAGTTAGGGGAAAGTCTGACAGTACGAGGGAGAGTGTTCCAGAGTATGGTCCTACGCTTCAATAAATGCTTTGTGACAGGCTGGTGTGTGGTGTAAATGACGACAGAATACAGAGAAGGCTGTTGTCGGAAATACATTTGACCTTTGAAAAGGCCCTTAATATATCAGGCGATGGAATCAGCTAACGGATATATAAGAGATCTCCAAGGCCGATCTGGGGATGAAGAATCGCAGTCTCCAAGGTCACGAACGGTACAGGCGGCGATGCATAAGGTGTGCTCGGAGGATAAGAGGGGGCAGAACATGGACCAGTGCTACAGGTGCAAAGGGAATCATGCGCCCAACGTATGCAAGCTTATTATGGAACTGTGCCACAAATGTGGGAAACGGGGACACATTAAACGGGCATGCAAATCCAAGCTCGTGATGCGGGATTACAAGGCCCCCTTTCACAGACTGAGGGGGGAGAGAAAAGAAAAGGAGAACGGTAGGAGGTCACATTTAGTGAGAGAAGAGGATGTGAGTGAGGCAGAAGTGGCAGGTGTGCAGGTGACACAATATACAGTGTCTCACATAATATGCCTAAAGTGGCTCCTCTCATACAGAAGCTAAAAGTGAATGGCATGGACGTTGAATTTGAGGTGGACACAGGATGTGGCATTACAATTATCAGCAAAAAGCAATACTCAAAGCTATGGAAAAATACTAGGGTTGCACCGATACCAGTATCGGTTACTGCAGGAGTACTTGGTACTCGTGCAGTACCCCCTGATATTTTCCCCGATACCGGAAGCCGGCATTGAGCCGGCTTGCCGGCATCCGAGAGGCTGGGGCAGCTGTCCGAATGCTCTATGGGCATTCAGACAGGCCCTGCAGCTGCTCACTTTGTTTATACTTACCTTCCTGGGCGACGCCGGGAAAGTCTCCGCGCGTGCGCTCGTTGGAAGGCCCCAGCCGTGACCACGTGGGACCATGTGATCGCGGCTGGGGCCTTCCAAAGAGCGCACGTGCAGAAACTTTCCCGGCGTCGCTCAGGAAGGTAAGTATAAACACAGTGAGCAGCTGCAGGGCCTGTGTGAATGCCGATAGAGCATTTAGACAGGCCCTGCAGCTGCTCTCCGCGATGATACTTACCTTCCTGGGTGACGCCTGGGAACTTCCAATGAGCGCACGCACGGAGACTTTCCCGGCGTCGCCCAGGAAGGTAAGTATCATCGCGGAGAGTGCCGGGGGGATTGGGGGGGTGGAAATCCGTGAGCTGGGGCATATCCATGTGTGAGCTGGGGCATATCCATGTGTGAGCTGGGGCATAGCCATGTGTGAGCTGGGGCATAGCCATGTGTGAGCTGGGGCATATCCATGAGCTGGGGTATATCCATGTGTGAGGTGGGGCATATCCATGTGTGAGCTGGGGCATATCCATGAGCTGGGGGCAATATCCATGTGTGAGCTGGGGCATATCCATGAGCTGGGGGCAATATCCATGTGTGAGCTGGGGGCAATATCCATGTGTTAGCTGGGGAATAATCATGAGCTGGGGCAGTATGAATATATATATCTTGGGGGGATATATATACTTGTCATCTGGGGTATTTTTATATGGTCTGTTCTTATTGGAAAGCGTCACATGACATTAAAGAAAAGTACCGGTACTCGGTATCAGTGAGTACTTTTAAAAAATATCGGTACTCGTACTCGGCCTTAAAAAAGTGGTATCTTGCATCCCTAAAAAATACAGACATACCAGAGTGGGAACCATGCAACCTGACGTTAAAAACATATACCGGTGAGAAGATGCTTGTGTTAGGTCAGGTTATAGGAACTGTGCAGTGTCAGGAGAAAAGAGGAAAACTAACTATGGTAGTGGTTGAAGGGGCTGGGCCAAATTTGTTGGGGCAAAGCGGGCTGAAAGACTTAAAATTGTTACCCCAACTGGTGAATACAGTAACAGTCAGTCCAACACTAAATGTGGTCGACATTCTAGACAGACATGCTGAGGTGTTCAAAGAAGAGCTAGGTCAGCTGAAAGGCACCACAGCTAAAATTCATGTGAACACAGAGGCCCAGCCACGATTTTATAAGCCGCAATGGTTACCTTTTGCTGTCAAATCTCTGGTGGAGGCAGAACTACAGAGACTGGTAGATCAGAAAATTATAGGACCAGTACAATTTTTAGAATGGGCAGCCCCCATCGTGCCAGTGAGGAAGCTGGATGGTTCAATTCGCATCTGTGGAGATTACAAACTCACAGTAAACCGAGCATCCAGTGTGGAGCAATATCCTATTTCTAAAGTGGAAGAAATGTTTGCACAGTTGGCGGGAGGCCACAAATTCTTCAAACTGGATATGAGTCATGCATATCAGCAGATTGTGCTTGATGAAAGCGCTAAAAAGTATGCGACTGTTAATACACACAAAGGGTTGTATACTTACTGTAGATTGCCATTTGTAGTGGCGTCGAGCCCAGCCATTTTCCAATGCACTATGGAGGGTATCTTACAAAATATGCTGAATGTCGCTGTCTACTTAGATGTCATTTTAGTTACTGGCGCCATCGAGGAGGAACATTTAAGAAATCTAGAGGAAGTTTTGTCTCGGCTAAAAAAAAGTGGACGGAGACTGAAAAGGAGTAAGTGTGAATTCCTGGGAAGGGAAGTGTTTTTTCTGGGTCACAAGATCAGTGCTGCAGGTGTGCAGCCAGTTGCGGAAAAGGTCCAGGCCATACAAAATAAGTACCCACACCGCAGTCTGTGAGTGAACTAAAGGCTTACTTGGGCCTACTGAACTATTACCATAAATTCCTTCCAGGTTTGTCTACCTTACTAGCACCGTTGTAGGCACTATTGAGGAAAGAGACTAAATGGATCTGGGGTTGTGAGCAAAAAGAGCCCTTTGAAAAGTCCAAAAATCTTCTCCAGTAGGATGCCTTGTTGGTGCATTATGATGTCATCAAACCCATTATCCTGGCTTGTGACGTTTCCCCTTATGGGGTGGGGGCAGTGTTGTCACACAAGCTGGAGGATGGAACAGAACGGCCAATAGGGTTCGTCTCACAGACCCTGAATGCAGCAGAGAAAAATGATTTCCAAATTGAGAAGGAGGGCCTTGCTGTGATTTTTGGGGTAAAGAAATTTCACACATACTTGTATGGGAGACAATTTACCATAGTAACAGACCATAAACCACTGATCTCATTATTTAATGAATTGAAAGAGGTGCCACATCAGAGATGGGCTGTGACGTTATGTGGATATGAGTACTCCATTTTGTACAAAGCAGGAAAAGATCATCAAAATGCGGATGGCTTGAGCCGGTTGCCGATGGCAAAAGATGAGGTAGAGACTTCTGCTGAAGAAGAGAGAGTACTTCTGTTGGAAGAAAAGGGCGTACCATTGATTAAAGCCGAACAGGTGAGGAAATGGACAGCTACGGATACCGTTTTGGCGCGGGTTAGAGAGTTTGTCCTCAGAGGATGGCCAAAAAGAGAGGATAAATCAATGTTTGGAGCTTATGCAAAAAGAAAAGAGGAACTGAGTGTGCAGGCAGGTTGTGTCTTGTGGGGTGCCCGAGTAGTCATTCCACCCCAGGTCGTACAAACCTACTGAAACAGTTACACACCCACCAATCATCCAGGCATAATCAGAATGAAAGGACTGGCGCGGAGCTATATGTGGTGGCCGAAGATGGATGCCGATATAGAAGGAATTGTGAAAACTTGCACCTTGTGCCAAGAAAATTGAAATTCTCTCCAGTGTGCACCTTTACATCCTTGGGAAGTACCAAGCCTCCCAAGGAGAAGAATTCACATTGATTATGCTGGTCCATGGATGGGTAAGATGTTTTTGATTTTGGTGGATGCTTACTCTAAATGGATAGAGGTGTACCCCTTAAATAAATCCACCTCCGCAGTAACTGTTCAATGTCTCAGACAGAGTTTTAGTCAACATGGAATACCCGAAATGGTGGTATCAGACAATGGCAGCAGTTTTACAAGTATGGAGTTTCAAGAGTTTATGGCCCGAAATGGTATTAAACATGTAACCACAGCACCTTACCATGCAGCGTCCAATGGACTGGCAGAGAGGGCGGTACAGACTTTTAAAGGCCTGATGAAAAAAAGCTCAGGAGATTCCATTGAGGTCAGGCTGGCTAGAGCGTTGTTTAGTTACAGGATAACTCCCCAGACGATGTCTGGAAAATCGCCTGCAGAACTGTTGTGTGGAAAAAAATTGCGTTCCACCTTGGACCTAATACATCCAGATTTTAAAGGTCAGATGCAGGAAAAACAGTTGAAGCAAAAGCTTTATCATGATCAACATGCTAAGGAGAGACATCTAATGGAAGGAGACATAGTTTACACTAGAAATTTTGGTGTGGGACCTGCCTGGATTCCGGGGACAGTTCAGGAAAAGACGGGACCTGTGTCATGCACAGTCGCACTTGGAAATGGCCAGATTGTGCGTCGTCATATTGACCAGGTGAGAACTAGACATATTGTATCTCCGGGGACACCGTCGGGTTTGGAGAACCAATTAATGCCAGATAGGGTGCGGCTGGCACCCCCTTCTGATGACGTTCTTGCAGAAGATGGTAATGGGGCGCAGACGGGAGAGCTTACAACGGAACAGCTGTCAGAGTCTCCAGGTGTGGAGGAGCAGCAAGAGTTAAGGATATCCACCAGACCAAAGAAAGCACCAACGTACCTGCAGGATTATGCTTAGTTTAGTAGTGAGTTCCCCAGCCACAGGACAAGAATGCATCCTGGAACTCACTGGGACGGAGGTAGTCTACCCGAAGACCCGAGCTTAGTACAAGTTTTGGTGTGCCTATGGACACGTGAACTGCATTTTTGAAACTAGTGTTATCAGAGGGAAGGGGGTGTAGTAGATCAGTGTTATACTTATTTAAAATTTAGAGGGCATAGTTGTTTGTGTTACCTGTTTTCTGTTAATGTAAATATGTTTCCGGGTCAGGGGTTGTTGTTCTCAGTTTCCTGAGTGGGAGAGCGGTGTCTGTACCAGCGAATAAAGAGAATAAGTAATTCATCCAACACTTGCCTTTGCATCAGTCATATGAAGATATTATGTCAGGACCCCTGTCTGGAGCCCCCCAGCACCCCACGTAAAGCTCGCCGCAGCCGTGGTAAGAAAGGCAAACCTGGTGCTGCGTTAACCTGACTGCAGGGCAGCACTTCCATGAACTGCTTTCCAAATGTCCAGCCTTGCTTGCAATACTGCAGGTCCAACAGGTGCCGCTAATCACCAGAGACTGTTCAGCTACTTAAGGGTGGAGCACCCAGAAGACAAAGCATTATAGTTCCTGAGCCAGCAAGCCAAGCACACTGTGATCCAGAGACTATCCTGTGTTTACCCTCTAGATCCAGTATCCTGTGTACTCCAGAGACTTCTTCCAAAACCCCAGCATCCTGGTTTCCAGTCCCCTCTGATTATCTGCATCCTGAGTTCCTCTGCAATCAAGATATCGTTCAGCCCTTTTCCTGTCCTGTCTCGTATCCCCAGTAAGTGTCCTACGTGTATCTGCCCTCTGTGTCTCCCTGTATCGTGTTTTCTGCATCCCTTTTGTATCCTCAGCATTGCATATTCCTTTGGTCACTCATTTAAGTTCTGCCCTTTACCCTGTATAATCTGGATTTATTTTACCTGAATCTGGCAATAAACCCCTGTTTTCCCACACTTTGTTTCCATTGCATCACTGCATTTTGGGTTTGTAACCCTGCCTGCCATGCTGGTACCTAACAAAATGCAGAAGCCGAAACCAAACGAGCCTGCGGTGATGTAAGCCCTGATGGGATTGATTGAGAGAGCCTTCCAGGAAGTGCTCAAGAACCTGGTTGTCTTCCTGAGTGACTTGCTGCAGAGACTGGAGTTCTTCTGTTACCGAGTGTGTTCCTGCTGCAAAGGTAGCCCGTGGTCCTCTATCCCCGGCAGAGCGTACCAGGAGGCAGGAGGCTGGCCTTTGTATTTACTGCGGTTCCAGGGGCCATTGGATCCCACTTTGCCCACTAAGACCACCCAGACAAGCAACCCAGGTTCCAAAATCTGTCACCAGAAGTGCACCAGCAACCAAACCTGTTCCTGTCCCTAAGCCTGCTTCTATTCCCAAGCAGGTTTCCAAGAAGCTACCACCATCTGAACCCAGAAGGGCTTTGTTGCTCAAGCCTCCTGCTATCAAGGTAAAAGACACTTCCTGGAAGGCTCTCTTAGACCCTCACCCACTTCTGTGGCTCCCTTCAAGAATCCAGGAGGGACCGGGTCTGAGGACGAACTGATGGAGCCCATGGAGGTAGAGTCTGCTAGGCCTATGGAGCTTGATCCTACCGCACATATGGAGCCTGTACCTGAGCCAATGGATATCACGTCTATCCGTCCCTCTGCGATAACCCAGGTACCAAACCAAATCATCGGTGGTGCCTAACAAGCTGTGGTAGTATCCAAAAGCCCTCCGGGTTCTCTGGGTCTGTTGGTCACTGCTGATCAGGACACTTCGGACCCAGCTCCCCCACACAGAAACCTTGGGGGTTGAGTGAGGAGACCTTGGGGTGCCCACTGCGAAAACAGTGTTTACCACAGAGACAGCGGTTCAAACTGACATCACAAGTCAGTCTTTAGACTCTGCAGCGGCTGCCCGCACTATTGCCACCCTCCAAGGACAAGTGAAGACCCTTGCTCTAGCGATGGAGGGATTTTGGCACGACCTGGCGTCTCAGCAGAGCAACTATATGCCAACTGGTAATCCGGCGACCTACCTGTGTGAATCAATCACTTCCAAGTGCATTCCTGGGGTAGCTAAGGTGGACTCTCCTATACCCCATAGCAAAAAGACCACGTTTAAACCCAGTTTGACTTCTGAACCAGACCCCAGCACCGGCAAACCTACTGTAACGTTGGGGGCTTCCAGCCTCTCCAGTGTACTTGAAGGCAGCATGTCTGATGCTGCTCGCTGACCAACACCCGGTTTAAATAGAGTCAGGCAGGGAGGTGGCTGCATGAGGTGCGGCTTGAGAGGGGGGCGCGGTCTGGTGAAGGTCTTTAAAAACCCACAGTTCCTTCTCAGCAGTGCCAGTTCGTGGTTATCCATACCTGAGCTCCCTGTACCTGAATTCTCTCGTGATTTAACCTGTTATTGACCTCTGCTTGTTTTCTGACCATTCCACCTTCTGTTGCCCTAGACTATTTTCCTTGTACTACGCTACTGCACTGATATCGACCCGGCTATTCCATTTGACTATTCTGTACTCTGTATTCCTGATTCTGGCTCGTCTGACTACCCCCGTGTTGCTGACCTGGTTTTGTATTACGGCATTGTCTTTTGATTAACCCTTTCTGTCTAGCTAGTACATATTTACCTGGCCAATTTTTAAGGACCAGACAGTTACGGATTTTTCTACGGCTACCCTGTTTGTAGCTTTTTGGCTCTGTGGAGTGTTGGGCTTTAAGGACTGCGTGGTGGGATCCGGGAACCGTGACATTACAATCTGGCCAAATGGATCCCGCAGACTTAGCACAGCAATTGAGTACTTTTGTATCCAGACAGGACGAGCAGGACCATAGGATGGATCAATTTGCTCTCGCCTTACAAACTATCCTGACTCGTATGGCTCACCTGGAACCAGTTGGGATTGCACCTCCGCCTGCTATACCTGTGTCCTGTCATTCAGACATCCCAGGTACACATGACCGCTCCTATGAGGTTTGACGGTACTCCCTCGGAGTGCCGGGGATTTTTGGTCCATGTGGATATTCATTTTAAGTTAAATCCACAAATGTTTGTCACTGACATAACCAAAGTGGGATTCATTATTAACCATCTGTCTGGCAGAGCGTTGACATGGGCGAATCCCTTATGGGAAGCAGAGAAGCCTATCGTACGGAACTATAAAGAATTCATAGCCGAGTTAAAACGTACATTTAATCCTACCAGAAAGGCCAAGGTAGCTGGCAAATCCTTGTTCCGCATACATCAAGGGAACAGGACTGTGTCTGATTATGCCATAGAATTTAAAACGTTGGTTTCTGACGTGAACTGGACTGATGAGGCTCTGGTTCTGGCTTTTATGGAGGGGTTATCAGAGTCATTGATGCATGAATTGGCTCCTTGTAAATTACCTGAGGTATTGAGTGAACTCATTGATTATTGTATAGATCTGGATGATCAGATAAGGGACAGAAGAACTCCAAGAGAGAAACCTAAGAGACCGTTACCAAGGTTGGCTTCTGTCGTTCAGGCACCACCCAGAGAGTTATCTCCTCCCTCTGAGCTTTGCAACTAGGCCATACTAGGCTTACAGAGGAAGAGAGAACAAGGCGTCTTCGTGAGGGATTGTGCCTGTATTGTGGTTTGAAAGGACATCTACAACTTCAATGTCCCACTCGCCCTAGAATGCATGATAAGTCGGAAAACTACCGCACCTAAGGCAGCTGAGGAGACAGGCCTTGGGTGTGACGTGCATGTCTCCTGTCAAAGACACTAAACTTTTGTTACCAGTATCCGTGGCTTGGGAGACCAAGACCATGCATACTACCGCTTTTGTTGATTCTGGGGCTGCTGGTAATTTTATCGATGTTGAACACGCTTCTTCCATTTCTCTCCCTCTGGTTGTAAGAGAGACACCCTTAGCCATCGAAGCCATAGACGGTAGGCCGTTATCCTGCCCTAGGATTACTCATGATACGGTTACAGTGGTTCTTACCACTGGTCTCTTACATAAAGAAGAGATCATATTTCAGGTTATCCGTTCACCTTCCAATCCTGTTGTGCTTGGTTTCCCTTGGTTTGTGGAACATAATCCTGTTATTGATTGGGCTAAGGGAGAGATACTATCTTGGAGTCCTACTTGTTTTGGGACTTGTTTAATACCCATTCAACATATTGGTGCCCTGAACACACCTACAGCTCCCCCATTGTCTACAGAGGTTCCTGACCAGTATGCCGACCTCAGAGCTGTATTTGATAAAAGAGAGGCAGAGAAACTACCTCCACATAGACCGTATGATTGTGCCATAGATATTCATCCAGGTACCATGCCTCCTCGAGGCAAAGTATATCCTCTATCCATAAAAGAGAACCAAATCATGGAGGAGTACATAAAAGAGAATTTGGAGAGAGGTTTTATCAGACGTTCCTCTTCTCCAGCAGGGGCTGGGTTCTTTTTTGTGTCTAAAAAAGGAGATTTACGCCCGTGTATTGATTTTAGGGAGCTTAACAAGATCACCATCAAGAATGTGTACCCTATCCCTCTTATATCAGAACTGTTCGACAGGTTAAGGGGATCAGCAGTATACACAAAACTCGATTTAAGAGGGGCTTACAACCAGATACGTATAAAAGCAGGGCATGAGTGGAAAACAGCATTTAACACCAGGAGTGGGCATTATGAATATCTGGTCATGCCTTTCGGTCTTTGTAATGCTCCCGCTGTATTCCAAGATTTTATTAATGATGTGCTCAGAGATTTTTTGCAATCCTTTGTTATAGTATACCTAGACGATATACTGATTTACTCTCCTGATCTGAAAACCCACCATGAACATGTCAGACAGGTATTAGCAAAATTACTAGACAACGGTCTTTATTGCAAACTGGAGAAGTGTTTATTCGACATTACCACTGTAAAATTTCTTGGGTACATTATCACTCCAGAAGGTTTTGAGATGGATCCTTACAAACTCACGGCCATCTCAGAATGGCCTCAAAGCCATACAGAGGTTTTTGGGGTTCTCCAACTATTATAGGAGATTTATCAAGAATTATTCCACTGTAGCCTCTCCTATCATTAATATGACACATAAAGGTCTGAAGAATCAGGTCTAGTCTTCACAATCCAAACAGGCATTCGAAGCTCTTAAGCAGGCTTTCACTTCCGCTCCCGTGTTACGGCATCCTGATCCCAGAATTCCATTTGTCCTTGAGGTTGATGCTTCCGAGATAGGCATTGGGGCTGTCCTATCTCAAAGAGAGTCTCCAGGGAAGCCTCTACATCCTTGTGGGTTCTTTTCAAGAAAATTACAACCAGCAGAACACAATTATGTTATCGGTAACAGAGAATTGCTTGCTATTGTGTCTGCCCTGTCAGAGTGGAGACATTTGTTGGAGGGTACTCTTGACCCTTTGTTGATAATCACTGATCATAAGAACCTTACGTACATCGGGGATGCTAAACGTTTGAACGCGAGACAGGCCAGGTGGTCATTACTACTGTCTCGGTTTAATTTTGTGTTGACTTACAGACCAAGTGACCGCAATGTAAAGGCTGATGCCTTATCTCGTCAATATGACCCGTATGAATCAAATACACAAGACCACAATCCTATAGTTCCTCCTGAACGTATTGTGGCTTCCACGGTCTTGTCAGTTACCTCGCCTTTCCTGGAACACCTCCAAGCAGCTCAAATGGGGGCTCCACCTAACAAGCCTCCAGATATGTTGTTTGTGCCTGAAAAGGAAAGACAAGAATTACTCATAATGATTCTAAACCAGCAGATCATCCTGGTATTACTAAGACTCTTACCAGTATCTCCAGACAGTTCTGGTGGCCCACCATGCGACAGGACGTACGTCTGTTTTGTTTTGGCTTGTCAAGTCTGTGCAAGAAGCAAAACCAGTAAAACCTTGCCTGTCGGTCTATTGCAGCCTTTACCCACGCCTAAGAGGCCTTGGTCTCATCTATCTATGGATTTTATTGTGGACTTGCCGAAGTCCAAGGGTCATACTGTGGTTCTGACAGTTGTAGACCGCTTCCCCAAAATGGCTCATTTTGTCCCTTTACCTAAGCTTCCTACAGCCAAAGAACTGGCGGTTGTCTTTGCTAGAGAGACTGTACGAATACATGGGGTTCCGTCTGAAATAGTCTCTGACAGAGGAGCTCAGTTCGTCTCTCGTTTCTGGAGGGATTTCTGTGCGGAGATAGGGGTGCGATTGGCCTTCTCTTCAGCATATCATCCACAAACCAATGGGGCAGCAGAGAGGGCAAATCAGGGTCTCGAGCAGTACATACGTTGCTTTACCACACAACAACAAGACAATTGGTCGGAGTTGTTGCCCTGGGCTGAGTATGCACGTAATAACGCCGTTAATGAGACTACTGGCCACTCTCCTTTTTCTGCCATCTATGGTTTTTTTCCCTCCGGCTCTACCGCTTCAGTTTGCTGAACAGGCCATCCCGGCTCTCGATGAACATCTCACCCAACTACAAGAGATTTGGAGGCAGATTTGCGAAAACATGGAGCGCAATGTTGCTGTCCAGAAACGCAAGGCTGACAGGCATAGGTTACAAGCTCCTTCCTACAACGTGGGGGATAGAGTTTGGTTGTCCACTAGGAATGTGAAGTTGCGGGTGCCTTCTATGAAAATGGCACCTCGGTTTATAGGTCCATACAAGATCATTCGCCCCATTAACCCTGTGGCTTATGCTCTTGCCCTTCCTAAACATCTTCGCTTGCACAACGTCTTCCACACCTCCCTACTGAAGCCTTTGTTGTGTAACAGGTACACGCGGGTCGTTCCTCCTCCTCCACCTGTTCAGGTTGATGGGGAGACAGAGTATGAGGTTAGGAAAGTTCTGGATTCTAGGCTGTTCAGAGGTGCTCTGCAGTACTTGGTCGATTGGGTGGGTTATGGTCCGGAGGACTGGTCCTGGATTCCGGCTTCCAACATGTCTGCCTCTAGGTTGGTCAGGGCGTTCCATGCCTCGCACCCCGATCGCCCTGGTGGTCGTCCTGCCACTTGTCCTGTTGGTCGTCCGGTGGCCTCCCGTGGAGAGGGGGGTACTGTAACGTTGGGGGCTTCCAGCCTCTCCAGTGTGCTTGAAGGCAGCATGTCTGATGCTGCTCGCTGACCAACACCCGGTTTAAATAGAGTCAGGCAGGGAGGTGGCTGCATGAGGCGTGGTTTGAGAGGGGGGGCGCGGTCTGGTGAAGGTCTTTAAAAACCCACAGTTTTAAAAACCCTCAGCAGTGCCAGATCGTGGTTATCCATACCTGAGCTCCCTGTATCTGAATTCTATCGTGATATAACCTGTTATTGACCTCTGCTTGTTTTCTGACCATTCTACCTTCTGTTGCCCTAGACTATTTTCCTTGTACTACGCTACTGCACTGATATCGACCCGGCTATTCCATTTGACTATTCTGTACTCTGTATTCCTGATTCTGGCTCGTCTGACTACCCCCGTGTTGCTGACCTGGTTTTGTATTACGACATTGTCTTTTGATTAACCCTTTCTGTCTAGCTAGTACATATTTACCTGGCCAATTTTTAAGGACCAGACAGTTAGGGATTTTTCTACGGCTACCCTGTTTGTAGCTTTTTGGCTCTGTGGAGTGTTGGGCTTTAAGGACTGCGTGGTGGGAACCGTGACACCTACCAGCATTATTCCGAGGTACAAACCGTGGTTGGATTTCATACCCCCAGTCCAGCGACGAAGAAGAGGTACCTATCCTGGAGGAAGCTGTGTGTGTTACCACCCCGTACACCGTTCAAGGAACGTTTGTGATGCCCCCTGATTATAGCATAGCCCATACGACGGGTATCACTGACCAGTGTTCCACAGTGGTCACAACAGTGGACTTCCCAGCTGGTGGTCAAGCCGGGGCCACTCAGAGAGTGGCCTTAAAGGGGGGGACTGTCAGGACCCCTGTCTTGAGCCCCCCAGCACCCCACGTAAAGCCCGCCGCAGCCGTGTTAAGAAAGGCAAACCTGGTGCTGCGTTAACCTGACTGCAGGGCAGCACTTCCACAAACTGCTTTCCAAGTGTCCAGCCTTGCTTGCAATACTGCAGGTCCAACAGGTGCCTCTAATCACCAGAGACTGTTCAGCTACTTAAGGGTGGAGCACCCAGAAGACAATGCTTCTGCATTATAGTTCCTGAGCCAGCAAGCCAAGCACACTGTGATCCAAGACTATCCTGTGTTTACCCTCTAGATCAAGTATCCTGTGTCCTCCAGAGACTTCTTCCAAAACCCCAGCATCCTGGTTTCCAGTCCTCTCTGATTATCTGCATCCTGAGTTCCTCTGCAATCAAGATACCATTCAGCTCTTTTCTGGTCCTGTCCTCTCTCGTATCCCCAGTAAGTCTCCTACGTGTATCTGCCCTCTGTGTCTCCCTGTATCGTGTTTTCTGCATCCCTTTTGTATCCACAGCATTGCATATTCCTTTGGTCACTCATTTAAATTCTGCCCTTCACCCTGCATAATCTGGATTTATTTTACCTGAATCTGGCAATAAACCCCTGTTTTCCCACACCTTGTTTCCGTTGCATCACTGCATTTTGGGTTTGTAACCTTGCCTGCCACGCCGGTACCTAACATATTACAATAGCATTCTGACCAATGGAGCCCCACACACGAAGTACGTCCGCACGGAAGTGCGGGCGCATGATGGACACGGCAAACGACGCAGGTTAGGCAAGAACGTAATACCGCTAGAATGGACGTGCGGAGTGCGCCAAGTGCAACGTCTGTATAGCTTTGTGTGTGAGTGATGGAACAAAGTCAGACGGACTGCATTTATGCGTCCAGCATTTTTGATGGACAAAATGGTTTTTCAATTTAATTTCCCATCTACATCAGTCAATAAAAAAACATCAGTCACAAAAACGGACCGTGTGGCCACTACTGCGTCTTCCGTCAGAACGTGCGTCCATACTACACGGATGCACAGTCCATACAAAATGCGCTCGTCTGACATTAGCCTAACTGTTACTGTATAAGAGCACAGCCACAAAGTAAAACATTTTGGTATACAGATTTTGGTGAATGTTGCATCATGGGGGTAACTGCACAGGTCTAAAGGAATGGCATGCTTCATACAGATGTCTTTTTTCTCTTTATTTTGTCTCTATCTTTTTAGCGGACAATGTGAAAATTACAAGAAATAAAACCAAAAAAAAAGGTCAAAATATGCATAAACTTTACAAGTCTCCCATGCAAAATGAACATGTCTTTCCAACAGAAATATGATAAATCCAGTTACATTATTAACAGATCACATTGCACATGTATAGGGATATAAAAATAACATTATACACCACATGAAACAGGCCCCCTACAGAGGAAAATTACTGTGTGCACCGCTAGACCTGATACTTAAGGGGTTATTCAGAAAGGTCTGAAATGTAACCGGACACTGAAATTCAGCGTACGGTGACATTTCGGGGCCATTCGGCTATTCAGAGAGTTCACCAAATTTTAGCGGATTGCCTGCACATATGGTGCTGTTCGCAGGCAGCGAAGTAATGGTTAATTTATTCAGAGAACACCGAACAGCAGTAAAAAGTTGCCGAAATGTCCTGCTGTACGGTGTTTTCATTCGATATGTTTATTTAGGTGAACCCCATAGGCTTCAATGTTAAAAATATTCCCTTTTTAATTCAATATCTAATAAACCATTTATTATTTTATTCTGCAGTAAAAAGTATTTTTTAGAATCTTTTAGGCATTTTTCGGCAAAACTTTTTCTTTTCATTTTGTTTTCATTTTTCTTTAACAGATCTTTTATTATCATTTATAGGACCTTATAGGTAGATTCCAGACATTCTCGTTCAGTAGTTTTTTTTGCAAACAGCCTTCTGAATTTTGAATTTTTCAAGTGTTTTTTTTTGGGGGGGTTTTACCTCGTTCATCAGCTTGTTGGTTTTATCCGGGGGCTGCTCTGTGATGTGATCGCCGGCTCTTTCCGTGGGTTTTTGGCAGGTTTCCCCTGCATTCCGGGGGGGACCCTGCAGTGAATGCTGAATTCACCGCAGGGTGGGGAACTTTGATTTCCCCTGAAGTGCAGGGGAATGAGAGAGCACCGAAATGTCAGTGACATTTCAGTGCTGTTTGAATAACCCCTTTAGAGATGGATGCAAGCAGGGCCGCCCTCAGGGCATTCCGCCGCATGCTGCCGTCGGCGGCGCCCTTATTCAGCTCCGGTATCGGACTCTGAGTCCGAATCCGGAGCTGTACTACTTAGTCACATAGGTGACTGACTGGGCGGGCCAAGCAGTGTGCATGTGCCTCCAAAAGCACGCTGCTTTGGTGCCGCCCCCTCCAGTCACGTGTGTGACGCACGCATCACACACGAGTAGCTGCGACGGAGGGAGCAGTAGGGGAAGAAAAGAAGAATAGAAGAGGAGAAAGAAGGAGGAGCAGCAGAGGACCAGGAGAGAAGACGGTGGAGCAGTGAGCCAAACCAGGGCCCAGCCAGACACCAAGGCCAGCCAGGCAGCCAGACCACAAGGCCCAGCCAGGGCTCAGTCAGTGTCCAGCCAGGGCCCAGCCAGACGCCAGGGCCCAGCCAGACGCCAGGGCCCAGCTAAGCTCAAAGGCCATCATACAGACAGCACATTTCTGAGAGTTTTATTGCTGTAGAGCTCTGTGATACGCTAATACACACTGCACATTGCTGTGAGTTTTATTGCTGTGGAACTGTGTTATGTACTTTTTTTGTTTTGGAAGTGGGCGAAAAACTGTTACAGGTTGAAGTTTACGGGGGGGGGGGGGGTCCCATCATTTCTGATGGCTGAATTCAAAAACTGCCTATTATAAGAGGGAGCATCCCGCAAAGATACCTTGATGTGATTGCAATAGAATATTGCCTGTGAGTGTATTGGAATCTAATACGCATATTTTTATTGGGAGACAATACCCTATGTTATTTATATGTATTAATTGTTGGAGGTTGCAAAGGCCAAATCTCCTTCTGAGAGAGTGGATGAGAGTCTATAAAACGTAACTTTTAATGGAAAATACTGTAAAAAAATGTTGTAACGTTTACCATAAAACCTCAAGAAAAACTCAAGGCGTAGGGAATGGATACCAAGGAACCACAAAAACAAACAAACAAAAGGAATAGCCAGGGCGAAAGTGAACAAAAAAACCCCTAAACAGTTGCAGGCCGGGGCGTAACTACCAGGGGTGCAGAGAGAGCCACTGCAACCGGGCCCCTGAGTTCAGGGGGGACCACACACAGCCGGCCGTGGCCTCGCCTGGCCTATAGCAGGAATTCTGTCACTGAATAATGGCAGACAGCACCTCTTGTGCAGGAATAAATAAAAAAAGCAAAATAGTGTTGTGAATATAGCCCACCTAGATCACAGAAGCTCGAACACCCCCCCCCCCACACCCACTTGTGCAGGAAGCAAGTATTTTATTGACCGGTCAGACTCAGTGGGATCAACTCCACAACCTGAGTAACGAATGACAACATAACAGTTTTTTATAGTCACAGCTGTTCTACAGGCATTCATGGTTACATGAGGTCACAAGACACAATCCCTTGTTCATCTCTATCCCCCACCCCTCACATGGTCTCCCAACCAGTAATCTACAAGGCAGATCTTATCCCCTGCCCAGAGACCACATTCTTTAGGGTCCAGCAAACACTTTGATTAATCGCCACAGGCTATAAACTGCAAGATAAGTCAGAGTAGATTGCCCAATTTTGTTTATCTTTATCTTCAAAATATCTTTGGCTGGGTGGTTGCTGTTATATTGCGGTTATATCCTGTCATACAGGTAATTTGGGTTAAGCATAACATAGTTTCAGAATCATGTTTATACAAAGGTTAATCCTAGAACTCTAATCCTATCATGCAGTTGATATGGTTAGTGTGCTGCCTCAGTCCCCCCTTTGGTGATCTTGGTTACGTGATATCACTTATCACCAAATCAACAACTATATACACAGTGGGGGAAATCCCTCACAGGGGCCACTAGTGCATAACTAGAGCAACATTTTGCACCTCCAGGGGTTTGGGTCACTAATTTTTTTAACGGCTGAGTAAACACTGGATAAGCTTAAAGCAGAGAACACAAAACAAGATAAGGAGTACTATCATGACTCATGGTTGCAGGGTGCAATTTACTACAGACACAGCCCAAACAGTTCGCAAAATCATGTTTATACTTAAACAGCAGATTTTTGGTACCCGGCTGCATTTGTCACGGTGCTGAGTGGGGCTTGTATTCGTATACATGGGGTGTCGGATCAATCAGGGTGTGTACAGAATTCAATATACAGAAAACTCAGTTATTACAAGAGAACCAATTACAGCTGCTCCCTTGTGTTCCTCCAGGACTCCTTTTCATCTGTGTGCTTCCATTCTTACACTGTGCAAAGGCACCTCAGATTCCGGAGTGAGGTCTGCAGAGTAGATGATCTGTGGACACCAGTTTCACAGACAACCCTTCGGGTTACGACCAGTCTTTCCCTCGATGGCATGTGGACAGGCGTTATTATGTCCGTCAATACACCTACTTGTTGTCCTTTCCTTGGTCAGTGTGTACAAACCATAGTTTGAGAGTGTCCAAGGGATTTGCAATGGTTTTCCAAGTGTCCTGAGCTGGGGTGGCCGCATGCTTAATCCATGAATGGAGGATCCAGGGTGTCACCTCAGCTACCATCACTGCAGTGGGAGTAGATAACAGAATGATGTAAGGACCCCTCCATTTCGGGCCTAGGGGGTCTACCTTCCATTATTTAACTCAAACCGTGTCACCTGGGCACTATTTATGCAGGGGAGGGTAGATAAAGTTGGGTAAATTGTCATTAACCCATATGTTCAGTTTTTGCATTGCCTTCCCAACAGGACCACTTGCTGGTAGAGACTAGTTTTCCCTAAGACCCCGGTGTAAAGTGGGGGTTTCCGTCCATGTGCAGAATGCTCCCCTTCAAGTCAGTATTCCGCAGAAGTACTGCTTCTGGCCCAGACGCAGGCAATAACACACAGGAGATCCTTGTAGTTTCAACCCAAAATGGAGAATGAGTTGATTTTCACTTTACATTTTGCAACTGGATAAAACACACACAGGGAAGGTACAGAAACAATGGAAACACACAAAGTATTGTAACAATGGATCAGATAACAGTGAGCTGGGTGACCTTAGTTCCTGGGGGAAGGGGCGGAGGTGATGGAAGTATGTGAAAACAAAAAGGAATCCATTACTTACAGGGGGTGTATACTATACAAAGACTAGATCGTAATACAGAGGTTACACTATACATATAGGGCCATATTACATTCCCTGCACAATTGCGCTCGCACAGCGCAATTTTTTTTGCGCACGAAAAAAACCGCGATCGCGTTAAAATTTACGTGTTATTCTGATCCGAGCGGATTTTTTCATCCGTCAAAAATTTTCGTGCGGAAAAACGACACGCAAAAATGTGCGCAAAGTACGTTGCGCGCAGAAATCTGTGTTCGGACTGTTTATTTCACGGGATTCAGCCAATCAGAATTAAGAACCTCCATTTTCTAACGTTAGATTGACTTTGACAGACGTAACAACCTGAGTATATATGCTGCAGGAAAAAATAAAATAAAGCAATTTATTAATTTTATTGTTTGGGTATGTGTAGAATGTGTAACTTTACTGTGCTGTATTTTTTATTTTGTGCTGGTGTATTTCGTTTCGGCCAGGACGATCAAATTTACAGTTACCACCTGCTTTTCAAAGACGTTACGAAAATTCACGCAAACCTTCGTTGCGCGCAATTGAAATATCATCCACGTACCAGTGCACGAACGCATTTGCGCTGACAATGTTAAGTATAAGATGCGCAGACAAATTTTCGTTCGCGCAGGTTCACCCGCGGTAGACGTTAACGCGCGTTTGTTGCGCATAGATAGGAATACGATGTTGCGCGCAAATGGTTTTTCCCCTCATGCAAATGCGCATTTGCGCACGCAAAACCACTTGCGCGGAGAATCTAATAGGGCCCATAGAAGGTACACAGAAAACACAACACTCTACCCTATACACAGTGCAATAAAATGTAAGGAAAAATAAATACAGGGGCGGAGCTAACTGGCAAGCAGCCGCGTTTTGAAAGAGCTCCGTGACTGATAGGGACTTTATTGCTATTTTTACACCTCTTGCCCTGCACAGTGATTGATCTGGCTGGCTTTGAGGGGGTTGGAGTGCCATTTGATCCTTGCCTGTCCCCAAGCTACACGTCCCGTGGAGGATTTCACTGGCGAGGAGACTCGGGCCTAGTGATCGCGGCCATCTTGGAAGCCTGCGTGTGCCCTGCTGGAGTTTTGGTGGAGCCCTGCCTCATTCTATCTGCAAATCCTGCATTATGCCTACCAGCCGTGTGCCAAAGGGGGGTCCCAGACAGCGAGACATTTGTGACTCTTTGAAAGGTAGGTCTGTTTGCGCAGGAGTTCTGGCCCCACCTCTCTCCCTCCGGGATATGGATCTTCTGGCGAAGAGGACAGCTCTTGGTCTCTCGGAGGTACCTCCAGGATGTCGTGGCTTACTCCACAATCCTGGGCATCGGACTCCCGGCCCCTCTCTACTGCTGCAAAGAAGCGAGCGCAAAAAAAGCAGAAAGCCGAACAAATGGCTGCTATGAATACCTCGGCGGCCGCTGGGGCATTATCTGATGGGGATTCGGCCGAAGATTGCCAACTTTCCGCTTGCAGTAGCGTGACTTCGGACAGGCAGGGTGTGAGGTTGGAAGGGACTGGGCCTAGGCCGACTGGACCACGAGAGGCTCCTGCTCCATCCCAGCCTAGGGAGGCGGACGATCAACTCCCCTCTACGAAAGGTGACCTTCACAGAATTCTGTATGAACTCCGGGAACTTCGAGAGGTATGGAAGCCGGAGGTGGAGGCGACACGAGCGGAGGTGGAAGTGGTGCGTGTACAGGTAGCAGAGGTGCAGGCGATGACCTCTGAGATGAAGTTGGACCATACCCGTCTGTCTGACCAGGTTGTGGGTCTTCGGTCTCAGGTGGAGCTCCTGACCCGTTCGGTGGAGATGTTGGAAACCAGGCACCATTGTTGAAAGATCAGGGTCCAAGGTATTCCGGATTCTGTCTCTTCGGAGGCGCTGTCGCCGTATGTTAACCGCCTCGCTCTCCAGGTCTCGGGTCTTCCCCCAGATACGCCTGATGTGATTGGAGTGGTGTTCCGGGTTCGGAGACCTGCGACGGCCGCTAAGGGGGCACCCCGGGATGTGGTGGTGGCTTTTCGGGATGTAGCTCTTAAAGTGAAGATAATGTCTTCCCCTGGAGAGGGATCTCGTGCAATTTGAAGGCTCTACTCTGGCCCTATAACACGACCTCCCGTTCCAGACTCTGCTTGCCCGCCGACGATTTAGAGAGGTGACATCCGTCCTTCATTGCAGAGGGATCCGCTATCGCTGGGGCCTTGCAGGCACGCTAATGGTGACGCACGCCCATGTGCCCTACACGATCACCGACCCGGCAACTGCTTGATCGGAATTGGCTGCCACGGGCCTCTCGCCGGACCCACCGGAGCTTAAGCCAGACTGAGCACTGATTTTTTTTCTCCCCCCCCCTGCATTGGTCTCTTCATTTACGAGTTTTCTGTTTTTTCCCTGGTTCTTGCACACCCTTTTGGGTCCTTTTTTGACCATATGGATAGGTTCCGATATGTGTTTTGGTTTATTACCTTGACTTTTTTTTTTACTCTGCATTTGTACTTGACAATTTTTGCCTGGTTCGTTGGTGGTTGCAATGCAAATTTTGATATGACTACTTGTATGCTACTTGGCAGGCCTTGCGCGGCCATATTTCTTCTATGTTTGATTTCATGATTACCTTTGTATTTGTAATTCTCTATATAAAGAATTTTAAAAAATAAAAATAAATACAAATAAACATTGAAGAGGCCATTTCGTCACATATCTCCCCCCTTCCAGATCGTCGGGGCGAGCTTAGATCCCAACGGAACGCTTGCCACTGACCAGACCTCTCCCTCAGTCCCTTCTCTGCGTCATCTTCAAAGTTCCAGGGTGCTGGCACACAAGCATCGTCAGTGGGGTCTGACGGTTGCCACAGGGTACCCCTGGGTGTGGGTCCATAGCCCCGGGGTAAGAGGCAAGTCAACCCTCTTGTCCAGTGCACCTACGGACTCACCACAGTAGTGTCTGCCAGGCAACAGGCCAAAACAGTCCACAGACACAAAACGTTTACTAGCAGGCACCCTGGGATTCCTCCCCACATTTTTCCCTCTTCAGGGCCCCTCTGCAGACGCAGGACCAGAAAACAGTCAGCAATCCCAGTCCCCAGTCTCTCCTTTTGCTGATGCCCCCTCCCAACATTCAGCAGGGGTCCAGCCCACAGCAAACCCCACAATCCCAAAGGGGTGCAATGCTTCCTTGGCCCCGGACCTCGGTAGCTTCTCAGGGTGGTCACTCATTCCTGCTGGTCTCATGGGCAGGTGGGAAGAGGTGCCCTCTCTGGTTCATAGGGGTGGAGCACTGGGGGGTCCCCATATTTGTCAGGGACAGGGCACACTCCGATGCCAGCACTGCATCCAGCAACACTGGGTACACTCGCTCCTCTGTGCAAAATATAACAGGGGCAATGACTTGACCCCCTGTTGTGCTTCTCTCCTCCGTGGCGGGCACATGGGTGCTGGCAGCTTGTGCCAGGGACAACTCATGTTGGAGCTGTCGGCACTGTGCTTGTGTCCTCTCGAGCTCAGCATGCAGGTAGCTGGCAGTGCCCTGGTGCTGCTGTGCTAATACACCTAGTTGGTGTGCCAGGCGGCTCACCTCCATCTCGCTTGCCTTGGCTTGAGCAAGTCTCGCATTCCGAGCTGCATCAGTTTCTAGCAGCTGGTGTTGGCACAGCTGGAGTTGATTCTAGAGCAGCTGTACTTCCTCTTGCTGCTCACAGACCTTGCCTGCATAGTGTCCCGGGAAAGCTGTGTCTGCTCCAACTCCTGCTCACAGTTCTCCAGGTGAATTTTAAAAGTGGTCATTTCTATGTGTAGAGCAGCTCCAGTTAAGTCGCTCGGCCTCTAGCTGGTCCTCCAGCTGCTCAATCATTATATGGGAGCCGCACTCCAGCTTCCTTATCTGCGCATGGGCTCCACTGAGCTCTGTGTGCATGGTGTTGGTAGTGGCTTCGCAGGCACGAACCTGGGCCGACAGTTGTTGCATGGTGGCCACCTGTTCTCGTGCTTCATTGCAGTGGAAATCTCTCTCCCTCCGTGATAGCTCGCAGTTTATCCTGATGGTCCTGTAATGTCTCTGCCAGGGCCAATAGCTCTGCCCGAGCATCACGCAAGTCAGCCTGTAATGAGCAGACCAGACTGTCCATGGTCTGTGTGGCCCCATCTTTCAGGAGGGGAACAGCATGGGTGCCCCGATACTGCCCGCTGGGAGATGGCTTAGTGCCGTAATATACAGTCATGGCCGAAATTGTTGGCACCCCAGACATTTTTCCCGAAAATCAAGTATTTCTCACAGAAAAGTATTGCAGTAACACATGTTTTGCTATACACATGTTTATTCCCTTTGTGTGTATTGGAACAAAACAAAAAAAGGGAGGAAAAAAAGGTAATTGGACATAATGTCACACAAAACTCCAAAAATGGGCTGGACAAAATTATTGGCACCCTTAACTTAATATTTGGTTGCACACCCTTTGGAAAAAATAACTGAAATCAGTCGCTTCCTATAACCATCAATCAGCTTCTTACACCTCTCACCCGGAATTTTGGACCACTCTTCCTTTGCAAACTGCTCCAGGTATCTCTTATTGGAACGGCGCCTTTTCCCAACAGCAATTTTAAGATCTCTCCACAGATGTTCAATGGGATTTAGATCTGGACTCATTGCTGGCCACTTCAGAACTCTCCAGCACTTTGCTGCCATCCACTTCTGGGTGCTTTTTGACGTATGTTTGGGGTCATTGTCCTGCTGGAAGACCCAAGATCTCGGACACAAACCCAGCTTTCTGACACTGGGCTCTACAGTGCGAACCAAAATCCTTTGGTAATCCTCAGATTTCATGATGCCTTGCACACATTCAAGGCACCCAGTGCCAGAGGCAGCAAAACAACCCCAAAACATCATTGAACCTCCACTATATTTCACTGTAGGTACTGTGTTTTTTTCTTTGTAGGCCTCATTCCGTTTTCGGTAAACAGAATGATGTGCTTTACCAAAAAGCTCTATCTTGGTATCATCTGTCCACAAGACGTTTTCCCAGAAGGATTTTGGCTTACTCAAGTACATTTTGGCAAACTGTAGCCTTGCTTTTTTATGTCTCTGTGTCAGCAGTGGGGTCCTTCTGGGTCTCCTGCCATAGCGTTTCATTTCTTTTAAATGTCGACGGATAGTTCGCACTGACACTGATGCTCCCTGAGCCTGCAGGACAGCTTGAATTTCTTTGGAACTTGTTTGGGGCTGCTTATCCACCATCTGGACTATCCTGCGTTGCAACCTTTCATCAATTTTCTCTTCCGTCCACGCCCAAAGAGATTAGCTACAGTGCCATGGGTTGCAAACTTCTTGATAATGTTGCGCACTGTGGACAAAGGCAAATCTAGATCTCTGGAGATGGACTTGTAACCTTGAGATTGTTGATATTTTTCCACAATCTTGGTTCTCAAGTCCTCAGACAGTTCTCTTCTCCTCTTTCTGTTGTCCATGCTTAGTGTGGTACACAATGCAAAGACTAAGTGAACTTCTCTCCTTTTTATCTGCTTTCAGGTGTGATTTTTATATTGCCCACACCTGTTACTTGCCCCAGGTGAGTTTACAGGAGCATCACATGCTGGAAACAATCTTATTTATCCACAATTTTGAAAGGGTGCCAATGATTTTGTCCAGTCCATTTTTGGAGTTTTGTGTGACATTATGTCCAATTTGCTTATTTTCCTCCCTTTTTTGTTTTGTTCCAATACACACATAGGGAATAAACATGTGTATAGCAAAACATGTGTTACTGCAATACTTTTCTGTGTGAAATACTTGAATTTCTGGAAAAATGTCTGGGGTGCCAACAATTTCGGCCATGACTGTAGGAAAATAGAGAACTGCAGTATAGTATACAACCTTTAAATGGTCGATTTACTCTGGATGAACAGCCAGAACTTGATAAGAATGCAGTGGCTAAAAAATGTAATTAAAACATCATAGCATAAATCCATATAAAATTTAATATATTTAAAAGCCAGCAAAAAATGCACTCACAAGATTAGTGGCACACAATACAATAAAAGTGGGCACACAAGCATTTTAAACAATTCGCCCGAATATTCACCACCACCGGAATTCGTAGTCCTCGGGTTGTAAGCTTTAGTGGAGGATCCTGGCCGAGGTAAACTCCAAAAGAATGTCCAGCTATCGGGTAGGAGCAGGGTCTCACGGACCAGCAAGCCAGACGACCAGGGGCTTGAACCCATCCAGGATCAACGAAAAACGATCCGGCGGGAGGACAAAGTAATGAACAGGAGACAAGTCAGCTCGACGCGTTTCGTTCCTAAGACTTATTCATGAACTGACTTGTGTGTTCCGAAAGCTCTTCTTTTAAAGTCCGCTTTTGCCTTCGTTACAAGAAAAACACGATTCACCTGTAAACACCGGAAACAGTCAGCATCCCCGGCAGCCTCCAAAGAGTGCTCCGGAAATGACGCCGCCTCACACAAGTATCCATCTTGGTGAAGGGCATACATAGCCCAAGCAGGGCCGCCATCAGGGCATTACGCCCCATACAGCAGTAAGGGGCCCGGTGCCCGGGGGGGCCCGGGCCGCCAGGGTCCCCACCGGGCCGCCGGGGCCCCTTACTGCTGTGACTGCTATGATGGCGGGCGGCCGCTGCCCACTGCCTTCATTTCTTTGGCCGAGCCGCGGGCGGGCCAAGCAGCGTGCGTTTACTTCCAAGGCACGCTGCTTTGGCACCGCCCCCAGTCACGTGTGTGACGGCGCACACGTGACGCGCGGCGCCAAAAGAACTCTGACACCGCGTGGAGAAGAAGCAAGAAGAAAGAAGCAAGAAGAAGTGAAGAAGCGAAGAAGCGAAGAAGAAAGAAGCGGAGAAGAAAGGAGAAGAACCAGTCCAGGACAGAAGACTGTAGCGGGTGAGTAGGACGGGGTCAAGACCGGGCCCATCCCCAGGCACCCAAGCCCATCCCGGGGACCGGGCCCAGGCCCATCCCCAGGCACCAGGGCCCGGGGACCAGCCCAGGCCCATCCCCGGGGTCCAGACAGGGCCCGGGGACCAGACCGGGCCCAGGCCCATCCCCAGGGACCAGACGGGGCTCAGGCCCATCCCGGGGACCAGTCTGGGCCCAGGCCCATGCCCATCCCAGGGACCAGGCCCATGCCTGGGGGGACCAGGCCCATGCCCGGGGGGACCAGGCCCATCCCCTGGTCCAGGCCCATACCGGGCCCGGGGACCAGACAGGGCCCGGGGACCAGACAGGGCCCAGGCCCATCCCGGGGACCGGACCCAGGCCCATCCCGGGGACCGGCCCATCCCGGGGACCGGGCCCAGGCCCATCCCCAGGGACCGGGTCCAGGCCCAGGCCCATCCCCAGGGACCAGACCGGGCCCAGGCCCAGGCCCATCCCCAGGGACCAGACCGGGCCCAGGCCCATCCCGGGGACCAGTCCGGGGCCAGCCCCATCCCCAGGGACCAGACGGGGCCCAGGCCCATCCCAGGGACCAGTCTGGGCCCAGGCCCATGCCCATCCCAGGGACCAGGCCCATGCCCGGGGGGACCAGGCCCATGCCCGGGGGGACCAGGCCCATCCCCTGGTCCAGGCCCATACCGGGACCGGGGACCAGACAGGGCCCGGGGACCAGACAGGGCCCAGGCCCATCCCGGGGACCGGGCCCAGGCCCATCCCGGGGACCGGCCCATCCCAGGGACCGGGCCCAGGCCCATCCCCAGGGACTGGGCCCAGGCCCATCCCGGGGACCGGGCCCAGGCCCATCCTGGGGACCGGCCCATCCCGGGGACCGGGCCCAGGCCCATCCCCAGGGACCGGGCCCATCCCCAGGGACCGGGTCCAGGCCCATCCCCAGGGACCGGGTCCAGGCCCAGGCCCATCCCCAGGGACCAGACAAGGCCCAGGCCCAGGCCCATCCCCAGGGACCGGGTCCAGGCCCATCCCCAGGGACCGGGTCCAGGCCCAGGCCCATCCCCAGGGACCAGACGAGGCCCAGGCCCAGGCCCATCCCCAGGGACCAGACGGGGCCCAGGCCCAGGCCCATCCCCAGGGACCACACCGGGCTCAGGCCCATTCCCAGGGACCACACCGGGCCCAGGCTCATCCCCAGGGACCACACCGGGCCCAGGCCCATCCCCAGGGACCACACCGGGCCCAGGCCCATCCCCAGGGACCACACCGGGCCCAGGCCCATCCCCAGGGCCCAGACCCCAAGGCCCAGTCCCCAGGGCCCAGACCCCAGGGCCCAGTCCCCAAGGCCCAGACCTCAGTGCCAAGGCGCAGACCCTAGGGCCCAAGGCCCAGTCCCCAAGGCCCAGACCCTAGGGCCCAGTCCCCAAGGCCCAGACCCCAAGGCCCAGTCCCCAAGGCCCAGACCCCAAGGCCCAGTCCCCAAGGCCCAGACCCCAGGGCCCAGTCCCCAAGGCCCAATCCCCAAGGCCCAGGGCCCAGTCCCCAAGGCCCAGGGCCCAGTCCCCAAGGCCCAGACCCCAGTCCCAGTCCCCAAGGCCCAGACCCCAGTCCCATTGCGCAGACCCTAGGGCCCAGTCCCCAAGGCCCAGACCCTAGGGCCCAGACCCTAGGGCCCAGACCCCAAGGCCCAGACCCTATGGCCCAGACCCAGGGACCAAACCCAAGGCCCAGACCCCAAGGCCCAGACCCTAGGGCCCAGACCCCAAGGCCCAGTCCCCAAGGCACAGTCCCCCAGACCCAGGGCCCAGACCCCAAGGCCCAGTCCCTAGGGCCCAGACCCCAAGGCCCAGACCCCAAGGCCCAGTCCCCAGGGCCCAGACCCCAGGCCAGACTCAGGGCCCAGACTCAGGGCCCAGGGACCAGACCCCCAAGGCCCATTCCCTAGGGCCCAGACCCCAGACCCAAAGGCCCAAACCCAGGGCCCAGACCCCAGGGCCAAGACCCCAAGGACCAGACCCCAGGCCAGACCCCAGGGGCCAGACCCGAAGGCCCAGCCCAGACCACAAGGCCCAGAGCACAGACCCCAAGGCCCAAACCAGACCCAGGGACCAGGCCCAGACCCAAAGGCCATCATATACATCCCATTACTGTGAGATTTATTGCTGTGGATTCTGTGATACGTTCATACACACCGCACATTACTATGGAGTTTTATTGCTGTGAATTCTGTGATACGCTCATACACACTACACATTACTGGGAGTTTTATTGCTGTGGTGCTATTTTATGTCCTTTTTTTTTTTGAAGGGGAGAAAAGCTGTTAGAGGTTGATGGAGTGCCGGGGGGGGGGCCCATCATGAGGTTTAGTAAGGGGCCCCATCATTTCTGATGGCTGCCCTGAGCCCAAGCCTATTTAAATTATGGGCAAACAGTACATTTAAGTCCGCTATAGGTATACCTAAAACAGCCTAATATAAAGGTTCTGAGCATTTAAAATTGGCAATGGAGGAACCTGTAGAAAAACAGAAATAAAATGCCAGTACATGTATATATTTATTTATTTTATTTATTTATAAAGGATTTTACCAATAAATAAAATAAATAAATATATACATGTACTGGCATTTTATTTCTGTTTTTCTACAGGTTCCTCCATTGCCAATTTTAAATGCTCAGAACCTTTATATGTATATATAGCAGCAATGATAACCTTATTACAATAGTAAATGGAAAAAATCTTTCCCTTATAGCTGTATGTAAAGCAGACATTATGGTGAATATAAACATCCAGAGGCATGATAGAGACAGAATAAACATAAAATTAACGCAAAGTTAAAAAGGAATGAGAGAAAGTAAGAGAGGTGATGGGAACTCATAGACATGATTGAAGGTCAATATCAACGTTGAGACCCGGCGGTTTCAAAGTATCCATATAAAAAATCCATTTAGTTTCTGCTTGAGAAAGGGCCTTAGCAACATCACTTCCCCTCCAATTTTGTTTAACCCTTTCAATACCTAGCCAGGTAAACGTAGGGAAACTGAAACTTGGGCACTTACAACAGTGTCTAGGTGCACTGTGTTTGTCACTGCATTTTCTGATGTTATAAAAATGTTCATAGATGCGTTCTTTCAATTTTCTCTTCGTTTTCCCAATATATTGGGCCCCACAACCACATTGGAGGAGATAGATGACATTCGTGGTATTGCAGTTGATAAAATCCTTGATGTGATATTCTTTTCCAGTTCTCGTGCTTTTAAACAGGTCTACTTTAACTTTTAAATCTCTACACATTGAGCACGCTCTACACTTAAAAAAGCCTTTTGGTTTATTAAGCAAGGGATGAATATTAATCTCCTTTTTATTATCAAGTGGTAAAAAACTTGGAGCCAACGTGTTTTTCACTGTATTGGCTTTTCTATAGATAACACGTGGAAACGCTGGTAAGTGTTTAGATAAAAACTGGTCATTTTGGAGAACAGGCCAACATCTAGAGAGGGCTTTTTCAATATCTCTACTTCTACCATTAAATTTGGTTAAAAACGCAAAATCCCACTTATTATGATCTTCTAGAGCTCTTAGTTTACGTTGAAGTAGATTTGATCTATCTACATCTTTTATGTCTTTTAGACTTTTATCGACTAAGAATTTAGGGTATTGTTTATATAGGAACTTTTGGGAAAGCTCTCTACTTTGGGTAATAAAATCAGCCATTTCTGTGCCGTTACGGCGAATACGTCCGAACTGATTTTTTGGTATGTTATTGAGCCACTTCTTATGGTGGCAACTATTATAATTAAAATAAGAATTTTTATCGGTAGGCTTAAAGAAAGTTTCAGTGCAGAAATTCTGATTTTTAATGAAGATATTTAAGTCCAAAAAATTCAAAGTCTGATCACCCACCTCCATAGTAAATTTGAGGTCGAAGTTATTAGTATTAACAAAATCAAAGAACCTATTAAGGTCATCCTTGCTTCCATCCCATACAATGAGAACATCATCGATATAACGTCGCCAGAGTGCCAAGTTTGTCCTAAAGGGGTTATTCTCCCATATTGACCCCTGCTCCCAATGGGCAACAAAAATGTTAGCATACCCCAGGGCAAACTTGGCACCCATGGCCGTACCTGTCTTTTGAAGATAAAATTTATTCTGAAAACCAAAAAAATTATGAGTTAAACAAAAACGGATAGCCTCACTTAGAAAACTTCTCTGCTCTCTCCTAATCTTATGATCTTCTTCTATCCTATTATTGATCGCTATTAAACCTTTTTCATGTTCTATAACTGTATATAAGGATGTCACATCCATACTTACCAAAATGTATGTCTCTTTCCACTGTAGACCTTGCAAAATCTCCATAAGATGTCCTGAATCTTTTATATAGGATGGAGCTAGGGGGACATACTTTTGTAGAAAACTGTCAATATACTCAGACAGATTGGTTGTAAGTGACCCAATGCCACTAATTATAGGGCGTCCTGGAGGGGACAATAATGATTTATGTATTTTAGGATTATGATAGGGAATAGCTAATCTCGGAAAAGAAGTCAAAAGAAAATTATATTCATCTTTAGATAATATACCCTGAGCTAGTCCTCCATCAAGTAATTCCTCCATCTGTTCCAAGAATTCTTTAGTAGGGTTACATGTAAGTAATTGATATGTCGCTACATCTGACAGAATTCTCTCTGCTTCTTTTATGTAATCTATCCTATCTTGGATTACAATCCCCCCACCCTTGTCCGCTTGTCTAAATACCAGGTCATGCTTAGCTTGAAGTCCATTGAGAGCCTCCCTCTCTTTCCTGTTTTTCCTGTCAAGACGTTTCTTATTCTGATTCTTTTTTATATTAATTTTCCTAAACTCTTCTTCTAGCATATCTCCAAAGACCTTTATATTGTTTGTTTTTTCCCATACCGGGAAAAAGGTAGATTTACATTTGAACTTGGTGTGGGAAAATTCTTCTTGTTGTGTATCTGTCTCAGCTATAGAGGGCATATCGTGCGGCAAATCTAGATTTGGTGCTTCTTCCTTCTTGTAAAAAAAAATTTTAATAGCTAATTTTCTTAAAAATCTCTGTATTTCTAAATAGAGTGCAAAATCATTTGGTTCCTTGGTGGGGGCAAATCTCAAACCCTTATTAAGTAAAGAAATTTCTGACTCATCTAGATGTACTTTGGACAGGTTAAAGATGCCTGATTTGAAGTTCCCTTTCTTTTGAAGACTTATCCTGATTAGGTTGAACTGAATTTAAATTTAGATCTAGAGGTCCTCCCTTCTTCTCTTGAAGGGAGAATTTACTTCTCGTAGAGGAGAATATCTGTTTCTGTCTTGCCATCTCCCCCTTTTCAGCATACTGTTGGGGGGTCCTTGGCCTAAAAAACCTTTGTGTGTTTGTTCTAGAGCTCTATCTTTATTATAGGTATACCCATTCTTTGGATTGGGGTTGAAGCCGTTATCTAACGATCTATCTTTATTATGGCCATAACCATTCTCTATATTGTGGTGAAAATCATACCGTTGTTTTCTATCATTCCTCTGGGGGTATAGTCTCCTACTGTACTCACTCTGTGGAATAGAGTTATAGTGATGTTGCTCTTGTCTATTATGCCCCCTTTTATTTTGTATAGGGGCATCATATTGGGTTCTGTATTTCCAAGCATTATTTCTGTCATTATGGATATTTATTCTATCAGTTCTAAATGGACGGGGACTGGAACGATCTCTGATGTGGGTTCCAGGGTCTCTTTTACGAGACCGAGACCTAAATTTTCCTCTATTTAGATTTACCAGGAAGGGTTTCCCATTTTATCTCTAGACATTTTCTTTTTCTTATTTTCTACTATAATCTCATCTAGCTTCTCAATTTTTGTTTGTAACTCTGTATTTTTTTCTTGTATAATCTCGACTTCAAAATTCTTACTAATGTCTTCCTCCAAGACTTTAGTTTCTGTTTCAATATTTTTCATGGTGTCGTTGTGAAAATTAATCAGGAGCTCCATTAAATGAAATGAACACTCCTCAAAATATCAGACCATTTGCCCATAAATTCCTTGTTCTCCAATCCAAAGGCTGGTGTTTTTTGGATCCTCAGACCTCTCGGAACAATACGTGTTTTCAAATATTGTTCTAAGAACACTATTTCCCACCATTTCTTCACTTCTTTTTCTGCCAATCTCTCTAATTTGATAAACAATTGAGAGGGCTGAATGGATGTGGTTACACCCACTTGATTGTAGTTATCAGAAAAAATATTGTCCAGACGTCTCTTTCTGGACTCTCTAAGATCTGCAGTCATAAGTCTGCAGTATGCCATGGTGGGAACCAAGGGAAAATACACTTCACAGTGGAGCAAAAAAGAGTAACAATGATATTGAGAAAAGTGAAGATGTATAGCCCAAGAATTCGGGGAAACTGCAGTTTCATGCCTCTGGATGTTTATATTCACCATAATGTCTGCTATACATACAGCTATAAGGGAAAGATTTTTTCCATTTACTATTGTAATAAGGTTATCATTGCTGCTATATATACATGTACTGGCATTTTATTTCTGTTTTTCTACAGGTTCCTCCATTGCCAATTTTAAATGCTCAGAACCTTTATATTAGGCTGTTTTAGGTATACCTATAGCGGACTTAAATGTACTATTTGCCCATAATTTAAATATGCTTGGGCTATGTATGCCCTTCACCAAGATGGATACTTGTGTGAGGCGGCGTCATTTCCGGAGCGCTCTTTGGAGGCTGCCGAGGATGCTGACCGTTTCCGGTTTTCACAGGTGAATCGTGTTTTTCTTGTAACGAAGGCAAAAGTGGACTTTAAAAGAAGAGCTTTCGGAACACACAAGTCAGTTCATTAATAAGTCTTAGGGACGAAACGCGTCGAGCTGACTTGTCTCCTGTTCATTACTTCGTCCTCCCGCCGGATCGTTTTTGGTTGATCCTGGATGGGTTCAAGTCCCTGGTCGTCTGGCTTGCTGGTCCGTGAGACCCTGCTCCTACCCGATAGCTGGACTTTCTTTTGGAGTTTACCCCGCCAGGATCCTCCACTAAAGCTTACAACCCGAGGACTACGAATTCCGGTGGTGGTGAATATTCGGGCGATTTGTTTAAAATGCTTATGTGCACACTTTTATTGTATTGTGTGCCACTAATCTTGTGAGTGCATTTTTTGCTGGCTTTTAAATATATTAAATTTTATACAGTGTTATGCTATGATGTTTTAATTACATTTTTTAGCCACTGCATTCTTATCAAGTTCTGGCTGTTCATCCAGAGTAATCGACCATTTAAAGGTTGTATACTATACTGCAGTTCTCTATTTTCCTATATCTGTTATATGAGCACGTTGGGGTGGAGTGTGCTGTGAACTGCAGTTTCCCCGAATTCTTGGGCTATACATCTTCACTTTTCTCGATCATTAGTGCCGTAATCCCTGGGTATTGACAGCGTTTCCCTCTGCTCTGCTTTGGCTCTGCTTCCCTGCTTTTTCTTCCTCTTTCCGCTGGCTGATGTGGGACGGCTCCCTCCAGTGGTCTCGGAAACTTGTAGCTGGGCTGCAGACTGCAAACTTTTTACGCCCCTTACTGGTCCATTTAACGCTAGTGTCTGGACCCCTGTCTGGAGCCTCTAGCACCCCACGTAAAGCCGTGCTAAGAAAGGCAAACCTGGTGCTGCGTTAACCTGACTGCAGGGCAGCACTTCCACAAACTGCTTTCCCAATGTTCAGCCTTGCTTGCAAATCTGCAGGTCCAACAGGTGCTTGCCATTACCAGCTTGTTCAGCTATTTAAGGGTGAAGCACCCAGAAGACAACAATGCTTCTGCATTATAGTTTCTCTAAGCCAGCAAGCCAAGTGGACTGTGATCCTGTTCCATCTGTATACCCTCTGCCATCCAGAGACTATCCTGTGTACCCCCTGCATCCAGTATCCCGTGTCTTCCAGAGACTGTTTCCAAGAACCCTGGTTTCCCATTGATCATCTGCATCCTGAATTCCTCTGCAATCAAGATTCCATTCAGCCCTTTACCTGTCCTGTCTCGTATCCCCAGTAAGTCTCCTAAGTTTATCTGCCCTCTGTGTCTCCCTGTATTGTGTTTCCTGCATCCCTTTGTGTCCCCAGCATTGCATATCCCTCTGATCACTCTCATTTAAGTTCTGCCCTTCACCCTGCATAATCTGGACTTATTCTTTTACCTGAACCTGACAAATAAACCCCCGGTTTTCCCACACCTTGTTTTTGTTGCATCACTGCATCTTGGGTTTATAACCTTGCCTGCCACGCTGGTACCTAACAGCTAGGCCTTCAAGCTCCCTCAGCCATCCTTGGCTTGGAGCACACTGTGGGCTATCAGGGCCGGCTGCCCAGCCTTCTAGTAACTCGCCCGTGAGGCTTTCACTCTCACCGTCACCAAGCAATCCTCCTGGCTGCAAATGTTCTCTGGATCGATCCAGACCAAGAACTGGTTCTCGTTGCACTCCACATCCTGAGTGCCAATATTTTCCTCACCCCGCACAGCTCCCTCTTGCTGCAACAAGCAGACCTCTGTCCACACACTCTGGAACAGTTCCATGCTGGGGTTCGGTCCATATTTACTGATGAGTCTCTTTACCTCCTCGAGCGTCTCCATCTCGCTCCAGGTTGTACCACACCTTGGTCTCCAGCTCCTCCTGCAGCGATCTCTTAGATGTCTGGGTCCAGTTATAGGGAGCATAATATCACCATCATGTGGCTTCTAATGCAGTTCCAACTACTCAACGCGTTTCAATGAAAATTCAGCATCATCAGGAGTAAGAGTGTTACCACACACACACACACCCAGAAAGAAAAAGACAATTGGGTGTGTGTATATGTGTGTGGTAACACTCTTACTGGGTTTAGAAATAAATTCTTTAGCACAATAATTGGGTGTTGCATTGTAGGGGGTGGGATTTTTTACAGGTGTGGCCTCCTGTTGGTGCGGCACAAGGGCACCCCATGATCTCCTATTTCCCGGGGGCCCCATTAGTTGTCAGTCCGCCCCTGGATATATAGAAAGATACAGCACTCCCTCAAGTTCTGGCTGAGAGTTGAGATAAAGAAAGATGCTGCAAATCAGCTTGGCTGTAGCAGGTTTGGGTCTGGTCCACAATTGGGAGATTAGTAAACCCCAGTTGCTGTTACAGTATACTACACAATAGACACTTTATTGAGGAATATCAAATTAGTAATTAGATGAATACTTGTCCACTATAATCGTTAATTAAATTTCATTCTAAAGAATGTTACGGTTAGAATAATATTGTCACTTTATTATGCACTATATATACACTAGATATTTATTCTACGTTATAATATATATATATATATAAACTATTTAATTAGATACTAATGATTACATGGTACGGTTAAAAAGTACTGTATATTACCAACTGAGGATTTATAGACTAATGGGATAAAAACCCAAAGACACATAGATGAATAGCTACATATATCCTATTTCCTATTTAAATTGAGTGCTAAATAACACATAATAAGCTAGGCAGATACTTGATAGATTATATATATATATATTAGCAAAATGGCACTCACGCGACATCAAGATATCTCCAGAACTGTAAAGCCTACAAACTTGATATTCGGCAAGTATGTTCCTCTCGGCTTCTAGAAACACATTCCTTTATGAGTTTCAATTACCCACCAGCACTGAACCAACGGATTGTGAACCAAATTTCTCCTGCATAGTGTCCCAGCCCCAAATCACTTCTTACTTTCAACCTGAATCATTCTGAATATACACTTTGTAACATCTCTAAGCAGAGTGACATGGCTCAGGTGCTTCGAGAAGCCAAATTTATCGTGTGGGATGAGTGCACCATGACTCACAAAGGAGGTATTGAGGCTGTAAATAGGACACTCCAGGACATTAGGGGCAGCAATCATCTTATGGGTGGAGTTACGGTGCTTTTGGTTGGTGACTTCAGACAGACGTTGCCTGTTGTGCCGCCACGAAGGACATGTGCAGAAGAAATCAATGCCTGTCTCAAATCATCCATCTTATGGCCTAATGTCAAAGTCCTGACCTTGACAGTTAACAAGCGTGTCCACCTTCAACGTTGTAGAGACAACATTAAATGTATGCTTGCTAATGCAAGGAGCCTCAATAACAAGATGGGGGAACTAGAGGTAATAGCATACACTAAGCAATACGACATTATAGGAATAACAGAAACGTGGTGGGACGAAACGCATGACTGGGCTGTAAACTTAAACGGTTATACATTGTTTAGAAGGGATAGGAAACATAAGAAAGGGGGTGGAGTGTGTTTATATGTAAATCAGGATTTAAAGCCTAATATTACACAACTGGTAAGTGATGAGGGAAATGTGGAATCCTTATGGGTAAATATTTCGTTGGGGAATAAACAGGGAAGTCAACTATTGGTTGGCATATGCTATAAACCACCTAATATAGATAATGATGAGGAATAACAACTGTTAGAGCAAATTAGGAAGGCTGCAGATCATGGTAGCACTTTAATTATTGGAGATTTTAATTACCCGGACATTAATTGGGATAGTGGGACTAGTAATTCAGCAAAGGGAATCCGGTTTCTGAACATTTTAAATGATACCTTCATGTCACAACTGGTAGAAACACCAACTAGAGAGGATAACTGTCTGGACCTGGTTATAACAAATAGTGTGGATCTTTTCTCAAATATTAATGTAAAGGAACAGTTGGGAAACAGTGACCATAATATGGTGACTTTTGAAATTAACTCAAAAAAACACATTCATAAGGGGCATGCTAAAACATATAATTTTAAAAAGGCCAACTTTATTAAAATAAAGGAAGCTCTCAATGTCATTGACTGGCAGAAACTCTTTCACGGGAAAAACACTGAGGATAAGTGGAATATCTTTAAACTAACACTAGAAAAGTACACGTCACAATATATTCCACTGGTTAATAAATATAAAAGAAACAGACGGAAACCAATGTGGCTTAGTAGGAAGGTAACTAAGGAAATGAAAAATAAAAAGAAGGCATTTAAAGCTTTTAAATTTGATAAATCTGAGGCATCCTATAAAGCATATAGGGCAGCCAATAAAGCATGTAAAAATGCGATTAGATGGGCGAAACTAGAAAATGAAAAAGAAATAGCCAAAGAGAGCAAGACCAACCCTAAAAGATTCTTTAGGTACATAAATTCTAAAAAACCTAAGAGTGAAAATGTAGGTTCACTAAAATCTGAGTCAGGGGTATTATTAACAGAAGATCAGGATAAGGCAGAAATTTTAAATGATTATTTTCCTTCAGTATTTATCAAAGAGAAACCTATAACAGGAGACATGAAATTCATTAATAAAAACTTACTAATACAAAGTGACTGGTTGACTCAGGACAAGGTTTTGCAGAAATTAAACAATGTGAATGTGAATAAAGCCCCAGGGCCAGATGGAATTCACCCACGAGTACTGAGAGAGCTATGTGTTGAAATATATAAACCTCTGTTCTTAATCTTTCAAGATTCTTTCCTTTCAGGAATACTACCAGAGGATTGGAGAAAAGCTGACATGGTCCCTATATTTAAGAAAGGTTTAAAATTTGTGCCTGGGAATTATAGACCTGTGAGCTTAACATCTGTGGCTGGGAAAGTATTTGAGGGGTTACTAAGGGATAATATTCAGGAATTTATTGGGAGGTATAATGTAATTGGCAAAAATCAGCATGGTTTCATGAAACACAGATCATGTCAGACTAACCTAATTACGTTCTATGAGGAAGTAAGTAGAAGTATAGATCAGGGGGTCGCAGTGGATGTGATTTACTTAGATTTTGCTAAAGCTTTCGACACAGTTCCACACAAAAGGTTACTATTTAAATTGAGAAAAAATGGTCTAGATGAAAATACTTGTTCTTGGATAGAAAACTGGCTAAAAGATAGGGTACAGAGAGTGGTCATAAATGGTACATTTTCAAGATGGACAACAGTGGTAAGCGGTGTCCCTCAGGGGTCTGTTATAGGACCAATACTATTCAATTTATTTATAAATGACCTTGAGATAGGCATTGAAAGTCATGTATCAGTGTTTGCAGATGACACAAAACTAGGAAAAGTAATACAATGTGAGCAGGATGTTACTTCGCTGCAGAGGGATTTAGATAAATTGGGGGACTGGGCACTTAAATGGCAGATGAGATTTAATCTAGATAAATGCAAAATTATGCACTTTGGAGTGAAGAACACACAAGTAATTTATACCCTAAATCGTACGGAGTTAGGGAAATCCAAGCAGGAGAAGGATTTGGGAATAATCATAGACTTCAAACTAAGTAACAATGTGCAATGTCAAACAGCAGCCGCCAAGGCCAGCAAAGTATTGGCATGCATTAAAAGGGGAGTTCACTCACGGGATGAAAACATAATTTTGCCTCTGTATAAATCAATGGTCAGGCCGCACCTTGAATATGCCGTGCAATTTTGGGCACCTGTCTTAAAAAAAGATATTATAGCGTTAGAAAAAGTGCAGAGACGGGCAACTAAATTAATAAGGGGAATGGAAGGGTTAAGTTATGATGAAAGACTAACAAGCTTAAACCTGTTTAGTTTAGAGAAACGGCGCCTTAGAGGGGATCTGATAACCTTATATAAATATATACGGGGCCATTATCAACCATTGTCTGATAACCTATTCATTAACAGTACTATACACAGGACAAGGGGTCATCCATTTAGACTGGAAGAAAGAAAATTTAGCTTAAAGCATAGGAAGGGTTATTTTACGGTGAGAACAATAAAGCTGTGGAATTCTCTGCCTGTTGAGGTGGTTGGGTCAGAGTCTGTACAGACTTTTAATGACTGGATGACTTCCTGCAGACACAGAATATTAAGGGTTATAATATTTAATATGTGGGTAAAAGCTTCTTGATCCAAGGAGAAATCTGACTGCCATTCTGGGGTCAAGAAGGAATTTTTTCCTGGTATGTTGCATATTTCAGACTGGGTTTTTTGCCTTCTTTTGGATCAACAGCAGTAGGTTATGTGGGAGAGGCTGAACCCGATGGACGCATGTCTTTTTTCAGCCTATATAACTATGTAACTATGTAACGTGATTTGAGAGCAGAAGAGTTTTCTAAATTATTACTTGATATTGGTATTGGCAAGCTTTTGGAAGAGGAGGGAAGAACTATTCCAAGTAACCTTTGTGATGTTGTGACAGATCTGATCAGCTTGACTGACAGAATATACCTAGACATTAATCAGGCTGGAGTGGAATGCAGTTCATGGCTGAGGGAAAGAGCTATTCTCACGCCAACAAACGACTCAGCCAACAGCATCAACAATTTTCTGCTGGAGAAGATGTCCACTGAGCATATTATGAATCTGTGGACTCGGTAATGAAGATTGAGGATGCTGTACATAACCCTGTGGAGTTCTTGCACACTCAACCAACCGGGATTACCACCTCATGTCCTCTACCTCAAGGGTGGTGCTCCAATCATGCTGTTACACAATCTAACCCCTTTGAAACTGTGCAATGGCACCAGACTTCATGTAAAGACTTTGTACAAACACGTAATCAAAGCCATGATTTTCACAGGAGTAAATCAGGGAGAAACCGTTTTCATACCCAGAATTCCTCTAATCCCATCAGACTACCGCTTCGTGCTCAAACGTCTACAATTTTCGGTTAAGGTGTGCTACGCCATCACCATCAACAAGGCACAGGGACAGACTTTGAAAGTAGCTGGTGTGAATCTACCGAGTGACTGTTTCTACCATGGCCAGTTGTATGCAGGCATGTACTGGTTATAGGGACTACAGGGAGATTCCCGGTGGGCCGGAGTGAATACTGGTTCACCGCATGACTCGCACTGCCCTTAATAGGCGAGGTGAGAACTACCTCACCATTGGTAAAACAGAACAGTCTGCCGCAGTCTCATATTGGGGCCACTGTGCCGGTGAGACCCGCTGCACATCCACCTCACTTTAAGACATGGTGCGCTTCAGGTATATTGACAGATCTGGTGGGGACTTGCAGTACCAGCCCCCCAAAGTGGCATTAATAGTCCTGGCATGTTGCATGCTGCATAATATGGCGATTGAGGACGGCACCGCCATAGATGAAGATCGTGAGCCTGCTGTGGATCCTGATGTTGTCCCAATACAGGCCCCAGCTGCTGTAGAGGATGTGGGGTACGGAGGTCAGACAGCGCATCATCCAGCAGGACTTTGCAGGTAAGGTGAAAAAGAACATCACCTGGCTCATTCAGAGAAAGGTGACAATCAGGAAAACTGGCAGGAGAAAAGAACTATCTAGACCAAATAGCTGGGCTGGAAAGTGAGATGAACGGGAGAATTGCTCTGGTGTGGTTCTTTTCATCTCCAATTTCCACTTCTCCAATCATTCTCCTCTGTGTCACCATTCATTCAATTAAACTGCATGCCTTTGCTAGTGACAGAGTGATTAACCTCACGTTTCCTAATTTGATGACCTGCTCATATTTGTTAGTGATAGAATGTCTTGACTAGGACCATTCCACTCATACCTCATATGTCCTTATAGCCCGTAGGCTATAACAGGGTTTTAATATATCTATAAAAAAATGTTTTTTCCTCATCCCCTACAAAGGTGTCTCCATTTACAGGCACATGTAGGCAACTGTTAAATTGATTTGTAATGAATGTGTCTGCTGATACAACATGGGTGCATGGACATAAGCCAATTCCCAAGGGCAATGAATGCAAAATGCCACCCTGCAACATGTACAATCTAGATGCTGCTGGGATGGAGAACACAAGACATATTCTCATCTATCCCTCAATTTAAAGTTATTCAGTGAGCACACCCTGCATGACTGAAAATGTCTTGCTACTGGGGTATCCTTTTTGTTTCTAATGGACCTGATATGCTCAAGGATTCGAATTTTCAACGGACGAATGGTCTTGCCAATATACATGTCAGACCTTTTTAGATATAAAATTTCTATAACGCAGGAATGTTTAAATTTGGGGCCAGGAATTGCGCCACACGAACAACTTGTCTGCGTCGTTAATATATAACAAGAACAAGAGATAAGCTAAACTCGTTAGTGTTACGCATACAAGAAAGGACATTTAACATTGATCAAAGACGGTCTAATGGACTCTGTTTATTTTATTTATTTGTTACAACCAAACAGGGGTTAGATCAAATGGTTTAAAAGTAAGGGAACACAATGACAACTAAGATAGAAATCTCAGTATGGTGTTTATTTCGTCAGATCGAAACTCTGAAAGCCACGTAAACATGGAACAATAGGTTGCCCAATAAAGAAAAAAACCCAAAGAAGGTTAAATGGCTTGGGTAAACCAGCTTGTAATGCTATGCTATTCGGCAATATGTACTATATGGTATGAGAATATTTATTAGTTAGAACTGATAATTTTAGCATCTTATAAAAACAGAGGCCCTACCACATTTAGTTGATCATCACGAATGTCTGGTGTACTAACCCGCATGAAGCCGATTAAGTCGGGTAACGTGTGACTGTTAAAAACGATACCACGAATGAATGATTGTATGTCCCCTCACATACACATCCCTGTGGATATAAGTAAAGGGGGATGAGATGCACACACGCCGTGGCGAAGTATGCTGGCGATGCCACAATAGAAATAAATTTTGATTTGTTAATAAAATCTATGGAGTCCCGGGATATAGGAATAAAAGACCCCAAACCAGTAAAAGATTGGCCAAGCACATAAATTAATTCCTGCAGAAGGTTGATGGATGATCTGAGAGCGCCATCTGCTGGCCAGGTAATATAACACCTGGACAGACCCCTGGAGTTGATGAATATATATATCCTCCAATCAAATGAGGCCACATAGTGATGGGCTAGATCTAAAACTGGGCGGAAGACCACTATATAGAGGGGACACTCCAGAGCAGGAGACACACACTGAAAAAGCTTGGGGAGAGACCTGAGGGACGCTTGGAGGGAAGAAAGGCAATTATCATCGGCCGCCCCTTTAAGACCGACCACACCCTAATCTTCCACCACTCTATCTTCATTAACCAGATGGTAAAGTATGCCTGAATAATATGATATCTATTTTCTAATTGCACAGTCCTTACTTTAGATGTCCATCACAAACTAAAGGAATATAAATGAATTACTTTGCTGTGAAGCCTAATCAGTAGACTAGTAATTCTGCCTTTACATTCCACTGCAGAGGAATGCCAAGGAAGAAAGCTGTTCCCGGCTGAACACTTGAGCCATAATTTAGTGAAATTATTTATATTCCAAGAACTCTGTTTGTGGACATCTAAAAATATCAATTATATACCTATAGTGAGATACGCTGGGACCGTGAAATAGCTTTTAGATGTCAAGTGCCGTCCGCCCCACTCATAACCTAGCATAACTCCTTCCATATCCATCTTGCAGCCCTTTCGATTGAATGCATGTACCGTAAGTCAATAAGAAGCGTTGGGTAAACGTATATCGAATGAAGTGCTGTGATTGATCTGTGGAAGAGATAGTCTCCCTATCGAGTGTGTTATGTGTCTCCCTGAAGGAAGTTGCATTTAGTGAATAGGCCCCCACAATAATAAATTGTGCTGCAGGTGATGCCCAGTAACTGAGTGTTTATCTTAGCCAGGTGGAGGATTGGTTTATAATGGGAAAGGTTTAAGTGAATAGAATAGAGTTTGGTGTTTAAGAATTGAGGCGTGTATATCTGTGTTGCGGTCTATAAACCTAAAATATCTGTCCATTAGATTATTGCGTGTCGCAGTATCGCTACTAATCACGATCTATAATCACTTGTAAATTGTATCTTGCTAATCCGTTGATAACATACGATTGTATGAAACTTGACGTGTGAATAAATTTTGGTTTGAATTGTTTTACCGTTACGCAGTCTCATATCATCTTTATTGATTTTATTGTGTTTAAAAATATCTAGAGAGCATCAAAAGAACTCGGGATAACGCGCCATATATTTGTTAAGACGTATATTCATTGATTGGTTATTAATCCCTATCTTAGGGGTTAAATACCAATTTATACCGCTGGTATTGGAGGCACTGTCAATAATATATATATATCTATGTATATCAACAATAAGAAAAATATGCGTCATAATTAATATATCCCTGACCTATTAAAGAAGTCAATAATCTCTAACATACAGTACTAGCTTTTGCCCGCGGCTTCGCTGTTAAAATAGTTTTTTAAAAGAAACTTGAGGTTTTTTTGGTAGAACCCCCCTTCCCCCCCCCCACTTGGGATTTTTGGAAAATTGTAAAACATGAATGTAAGTGCCAAATTTCACACCTGTAACATCTTTGGTTTTTGAAATATAGGTAAACTGATAAAAGTATTTACATCCCTTTTCCCCATCCCCCTTAACTGGATTTTCAGAAAATGGTAAAACATGTTTTTTTTTTTTGCACAAAGAATGTAAATATCGAATTTCACAACTGTAACATCATTGGTTTTTTAAATATAGGTATAGTGATAAAGGGATTCATCCCCCTTTTTGCCCCCCACTGGATTTTTGGAAAATGGTAAAATACTTCTTGTTTTATTTTCAAGATGAATCTAAATACCAATTTTCCGTCTGTAACATCTTTTGTTTTTGAGATATAGGTATCCTGTTGAAAAGTATTCACCCCCCCTTTTTTAACCCACCACGTGGGATTCTTGGAAAATGGAAAAACATGTGTTTTTTTATTTTTCAAGAAGATTGTAAGTGTCAGATTTCACACCTGTAACCTCTTTGGTTTTTGGAAATATAGGTATACTGATAAAAGTATTCAACCAATTTTCACGTCTGTAACATCTTCTGTTTTTGAGATGTAGGTATCATGTTTAAAAGTATTCACCCCCCTTTTTTTTACCCCCACTTGGATTTTTGGAAAATGGTAAAACATGTGTTTCTTTATTTTCAAAAGATTGTAATTACCAAACTTCACACCTGGTGAAAACCAACATCTTGGTTTTTGAACTATAGATATACTGATAAAAGTATTCAGACCCCTTTCCCTCGAGGGGGGTGCCCTTATTTGGATTTGTGGAAAATGGCATAACACATGTTTGTTTTTTTTCACGAAGATTGCAAATACCTAATTTCACACCTGTAACCCCTATATAGGTATAGGTATAATGATAAAAATATTCAGACCCCTTTCCCCTGACCCCCCCCCCCATTGGATTTGTGGAAAATAGCAATGCTTTATACACCTGATGTCAGAGGATTATAATCGTAAACTGACTGCGTGGTTCTAGATCGTTGCTAAAGTCAATCTGAGGTAAGTATGATGAGGATTGATCAGGGGCGGACTGATAACTAATGGAGCCCCCGAGCAATTGGAGATCATGGGGCCCCCTAGTGCCGCACCCACACAAAACCCCACCCATACAACGCAACATCCACATGTACATTATTGTACTAAAGAATTTATTTCGTAAAGCATTAAATAATCTTTTTGAAAATTGTGTAAAAAAAAAATGCAATGTGCCCCATCCAGACTTACAACTTGCCAGCGCACTGCCACAGCAGCCATCACCCACTCATTGCAGCTAAGGCTACACCACAGCACAGAAAGTCCCTGTGGCAAACGAGGGAAACTGACGATCACTTTAAAAGATACTGTACATTACTTACACACTGCACATTAAAGAGCTCCACAGCAATAAATATCAGCTATGGAAACGGAAGAAGCTCGCAAAAGAGCAAAAAAGAAGCCCTAGAGAAACAGTGTGAGCATGACACAGCCGTAGCAACACTGAGGATCCTAGAACAAGCTGCCTGGGGAAGTGAAATAGACAGCATCAGCTTATGCAACGGGATACGGAAGATTCCGTTAAGCACACCAGAGACTATGTACTAAAGCAAAACGGTGAATCTCTCACATCATCAAATGTTTCCGACAGTTGTGACAACCTCCCGAAACAGGGAAAATACTCTTTAGTAGTACCCTGCATCCAAGGTCAGTACAATACTCTACTAGCTAATGACGTTGAGCTTTCTTCACATGCCCTAGTGCAACAGCAATCCCAATGCATTAACTCTCAGATGCAATTCTACCCTCCAGCAATTCATCAAAATCCTAGCAACCTTACGGCTATAAAACCATGCCTGCCTGAGTCTATGGACGTTAAACCGACTCCAGGGCTAAATACAGATGCAACCGCATACTACTCTATGTCACTTAACCAGAATACTGCAAATGCCTTTCAAACTTCATTCCCCTGCCCAAAGTCAGAGAACAGACATGTCTGAGTTTGCTAGATACATGGCTCAACGTAAACTCACCAAGACAAGCCTTTTTGAACTTCGATGACCAGCCTGAAAACTACAGAAGCTGGAAGGTTGCCTTCAGAACTGCAATTAGTGATCTTGGCATTACTCCTGCTGAGGAACTGGACCTGCTGATCAGATGGCTTGGTCCACAGTCTACAGAACATGTCAAGAGACTCAGAGCTGTGCACATCAATAATCCAACGTCGGGCCTTGACGCTGCTTGGCAAAGACTTGATGAAAGCTATGGCAGCCCTGAAGTCAAAGAGAACGCTCTGTTGAATCGCCTGCACCGTTTCCCAAAGACTTCCGGAAAGGACAATCAGAAATACTTGGAACTCAGTGACCTTCTCTGGGAGCTGCAGCTGGCCAAGACAGACGCTTACCTACCTGGCTTCAGCTATCTGGACACTGCTCGTGGGGTAAACCCAATAGTTTTCAAGCTGCCATACAATATCCAGGAAAAATGGACTGCACTTGGGGCAAAGTATAAAAGAGTGAACCAAATCTCCTTTCCAGAACTCTCCTACTTTTGTGAGGTCATAAGAGACATTGCAGAAACAAAGAACGACCCCAGTTTTTCCTACGAGCTCCACGCTTCAGGCTTTCTTCCTCAGCTGTCCGACAGCTCACACTTTAATCACATAGGCAGCAGGGGTCCAGTATCAGTGAAGAAGACTCACATCCTCCCCCCTCCTACTTCTATTCCTGACAAGTGCAAACAAGGTGAAAAGACTGAGAATCCTAACCGCCTTTGTCCTATTCAGAAGAATAGTGCATCGGCTTCAGATAGAAACCACTCCAAGAGCGCAAGGAGCTCCTAAAGATATATGGTGTATGTTTCAGATGTTGTGCTTCTACTGAGCACTTTGCCAAAGACTGCAAATTTCCTATCAAGTGCATAGAATGCGATAGTGTGGATCACGTGCAGGCGCTACATCCATCTCAGTACATGTCTGCAACGTCAACAGACTCCCCTCCTCTGTTAATGCACGCAGGGAGACTACAGATCAGGAAGTTACCATAGTGTCCTCTTCTTGTACAGCAGTATGCGGTGAAGATCTTTGCGACAAGTCTTGTGCTAAAATATGCTTAGTTAACATATATCACACAGATCACCCAGGAAAGTCTGTTAACCCCTTAGTGACCGGGCGGTTTTACACAAATCCGTCCTTTAGTGACCGCTGCTGTTTTTACGTTTCTGCGCTGTTAGTGTTTAGGACAAATTTTCCTCTTACTCGTTTATGCAACCTACACATATTTTACACTGTTTTTCTCGTCATTAAATGGACTTTATAAAGATACAATTTTTTTCATCATTTCATATAATTTACTATAAAAAACATTGTGAAATATGACAAAAAAAATTGAAAAAACACCACTTTTTCGAACTTTGACCCCCAACATTTCTTATGTATCAACAACCGTCAAAAAAATGTAATTCCTTAGTAGTTTCTAAATTTAGTTCTGAGTTTAGCAATACCCAATGTTTACATATTCCTCGCTTTTTTCCTTATTTTATGCAACAATAAGTGCAAGTAGCACTTTGCCATTTCCAAAGAGTTTATTTTCAAAACTAGTGATAGTTACATTGTAACACTGATATCTGTCACTAATTCCTGAATAACCCTCCACATATACATATTTTTTTAAAGTACACAAATCAAGGTATTAAACTTGGGGTATTTTGACTCTTTCCATGCAAACCATTTTACCACAAATCTATGCCAAAGTTTGAGAAAAAAAAAGTTTTGGTGATTTTTTTTTTTTGAACGCAATTTAAGAATACATGTACTGTGAACTTTAAGGTTTACTGCCAAAAAGCACCCCAAAATATGTTCAGCAACATCTTCTGAGTAAATTGATACCACCCATGTATAGGTATGTCGGGTCATTGGGGGCTAATAGGCCTTATTTGGGGGGTGCGCATTTCAGTTTTCCAACTTGGAATTTTCACATTTCGTCATCATGCACCCATGTCCTATTTGGGACATTTTTGAAGCCGGCCAAAGTAATTTACCCCCATCAAACCATATATTTTTAGAAAGGGCACACCCTAGGGTGCTTCAAAGAGTTGTATTTTAACACTTTCCATGCACTAGCTCTATGTCAAACTTTCAGGTAGTCACTTTTTGTGTTATTTTTTCACACACATTGTACTTTAGGCATGAATTGTCAAATCCAGTTATGGGTTACTGTCAAAAAACACCCCAAAATATGTTCAGCAACATCTTTTGAGTAAATTGATACCACCCATATATAGATTTGTTCTGTTGTTTTTGGGGTGCTACTCCAATCTTTTGACATGTGCTTGTCAATTTTCTAATTTGACATACAGTATCTTCTTTGCTTATCTTCTTTTTAGGGGCCTTTTTACATACCCCAATTTTATGAACGTGCATATATTTGGTAAGCTAACACCCCAAACTATTGTAAATGGAGTGTTTGTATGCCATGGATGCAACCGTTTGCTCCAAACAAATTGGATACTGTTTGGTGGTCATTTTTCATTTTCACACCCACATCAGTTTTGGACTGTGATTTAGGAGACACTGTTGTTTGTTACTGCATGAAAACTCTCCAGGTTGTTTTCTGCAAGGTCTCCTGAGTACACCCATGCCCCCCATGGATAGGTTTGCCAGGATTTTGGGAAGGTTCAAATACAATTTTTATGACTTTGTCATTGGAGTTGAAATTGAGATGATTTCTTCAGCTAGGCCTATCTTTGGTTTTGGGTCTACCGCATACCCCAGTTTGAATTATTGCCAGAAAATTGATTATATTTGTTATGTTGACACCCCAAGGTATTGCATATGGAGTGCTTTGATGCCATGGATTGCAACGGTTTTAGCCCAAAACATTTGAGAAGGTGTGTGGCGGTAATTTTTCAATTTTCAGATTTTTACGCCCACATTAGATTTGGACTGTGATTTAGGAGACACTGTTGTTTGTTACTGCATGAAAACTCTCCAGGTTGTTTTCTGCAAGGTCTCCTGAGTACACCCATGCCCCCCATGCATAGGTGTGCAAAAATTTTGGCAAAATACAGCACCAGTTGTAGAACATAAAAATGTACGAATAAAATGTAAAAGTCTGGTGCAGTAAAAGAAAAAAAAAACTGAACTGAACTAACTAACTGGAGTGTGAGAAAAAATAGAAAGGAAAAAAAAATCACAGATCACGCACAGTGTGATATATCTTGAAACAGTCCCCAAGACACAGACCGGGTTGTCCAGGGCATTCTGGGCAGTAAAAGATTGTCTCTCCTCTGCCCCCTCTTGAAACACACCCTGCATCTTTTTTGGGGTCTCTGTTTGCCCTCAGTAGGGAGGGATTTTATAAATAAAATGTGTAGCCCCAACTCTGTCCCCCATCACCGCCCGGGGAGCAGGTGCATCCTGGTACAAAAACCCCGAAATGACCTGGAGCTGAAACTGTAAAAAGGACAGCGTCACTCCCGGGTTTGCCTTTTTGCAGAGCAAGAAGGCATTGTGGGTTGCAATTTGCATCAGGTAAATTGCAACCTTTTTGTACCAGGCCCTTGACTTCTGCATTATCTGGTAGGGCTGGAGCAGCTGATCTGCCAGATCAACCCCACCCATATGCCGGTTATAGGCTTTGATGCACACTGGCTTCCTGATGCGCTCAGCTCTGCCACGTACAGAGACCTCCACAGACCTCTCAGTGTGGATGGTGGATAGAAGGTATACATCCTTCTTGTCTCTGTACTTGACCGCCAACAGCTCCTCTTGGCGCAGAGCTGAGGTATCCCCCCTTTTTAACTGGGTGCGGACAAGCTGTGCTGGGAAACCTACGCAGTTCTTGCGAACAGTACCGCATGCTGCTGTATCAAAACAATACAGCAGCTTGAACAAAGGGACACTTGTATAAAAATTATCAACATACAAGTGGTACCCTTTGTTCATCAGGGGAAAAAGTAGGTCCCACACAATCTTGCCACTGGTTCCCATGTGTTCTGGGCAACCTGGAGGGTCAAGGCTACTATCCTTTCCCTCGTACACCCGGAAGGCCTGAGTATACCCACTCTCGCTGTCACAGAGCTTATACACCTTCACTCCATACCTGGAGCGTTTGGAAGGAATATACTGCTTGAATCCCAGCCTTCCCTTGTATTTCATTAGGGATTCATCCACGCAGATATTCCTTCCAGGTGTATAAGCCTCTGCAAACCTGGCGGCGAAGTGGGTAATCAGGGGGCGGATTTTATACAGCCTGTCAAACTGGGGATGCTCTCTAGGAGGGCACAGGCTGTTGTCACTGAAGTGCATGAAACGCAAAATGTTTTCATACCTTCTACGTGACATTGATTGGGGGTAAATGGGGGTAGAGCAGATGGGGCTACTGCTCCAGTGGAGCGAATTGAGGGCTTCTTTATGATGCCCATTAGCATAGTAAGTGCCCAGAATTTCAGAAATTCTGGCACATCTAGCGGGGTCCATTGCTGCCTTGCCAAGTAGGAGTCTGGCTTCGCAGCACAATGCTGATGGGCATACAGATATGATTGGGCCACGATGTGGCCCAACAAATCATCCCCCATAAACACCTGCAAAAACTGTGTGGCGGTAAATCCTGCAACATCAATATTGATGCCAGGATTTGCCGTGAAAGGAGGGATATCTGGCCTCTGGCGATGAGGCACTACCCACTCCTCAGCTGGAGCTGTGCGTCTCCTGCTGGCAGGTGGTGACCCAGGATCTGCATCAGAAACATCACTAGATACATCAGCCAGCGTAGATAATGTATCTAGCGACGTCTCTCAGCAGTTAGCGGGGTCGAAATCAGGGTCTGAGTCTGACGTAGATGCCTCAGATTCTGACGCCAGGATGGCATATGCCTCCTCGGCGCTGTACACCCTCTCAGACATTATATATAATAGATTATAAAATTTTATAATTATTATATATATAAGCGGATTATTGGTTCTTAGAAGAACCGTTGGGTTTCACAAGAAAATACAAATAAACACCTAAATCTCTCTAAATCACTCTAAACCTGCCTCAATTCTTCTAAATCTCCCTAAAATCTCTCTAAATCTGCCTCAATTTTTCTAATCTCACTAAATCTACCTAAAATCTCTAACCTGTCAAATCTGATCTCTCTCTCTCGCTCACCAAAACACAAGTGAGGAGAGGGAGGGAGAATCACAGAGGTCAGAGCCAATATTTACAAAATATTGACCTGACCTGACAAATTAGAAATTTTATTTAGATTTTTTATAACTTCTGATTGGATGTTGCTAGCCTGCCTCTCTGATGAGGCAGGCTAGGAACATCCCACTCAGCCCCAAGATGACCCTGCCCTTAGAGGGCAGCGCCATCTTGGCTGTCAGTTTATTTTATTTTATACCTTTTTATTTATTTTTATTTAACTTTGTTTTCTTTTTTTACACTTTTTTTACTCTGCTGGGTGCCTTGATCCCTCGAGGCACCCAGCAGAGCACCTGATCACTCATGTGATCTATTATGTACTGAGTGCCACGATACCTCGTGGCACTCAGTACTTCCTGCCGCTACCGGAAGTGATCGCTCGGGGGGAGCGATCACGGATGGACCGGCGGCAGGTAAGCATATTGCAAGGATGCCTTGATGTCGAGGCATCCCTGCAATATACACAGAGCAGGTGGAAGCGATACCGATCGCTTCCAGCGCTCTGTAGAAGTGCGGGGCACCTCTCCGGTAAAACCGGATGTTGATCGCTCCCGGGGAGCGATCACAAGGTGCCCCGGCACTTCTGTCCGCCATTGCACGGATGCCTGGACTCCCAGGCAGCGTGCAACGGCCCTGGAGCTGCTGGAAGCGATCCGATCGCTTCCAGCGCTCAAAAGACCGCAGGATGTACCATGTACGTCAGCGGGTCTAAAAGAGACCCGCGGCCATGACGTACATGGTACGTCCAAGGTCCCTAAGGAGTTAAAGTATATGCCATCCTGGACGATCAGAGCAATCGGTCCCTCGCAAGAACGGAACTCTTTGATCTTTTCAACATAAAAGGAGATTTTTACCCTTATACTTTAGGTACATGTAGTGGCATTACAGAGGTCTCTGGAAGAAGAGCAAGTGGATTCGTAGTAGCTTCTCTTGGGGCAATCGGGAATTACCCCCATTTGTCGAGTGCAACCAGATCCCATCTAACAAGTAAGAGATCCCTACACCAGAAGCTGCCCTACACCATCCTCATCTGAAGGCTATAGCTAATGAAATTCCAGCCCTTGACAAGAATGCAAATATCCTAAGAGTACATAAGGTACGGCAACAAATTAATTGTCCACATGATGCTCCATTCGCTCAACGCCTTGATCTAGGTTGGGTTATCATAGGCAATGTTTGTATAAGCAAAATGAAGGTGCCTACCAAGATTTCTTCCTTCAAAACGCACATCTTGCCAAATGGTCGCATCACCTATCTTGAACGTGCCCACACCATTACAGAGTTATGGAGAAATTGAACAGCAACGAATGGCACCATGACGACCAAGATCAATTTAATTTCTTTCAGTCCTGAGATAACACCTTTGGAGCCACAGTGTTCTATTCTACCAATGATGACAACAAACTAGCACTGGCAAGAGAAGATAGGGAATGTCTCAAGATTATAGATAAAGAATTCGCTCAGGATGATGCCAATAGCTGGGTAGCACCCTTACCCTTTCGTATGCCTAGAGAAAAGCTACCTAACAATCTACAGCAAGCAGCTGCTCGATTTGCCTCTTTAAAGCGCATCTTGAAGAGGAAACCAGAGATGGAAAAACATTTCATTGAATACATGCAGAACATATTCGACAGAAACCACACCGAGCCTGCACCACCATTGAGAGAAGGTGAAGAATGCTGGTACCTTCCATCCTTTGGTGTGTATCATCCTCGAAAGCTGAACAAAATTAGAGTAGTCTTCGATTCCAGCGCTCAGTATGAAGGTATTTTTCTCAACAACCAGCTGCTTACTGGGCCTAATCTAAACAACAGTCTTATAGGTGTTCTAATCCGCTTCAGACAAGAGCAAGTTGCAACAATGGCCGACATCCAGCAAATGTTCCACTGTTTTATTGTCAAGGAAAAAGATAGGAACTACCTCAGGTTTCTATGGCACAAGGATAATGATGTCAGTAAGGAAGTCATAGATTACAGGATGAAAGTGCAGGTCTTTGGCAACAGCCCCTCTCCTGCGGTAGCTATCTATGGGCTGAGAAGGATGGCCCAGAAAGGAGAAAGGGAATATGGATCTGATGCTCGTCAGTTTGTTGAAAGAAACTTCTACGTAGACTATGGTCTGAAATCCTTTCCTACAAGCGAAGAGGCAATTGGTCTTCTTACTAGAACGCAACAAATGCTCTCTGTAGCAAACCTCAGACTTCACAAGATTATTTCCAATAGTCAGAAGGTAATGAGAGCATTCCCCTCTGATGATCATGCCATCAACTTGATGGAGCTCGATGTTGTTTCCGATGTGCCTTCCATGCAACGCAGCCTAGGTCTGTTGTGGGTCATCAAGAAAATGGTTTCACATTTCAGGTTCCAGGTTACAAAAGGCCTTTCACCAAGCGAGGAATATTGTCTGCCATGAACAGCATCTATGACCGCCTTGGGTTTATAGCCCCTATTACCATTCAGGGCAAAATTCTACTAAGAAAAATTGCTACTGAGAACATAGACTGGGACACTCCACTATCCAGTGAGAAACAACAAAGGTGGGAAACTTGGATGAAATCTCGGACGGTATTAGAGCAACTCAAGGTTCCCTGTTGTTATGCTCCCTGCTCCCTCTCAACTGCTACCAGCAGAGATATTCACATTTTCTCTGATGCGTCAGTTGAAGCTATAGCTGCAGTGGCATATCTGAGAGTAGTAGGTGACAATGACAGGCCAACGTGCAAATTTGTCCTGGGCAAGGCAAAATTAACTCCGAAACCTGCCCATACTGTGCCAAGACTGGAGCTCTGTGCAGCTGTACTTGCCGTAGAAATCGCCGAAGTGATAAAGAGCAAAATGAATGTTGCAATCAATTCCTTTACATTTTATACAGATAGCAAAGTGGTGCTTGGTTACATAAACAACCAAGTAAAGCCGTTCTACGTCTATGTCAGCAACAGAGTCGATCGCATTAGAAGTTTCTCTGCTCCTGAACAGTGGCGTTACATCCCCTCGGAACTCAACCCAACCGACCATGGAACAAGAGCAGCACCTGCAGTGGCCCTTTGGGACAACACATGGTTGTCACCCCGAAGATTCTTACTCGAAGAGACTTGTCATCTTTCTACTAAATCCATTTATGAACTGGTGGATCCTGAGTCTGATAATCAAAGCAGGTCAATGAGTACTACCCTCTATACATCTGTGATTTGAAAAGGTAGGTTGAAGTCACACCGATTTGAACGTTTCTCAAGTTGGTCCTCAGTTGTACGCGCTGTCGCTCGATTTACCCACATAGTTCAATGCTTTACTAAGACCACATCATCAGAGTGTAATGGATGGCACATCTGTGAGAAACACCCTACGGTCAAAGACATTGAACATGCTGAGCGGATTATCATTGTGAATGTTCAGGAAGAAACGTACCATCAGGAGATCGACAGTATTACCAAGGGAATTAATTTGTTGAACTCCAGCGTACTTGTCAAATTGAACCCAGTGGTAGATGACCACAGTTTGCTAAGAGTGGGTGGCCGAATTGGAATATCCGATCTTTGCAGCAAGGAACAGAATCCCATCATTATTCCAGGTCGGCATCACATAGCAACATTACTAATTTGTTACCATCATGTACGAGTGCAACATTAATGCCGTCAGTTTACTGAAGGTGCTATCAGGTCAGCCGGCCTAGGGATTATGGGAATGAAAAGTTGTGTTTCTACTCTACTTCATAGATGTGTAGTGTACAGTGCCACAAGTTGAGAGGACCACACCAGCAGCAACAAATGGCAAGTCTCCCAGCAGATCACTTAAGCACAAATCCACCTTTCATCTACGTAGGATTGGATTTCTTTGGCCCGTGGTCAGTCGTAACGCGAAGGACACGTGGTGGAGCTGCAAACAGCAAGCGATGGGCCGTGATGTTTACCTGTCTCAGTAGTCGAGCAGTACACTTTGAAGTAATAGAACCCATGACCTCTTCTTGTTTTATCAATGCTCTGCATAGATTATTTTCTATAAGAGGGCCAGTCAAACAGCTGAGGTCCGACTGCGGAACCAATTTTGTAGGGGCATGCAAGGAACTGCAGTTAGATAACTTTTTATCCAGCAATAGCTGCACTTGGGTATTTAATCCTCTGCATTCATCTCACATGGGAGGATCGTGGGAGCAGATGATTGGAATCACACGACGAATCCTAGATTCAATGCTGCTTAACAACCGGTCTTCACAGTTAACCCACGAGAGTTTGACTACTTTCCTCGCAGAAGCATCAGCTATAATCAAGACCACTAGTTCCAGTATCATCGGATCCTGATGCTCCAATAATTCTGACCCCTGCAACACTGCTTACCCAAAAGATTGGAACTGCTACAATCCCTCCTGGTGACTTCAACTGTAGTAACATTTTCAGACAACAGGAGGGAAAGTGTGGGGTACCCCTTAGTCAGGCGCTACTCGCTGGTCGTGTCTGTTAAAGTAGCGATGTAATCGCTCTTAAGGAATTTCAACAATATAATGAGGTATGGCAATGCTAATTTAACAGCTTTGTGTACCATAAAAAATTAAAACAGTGTAAAATAAAAAAAAAAAAATCCGATTGATGAAGCTTGACAGGGAGCCGGCGAAACGCGTTTTGGAGACCCCTATGCCCACTTTTAAAGACTTTTTTTTACCTCTAATGGACTTATGTTTTTTACTTTATAACCTTTTAAAATATTTTCATTTTATCTTTGATTGCGTTATTTTTCGATGTGAGCTGTCTCAATAAATTTTTGCACAAGCCAACCTCCTGCTGCATCCAGTTGCCATCTTTTAACATCGCCAGCAACCAGAAGCACCGTATAAAGGGAAGCCTTCTGCAGTATCCTGGACCAGGAAATTCAAAAGACAAGGCACGAAGGAGCAGATGCAATGAGGAATTCTTGGCAGAGTGCAACAGACAGAGCAGCATCCGTCACCGCACTAACGTAAGTGTATCAATCCTTACTCTCTGCTGTATCTGACAGACGCGGATGTATCCTTAATCCCTTCTTTCTTTCTTGGAGGAATTTTGAAGGGACGAGAGGAGCGGAAGCAGTCAAGACCAAAAGGACACACTTAATCATAAAGAGGAAAATTATTTTTCTTTTTTGTGTAACATAAAAGACTGATTTATTGTGTTTTTTAGAGACTGTGATTCATCACCCCCGAAGCCAGGGGGCGTATGTTCCTAATTAGAATATGAATATATACACATTTTTTTTTTTACACTCTGTTTTAATTTTTTATGCTACACAAAGCTGTTAAATTAGCATTGCCATACCTCATTATATTGTTGAAATTCCTTAAGAGCGATTACATCGCTACTTTAACAGACACGACCAGCGAGTAGCGCCTGACTAAGGGGTACCCCACACTTTCCCTCCAATTAACCTGTAGCAGCAACAAGGCTCTGCAACCACCCCTAAATTGGCAGCACACCCGCACAATTAAACACCATAATCTCAACACTGCACAGCGCCTTAGGATACCATTTCCTTCCTACCATTTTCAGACAACAGTGGATGCAAGTACAACATCTGTCTAATGTATTCTGGCATCGGTGGAGGAAGGAATACTTACACACGCTCCAAAGCTGTCCCAAATGGCAGATGGCTAAACCTGACCTTCAGGTAGGTGACATTATCCTATTGAAAGCGACTGAAGCTCATCGCAATGACTGGCCAATGGGTCTTGTCACTCAGGTTATGCCCAGTGACGATGGAAGAATCCGAAAAGTGAAGGTCAAGGTGACTAAAGAAGGTGTTGTACATATCTTCTTCCGGCCAATCACCGAACTGATGCTCCTTCTGCCAAGGGAAAAGGTCAGTTAAGAGTTTCTACTCTCGGCAGAAGCCTTTCAACGAACAGCCAGTTGGATTACAATTGTGTTGGTGGAAGTTTTGGCCTAGAGCGGCTTCTCCAGCACAAAGATGGGTTAACTTGTTAATTTTCTCCTCGCATCTGGAACTATGGTTTACCTTCAAGACTGTTGACTTACTTACTGACCACAAAGTGTAAAGTTGTATAATTGAATGCTTTGGATGAAAGTAACAATAGGTGATTTAAAATTGGACCTTTGGTGCCAGCTAGTGCCTTCACACCGTAACCCCTCTGAGGTATTGTGGAAGAGTGCAGGGGTGGACCCTACCGTCAAATATTACAATGATATGGATCTGGTACACGCGTCAGTGGCAGTGCACCCAAATATTGGGCCTTTGGTGCCAGCTAGTGCCTTCACACCGTAACCCCTCTGAGGTATTGTGGAAGAGTGCAGGGGTGGACCCTGCCGTCAAATATTACAATGATATGAATCTGGTACACGCGTCAGTGGCAGTGCACCCAAATATTGGGCCTTTGGTGCCAGCTAGTGCCTTCACACCGTAACCCCTCTGAGGTATTGTGGAAGAGTGCAGAGGTGGACCCTGCCGTCAAATATTACAATGATATGAATCTGGTACACGCGTCAGTGGCAGTGCACCCAAATATTGGGCCTTTGGTGCCAGCTTGTACCCCTGATACACCCCTGGTGGACCCCTGATACACCCTGATAGCTGGCAGTGCCAAGACACAGATTCAAATTCCCAGAACTCTGGTATAACTCAGTGATACACCCTGATAGCTGGCAGTGCCAACACACAGATTCAAATTCCCAGAACTCTGGTATAACTCAGTGATACACCCTGATAGCTGGCAGCGCCAAGACACAGATTAAAATTCCCAGAACTCTGGTATAACTCAGTGATACACCCTGATAGCTGGCAGTGCCAACACACGGATTCAAATTCCCAGAACTCTGGTATAACTCAGTGATAAACCCTGATATGCAACAATCTCCTCTCTGATTCACTCCTGCAACAAACACGCTGGGGCTGCGGGGAAGCCTTATATAGTGTGCTGCGGGACTTAGCTCTGTGAGCCCATGATTGGGCAAAATTTGCCCAATCAGGACTCTGGGCCCTGATTGGCATAGTCTTGCACCTGACCTGTGGTCAGGTGCAAGGCTGTAGCCAATTACAAGCTTCAGGCCAGTGGAAAAGTGCATTGTTGTCCATTGTGGTGCATTGTGGGCGAACACGTGGATATGTTTGCCCTCCCCATCCCTATTCCTGGGGAGTCCTAACAGGTCAAACAAGTCTGGTGTATAAGGGGAAAAAACGGGGTAATGTTACAATCCAGGGGGAGAAATGATTTACAAAGTGAGAAAGGGTTTTAAATTTCTGGTGGTTTCCAGGTCCGTGACAACTCTCCCTTGACCCACAGTCCAGCAGACCCAGCTAGATCTTCATGGGTCGGCCAGGGGGTGTCCGGGAGTCTCTACATCTCTAGGTCTGTCTGTTGGGACAGACCATCATCATTTTAATTTTGTTTCCCTGAATTAGATGGTGAAATTGTATAGCTGCAGGGTCAAGCTCCATCGTAGTAAGCATACATTGTCCCCAGGACACGGTTAACCTCCCTGGCGGTCTGATTTTTCCTAAATTTCATGTCCAAAAGTGGTTAAATTTCCCCCCCCCCCCTACCGGTATTCCCGAGTGTGGCTCGGGGTTAAATTCCTATGTTGGAAGCAGTAACCCCGAACAACATTCGGGATGCCGCTGGATACATCACCTGTCCCTGCGCTCCCTCGATGTCCCTGCAGTCTCCTCCAGCGATCACGGCGTTTTACTTCCTGGTTTCCTTCTCTCGAGGAGGGAACCAGAAAGTAAACGCCGCGATTGCTGGAGGAGACTGTGGGGATCAGCGAGGGAGCGCAGGGAGAGGTGATGTATGCAGCCTGAGTGTGGCTCGGGGTTACCGCTTTCAGTGAAATTTAACCTCGAGACACACTCGGGATAACCGTCAGAGGGTTATGGTCTGTGAGTACTGTCATGGAACTGACATGGCACTCACCGCTTTAATCCCCAATACTTTTATTTTCCTGGCAAAAAACCCCAAAAGACACAGACATTTGCTTTGGGAAAGACTTTATGTTCATTTATATTGTGTAGTGTGACTTTAAATGTGTTTTGTTACTATAGGTACACGTGTGCTGCTGAGACTTGTTTTATGGTTTAGCCCCGTTCACCCCAGCCCCAGGACTAGGGTTCCCACCTGTCCAGTTTTGACCCAGACTGTCCGGCTTTGGAGTCATGTGTCCGGGTTTGACACCCTCTGCCACCCGGACACATGACTCTGAGGTGCCGGCACAAGTCCCCACCTCATACTTACATTTCCTGCGTTCCCCCGGCGCCGTGGTCCTCCTCCGTCTATTTTTTTCATTTTGGAGATGCACCGCCCACTGTGCGAGGGGTTGGGTGGTGCGTCTGTGACGTGTCGTCCTCCTCGCCTCCTCCCATGAGCCACTGTCAGACACGCAGCTGCAACGGCTCATGTGACGAATGTTCACGTGGTTGCTCCTGCCTGTATGCCCTAGTGTGTGGCTCCCTAGTCCCCAGCAACTAGACGTGCTGCTGATGGTGCGGTGTGGTCTCGCTCGTGGATTGAACTACTACTCCGTCTCCAGGCCAGCTCTCCATTCCAACTGGACCAATCTTCAAGCTGCATTGTGCAAGCAACTCTGTGTGAGTGAGGGGCGCAGGCTCGCAGCATCAGCAGCTCAGTGTGCCTGCCAGCCCAGCTGCGAGTGCGACAGGACTCCGTCCATTCCGATTACTGAGCAAGCATTAAGGAAAAATAAAATTATATTGCTGAAAAGTAAAAAAAATTCCCACTCTCCTTTATTCCAGTGTCTTGTGCCATAAAAATACCAGTCTGCCAATGCCATACCATTGTGCAATAAGCCCATACCAGAGTGCCAGCCATAACAGTCTGCCATGCATAATACCAGTGTGCCATACCAGTGTGCCTGCCATACCAGTCTGCCAGTGCCATACCATTGTGCCATAAGCCCATACCAGAGTGCCAGCCATACCAGTCTGCCATGCATAAAACCAGTGTGCCAGCCATACCATTGTGCCATGCATAATACCAGTGCCAGCCATACCAGTGTGCCATGCATATTATCAGTGTGCCAGCCATACCACATGCCATAATATATATGCTACAAAATAATGGCTGCCCGAACCCAACACTAGAGTGTTCGGGTTTGGCTTGAAGGAAAGGTGGCAACCCTACCCAGGACGCCATTTGCAGAAGCCAGCCATGGGTCCCAAGGACAAAGGACCGCATGGCTCAAAATGGAGGTGCAGATTTGGTATAGAATGTTTATGTTGAATCTGGGATTATGCAGGAACACTATTCTCTTTGTCTATCTGTTTATCGGCTTACATGTCAGAGAGGTTGTGAGTAACCATTGTCTCAGGCAAGCACTATCTGAAATCCTTTACAAAGGGTTATGTAAGTTACCGTGTGGAGTCATTGTGGTTTCAAGAGAGACATACTCACATAAGAAGAACCTGAGGAGGACCAGAAGGAAGCCTGTAGTGGTCTTGGAACTAACCTATCAGAACTGTTGGGTGGGCGGGAAGTTTGAACCTGTGTTGCTGTAACCTGTATAAATACCCCTGTGAAATCTTTCATAAAAGGAGACTGTCCCTGTTTGTTCATTCAGCTTGTCTGGTGTGTCATTCAGCTACACAACCCACCTACAATCACCCTCAGAAGTCCCAGAGTGGCCATCTGGAAATTCAATGAGGGAGAGGATCAGACCAAGCGGGTCTGGAGCTATAGATTAGTTTGCTCGAGGCACTGAGTTCCAAGCAGCTCAGAGGCTGGGCTGATCTTGGTAAGGAGGTGGTCTGTAGAGCAGGACAGGCAGACAAGCGGAGGTCTGTCACAAGTACCGTGAAGGATCTACCATATAGGTAGGGTTGAAGTTTATTTAGAGCTGATATCAGCGCTAAACATTCCTTCTCCACAGCCGCGTAGGCCACTTAACGGGGCAGTAACTTGCAGCTGATGTAGGCTACTGAGTGCTCACAGCCTTCAGTCCCCACCTAGTTTAGTACTGCTCCCAACCCGAATATACTGGAAAGGCATCTGTATGGACACAAAAATGTTTGGAGGGGTCAGGAGCAGTCAATACAGGTCCTGGAATCAAAGCTTACTTCAATCGCTGGACGGCACACTCGCACTCTGGGGACCACATGAAGTGTCGGGGTAAGTTCTTTTTAGTGAGATCGGTCAGGGGTTTGGCAATGGCGGTGTAGTCTGGGACAAATCTTCGGTAGTACCCAGCTGTCCCTATAAAGGCGAGAACCTGTGTTTACATGTTTGGGGTGGGTCAGTTCGCTACAGCATTTTGCCTAGCGGAGTCATCAGGAGCGTGGTGGCAGCATGATGGATGGCAGAGTGAAAAAGCTAGTCAGATCTAATGAAGCATGGATATATATACCCAGAATCCTAACCACTTGATTAATTAGCCCCAGCTGTGAGGAAGGCTCGGTCCATCCTAGGTAGGGGCGGATGCCTATAGAAATTGGTGGGTAATGGAGGCCCCTAATATGTAATACATGTTATAAACTGGCAATGTTAGCCTAAACGGCTTCCTGTTGTATTGATCAATGGTTAACATAATGGCAGGGATGGACACCTTGGTGAAATTAGCAGGGAGCCATGGAGCAACCTTGTAACTGTATGCCACAAAAACAATGTGGCACATATGTAAATATGAACCAGCTGAATGCACATCAGCTATGGGAGTGGTTCCATAGCTTTGAAAGGCCTAGCTATGTGGCTGTCTATTGGTCCCAAGTAATGTCCTTCAGAGTGAGATGGATGGAACAGGAGCAGCCCCTTAGACAGAAATAGCTGTGTATGTCAGATTAAAATATTCATGACACAGCGTCCATGTGATCGGTAAGGAGCCAATCAAGTTCACATTAACGAAAGGAATGTAATAAGAATTCCCTACATCTAGAAGTGTCACGGCTGAGTGTGATGATTCCTAGTTCAAACCATATGTGGAAATAAAGTGACGGCTAGACTTTAGCCATAGTAATGAAGCCATACCCCAACCGGCATAGACATGAATGTTATGCCCCATGACTCAAGGTTTACTTGTATATTTTGGTGTTATGTGTTGAATATGCCTTTCGCTGCTTGCTGCTATTATTTAATAGCTATTTTGTTCCTGCTGGGTTCCCTTAGCCTTGCTGTATCCAGCTAGCTCCACCCCTTTTTGTTCAGTCTAGTTCTGAGGTACTTACCGGTCACCTAGCAGCCATCTTTGCCCAATGCTGGACAGAACTAATGTATTTTCACCTGCATTGCTGTACACTATTACAAAGATTGTCAGTCTGATTATTAAAGTTTTCAACTGGGTTCATCTTTCTACGTGTCAGTTTTGCTGAGTTGACACTGTCTGCTGAACTTTCATCAGGTGAGTACTGGTCAATACAGACTTAGCTAGTCTCAAGCACCCAGCCTCACAGCTTTGCTAGGGAGGCAGAATAGTGAAAAGACATTAAGCAGCCAGGGTTAGTGAAAAGACATTAAGCTGCCAGGGGTAGTGAAAAGACAACAAGCTGCCAGGGGTAGAGAAAAGACAAGAACAGCAGTTCGCATCACAAGCAGCCTTCAGTGAACCAGAGAGCAGATAGTACTGCATCCCACAGACAGAGTCTGCCTACAGCTGCAGCGTGTGGCCTGTGTAAAACTTTGCCACGCCAGTGCCTGCTAACCAGACAGCTACTCTACTGCTCCCTTCTTATTCTTCTCATCTGTGTAAAACATGGCAGACAGAAGAAGCCCTCTAACATCACAGGAAAGGCAACTTGCTTCAAAAGTAATGAATGAATAGTAGAGTAATGAATGAATAGTAGAATTAGTAGTAATGAATATCAATCAAGCCAGAAGCAAACACAACACAAAGCATACATGGAAGATTACTGAAACACTTATGGACATAAACTATGAGACATCACAGCAAATGTCATGGCTTTGGGAACAGGTGATGAGTTATGGCTCCACCATCACACACCCTGTTCGTGATGCATCCTCACTAGAAAGTGTTTCAGGACAGCTCTCTACAGCTCATGCTCAATATCTTGCCCACTGTCACATTTATGTCTCTAATTTAGAGAAGATAAATTCTAAACAGACAAGAAATAGATGAATTAAAATGTCTTAATTCAGAAAGAGACAATTTAGTACATCAGGCCAGAGTAAAGGCGGAAGAGAGAATTGCCCAACTCCAAGAGCCTGCTTCTCACATTTCAGCATCTAGCAAGCATTCAAATAGCTCACATCTCTCAAGGTCAAAATACTCAGAATATTCAAAGAGTTCATCAATTAGTCTGCAGTTTATTCAAGCCCGGGCAAAAGCAGAGACTACCAAGATACAGGTGGCCTTTGCAAAAAGGTAAGCAGAAATGGAAATGGACGACGCTCGCAAAAAAGTAGAAATGGAAACAGAAGCCGCTCACAAGAAAGCAGCTATGGAAATGGAAAAGCTCACAAAAGAGCGGAAATAAAAGTCCTAGAGAAACAGTGTGAGCATGCCACAGCCGTGGCAACACTAAGGGTTCTAGAACAAGCTGCCAGGGGAAGTGAAAGAGACAGCATCAGCTTAAGCAACGTGAATAAGGAAGATTCCCTTAAGCGCACCAGAGACTATGTACTAAAGCATAACAGTGAACCTCTCATAACATCAAATGTTCCTGACAGTTGTGACAGCCTTCCAAAACAGGGAGAAGACTCTTTAGCCGTACCCTGCATCCAAGGTTAGTACAATACTCTACTAGCTAATGACCCTGACCTTTCTTCACACGCCCTAGTGCAACAGCAATCCCAATGCATTAACTGTCAGATGTAATTCTACCCTCCAGCAACTCATCAAAATCCTAGCAACCTTACAGCTATAAAACCATGCCTGCCTGAGTCTATGGACGTTAAACCGACTCCAGGGCTAAATACAGATGCAACCGCATACTACCCTATGTCACTTAATCAGAATACTGCAAATGCCTTTCAAACTTCATTTCCCTGCCCAAAGTCAGAGAAAACAGACATGTCTGAGTTTGCTAGATACATGGTTTGCCGTGAACTCACCAAGACAAGCCTTTCAAAGTTTGATGACCAGCCTGAAAATTACAGAAGCTGAAAGGGTGCCTTCAGAACTGCAATTAGTGATCTTGGCATTACACCTGCTGAGGAACTGGATCTGCTGATCAGAGGGCTTGGACCACAGTCTACAGAACGTGTTAAGAGACTCAGAGCTGTCCACATCAATAATCCAATGTTGGGCCTTGACGCTGCTTGGCAAAGACTTGATCAAAGCTATGGCAGTCCTGATGCCATTGAGAACACTGTTGAATCGCCTGCACTGTTTCCCAAAAATTTCCGGCAAGGACAATCAGAAATTCTTGGAACTCCGTGACCTTCTCTGGGAGCTGCAGCTGGCGAAGACAGACGCTTACCTACCTGGCCTCAGCTCTCTGGACACTGCTCGTGGGGTAAACCCAATAGTTTTCAAGCTGCCATACAATATCCAGGAAAAATTGGCTGCACTTGGGGCAAAGTGTAAAAGAGTGAACCATATCTCCTTTCCACCTTTCTTCTACTTCTGTGAGTTCATAAGGGACATTGCAGAAACAAAGAATGACCCCAGTTTTTCCTACAGTGAGTCCCACGCTTCAGTTTTCCTTCCTCAGATGTCCGACAGCTCACAGTTTAATCACAGAGGCTGCAGGTGTCCAGTATCAGTGAAGAAGACCAATGTCCTTCCCCCTCCTACCTCAATTCCTGACAAGTGCAAACAAGACAGGGGCGAATCCAAGGAGGGGCAATGGGGCAATTGCCCCCCTGAGAAAATCACCACCACCGGCGTTCTTCTCCCTATGAGACGAGCGGCCGCTGGCATGCAGCTTGGCCACTTGCCTGGGATGGGAACCACCTGACCAGCACGCGATCTCGCGAGAACGCGTCTTGTCAGGTGGTTCCCGGCAAGCGGCCAAGCTGCATGCCAGTGGCCGCTCGCCTCGTAGGGAGAAGAACGCCGACAGATACCTGGGGCCTGGCAGTGGCAGCAGAGGAGGCGAGAGCTGGGGCAACTATACCCATGTGAGCTGGGGGCAATATATATATATTTCTGAGCTGGGGCCACTATATCCATGTGAGCTGCCTGGGGGCAACTATATCTATGTGAGCTGCCTGGGGGCAATATATATATATATCCATGTGAGCTGGGGGCAATATATATATATATCCATGTGAGCTGGGGGCAATATAGATATCCATGTGAGCTGGGGGCAATACATATCCATGTGAGCTGGGGCAATATATATTCATGTGAGCTGTGGCAATATATATCCATGTGAGCTGGGGTAATATATATCCATGTGAGCTGGGGGCAAATATATATCCATGCGAGCTGGGGGCAAATATATATCCATGCGAGCTGGGGGAAAATCAAATCAAAAAATCAAATCCATGTGAGCTGGAGTAATATATATCCATGTGAGCTGGGGGTAAATATATATATATCCATGTGAGCTGGGGCAAATATACATATATCCATGCGAGCTGGGGGCAATATATATATCCATGTGAGCTGGGGTAAATATATATATATCCATGTGAGTTGGGGTAAATATATATCCATGTGAGCTGGGGCAAATATATATATATCCATGTGAGCTGGGGCAAATATATATATATCCATGTGAGCTGGGGCAAATATATATATCTATGTGAGCTGGAGCAAATATATTCATGTGAGCTGGGGCAATAAATATATCCATATGAGCTGGGGGCAATATATATATATCCATGTGAGCTGGGGGCAATATAGATATCCATGTGAGCTGGGGGCAATATATATCCATGTGAGCTGGGGGCAATATATATCCATGTGAGCTGGGGCAATATATATCCATGTGAGTTGGGGTAATATATATCCATGTGAGCTGGGGCAATATATATCCATGTGAGTTGGGGTAATATATATCCATGTGAGCTGGGGGCAAATATATATATCCATGCGAGCTGGGGGAAAATCAAATAAAAAATCAAATCCATGTGAGCTGGAGTAATATATATCCATGTGAGCTGGGGGTAAATATATATATATCCATGTGAGCTGGGGCAAATATACATATATCCATGCGAGCTGGGGGCAATATATATATCCATGTGAGCTGAGGTAAATATATATATATCCATGTGAGTTGGGGGTAAATATATATCCATGTGAGCTGGGGCAAATATATATATATCCATGTGAGCTGGGGCAAATATATATATCCATGTGAGCTGGAGCAAATATATTCATGTGAGCTGGGGCAATAAATATATCCATGTGAGCTGGGGGCAAATATATCCATGTGAGCTGGGGCAATATATATGTCCATGTGAGCTGGGGCAATATATATATATCCATGTGAGCTGGGGTAAATATATCCATGTGAGCTGGGGGCAAATACATTCATGTGAGCTGGGGCAAATATATATTCATGTGAGCTGGGGGCAAATATATATATATCCATGTGAACTGGGGCAATATATATATATATCCATGTGAGCTAGAGGCAATATATATATCCATGTGAACTGGGGGCAATATATATATCCATGTTAGCTGGGGGCAATATATATATCCATGTGAGCTAGAGGCAATATATATCCATGTGAACTGGGGGCAATATATATATCCATGTTAGCTGGGGGCAATATATATATCCATGTGAGCTAGAGGCAATATATATATCCATGTGAACTGGGGGCAATATATATATATATATCCATGTTAGCTGGGGGCAAATATATCCACCTGTCACTGCGAACCCAACACCCACTCTTGGCCAAAACTGGTAGAACGCCCCCCGTGAAACCTGTGTCTGGATCCGCCCCTGAAACAAGGTGAAAAGATTGAGAATCCTAACCGCCTTTGCCCTACTCATAAGAAGCCACATCCCCTCAAAAAGTGCATCGGCTTTAGAAAGAAACCACTCCAAGAGTGCAAGGAGCTCCTAAAGACATATGGTGTATGTTTCAGATGTAGTGCTTCTACTGAGCACTTTGCCAAAGACTGCAAATTTCCTATCAAGTGCATAGAATGCGATAGTGTGGATCACGTGCAGGCGCTACATCCATCTCAGTACATGCCTGCAACGTCAACAGACTCCCCTCCTGTGTCAAAAGCACGGCGGGGAGACTACAGATCAGGAAGTTACTATGGTGTCCTCTTCTTGTACAGCAGTATACGGTGAAGATCTTTGCGACAAGACTTGAGCTAAAATGTGCTTAGTTAACATGTATCACAACGATAACCCGGGAAAGTCTGTTAAAGTATATGCCATCCTGGATGATCAGAGCAATCGGTCCCTCGCAAGAACGGAACTCTTTGATCTTTTCAACTTAAAAGGAAATTCCTACCCTTATACTTTAGGTAAATGTAGTGGCATTACAGAGGTCTCTGGAAGAAGAGCCAGCAGATTCATTGTAGCTTCTCTTGGGGGCAATCTGGAATTACCATTACCCACACTTGTCGAGTGCAACCAGATCCCATCTAACAAGTAAGAGATCCCTACACCGGAAGCTGCCCTGCACCATCCTCATCTGAAGGCTATAGCTAATGAAATACCAGCCCTTGACAAGAATGCAGATATCCTAATTCTCCGGGGCAGAGATATCCTCAGAGTACATAAGGTACTGCAACAAATTAATGGTCCACATGGTGTTCCATTCACTCAATGCCTTGATCTAGGTTGGGTTATCATAGGCAATGTTTGTATAAGAAAAATGAAGGTGCCTACCAAGATTTCTTCCTGCAAAACACACATCTTGCCAAATGGTCGCATCACCTATCTTGAACCGTGCCCATACCATTACAGAGTGAAGGAGAAATTGAACAGCAACGAATGGCACCATGACGACAAAAATAAATTAAAAGTCTCAGTCCTGGGATAACACCATTGGAGCCACACTGTTCAATTCTACCAATGATGACAACAAACTAGCACTGGCAAGATGAATTTGCTCGGGATGATGCCAATAGCTGGGTAGCACCCTTACCCTTTCGTACACCTAGAGAAAAGCTACCTATCAATCTACAGCAAGCAGCTACTCGATTTGCCTCTTTACAATTCAACATTTTTTATTTGGTAAATAGGTCAGCGTACATTCAAAGAGAACGGACCTTGCAGGGCCACACAGTCTCAACAACAATAGCTCAGTGTAGGAAAAAGAAAAAACAAATCAACAATAGGCAAACAAATAGTCAGCTGTAGACATCGATTGCAATGGGGAGGAAAGGGTAAATAAGGGGTAGTAGCAAAGGCCAATACGGTGCCGACCCTGGTATCGTCCCGTTAGTCTAAGGGACCAGGGGAGGCCAAGGGGTGTATGGCACAAGGCCCAGGCATTCTGGGGTCCAAACCCCGAGAAAAACCTGTGAACGCCACAAAAAAAAGAGGGCAGGCGGGGGGAAACAGAAAAATAAGAGTCTCATCGTAAATGGATAAACAAGATAAAGAGTCCTCTGTATCGACAAGAAAAAAAAATTAATTTAAAAAAATAAAATTGTCCAAAATAGCAGAAAAATTTCCAGAACGAAAGCGAGGGGGTCATCAACAAATGTAGGTGTCGCACGGGGGAGTCCACAGGTATACTCAGCCAGTGTCCCGGAAAGGTAACACCGGCAGCGCAGGCAGGGAGAAGTCGAGCAGGCACGGCTAGGCAACAGACTGAGGCATGGCAGAATAACTCAGGATTGGCCGGTCAGGTAAGCTCCCGCCACGATCCATCGCCAAGATCGTGGGGACAGGGCTGCAGGCAGAGCTGGGGTGGGGGACAGCAGAAGAGCATCAAACGGAGGCATCCTTGCGAATTCCACATGGGAGAAGTCCACTGCCTCCAGGATTTGGTCGGTATCTGCAGTCTGCCAGCTCCATCCGGACGAGCGATCCTCGGCAGACAGGCCTCTCAGAGACACACGGCGGGGACAGCTCCCTTGGGGACAGCTCCATCGGCTCGACGGGCAGCAGCACCAGGTGAGTCAGCTCCCCGCTCACATCCCGCAGTACACCTACCTCCTCCTCACATCCGCGCACATCAGTGTCAGGCCGTTCATCCCCGGATACACTGCTGTACGAGGCCTCGACTTCCCGGCCAGAACGCAGCACAGCCGGTGCATATCGCCACGTGTCATTGAGCGTCCATCATCCTCCAGCAGCTGCAGCAAGATGTCCAAAACGACCCGGAGATGGGGGCCCTCTGTCTCCCCGGTCTTCTTCATGGCACTCAGCGGGATCAGGGCACTTGCCGCAAGCACGCCAGTAGAAGACAGATGGCAGGATGTAGGCTGCAAAATGGCCACCAGCACCACACTTCAGCCAGAGAAGATGACGAGTGAACAAGCCTCTCTCAACCGGAGGGGGGGGGGAACGGGCTCCAGTCAGCACACACCCAGTGGCCAGCCGCTCAGGAGCCTAAAGGGTCTCAGCGGGTAAAATAATCAATAAAAATCCCCAGGGAGAAGGGATCACCACGGAGCTCAAGCAGGATGCGACTTCTCCCTCCAGCAGCTGGCCACGCCCCCCTGATTTGCCTCTTTAAAGCGCACCTTGAAGAAAACCGAGGCTGTGAAGAAGGTGAACCGGCACCATGCGAGCCAGAATCCAGTGCTGGTCTGCGGAATAAGGAAATATTCCCATTCTGCCTTGTATGCCAGGAAAGCCCTCTTCAAGCGCAAGTACAAAGCCCCAGAAACAAAGATTGAAAGGAATAAAAGGGAGAAGACTAGAGCTACTGTGTCAAAGACAGTCGGTGGGTATAAGAATGGCGGTACACGTGTAGTCATACTGCATAAAATGCCTCGCTGTTATCCTACTGAAGATGTTCCAGTGAAGCTGTTAAGCCATGGCAAGAAGCCTTTCAGCTAGCACAAATGCAACCTGCGCTCCTCCATCACTAGTGGGACTGTACTTATACTCCTCAATGGATGCCACAGGGGAATAGTGTGTTTTTTCTGAAGCAGCTCCAGTCTGGCCTTCTGCTGGTAACAGGACCACTGGTTATCAACCGGGTGCCCCGTAGAGCTCACCAGAAATTTGTTATTGCCACTTCTCAAAAGTCAATATCTCAAGTGTCAAGGTTCCAAAGCAACTGACTGATGCTTACTTCAAGAAGAAGAGACTGTGCAAACCCAAGCACCAGGAGGGAGAGATCGTTGAAACAGAGAAGGAAAAATAACAGCGTAAAGCCGATCAGAAGTTTGTGGATTCCCAACTCCTGCCAATGGGTCTTGTCACTCAGGTTATGCCCAGTGATGATGGAAGAATCCGAAAAGTGATGGTCAAGGTGACTAAAGGAGGTGTTGTATATAGTTTCTTCCGGCCAATCACTGAACTGATACTCCTTCTGCCAAAGGAAAAGGTCAGCTAAGAGTTTCTGCTCTCGGCAGAAGCCTTTCCACAAACAGCCAGTTGGATTACAATTGTGTTAGTGGAAATTTTGGCCTAGACCGGCTTCCCCAGCACGAAGATGGGTTAACTTGTTAAGTTTACTCCTCGCATCTGGAACTATGGCCTACCTTTAAGACTATTGACTTAGTTACTGGCTATAAAGTGTAAAGTTGTATTATTGGATCCTTTACCTTTGTTTTTCAGGTCTCTACATTGGGTTTCCAGGAGGACATTTAAAGTTATAGTGTTAGTTTATTTTGAAATCTAAAGATTTCAGACGGGGAGTGTCGTGCCCCATGACTCAGGGTTTACTTGTATATTTTGGTGTTATGTGTTGAATCTGCCTTTTGCTGCTTGCTGCTATTATTTCATAGCTATTTTGTTCCTTCTGTGTTCCCTTAGCCTTGCTGTATCAAGCTAGCTCCACCCCTTTTTGTTCAGTCTAGTTCTGAGGTACCTACTGGTCACCTAGCAGCCATCTTTACTCAATGCTGGACAGAACTAATGTCTTTTCACCTGCATTGCTAAGATTACAAAGATTGGCAGTCTGATTATTAAAGTTTTCAACTGGATTCATCTTTCTACGTGTTAAACTGGTATAGTCTGAATGGAGTGATGAAGGCAGACTTCGGAATGTAATCCGTGTCCAGCGGAATCTGCCAGTACCCTTTACACAGGTCAAGGGTAGATAGAAAGTTTCCCCTGGTGATTCAGTCTAACAGCTCATCGACCCGGGGCATGGGGTAGGCGTCAGGCGTGGTCCAATCATTACGTCTGCGGTAGTCCACACAGAAGCGGGTCATTCCATCCTGCTTGCGTACGAAGACTACTGGGGAAGCCCAGGGACTATTGGATGGCTCCCAGCTTGAGCATCTCCCTAAACTCAGTCTGCATCCTGTCTCCAACTGCCTCGGGTACCCAGTAAGTGACCTTCCTTAGCAGCACTGGTATCGGGGTCTCCATGTGGTGCATTGCTAAGGTAGTGTACCCAGTGTCCATGGAGAACATTTTGCTTCTCTTCCTAAGCTCCTGCCTAACCTGGTCTTGCTGTGTCATCCCTAGCTGTTGGTCCAGCTTGGATGGCCTCATCACTATTCTGCCTAACGGACTGCCCAGGGAGGTCCACCGGATTTTTTCATTGGAACATTTAGCTACCAGGTAGGTGGTGTCACAGAGCTGTGTCGGGTATATTAGAGACAAAAAGAATTTAAAATGGACGTTTGTAGCCATTTTGTTTTAAAGACAGTTTTTCTTTCAAAATTTCTCTATGTGTAGAAATGAACGAGTTTTTTTTTTATATAGAGTTCATTTCTAGGTGAAGTTTTTCCAGACATGAAGGAACCTAGAATGAATGAATGGGAGATAATGCGAAGACATGTCATAAGTTATTGGTTTGTCTGAAGTTTTAAAACAAAAGAGATTTTGTCTTTTGGGTATAGGAATAAGACAAAATATATGTTTATAATCAAGGTATATTTTATTATATTTACAGTATGAAATATATACTCCAAAATATTGTAGAAAGTATATAATTGGTAAATAATAAAATTACTAAAGAATAGATTCTGTGAGTTAACCAGGAAGAAATTAGCTGATAAGGCTCTAAGCAACCAAAAGGGAGGAGAGCTATAAATCAGGTATGACCGATGGAGACAGAGACAGTCTAGTTAAAAGACAAGGCTCTTTGTTAAGTTAGTCTCACCTTTTGACCCGAGATAGGACTATTAAAAAGAAATGGTGGAATTAATATAAGAAGTGCAATACTGCCCTCTAGAGGATAGTAAAAATAATTAACCATGACGTCAAATTGGCTATAATAGGCGGCAAAGATTCTTTTGTAAAGTCAGTCAGAGATGTCAGCAGACAGACTCACACCGCAATGTATTCGGACATTCATTATACATGACACTCTGAGGAGTCGGGAAATTGCAGCATTCAGACTCACATCAGACTCACATCACGATGCAGGCAGATCCCAAGACATGAGGCAATCAATATTCTCACCAAATCTCTAACTCACATGCATTAATTATCTAATATCGATAATTTTCATATATTCCAAAACAAAGTATCACATAGAAAATTCCAAGGCAGACTCATCAACATCCAAATTGGACAGGTAATGTATGAAATAAGGAATTAATGTAAAAATATATTTGTAGAGATTTTTGCAACGTAGACTGAGATTTCTCGGATACGGTTAAAATCCAAATTCTAAGTAATTCTATTCTGCAGATAGAAATATGAAGAAGTGGATATAAGGATTTATTCCTAAAGAAATGTTGCAAGATTGATACCAATATATATATTGAATTTGGAAATTACTGTGATTAAAATTAATAAGCAAGGAATTATATAACTAAAAAAATAAAAAGCAAAAGATTAGAAGTTTAATTCTCGAGATTAGGGGAGGATTCACTAAATAAGTTTTTATTACTTATTATTAAATTAGCTCATCTTTTGTTGATCTATGTAGCATAGAGATATATATATATCTATAAGAGCTGGCTGGTTAAACATTGTTTGCTGGGAAATGCATGTTGTATTAAGCAGAAATGTTTATTAACCATTTGTGTATTAGTTACTAACTGATAAGGTAAATGATATTAATCATATATGCAGTTACTAACCGGAGATACATATATTGTGAAGCTAGTTTTTATATGCTGTTGGATTGTGGTTTATAAATTTTTGTTTATGATATGAGATTTTAAATTTTTTTGTATACGTAATAAATATATATATATTTTTATCCGATTATTGATTATTGTATTTTTTAAAGCAAAACACAGACAATTAAAAGAATTCAGGATAATTTCTAAGAGATATAGACGATTGATATTTGTGTCTCGTATAAATTTCTTATGAAATAATAATCCCTGATATATTGGAGGCTTGGCTGATAAGTCCAATATATATAAACGTGTTGTATTCACGTGCAGAGATTATATCCGACAGCTGCAACCCAATATGGTCCCTGCCAAGCGGCCTGTAACTTATCTTGCTTGGAGGGTTTTAGGGCGAGGACTTTCTGCCCTATTTCCAAAGTGTGTTCCCGGGTGGTACGATCATACCACCATTTTTGCCACCTCTGTGCATTCTGAAGATGTTCCCATACCGTGTCGGTGAGCTCCTTCATCCAATCCCTAAAGACTAACACGTCGGCCACTACCAAGGTCTCTTTGGTACCCTCTAATCCCTCCCAATGTGCCCTAAGTCTAGTCCCCCCTCTCCCTTCTTTCAAATGATAATTTGAATGGGGAGAACCCTGTAGACTCCTGTGGCACCTCCCGGTAAGCGAACAGGAGGTGCGGCAGGTACTTCTCCCATTTCCGGTGTGAGGTTGCATATGTCCAAAGCAGTTGCTTCAGTGTTCCTGTGAATCACTCACACAGACCATTTGTCTGGTGAGGTGGTATGGGGAGCTGTACTGAGGTTTTATCCCGCACAGTTTCCATAGCTGCCGAGTGAGCTCGACAGAGAACTGAGCCCCTGGTCCAAAATAATGTGAGGAAAACCCACTCTGGCAAATATCTGCAGCAGGGCATCCACCGCCGTCTCTGCATTGATATTTGTCAGGGGAATCGCCTCTGGGTACCGAGTGACATAGTGCACCATGATCAGGAGGGGTACAAGGATGCCTTTGACTGATCGCCCTTCTTGCCTACTCTTTGACAGGTATTGCAGGTACGGCAATAGTGCTGAATGTCACCTTTAACCAGAAGAACATCTGGGTAACGCTGTGGCGGGTCTTGTTCAGCCCATGGTGTCCTGCTAAGGGGATGTTGTGGCCCAGGCGGAATAGTTCCTGGCAACATTTCTGGGGTACTACCAGCTGTCATCGGGGTATGTGGTTGGGGCCCTTCCCTTCTGTCACCCGGTAAAGCAACCCCTGCTCCCACTGTAGGTGATCTCGCCCTAGTCCTCCAGGGTCTGTACCTCATCTGCCTGGAGAGCTTGTTGGCGGGGCTGTCAGTACATATGTAAAGGCCAAGTGACCTGGGTAGTTTCCGAGGAGGACTTCAGCAGACAAGTTTTGCAACACTTCCACTTCTACACTGCAGGCAGTCACACCCCAATCAAGGTGCACACAGGTGGTGGGAAGTCTGATGACCTTCCCGTCGGCCACCGGTACTGCTCGGGTCGTCCAGTTGGGGCTGCTGGGGGAACCACATGTGGCTGGATCAAGGGGATTGTGGCCCCGCTGTCCCAAAGCACTTGGGCAGAGCAGCCGTTGATCCAGACGGTCTGCCGGTTACTTGTCTGATGCAGCTTGCATGTTACCCAGCCCCATTTCTTCTTCTCTCCAAAAGTCGGGAGTGACTTGTCGGAATGTGCTGCTGCTCTTGTAGGTCTGTTAGGGGGGGGTCGTGACCAGGTCGTTGTTGGGGTTCTGGCAGGACAGAGCTGCCTGACATGCTCAACCTGGTTACATTCAAAGCAGTGTTGGTTGTTGCTGTGGAGGGGGTAAACACTAAAAGGGTGAGAGGTGCTGGTCGTCGGAAGTGGGGGTTTCTCAGGGCCAGGTGCCGGGGCAGTGCGGGGGGTGGATCTTGGCTTGTGGTAGCCATCTGAAGTCCATGTACTCGTCAGCCAGTGTAGCTGCTTTATCCAGAGTGAGAGGTCTCCAGTAGTGCTGGGCCGAACACACCGTGTTCGGTTCGCATTCGAACATTTGAAAAAGTTCAGATTCAAACGCGAATACGTTTCAAACTCAATGCAAGTCAATGGGACTCGAAAGTTTGATTTTTAGAGTGCCCTCCAAGAGGGCATATATGCAAGATATTGGTCATAAAAGGTGTATGGGGGTCCAAGTAGTGCCCTGGGGGACAGGAACCAAGGAAAAAAGTTTAAAAAAAAATGTTTTTAAAGGAACAATGATTTGTCCATGAAATAAAGGTTAAGAATAAAAATGAAAAATTCCTTCAAATATCATGCCTAGGAGGTCCCCATAACCTGCCCGTGAAGTGGCGGATTTGTAGGATGTATAGAAAGATTTAAAAAGAAAAAAATGACATTTCAAATGACGGTAAATGTTTTTCCTTTAATCTATTAACAATTTAATCTATTAACATACAGGCAGCCTGTATGAAAATAGGAGATGTTTTAGGACACGCAGAACAAGTTTAGTGATATTTTGCTAAATTATGGTGAAACTTATGCAGGCTTTGGATAAAAGTAACAACAGATGCATTAAAATTGGACCTTTGGTGCCAGCTAGTGCCTTCACACCGTAACCCCTCTGAGGTATTGTGGAAGAGTGCAGTGGTGGAGGTTTTGGGAATGCAGAAGAGATCCCCAACCTATTCCGTTACATTAGCATCAGGGGAGTGATAGCTGCTGATCCAGGACTGATTCATTTTTATAAATGTCAGCCGGTCTACAGAGTCGGTGGATAGACGCACTCTTTTGTCTGTGACAAAACCTCCGGCAGCACTGAACACCTTTCAGAAAGCACGCTGGATGAAGGGCAACCTAGTAGCTGCATAGCATATTGGCTAAGTTCTTGGCAGTGATCCAATCTCAACACCCAGTAAGCTAGTGGATCATCTGCTGTAAATGTATCCAGGTCTGCCCTTGCCCTTAGGTAGTCCTGCACCATATGGTGAAGACGCTGGCAATGGGTCCCTGGGCGTCGTGGACTAAAAAAATTGAAAATGTCATCAGTCAAGCGCTTTTCACCGCTCTTTCTCTGATCAAAAGCAGCCTCACAAGCACCTGTGTCATCACTTGGTAACCTACCAGTGCCTGGAAAGGTGTTACACAAGTGTCGCTTTAGAGCGTCCTCAAGTTGTTTCATCCTGTCCTCCCTCGTGGATCAAGAAGGGTTGCCAACCGGAAATGATCCCTCTCCTTGATAGCACGAATCCTGGTGTCCTTTAGCAGGCTTTGCAGGATAAGGGAGCCCATGCAGCGTAGGTTGGAGGTGGCATTAGCTTGAGAGTGTTCCTGGTCGCTGAGGATGACCGTATCGTGCACTACCTCCTCCCAGCCCTGTACTAGTACTTGGGTTTCTGGGGACACAAAACCCGCCCTTGAGGAATCCCCACCTTCAATGCCCTCACAACTTTCCTCCTCCTCCTCTTTCCTCCACCTTCCTATTCCTCCTCATCCTCCTTCGGTCTGATCTGAGGACACGCAGGAATGCTGTCTGCGTAAAGACTGGGACCTTGAGAGCTAGGGAAGTCCTCCTCTTCCTCCCGCTGCTCTGCCTCTAGTGCCACATCTATAATTCCCACAGAGTGCGCTCCAGCAGGAACACTAAAAGGAATTGTGTCACTGATGGATGTACTGTCCCTGCTCCCCATCCTCGTTGCCTCCTCAAATGGTGACAGTACAGTGCATGCATCCTTGATCATCAGCCACTGGGGGGATGCATCATTAATACATAAATTAAAAATCCCGTATAGTAAGAAACGTTATCCCTTCTCTGTCTCATTATTGGATGGTACTCCCATTAGTTCGGGACTCGTGACACAAGAAACAAAAATCCTTACCATGAACATAGGATCTCGACACTATGAAGACATAGTACTTGATATAGTCAAAACCCCGACCTTTCCTGTGATCCTTGGTATTGATTGGCTACGACTACATAATCCCAGTATAGACTGGACCAAAGCTACGCTAACCTTCACTTCTAAGCATTGTGTAACCAAATGTATACAACCACAGAAAATTATCCTTCACCGTAGTACGACACCCATATTACCAAAGATCTATTCGGACTTTCATGATATATTCGAGAAAAAAGGATCTGATGCTCTCCCTCCTCACCGCTCCTATGATTGTCCGATCGATATTTATTCCGGTGCTATGATTCCTTTTGGTAAGGTATCTTATCTGAACCTGAATTAAAAGGTATTAAAAGAATACATAGATGAAAAGTTAACCAAAGGCTTTATAAGACCCTCAACCTCTCCCGCTGGAGCAGCAATTTTTTTTGTAGGAAAAAAGGACGGAGGACCATGCCCCTGTATCGACTACAGAGCAATGAACGTGATAACTATCAAGAATAAGTACCCTCTACCGCTTATAACCGAATTAATGGATAGATTGAAGACAGCTAACATATTCACGAAATTGGATCTACGAGGAATCAAAAAAGGAGATGAATGGAAGACCGCGTTCAGGTCAAGGTACGGACATTATGAATACTTGGTTATGCCCTATGGGCTCTGTAATGCACCCGCAACATTCCAATATTTTCTAAATGATATCCTAAAAGATATGCTAGATCAATACGTGATAGTATACCTAGATAATATATTGATATATTCGGACAGTCAAGAAGAACATCTACGACATGTAAGAAACACTTTATTACGATTGAGACAACACAGATTATATGCCAAGCTTGAAAAATGTTTGTTTAATGTGACCACCTTAGAATTTCTCGGATTCATAATAAGACCTAACGAGATAATGATGGATTCTTCTAAAATCAAAGCGATACAATCATGGCCCATACCTGCGAATAAGAAAGGGATACAATGCTTTATCGGTTTTTGTAATTTTTATAGAAAGTTTATCAAAGATTTTTCTAGGATCATCAAACCATTGACGTATTTAACCAAACAATCCATACCCTTCAAATGGTCAATAGCCGCTAATGAAGCCTTTTGTTACTTGAAACACCTATTCTCTACAGCTCCCATACTACGTATGCCGAATACAATGAAGCCTTTCTCTCTCGAAACTGATGCGTCAGACACCGCCATTGGTGCTATACTATCGCAATTTCAAGAAGAGAATCAAAGATTACACCCTATCGCCTTCTATTCTAGAACATTGTCCCCAGCTGAAATAAACTACGACGTCGGGGATAAAGAACTTCTCGCAATAAAATCCGCACTTGAAGAGTGCGTCATCTTCTTGAAGGTACCATACATCCCATAACGATATATACCGATCATAAAAACTTAGAATATCTAAGACAAGCGAAGAGGTTAAAGCCCCGACAAGCCCGGTGGGCTCTCTTCTTCTCTAGATTCATTTTTAATATAACATATAGACCAGGAAAAAAAGAATGGCAAAGCTGACGCCCTTTCTAGAAGCATAGAATCGAAACAGAGATCAGAGGTATCCTATGTATTACCGAGGAATTGTTTTCTTAATGCGACTCTACCATTATGGGAGAACATCAAAAAATATTCTACAAAGAATGACAAGACGGCTTAATTAAAACTAGAAAAAGGGATGTTATACAAAGGTAAGAAGATATACATTCTCCCTGAAGCGAAGAATAGCATACTCAATCATTTCCATGACTCGCCTCTAGGAGGTCATGCCGGAGTATATAAAACAAGGAATAGCATTGAACGTATATTCTGGTGGCCTGGAATGACAAGAGATATAAAAGATTATATAACTCATTGTATAGTATGTATAAGGTCCAAAGATGATAAAAGAAAACCACAGGGTCTACTACAACCTCTTAAAATACCAGAAGCCCCCTGGCAAGATATTTCCATGGACTTCATAGTAGACCTCCCACCGTCCAACGGGTATACCACCATATTAGTAATAGTAGATCGCTTCTCTAAAATGGGTCATTTCATCGCCACTAAAAGAATTCCTTCCGCTAAAGATACTGCCATGATTTTCATCAAAGAAATATTCCGTTTACATGGCCTACCGGAGACCGTAGTAACGGATAGAGGTACTCAATTTACTGCTAAGTTCTGGTTGGAATTTTGTAAAGGACTACATATAAAACGGTCCTTATCTACCGCCTACCATACCCAATCAAATGGACAGACTGAACGCACTAATGGTACATTGGAACAATACCTTCGTTGTTTCGTAACCTATCTACAAACCGACTGGAATGATCTACTACCCATAGCTGAATTTGTCTACAACAACCAAATTCATAAGTCCACGTCTATGACCCCTTTCGTCATTAATACTGAAAGACATCCCTCAATGTTACCAGGTTCTTCATTCTACACCCCCTGTCCTGCAGTGAATGATAGGCTACAATCTATCACCAGAATTACAGAAAAGGTTAAAAAAAATGTTACAGAGATCCCAATGGAGATATACAATTTATGCTGATCGCAAAAGAACACCTGCTCCACTATATGAAAAAGGAAATCAAGTATGGCTATCTACTCGATACATCAAATTAAACTGTCCTTCGAAAAAATTAGGCCCCCGCTTTATTGGGCCTCACATGATAGATAACGTTCTCTCTCCTACGACGGTTCGCCTACGCCTTGCCGCCTCCCTAAAGATACATCCCGTCTTCCATGTTTCATTGATCAAACCGCAGACTACGGATCCTTTCATCCATCGCAATCCCCCTCCTCCAGGTCCGGTGAGCGCCATGACAACGATGTCTACGAAGTATCAAAGATCCTTAACTCTCGTATATACCGAAGGAAGCTCCAATATCTCATTCGTTGGAAGGGTTATGGTCTCGCCGAGGACTCCTGGATACCAGCACTGGATGTCGATGCACCATCCTTGGTACGTCGTTTTCATGAGGCGCACCCCAATCACCCACGGAGTGGTCGCCTTGTGAGGGGGATTATGTCAGGATACCGCCCTTACCGGCATTTTCAACCTTATGGCGGTGCCTTCAGCAGGTCCCCGAGCGGTGGCTATGCGATGTTCAGAGGTGTCGACGCTGTCTCATGGCTGCGCACAGACCGGAGCCTCCTCCACCGCTGCAATGGACCCCTCGCGCATTCGCATGGTCCCGATAGGCCTTATGGGCATGGAGAGATGCCGGCGCAGACGGATGATGTCAGGCTCGATCCCCAGCTGCCTAACAAGACGCCCTATAAAGAAGACATCGGTGGGGTAAGTCGTTGCTCTAATATTTTGTACCGAAATTGAGCTAATTACCCTTTATCCCTATGAACTATATTGATAGAACTGATTGATTCCCTTGGCTTTTGACCCTTTGCTTGTATACCGACTCCGTATTGAACTCTGCCTGCCCTAGACCTATGCTATTCCTTTGACAACCCTAAAACGGATCTCATATCAGAAGAACATATATATCTGGACGTCCTGCATATCTATTCAAGACTCATCTGTCACCTGATCAACTACGCACCTGACGCCACTGGTACCAGCAGACAGGTAGCATTACATATATTATTCCTCCTGACTCTGGTACTTGCTACGTACAGGCAAGACTACTACATAGTGGTTCCTCTTATACTTAATATCAAAGATTTTACTGACAGAAAGTGGAATGCTCTTTGAATTTCTGCCAAGCGAACACTTGTTGGGAATGACCGTCTAAAGTGGCTGCAGACTTTTCTGGTCTGGCTGAGAAGCTCTGCCAGCCCTGGGTACCCGGTTAGGAAACGCTGTACCAACATATTTAGGACGTGTGCTAGGCATGGTACATGTGTTAACTTACCCAGGCGTAGGGCGGAGAGAAGTTTGCTGCCATTATCACAGATGACCATTCCCAGCTCAAGCTGGCGTGGTGTTAACCATCTCTCAGCTCTGCAGGGGCAGGCGCACAGAATTTCTGGCCCGGTGTGGCTCCTGTACCCTAAACAAACCAGCTCAATCACATTATTGCATCTTTTTGCTTGAGCCATTGCGTAGCCCCTGCCACGCGTCGGTTTAACTGCCACTTTGCCAGAGACAGAGAAGGAGGATGAGGAGGAGGAAGATGTGGTGGAGCAGACAGACCTCATATACGCAGCTTTCTGGAAGCATGGTGGATGAACAAGCTCCAACACAGAGCCCCGTAATGGATCCCTCCCAGCTGCAATCAGTGTTACTCAGTGTGCCGTGAAGGAAATGTAACGGCCCTGTCCATGTTTGCTGGACCACGTGTCTAAAGTAATGTGCACCTTGCTGCTGACAGCCTTTCCCAATGACTCCATAACATTGTCTTCCAAGTGCTGGTATAGTGCTGGAATGGCCTTCCAGGAAAAGAAATGGCGTTTTGGAACCTGCCACTGTGGTACAGCACATTTGGCAAATTCACGGAAGGAGGCAGAGTCCACCAGCTGGAAAGGCTGCAGCTGTAATGCGAGTAATTTTGCCAAGCTGGCATTTAGACGCTGTGCAATGGGATAGTTGGGACTATATTTTTTCTTACGCTGCAGCAGCTGAGGCAATGAAATCTGACTGCGTAATTCTGTAGGTGATGGGATGCTGTCACATTCTGAGGAAGGACCTGGTACACCCATTACTGTAGCATCATCCCGGTCAGTGGAGATTGTAGGCAATGACATGGCAGGACATATAGTGGGGGTAGAGACAGATGAGGAGGAGGACCTATCCATCTATCCTGACTTATCAAAGGCTACTCTTCAGCAGAGGAGGAATTTTAAGCAAATCAAGACGATACTACGTAGCAACGATATCGGGTACAGATGGGGTTTCCCAACCAAACTCCTGGTCACGCGTAACGGTACCGTTCATGTGGTGATGTCCGTGGAAGAAGGTGACAAGCTGCTGCGATCTTGGGGATTCTGGGATCATTCTCCGCAACCAGTGAGAAAAGCACCTCCCCGACGTTTAGATCCGGAATGGCACCGGCGATGATATCTCTTCCTCCTACCTGGAACTTTCCACCCTTATCCATTGTCTGGTTTCTTCACTTCATCTGACAACCTCTGTGGATCCTTTCCTCAATTGGCCAGTTGGCACTTGCAACCCCTCCCTAGTCTGGATATGAGTGCGGGTCACACTGCCAAGAGGACTTTCTAGAATGGACTGTGCGAGTCCGGCCCTTCGCACCCCTTTCTCCCTCCTCGGCTGAGGAGTTTGAGAAGAGTCTCCGGATTTCGGAGCTCCTCGCAGGAGATGTACCCAATTGGGTTTGTATAGATTGTTTTGTTTATATGATTGTTTCTGAGTAACTACGGGGTAACAAGATGGTTATTTTTCAATCTCAGAATGTTGTTTCCTTTCCCTTGCTCTTCCCTTATCTCTATGGGTTTGTATTTTTATTATGTGAAAGGTTCTACCCTAATACCCACAATTCCAAATGTGACATGAGTGACAAGACAGCTAATATGGAAAATGCCTTTCCTACGATGCACTTTTATAACAAACTATGAAGATATTAACCTTTAATGTAAAGGGCTTAAATTTGCCCGTAAAAAGACACTCCTTATACCGTGATCTCCGAGCCCATAATGCAGATATAGTGTGTCTCCAGGAGACACACTTCCACCACCTAGACCTAAGCTATATGCCCCCCCCAATACCTGACACAATACCATTCCACATTTCGATCTAAAGCTAGGGGGGTTACTCTGTTAATTCACAACAGAGTGGCCTTCCAGATGCATCGTATTCTAAAAGACCCGAAAGGCCGTTATCTCATTTTAGTCTGCACAATCAACTCGAGAGTGTATACTATGGTTTCAATTTATGCCCCCAACGCTGCTCAGTCCCGATTTTTATCCCAGATATTGCAAAAGGTAACGGATGTGCAATCGGACACTCTGGTACTATGCGGAGATTTGAACATGGGCTTAGACCCGCAAACAGACCGATCTTCCACGGTAGCCCGTAACCCCCGTGAGACTTTTTTAGACAACTACTACAAAGATATAAACTATATGATGCTTGGCGTCTATTGTACCCCACAGAACGCGATTATACATTTAGGTCTAGAGTCCACAACAGTTATTCGAGAATTTACTATTTTTTGATATCGGGTTCGGCACTCCCCTATATGGTAAATTGTGATATCCTACCCCTTACTTGGTCAGACCATTCTCCAGTGTTGATGTGTCACGGTTCCCGGATCCCACCACGCAGTACTTAACACCCAACACTCCACAAAACCCAGAAGCTACCAACAGTGTAGCTGTGAATGATCCCTATCTGTCTGGTCCTTAGAATTGGCCAGGAAAACTAGCTAGACAGAAAAGGGTTAACAATACAGAGAGGAGTCAGCCGAGCCAGAATCAGGAATACAGAGTTCAGAATGGTCAAATGGAATAGCCGGGTCAGTATCAGAGCAGTAGCGTAGTACTAGCAAATAGTCTAGGGCAACAGAAGGCAAATGGTCAGAACACAAGCAGAGGTCAATAACAGGTTAAATCAATTTAGCAGTCAGGTACAAGGAGCTCAGGATGGATAACCACGATCTGGCAACTTCTGAAACTATACTGAGGGTTTTTAAAGACCTTCACCAGGCCATTGCCCCCACTCAAGCCACACCTCATGCAATCACCTCCCTGCCTATCTCCATTTAAACCGGGCAGTGGTCAGCGAGCAGCATCAGACTTGCTGTCCTCAAGCACACAGGTAGGGCTGGAAGCCCCCATCGTTACAGTACCCCCCTCTCCACGAGCAGACGCCGGATGCTCAAAAGAGGACAACAAGAAAAATAACAAGAAAAAAGTCAATGGGTCTTGTAGGCACGTAGAGCCCTCGCGTACACCAGTCACCAAAGTCCCCTGAGGTCCCAATCAGAGTCGTCATCCTCCTCAAGACGCCCCCGTCTATGAGGGTGGGAGCCAAAACTGGGTCCAGGTTTGAAGACACTGGCACCAGTCCCTTTTGCGTCTCCTACCCCTGGTACAGGACGCGGAATGGACAGCAGTGTCCTCTCTGCACTGCGGCAACACGAACACGGCCCAGTGGTACGGATCTGCGGGTCAGTGACCCCGGCACGGCTCTGCTGCGACTTGACTGGAACCACTGGGCTCGAAGACACCGGGACAGCTGGGCTCGGTGGGGCAGCGCCCTTGGTGTGGACCGGTTGGGTAGCACCCTTGGCCAGGACAGGAGGGGCAGCGCCTTTAGCACGACTCTGTGGTGACTCGGACATGGCGGCAACAGCCACCGGCTCGGGTGAGCGTGGCTTGGCAACAGCCACCGGCTCGGGTGAGCGTGGCTTGGCAACAGCCACCGGCTCGGGTGAGCGTGGCTTGGCAACAGCCACCGGCTCGGGTGAGCGTGGCTTGGCAACAGCCACCGGCTCGGGTGAGCGTGGCTTGGCAACAGCCACCGGCTCGGGTGAGCGTGGCTGGGCAGCTACCGGCTCGGGTTGAGCGTGGCTGGGCAGCTACCGGCTCGGGTGAGCGTGGCTTGGCAGCTACCGGCTCGGGTGAGCGTGGCTGGGCAGCTACTGGCTCGGGTGAGCGTGGCTGGGCAGCTACCGGCTCGGGTGAGCGTGGCTGGGCAGCTACCGGCTCGGGTGAGCGTGGCTGGGCAGCTACCGGCTCGGGTGAGCGTGGCTGGGCAGCTACGGCTCGGTGGAGCGTGGCTGGGCAGCTACCGGCTCGGGTGAGCGTGGCTTGGCAGCTACCGGCTCTGCAACAATCTTGATCTCACAGTGCTTTGCAACCACCTTGGCTTGGCACTGTGGAGCGGTGACCCCGGCTTGGCACTGTCTCTTGAACTGCTGTGCAGTGGACTGGCTCTCAAACTGGTAGCGGTGGACCAGATCTCGCACTGCGAGGCAGTGGACTTGATTTGTTCGTGCTGCAGGGCAGCACTCTTGACTGGAACTGCTAGCTTAGGCACAGTAGACATGGACAGGACTTGAAGCTGACAAACAGCAGACTCAGATTCTTTGTGCTGCTGAGCAGCCACCTTAGATTGTTCATGCTGCAGGGCAGCACTCTTGACTTCCCACTGCTGGGCATTACACCTGGTCTCTCCCTTTGGGCAGTGGATTTTGACATCCTGCGACGTGCAGGGCAGTGGACTCTGGGGCCTGGTAAGGCTGGAACATGGAGGGTAACTTCTGGGGGCGCAATTGACAGTCCATTCTTTTATGCAGGAAAGAACCGCAATAAAAGCATAAGCCCTGAGTCTTCCTCCATACCCTTTCCTCCAGGGTCAGGGGTCCTCTGGAACCTTTAACTGGAACTGGAACAGGCTCCTTTGGGAGACGTCCCTAGGAGGTTGCAGCAAACTTGCATACAGGATATCCAGGTGCTGAGTAATGAGCTTGTTAGCCCCTCTCAGGATCTCCAGCACCTCTAGAATTACTGCTCGCTCACTACGTACTGGCTGCCTCATTATGTGTACCTCGGATGTCTGAACGACAGGGGGCACAGGTATAGCAGGCGGGGGTGTAACCCCAACTGGTTCCAGGTGTGCAGTACGATTCAGGATAGTTTGTAAGGCAATGGCAAACTGATCCATCCTATGATCCTGCTCATCCTGTCTGGATACAAAGGTAGCCAAGTGCTGTGTTAAATCTGCGGGATCCATATTGGCCAGATCGTAATGTCACGGTTCCCGGATCCCACCACGCAGTACTTAACACCCAACACTCCACAAAACCAGAAGCTACCAACAGTGTAGCTGTGAATGATCCCTATCTGTCTGGTCCTTAGAATTGGCCAGGAAAACTAGCTAGACAGAAAAGGGTTAACAATACAGAGAGGAGTCAGCCGAGCCAGAATCAGGAATACAGAGTTCAGAATGGTCAAATGGAATAGCCGGGTCAGTATCAGAGCAGTAGCGTAGTACAAGCAAATAGTCTAGGGCAACAGAAGGCAGAATGGTCAGAACACAAGCAGAGGTCAATAACAGGTTAAATCAATTTAGCAGTCAGGTACAAGGAGCTCAGGATGGATAACCACGATCTGGCAACTTCTGAAACTATACTGAGGGTTTTTAAAGACCTTCACCAGGCCATGCCCCCCACTCAAGCCACACCTCATGCAATCACCTCCCTGCCTATCTCCATTTAAACCGGGCAGTGGTCAGCGAGCAGCATCAGACTTGCTGTCCTCAAGCACACAGGTAGGGCTGGAAGCCCCCATCGTTACATGATGACATTGGGTGATGCATACCAAACTTATACTAGTCCCCCATGGCGTCTTCGAGACGACCTTTTACAATATGAACAGGCATGATTAGCCATCAAATCGGTGTTAGAAAACTATTTTAGAGAAAATGTGACCCCTGACGTCAGCCGCCTTACTATCTGGCAGGCCCACAAAACTGTAGTTAGGGGGGAATGCATAAAATGGGCGACCCAACTTAGGAAGCAATACATGTCACGTAGAATAGAAATACTTACAAAGTTACAAGACCTTGACATGCGTAATAAAGCAGCCCATCGCAAGAAATAATAGAAACTATAGATGCCACACTGGGTTCAACTGAGAGACCTGGAGGCGGAGGTTGGTTTTTGGCTCGGAAACTAAAGCCTGAGAATATACCACGTAAACATGTTACCGTTAAATCCCCCACTGGTCCTATCTATGATCCTAAAATTATTGCGAACGAATTCGCCACTTATTATGAAAATCTGTATAATTTGGATGCTACTACTAATATCAAACGTCCTACCATGGAAGATATAGATACATACCTAGAGAGAGTTCACCTTCCCTCATTATCTCAATCACAAATTGATCGTTTAACATCACCCACTACGCCGGAAGACATCTCAAACGCTATCAAAAACCTCCCAAAACAGAAAGCACCAGGCCCAGATGGACTGACAGGTCTTTACTACTTCACATTTTCCTCCCAATTGACACCTCATTTATGTGCGGGTTTTGATGAGGCGCATGATTCAGGCTCCTTTCCAGTGGAAATGTTAAGAGCACACATCATTACTCTCCCTAAACCAGGAAAGACCCTGACTGCTGTCCCAATCTATGTCCTATATCTTTACTCAATATAGATGTCAAATTATTTAGCAAATTACTAGCCAACCGACTACAAAATATTTTCCCCGCTCTGATTGGCTTAGACCAGGTGGGGTTTGTGTCCAAACGACAGGGATCAGACAGCACAAAGAAATTGGTTAATTTGATAGGTATGATGAGACGCATAGACTCTCCCAGTCTGATCCTGTCATTGGACACTGAAAAGGCCTTTGACAGGGTTAGCTGGAATTTTCTGTACCGTGTTCTACATAAATTCGGATTCCCACCCTCTTTTATGACTGCGATTCAGGCCTTATATGACTGCCCTTCTGCTAGGGTACTCTGCAACGGATTCCTGTTGGAGGAATTTGTAATAACGAACGGGACCAGACAGGGATGCCCTCTTTCACCGCTTTTATACGCCCTGATCTTGGAACCCTTAGCGCAGGCCATACGACAAAACGACTCCATTCAGGGGATACAGGCAGGCCCAATGACATATAAACTTAACTTATATGCGGATGACATTCTTTTAACCCTGACTGACCCCGACAAATCTCTCCCTTCCCTACAACAGGAACTGTACACATATAGCCAAGTCTCGTATCACTTAGTAAACCTATTTAATGTGCCTCAACTCCACTTGGAAGCTTTACAAGTTAGCTATAAATTTGACTGGCGAATGGATTATATTGTGTACCTAGGTCCTCAGGTTGCAGTGCTCCTGGATCCCTTAAAGCTCTCAGGATGTCTTCCTGCGGCTTAAAATAGGGGAGGCGTAAAATGACATTGCGCAGGGCTTTCGCCGGGGCTGAAGGCAGTTTTGGCAGGCGATGTATGCGATCGAACAATAGTGAATCAGGCGTTGCCTCCGGGAGTAAAGTCTGAAACATTTCTGTCACATGCAAAGTAAGTTGTGATGATGTAACAGAGTCTGGGATACCACGTATTTTTAAATTATGGCGACGTGAGCTGTCTTCTATATCTGCCAGTTTTAACAGTGTCACCTTAAGTTGTTCCTCCAGAGTTTCAACTTGTTCCGCCATGATATTATGGGCCTCTGCAAACTCCGTCATCTTTGACTCCAGTTTATCCGTCCTCGCGCCTATTTCCTTAATAACGCTGCAGATGGCCGTCGCCACCGCATCCAGCCGTGTTGTTAATGTTGCAGTGTTGTTAATGTCACCTAGCATGCCAGCCATACGAGACATTAGGGCTTCCAAGTCTGGGGATGTAATTGCGGCACTTTCTGTCTCCTCTACACGCGGTGAACCCAGGGATGATCTGCCGCCTTCTTGAGAGGCCGCGGCCTCATTCAGTTTTGTAGTGCGTGGCATGAAAAATTCAGTTTTTGCAGCTTTCTTTCCCCCTTTAGCAGCAGCCATGATGATCAGGATCCTTTCACCCCCCAAATCTGGGCAAGTGAGAGTAATTTCGCTGTTTAAATCCGCTGGTTTAGAGGATCTAGAGCAGGAGCTCAGCGCTCACACGTCCTCCATGTATCGCAGTCAGGCCACGCCCCACTCACCCCCTTTTTTTCACCCCCACTTGCGATTTTTGGGAAATGGTTAAACACATGTTTTTTTATTTTTCAAGGAGAATGTAAATACCAAATTTCACACCTGTAACATCATTGTTGTTGTTTGACATCTAGGTATACTGAAAGGTGCAAAAAAAAAAAAGAGGATAAAAAGTATCCACAGTGATGTTACTAATTTGGTATCAGTAGGTGATAACTGCTAACTCAATGGAACAAAATACACAATGAGATACACAATGAGACACTCATACAAACTTGTGTCAGGATAGTGCAAAAACATAAGGTAGGTTCCATATGGCGCAAAGGTAAAATGACAATCAATTTATAGAAATGTGATACAGAGAAAGTGACGCATGCAACAAAGGTAGGACGCATAACAAATGTTATGATCGTTTAGTACACAGTCCTTAATATATATTAATACTATTAAGGACTGTTTACTAACCGATCATATCATCTAACTTTGTTGCATGCGGCACTTTCTCTGTATCACATTTATATACCTTGATTGTCATTTTACCTTAGGTGAAAAAAGGGCGTGAATACTTTTCAACAGGATACCTATATCTCAAAAACAGAAGATATTACAGACGTGAAAATTGGTATTTAGATTCGTCTTGAGAAACAAAAAAAACACGTAGTTTACCATTTTCTGAAGATCCAGTGGGGGCAAAAAGGGGGGTTGAATACTTTTATCACTATACCTATATTTCAAAAACCAATGATGTTACAGGTGTGAAATTCGGTATTTAGAATCTTCGTGCAAAAAAAACAATCGTGTTTTACCAATTTCCGAAAATCGCAAGTGGGGGGTGAAAAAAGGGGGGTGTGAACAAAAAGACTCATGTTTCTTTTAAAAACTATTTTAACAAATCCCCAAATCCACGCGAGCAAAAGCTTGTTGGTTATAAATGGATTAGACTTTCTTGTGGTAGTTTGTGTTAACCATCTGTTAAACCACCACTCCCCATCTAAGTGCTCCATGTCCCTCAAGGGGTTAATACATGTATTAATTGTGTTTATCCACAGTGCATCATTGTTTACACCAGAGTCATTTTTAGATACATTTGAATCTTCCAGGGACAGCATACAGTACACTATAGAGAGCAAACTGCAGCATTAGATCAGCTCTAGATCATGGTTTCATACAAAGTATATAACCTTTAGAATGGGATTATTAACATTATATTTGTCCTGGACCATTTTGTATTTTCCACATTTTAAAATGCGATTAATTTCACAAGCCTCAACACAATATAGTGACTATTAAAATGATTCAATATAAAAAAAATGAATGATACTTTGCTTACCTGTATAACTCCACCACCTTCTCCTGCATTGCCGGCTAAAAATTGCTCTGGTAAACCAATCATCTTTCCCAGCCAATCCAACATTACAGTCTCCAGCTCAGTGCATGCTGGACTTGATGCCTTGAATTACACAAAAGATGGAGGGGAACCCCCCCACGAAAATTACAATCTATGCTATTTAACATGCATGAACTTATTTTAGTATTGAAATGCATTTGTTTATTTCAAAAATCTTTATTAGTCAAAGAGCGTTAAACAATAAATAATACAGTTTGCAAGTAATACTCATCTCAACTACCGTAATTGATAAGGTATACAGTTGGCATCTGTGCAGTAGGGATGGGCTGCCAGTTCGAATCGGTTCGATGTTCGCATCGAACATCGGCTGTTCGAAAGTTCGAACTTTTCAGGCCGTTCGCAAAAAGTTTGAAAATTTTTTTTTAATTTTTTTTTAAAAAAATGCTTAAAAATCCTAAAAAAAAATCTAAAAATGAAGAGACTCTTTATTGCAGAATATTATAAGCAACGGCTTATTAGATATTGAATTAAAATGGGAATATTTTTAACATTGAAGCCTATGGGATAAAACAATCTTGTTGCTAAAACATACGAAAAATTCCGAAGACGATAAGAAACCGCCCCCGGTCTGAGAACTTGCAATCGGGAAATAGTGGTTGAACACCGGTTACGATAAGAAAATTACTCCAAACAAGGAAATATCCCTCCTTTTTCTAAAACAATTACATTTTATTTCATATAGTTAAAATTAACTTATTCCATTTCTTTAAAAATATAGTCGTCCAATGAACAGATAGTGACTTGCGTATTGACAATTCTTAACACCTTATTGGTCTCGATGATCAAACATTGTAAGCTATGTCTATTAAACCGAAACCTTCCAGCAATCTATAAGCATGTGAGTTTATTTATTTTGCAATCTGACGATAATCCTCACGATTTTCTCTTCCCACTTCAATGGCATACTCACACAACTCTCTGCACTTGTCATAATTTCCGTTTTCAAAGTAAGCAGCTGCCTGGTTGGTAATATAGGTCATGTTGGCTGGATCCAGATCCCTAGCTTGTGCATAATGCTTTAATGCAACTGCAAAGTTTTTGTTCTTATAAGCTTCATTCCCAAGTTCTTTCGCTTTCAAAGCCTGCTTCTTGTTTTCAGGGAGGTCTTCCTCCATTGGCTCAGGTTTGGTTTCTTTCTTGGGTTGGGGAGGTGGTGCTGGAGTAGGAGCCTCCTCTTCGTCATCATCCACACCTCCAAGGTCTACCCCCAAGAGCACACTCAGGGTCATCATGACTCTGGGATCCTGGAGCTTCGTGCCAAGATCTGATGGCTTGTTCCTCTAGAGCTGCAGCTTTCCGGGAATATCCCTTGCCCCAGTCGGGTTTGAGCTCCACAGTTTTGCAGCCATCTTCCAATGCTTTGGTATAATCCCTCTTTTTAGCATATGCTACGGATCGGTTGCTATAAAGCACATGGTTTTTGGGGTCTAGTTTGATGGCTTCAGTGTAACAACTCACTGCTCACTGCTCCACATTTCTATCAGACAGAGCTTTGTTGCCCTTTTCCTTTAACTCGTTTGCCGACGGCATGACTGCTAGGTTCCCTGTATCTGACATTTGATATGTTATTGTTTAAATTTTCATTGAAGTATTGGGCTATAGCCATTTTTGTTTGTTTTGTGCATGCATTCCGACATTTTCGGTATTCACAGTGATCGTTCATGGAACCAGTACTTTTGAAATTTGACCACAGTGAATCTCTAAGCTGGTACATTTGTGTAACCCAAGGGAGATGAGCCTCTTTTACTCGCACTATACGCAAGTGGGGCAAGGGCATTCCAGACTTGCATAAAAACATAAAAAGGCCTGGGCGTCCACAGAAGACAACAGTGGTGGATGATCGCAGGATCCTCTCATTGGTAAAGAAAAACCCATTCACAACATCCAGGCAAGTGCAGGACACTCTCCAGGAGGTGGGCGTATTATTGTCAAAGTCTACATTCAAGAGAAGACTTCACAAGAGCAAATACAGAGGGTTCACCACAAGGTACAAACCATTCATAAACCTGAAGGATAGAAAAGCCAGATTAGACTTTGACAAGAAAAAACATCTAAATAAAGCCAAACCAGTTCTGGAAAAACATTCTTTGGATGGATGAAACTAGGATTAATCTGTACCAGAAAGATGGGAAGAAAAAAAAAGTGTGGAGAAGGCTTGGAACAGCTCATGATCCAAAGCACACAAAGTCATCTGTAAAACATGGTGGAGGTAGTGTAATGGCATGGGCCTGCATGGCTCCCAGTGGAACTGAGTCATTGGTGTTTATTGATGATAACAGAAGACAGAAGCAGCTGGATGAATTCAGCAGTGTTTAGAGATATACTGTCAGCCCAGATTCAGCCAAATGCAGCAAAGTTGAATGGACGGCGCTTCACAGGACAGATCGACAATGATCCAAAACACACTGCAAAAGCAACCCAGGAGTTTTTGAAGAATAAGAAGTAGAATATTCTGCACTGGCCAGGTCAATCACCTGATCTCAACTCAATTGAGCATGCATTTCACTTGCTGAAGGCAAAAAAAGAGAAAAAAGTCATAAAGACCCACAAACAAGGAACAACTGAATACAGCTGCAGTTAGAGCCTGGCAAAGCATCAGAAAGGGGGAAACCAAGTCTTTGGTAATGTCCATGGGTTCCAGACTTCAGTCATTGCCAGTAAAGGATTCTCAACAAAATATTAAAAACAAACATTTTTGTTATGTGGACTGTTTTATATGCAACGTTCTTTGCAATGTGATGCCGGACTGCTTTCTTTGTAAATTTCTATCAACATATCGGTCTTGGCTTTTTCCCATTGGATGTTGTGTTCTTTCTGTTGTATTTCTATGTATACATTTTCCTTAATAGAACTTTGAGTTTCAAAAAAACCCCCACAAAAACAAACATTTATGATTATATTCATTTGTCGATTCACATTTGAGCCCATGAAAATGGGGGGGACTGTATATAAATGGTTGCGGTTTCTAAAATTTGTACTTCTATTTATGTTCAACCCCTTAAATTAAAGCTGAAAGTCTGCACTTTAAATTAATTTGGACTGTTTCCCTTTCATTTTATTCTGGTGGCATACAGAGCCAAAAGTATGAAAATTGTGCCCGTGTCCATATATATGTACCTAACTGTACCTCTAGGAAAACATGCCTGAACTGGTATCCCCATCTTGTAAAAAGTTTTTGTAGCAGCCCTGGTGGAGGGGCTCTCTCCGGCCCTGACAATCTGCCCCTCTATCCCTTGCTTTAATGCTGCACGCAAAAGCATATCTTATATGCAACATTAAAGACTTCAATCACTTTAATTTAATAGGCAGCCACTTCAGTAATTTATATCTGTTGTCCTGGAGTGCCGCCCTTAACTCTCTGCTGCCCCATGACCTCAGTGGTCTTGTGGGAAATTCAGTCATGCACAAAGGGTAAAATAAGAATTTTTTAAAATCCCCCATCTTCATGTAGACCCCTCCAGACAGTGGGCCCTGGGCAAATGCCCATTTTGCCATCTTAAAGGGTTATTCAAAAAGAGCCGAACTTGCCACCGAATTGTACCGACCAGTGAATTTCACCATACGGTGCAATTTTGTGGCAGTTCAGCTATTCAGAAAGCTGTCAATTCACCAAATATTGGCAAACTGACAAGGAATACGGTGCAGTTCGCCGCAATTCAGCGACAGTGAAATTGTCCCATAGACAAGTAATGGTTAATTAAAGCAGAGAATGCTGAACTGCACTGAAATGCAGGTGAAATGCCCAGATTTTCGGTTCTACAGGTTGACAAATTTAAACAGGCGAATCCCATAGGATTCAAAGCAAAAATAAATAAATCACGTTTTCATTATTTTTATATTTATTTTTATTTATTTATAAAGGATTTTACCAGGAAGGATACATTGAGATTTCTCTCGTTTTCAAGTATGTCCTGGGTTCAAGAACATTGAAGTGTTACAGTTACAGAAATACAAAGTAATACAATGCAAGATATTAAAAAACAACACAAATATACAGATTAACAGAAAATAAATATGTAGGAAATAGTCATTATGTCACATGTGTAGCACTCACTCCCAGAGGAGCCGCTGAATTTAAACCTCGGGTCAGTCTCCCCGCACTAGGGAATAAATATACACCAGCACTGTTGTGGATTTTATAAGTTATATAGTTTACTGAATAAACTGGCATATAAAGAGCAACACGGTATACATATATATATTTACAGTAGTTCGTAATGTGAGAAACGCACAGCGGAAAAGAAAAAGGAATTTTAACCCCTTCGTGGTTGGAGTGTGAGTCCCGTACAAGTTGTGTCCCAAGAAGTGTACGGGTATGCGTGTATTGGTACCCGGGTACAAGATTCAACTGGCCAGTGAATGATTTCAAGGTGTATTCGACTAGTCACGTTGGGGCCCTATAGGTTTTGACAAAACTGCAGTGTGCTTTATTATTTTTACTGTGGCCGGGAAGGCCTCTCACCCATCCGCCAGATACTCTGCGCTCTGCTCGACCCAGGACGTCTCTCCGCTCGATTTAACTGGGACTCTGTGTCACCGGATCCGCTGTCTTGCTTGTCTGTTTCTGCCACAAGATGCTCAGCTCACCGCCTGCACTCCCATTAGATCATCTGCGGTCTCCTAACTCGGGGTCCTTCAGCATACTCTGTATCTGTGTAAAGTTACCAGCGGTGGATCACTAGGTCTTTGGCAAGTAAAGGGGAAACCGATCTCCAGCTCCGCTAGGTCGCACCTGCGCTCCGGCCTGGTCACGATCGTTATCTCTTTCACGTGCGTCTTGCTCTCTTCACTCCTCTGCGGGCTCTGCCTGTTCTCTCCACGAGGCTGCGGATGTAAGTCTCTCTTTCCCCACCCACTTCCTGTTTCCACCGCAAAGCATGTTAGAAAATGTAGTCCCATTGTCCAGTGTCTTACATTGCGCTTGTCTCCATCTGGTGGCCAAAAATAAGTACTACAGCAACAGCGCTACACATGCGCTAAACCCAGCGCTACACATGCTTACAGGTGCATTCTGTATTGAGGTATGTTAGTAAGGAGCTCTTGAGTGACTTAAGACTGGGGGAAGATTTGATGGTGTCTGGGAGGTTATTCCATAATTGTGGTGCTCTGTAGGAAAATGAGGACCGAGCCGCTGTCTTTTTGTATTGTGGTATTGCAAGTAAGGTGCTGGTCCTGGATCAGAGGTTATAGGATGAGGGAGCTGCTGGTGGAAGCAATCTATTCAGATAGGATGGCAGCTTCCCAGAAAAGCTCTTAAACACCACGCTGGAAAGGTGAAGGGTGCGTTTAGACTCCAGCGATGGCCAGTTTAGCTCTTTTAACATGTCACAATGGTGGGTCATGTAGTTACATTGTAATGCAAAGCGGCAGAATGAGTTATACAATGTAGTAAGTTTCTGAAGATGTGTTTGCGGGGCGGCTGCGTATACTACATCTCCGTATTCAATAGCCGGCATAAGCATTTGTTGTACAATCTGCTTTCTTATCGCGGGGCTCAGGCAGGATTTGTTTCTGTACAGGGCACCTAGTTTGGGGTAAAGTTTAGATGAGAGTTTTTCGATGTGGGGGCCAAAGGATAGATTAGGGTCCAACCACATACCTAGATATTTGAGAGAAGTGACTGTGGTCAGCGTGCCATTTGATTTTGTCCCAACACATAAGTGGGGATTTTGCAATTTGTGCAGTTTAGGTTTTGTTCCAAAGAGCATCATTACAGTTTTATCATTATTTTGAAAAAGTTTGTTGTGTTTGATCCACTTTTCAACCTCTGTGAATTGTTCTTGCAGCACGGCTTCCAGCTGCCGGAGATTTGGTTTGCTGGTATAGATTACGGTGTCGTCTGCATACATATGTACAGTTGAGGCTTTGCAGACGTTGGGCAGATCATTTATGAATATTGTGAATAGCAGGGGGCCTAGTATTGAAAACAAAGGTACGTATCTGGTGGCGCGATGATGGTCGCTGAATGGTAGGTGGTGGTTCCCTTAGTTCGTATGAAGCATATGAAAAAGAATAATACAATATATAGTGCAGATGGTACTAACACAAAATTGATATGTGCCAATGTGGTATATTCCACTCACAGATTAAAGAGCCCGAACACTGGCTCTAAGTGGGTCGAGGCTTTTGGGTGTTTTTTGCTTCTCCGTTCCTTAAGGTGACCCACGCCTTATACTGGATGGAGAGTGGCTCATACAAATGGATATGGAAAGAAAACAGAAACAACTTCCTTGTGCAGATCTTTCAAGATTCAGATGGTATAGATATACGTAGGTGTTAAACTCACATTTGTAGGAGCTTATAGACCAAGCTCGTGGTTTGTACGCTTCAAGGCTCGCATAGGGTGGAACCCAAACCCGTCTTCAAATCCAGAATGTCAAGGGGACAGTCAAATTTAAAGTTTAAAATTATTTATTAGAACATAAATAAAACAAATAAAATACTGGCTCAGCCAGGAGACCAGAACGCGTTTCGCCAGACGTGCTGGCTTCTTCAGCTGGTTTACAGGCTGGTTCACATTCGTTTCTTAAATAGTTTAATTCATAAAATCAATAAAAAGTCCCCACATGTTCCAAATGAAGCAATTAGTGCAAGATCTCTGCCTCTAACCGCATGAGACGGAGGTCGCCATCTTGCGCATGCGCTCTATCGTCCTGTGCGTTCCATTTTGCGTTCCACAGGAGATCCCGGAAGTAGCGTGCGTTCCACTTCGTAGATCTTTCTGAATCTCCAGACGCGCTTATCGGCTGACTTCTGAATTCCTCTGAGCCAACATGCGGACAACCTCAGTGGCCCTTAGGCACAATAAAAAACCAGAAAAAAGGGGCAATACATTATAATAAGACCTTCCCCAACTCTTTGACCTAGAGGAAATATAATGCTTCATGAGAATATACTCTTTAAAACATAATTCTTATTTGTTTTATATCGATGGACCTATGTATAAACGGGGATTAGATGCCCCTTCTCCTAAATCCATTCTATTGAAGCTCGTCTGCCAATTGGATGACTAGAGTTGTCACACTACTTAACAAGGGTTGTATTTCTTACAGAAATCTAATTACTGTTCCCATAAGGGATAATATTCGTATAAAATTGGTGACCCTTATATTGATGTGCAATAAAATAAAGTATTGAGTGGCCTAGTATTGAGCCTTGGGGTACACCGCAAGTGACAGGGAGGGGGAGGGAGGAGCTGCCAGAAATTGACACATATTGTGATCGGTCGGATACATATGATTGAAACCAGGTTAGCGTGCGATCACCAATGCCAGAGTTTTTAAGTTTTTCTGACAAGATGCCATGGTCTACTGTGTCAAAGGCCTTGGAAAAATCAAGGAAGATGGCTCCAGTTAGGTTTCCTTGTTCCATCCCAGCTTGGATATCATTGCAGACTTTTAAAAGGGCGGTTGTAGTTGAGTGATTTGGACGAAAGCCGGATTGATAACCCAGAGGGTTAAGTAGTTCCAATATTGATAATAATCACGTAATTGTGTGTAGACGCATTTTTCCAAACTTTTTGACATTACAGGGAGCTACGATATCGGACGGTAGTTGGATACCAAAGTACTGTCACCACTTTTATGGATAGGTACCACTCTCGCAGTCTTCCAGAGTTTGGGTATGTATCCAGCCGCCAGTGATTCATTGATTAGGGTTGCGACAGGATTTGCAATTGCCGGTGCACAGATTTTCAGCAGCATGGTATTTGATCAGGTCCAGACTGGTATTTCATTTTTTGCTTACGGAGAAGTTTAGTAATGACACTGACAGGCACTGGTCTAAAACTGAATTCCCGTCTGATACATGGACTTTGCACAGTTGGAGGGGCCTGACCTGCATGAGGACTTTCTGATTGCCAAGCTAGGAAATGACATGCAATCAAAGTGGTGGCGCATCCAACAAAATAACCATTAAAGGCATTTGCTACATCTAGGGGGTGTTGGAGGGTTTGGTTGTTTACTTTGACAGCAGCCGGCTGGGAGTGGACTGGGGGTGCTTGTATGTTACTTATGGTTCTCCAAAAGTTTCTAGGGTTTGATATGTTATTGTTTAGATTTTCATTGAAGTAATGGGCTTTTGCCATTTTTGTTTGTTTTGTGCATTCATTCCGGCATTTTCGGTATTCGTAGTGATCGTTCATGGAACTAGTACTCTTGAAATTTGACCACAGTGAATCTCTAAGCTGGTACATTAGTGTAAGATCAGCTGTAACCCAGGGGAGATGGGTCCCTTTTACTCTCACTTTACGCAGCGGGGCATGGGAATTCCAGACTTGCAGACTCAGCAAGATGCCTCATTGTGGTGAGTCCTGCTGGATGAGGATGATTAGCTTCTCTCTGCCAGGGCCAGGTAGAGAGACTGACTGAGTTTTGGGTGTGTGCTTCAGTGAATGAAGTTTCTAAGCAAGATGCCTCATTGTGGTGAGTCCTGCTGGATGAGGATGATTAGCTTCTCTCTATTCAACGGTTTATTATTTTGCAACGAAAAGCTTTATTATTTATTTGTTCTTTTTTATAGGTATTTTTCTGGATTTTGTAGGTGAAAATAAAATAATTTTTTTTTTAATTCTGTGACAGTTTTATTATTTTTTATAGGACCTTTTTATTATTTCCTTGCATTTTTATTGTTTTAAACACCTTTTAAAACATTGGTTTTTTTTACCCCGTTTGGTGGCATTCGGCAGCTGTCGACTTTTTTTCTGTAGTGTTCAGCGGTCAGTTTGGCAGATTGTTGGATGCGTTCGTAGTGTGGTCGGCCGGCAGATACCGTTCGCCGCACTCGGGGACTCTGAGGTTATTGCTGATTTAACCGCAGGGTTGGCGAAATAAAGCGCCGAAGTGCACCAAAGTGCACAGAAAAGAGCATTGAAATTTCGGTGCTCTCTTAATAACCCCTTGAATAAAGCAGCCCTGCTACACAGTACTGAATATTTAGTAAGATGTAAAAGGTGCAAGATAGTGTATCAAAACTCCTTTTAAGCGGGTATACTGACAGAAATATTTGGTCCTCAGACACAGATGGGTCCCCAATAACTGGTATTTTTAAGCCTAAAGATGGAAATACCGTATTTTCCGCTCCATAAGACGCACTTTTCTCCCCCCAAAAAGTGGGGGGAAAAGTGGGTGCGTCTTATGGAGCGAATACTGCACCGGTGCAGTGTTCGCTTCATGCGAGTGTCCGAAGCTATGGAGCTTCGGCGCTCGCCTGGGGGAACCACGTCACCAGCCGAGTTCTCGCGAGATCGCGGCTGGTCACGTGGCTCCCCCAGGCGAGTGCCCAAGGTCCATGCCGCCGGACGCACGCTCAGAGGGAGCCGAACACGCAGCGGCAGCAGGAGGTGAGCTGGGGACATTATCCATGAGCTGCTGGGGCATATCCATAAGCTGGGGCATATCCATAAGCTGGGGCATATCCATGAGCTGCTGGGGCATATCCATGAGCTGGGGCAAATCCATGAGCTGGGGCATATCCATGTGTGAGCTGGGGCATATCCATGTGCTGGGGCATTATCCATGAGCTGGGGCATATCCATGTGTGAGCTGGGGCATATCCATGTGCTGGGGCATTATCCATGAGCTGGGGCATATTCATGAGCTGGGGCATATCCATGTGTGAGCTGGGGCATATCCATGTGTGAGCTGGGGCATTATCCATGTGCGGGGGCATTATCCATGAGCTGTGGCATATCCATGTGCTGGGGCATTATCCATGAGCTGGGGCATTATCCATGAGCTGGGGGCATTATCCATGAGCTGGGGCATATCCATGTGTGAGCTGGGGCATATCCATGTGCTGGGGCATTATCCATGAGCTTGGGCATATCCATGTGCTGGGGCATATCCATGAGCTGGGGGCATAGCCATGAGCTGGGGGCATAGCCATGAGAGGAGCTGGGGCAAAATCCATGAGAGGAGCTGGGGCAAAATCCATGAGAGGAGCTGGGGCAGTATATCCATGAGAGGAGCTGGGGCAGTATATCCATGAGAGCAGTTGGGGCAGTATATCCATGAGAGCAGCTGGGGCAGTATATCCATGAGAGGAGCTGGGGCAGTATCCATTATTACACTATTTGATTCAGAATATTTCCTGTTTTCCTCCTTTAAAAACTAGGTGCGTACCGTGCGTCTTATGGTCAGCTGCGTCTTATGGAGCGAAAAATACGGTAGTTGCCATTACAAGAAATGGAAAGACAATATTCCTAAAAACCAATTGAGTGTCCGTAGAAATTGTTCAAATCTTGAGGATAGGCCAGTCTAAAATCATTGAAGAAAAATTAAAAGCCAGGGAATATCCAGATACATTGAGGAATCAAAGAAAGCAGTAATTTCAAACAATAGATGGGATTTGTTGGATAAAGACAGCACTGTGGGAAATGATGATAGCTATGGATTGGCCTTTATTTTTTTTAAACATATTTTTATTCAGTCTGGATCAGTACAGAATTAGGGATGAGCCGAACACACCCGAGTTCGGTCCGCATTCGAACTCGAACTTTCCAAATGTTCGAATTCGAACTCAATACAAGTCAATGGGGCTGAAAATTCGATTTTTAGAGTGCCCTCCAAGAGGGCATATATGCTAGATATTTGCCATAAAAGGTGCATGGGGGTTCGGGTATTGCCCTGGGGGCAGGCCCGAATTAAGATCTCTATGGGCCTGGTGCTGAATATTGTGGTAGGCTTTTTATGTCATTTAGTGAAATGAAAACATATTTTTGGTTATTTAATAGTGCAGATACGGGTATATCTAACTAGGCAGATACTGTGTGATTAATATTTCATTCAGATTTCAATCATTTAGAGTGCAATTTTTTATTACCATTTTATCATCCAATCCTTTGTGGTTGCATATTTTATAGGGCTTTCTTTTTAAAAAAAAATGTGAAATGTGAAATGTGTTACTGCATTTTTGTGAGAAAATATACAATGTTAAACAAAAAGTGAAAACAAAAAGGAAATATTTCCCTTGTGTTTTGGAACATGTTTTTTTTTACGAATAATATGACTATGTATAAAACATTGACCATGCTCCCAGCGTGGGAAATGAGAAGGGGAGTAATAGCAGTGGTATTGCTCATTTTATACGTGAAAAATGGACAACGTCTTCGCTTTGGGACTAAAAATAAATGAAATTTTTGTTTTATTCTTTTAGATTTTACATGGTCAGGTTTGGTATTAATGCAAAGGCCAGACTCTGCCCTGTCCAATGACACCTCACTTGACCTTGTATGGTGTAAAGATTAGTGACGCAGGGGTTCAAAGTTCCCCGCAGTGCTTTTTGCTGCAGTGCAGCGGTTTAGGTTTTTGATGTAACAATGGATTGTACCATCACCTCCAAACTTGTTGGGGACATGAGAAATGTGATGGTTAGTTAGTGCACCCTCATTATTTACTTTATAATTGAAAAGTGAAAATATTTTACTGTTGGAAAGAAAAATTTAATATTTATTTTATTGTTTTTACTTAAAACCTGGGCATGTTGGAAAGGCCATGCTCTGGCCTTTCCAGTGATACCCTGTAGCTTCTATGGAGTTGGAGATACAGAGGTCCAAATGCAGACATAGTTATCCCTTCTCTGGGCCTATTCTGAGGCATGGGCCTGGAGCTGCTGCTCCATCTGCCCCTATGTTAATCCGGCCCTGTCTGGGGGACAGGAAACAAGGACAAAAAGAAAAAAAATAGTGTTTTTAAAGGGACAGTGAGTTTTCCATGAAATAGGGGTTAAACATAAAAACGAAAAATTCCTTCAAATATCGTGCCTAGAAGGTCCCCATAACCTGCCCGTGATTTCTAGGATGTATAGAAACATGTAAAAAACAAAAAATGAGATTTCAAATTACGGTAAATGCTTTTCCTTTAATCTATCCATAAACAACTGCTTGGGGCGGCAGTCTGTATGAAAAGAGGAGACATTTTCGGACACACAGAAAAAGTTTAGTGATTTTTTGGCTAAATTATTGTGAATCTTATGCAGGCTTTGGATGACAGTAACAATAGGTGCTTTAAAATTGGGCCTTTAGCGTCGGCAACAGTGCCATCACACCGTAACCCCTCTGAGGATATGAATCTGGTACAGGCGTCAGTGACAGTGCACCCAAATATTGTGCCTTTGGTGCCAGGCCAGCAAGTGCCATCATACAGTAACCCTTTGTGGTATTGTGGAAGAGTGCAGGGGTGGACCATGCGGTCAGGGCCGGTGCTAGACTATTTTGCGTCCTAGGGAAGAACAGCTACTTGCACCCCCCCTAAAAAAACAAAAAACTACACAACATGAAACAGCTAAATTTCTTTTTATTTAAGAATAAAGTTTGAAAAGCACCAATAGTAAAGGTAATATAAATAAACTGTATTAAACCAAACTGTTTGTTCAATACAGTTAATTTTAATTTTTCTAATAAAACAAATTAAAATTAAGTGTATTGAACAAATATAAATTAACGGAAAAAAAAATAAGAGTTGTCACGTAAGTTTCAATTTCAGACACATCAAAATTTTCACTTTGCAATTTGCAATTTCACTTTATCCTTTGCAAATTTTCATCATGCGTATATATATATATTGCCCAGGCCAGCTCACATCATGCGTATATATATATTGCCCAGGCCAGCTCACATCATGCTCACAGACAGTCACAGATGCGCCATCATCATAGGCGTGCACTGCCTATTGCATTAGGGTGTGCACCCAAAAGCTCAAACACATGAAAAAAAAATTATGTTTTTATATACAGTCATGGCCGAAATTGTTAGCACCCCAGAATTTTTTTCAGAAAATCAAGTATTTCTCACAGAAAAGTATTGCAGTAACACATGTTTTGCTATACACATGTTTATTCTCTTTGTGTATATTGGAACAAAACAAAAAAAGGGAGGAAAAAAATGCAAATTGGAAATAATGTCACACAAAACTCCAAAAATGGGCTGGACAAAATTCTTGGCACCCTTTCAAAATTGAGGATAAATAAGATTGTTTCAAGCATGTGATGCTCCTGTAAACTCACCTGGGGCAAGTAAGAGGTGTGGGAAATATAAAAATCAGACCCGAAAGTAGATAAAAAGGAGACAGTGTAAGAAGCTTATTGATGGTTATAGGAAGCGACTGATTTCAGTTATTTTTTGCAAAGGGTGTGCAACCAAATATTAAGTTAAGGGTGCCAAGAATTTTGTCCAGCCCATTTTTGGAGTTTTGTGTGACATTACGTCCTATTTGCTATTTTTCCTCCCTTTTTTTGTTTTGTTCCAATACACACAAAGGGAATAAACATGTGTATAGCAAAACATGTGTTTCTGCAATACTTTTCTGTGAGAAATACTTGATTTTCTGAAAAAATGTCTGGGGTGCCAATATATATATATATATATATATCTACACACGCACACACACACACGCACCCTTATGCATACATACACACGCACACACTCTCACACATTCAGCCTAAATATATCATTACAATCAGGGTAATTCAAAGAGAATTGAAAAGTCACTGCATGTTCGGTGACTTTTCGTTCTCTTCAATTCGGTTTGTTTTGACGATTCCCAGTTCGGCGACCCTGCGGTGTATTCAGCAAGCACCACAGGGTCCCCGAATTGCAGGGAAAGGTGGCCGCAAACCCGCCGAAAACTAACCGCAAAACCCCGCAAATGCACTCCGAAAACCCGCAAAAACATCTAGATTAACCTGCCGGAAAAAGCCAACACCGCAGACGAATGGAGTCAATAAATTAGCAAAACAGTTTGCGTGAATGTTTGAAAAGTGAAACGCTGTTTGCAAAGAAACTACTGAGGGAAAATGTCTGAAATTTACATATGAGGTCCAGGGAATGATAATAAAAGGGCTGTTACAGAAAAAATAAGTAAAAAAACCAAAAACCAGGAAAATGCTTAAAATATCCTAAAAAAATCTATAAATAAAGAGACTTTTTACTGCAGAATTTTATAATGAATGGTTTATTAGACATTGAATTAAAACGGGAATATTTTTAACATTGAAGTCTATGGGATTTGCCTGAATAAACTTGCCGAATTAAACCACCGAACAGCAGGGCATTTCGGGAACCTTTCACTGCTGGTTTTTGTTCTCTGAATAGTCGAAGCATTGCTTTTTTGTGGGGATTTCACTGCCCTCGAACAGGCACCGTATATGCAGGCAATTCGCCAGGATTTGGTGAATTGCCTGCTCTCTGGATAGCCGAATGGCCAGGAAAGGTAACCGAAAGCTGATTTTCAGCGTTCGGTTACCTTTCTCCAGCCATTCAGATCTCTTTGGATAACCCTGTATGTTTATAATTCAGAGGTGCAGCAACCTTGGCCATCCAGTTGTTTTTGAACTACATTTCCCATGAGTCTCGACTAACCCAATTAGTGGCTGAGTATTGTGGCCGATTGTGTTTTATGACTATCAGGGTTATTTAGAGAGAGGTGAAACTCAGGAGAATGACTGGAGAACTGAACATTCTAGGTCAAAATAGCCAAACCATAAAAATTCTCCCATTTATCTCACTTTCCAAATCGGCTATTTTGACCTAGAATTTTCTAGCACCATTGATCTAGCACTCTCCCAACTAACCTCCCAGGCTCAACGATTGATGGAGGTGGAGGACAGAGTCTCTACTTTGGAGGATGGACTCCCGCCCTTGCAGACGACTAGAGTCCCACGACTCACTCACTTCTCTCTCATGGATAAGGTCGACGACCTGGAGAACAGAAGTCGCAGAATCAACCTCCGCGTGGTGGGTCTCCAGGAATCAGTGAAGGGCCCGCTGTGACGGGATGGAAGTCCGCCTGCGGTCCTGCTCTATCTGACCCCCCCCCTTTGATGGCATCCGGCCCGACTACCGAGTGGCACGGCACTCGGTGTCTCGAGCAGCCTGGAGGATGAAATGGCGTTGGTCCGGCGTCTGGAGAGATGGTGCGGTGTTGCCTTGGGGATCCCGTTCCTGGGTTGAGTGGTGATGCAGGAGACCGCTGAGTGTCTCCTGCAATAGTGATTGTAGCTCTGAAATGAAGACACCAGACGTGGCTGTATGCTTTAAAACAGTGAACTGAATTTTATGGGTTTCAACAGGGTCATTTATACAACTTCACACAAACAGATTACCAACTCCCCCACCCACACAACCAGCACTGATTGGCTCCTTTCCCAGCCTCCTGTTCCCTATCAGGTCCCTTTCAGCCTTCCCATTGTCCAGGGATTAGGCAGATGAGGTCTTGGAAAAACCTCCAATCAGCTGGTTTGCTGTATCCTCTATCTTGCCCTTTCAGGCTCCCCCATTGTCCAGGGGATTAGGCAGATGAGGTCTTGGAAAAGCCTCCAATCCTCTGGCCCGCTGCATCCTCCATTTTGGGGCATGAAATCCTTTGTTCTGTGAAACCATGCTGGGATGAGCAAAATGGCGACGGGGAAAAATACATACAAACGGTTTCTTTCATACTTTTACAGTCACATTATACAGGGTACATTTTTATTACATTACACCAATAAAACCACATCTAGCAATAAAATAAGAGGTCCATAAACTCACACGCAAAACCAAAACGAAAACAGGAAAAATGGTCTTTAAAAAGGGTTCAGTCTTTAGTCCTGTGGCTCACTGAAAAGAGCTCTCATGTCCGTTCCGTGACACCCGCAATTACAAACTTTGTTACCACTTGGCTCCCTACAGCCTTGGGCATTTCCGAAGATGTTCCGCTGACAGTGGAGCGGGTTCATAGACTAGGACCTGATCTTTCCCCGTCTTTGAACCGCCTTTCACAGTTATCTTCAAATTGTTACATTTTACTGATAAAGTCTGCATTCTCCAGGCATACAGAAGAATGGGCACTCTGGACTATCAGGGAACTGTTTTACACCTTTTCCAGGATTTCTCTGCCTCATTAGCTGCCCACAGACGGGCATTCACTCCGATTTGTACGCAGTTGGCGGCAACCAGCATTAAATTCATCTTCATGGTCAAGTCAACTTTTGCGATACACCAGACAACGCTGCGACTATCTTGAAGAATGACTCTGGGCTCCCACCCTCACAATCTCACCGCTCAATCGCCACCATGATTACGAGGATGGCTCCACACCTGGACTGGCACTGCCGAGGAGGCGTGTCTGAACCACCACACGATCTCCCCTACTTTCTTTTCCTTGTTATTAATGTTTTTGTCCCTTTTCTGTATCTCGCAGTTGGTCCCACCATCTTGAACAACGACTTGCTGACTATCTTCACCTCGCTTCTATGGGACCTTATATTGATTTGTCACTGTATTTTTCCAGTTTCTCCGGTTTGTTCATATGCTAACCCAATTTTTTTCAGAGGCAAAGGCTCTTAGGGTATTTATAGTTAAAATGTTTTGGATCGGTCTTGTGAAGTTTCGCCGACAGGTAACAACGTTGTTTACTGTACTTCAGGTATGAGGTTCACTGCTTGGACGGCCCCCACCCCTCTTTCAACTTAGTCTCCGTATAGTATTTTTCCAAACTAAATTTTGGCATCCCCCATGACTCATGATGCTCCTATCACTCTCCCGACATCCGTAACTCCTCAGATTTCCACCCGTAATTCCTTTAAAATAGTATCCTGGAATGTTGAGGGCCTTAATTTGCCGATCAAATGCAAAAAGGTGGTGCAATATTTGAAACAATTGGACCCTGACATAGTGTTCCTCCAGGAAACACACTGGACAACCCAAGACCAATTGCTGCGGGCCCCATGGTGGGTTATCAGACATCCTCGGTTTACACTAAAAAATCCAGGGTCACTGCGATTCTCCTACATAATAGACTCCCCATACTCAGATCTGATGGCAATTAACAACCCAGAGGGCAGATACACCCTCCTCAACCTTAACATCCGGCAGGAACCATTCCAACTACTCCATATCTACGCCCCCAATAGTCAGAATTAAACGTTTTATAAAACACTGCTCCCGTTACTTCATCAACATATCTCCTCCTGCAAAATTGTGGGTGGAGATTTGTAATGATGTAACTGATTCTATCCTTGACCGTGCCCCTGGCCGTCAGTCACCAAGGGGATGCCTACAACCTTCCTTCTGAATCACTTTAACCTGGTAGACATTTGGTGAGCACACAACCCAACGGGCACGGATTTCATGTTTTATTCTGACTCCCACAAATCCTTTTCCCGCTTAGAGCTGTTCTTGATTTCGGACTCACTCTCTCCCCGAGCACTACGCACCACGATTGGCCCGATAGCGCTCACTGACCATGCACCGATCACGCTAGAGCTGACACTCGGAACCCCGCTACCCTACATCCGCAACTGGCGCTTCCTCTCCCACCTCATGACCTCCAGTTCGTTCACGTCATACTTCGAACTAGTTTGGAATAACTACATGGACGATAACATACATATAGATGACGTTAATCTACTTTGGTCAGCTTCCAAAGCAGTGATTTGCGGCCAGTTAATTGAGTTTACTGCTCGGAAGAGGAAGGAAGACTCTCAACATATAACTAGGGCTCACTCAGACTTACTCAAGAGCTACAGAAACTAGACATGTACATTCGTTTTAGTACTAAAACGATTTAGTCCGAATTTTGGGATAATTTAGTTTTCGTATGACTCAAGAGAAACGAAACTGCTCAGTCCAAAAAACGAAAGAAACTAAAATAAAATGCACTACATTTTAGTTTCAGTCCTTTTTGTGATATTACATTGATGAGTGAAGGAGACTAGCAATGAAGAGCGCAACATCGCAACATCCGAAGTTCTGCACCCTCCACATGCCAATGCAGTAGGATGTTCTATACAGAGAGGGACATTAATTAATGCAGGAGGATGTTCTATACATTATACAGAGAAAGGTATAAATTGAGGAGGATGTTCTATACATTATACAGAGAAAGGTATAAATTGAGGAGGATGTTCTATACAGAGAGGGACGTTAATTAAATCAGGAGGATGTCGTATATATTATACAGAGAGGGGTATTAATTAATGCAGGTGGATGTTGTATACATTATACAGAGAGGGGTATTAATTAATGCAGGAGGCTATTCTAAACATTATACAGAGAGGATCCTTTTCTTTTTCAGCCCTTTAAATCCAGTGGCTGTGAGCGCTGAGATCGGCTGCTTGTTACATTATCTCTCAGTACAATGTATCAGGCTCCGCTGTTACAGTAACTGACTAACAGCGCTCAGAGTTTCAGTAAAACAAGGAAATAATATTGTTCTAACCTCTTATATATAAAAATATTATTTACTAGTTTTACTGAAGCTCTGAGCGCTGTGATGAGCAGCAGTCAGTTACTGTAACAGCTTTGCCTGACACGGGCAGTATTACAATGTTGGTGCTAATTTAACCAGAGCTGTTGTAAACTGAAAACCTCCATAGGCTATAATGGCTCTGGGAAGTTTACAACAGTTCTGGTTATGTTAGCATCAGCTATGTAATATGGCCCACATTGTGCTGAGAGTGAGAGATACTGTAACAAGCAGAGATCTCAGCCCTCTGAGGAGCCACTACAATAGTAATTGTATCCATTGGATTTCGGATGAATGAAATTAGTTTTCATACTAAAGAACTGAAAACGAATTTCTTTAGCAACTAAATAAATTGCATTTTAGGACTAATCCATTAGTTCAAAACGAAATTTTGTGCTGTGCACATGTCTAACAGAAACTACCTGTCAGACCTGCCGCCCTGCAACTGTATAAGCAAAACAAGGCCAGATACGACACGCTAGCCACCGACATTGCACATCGCTCATGGCAACATCAGAAACACCGACTATGGGCTCTATTACACTCTTTGCGTAAAAACGCTCGCACAGCGCTATTTTTTTTTTGCTTGCAACGTTAAACGTTATCGTGCATAAATTAACGCTGGTATTACAATCCGAGCGCATTTTTTCATCCATCATAAAATACCGCGCCTACAAAAGACGGGCAAAAACACGTACACATTAGCGCTGTGTGCAGAAAGCGGTGGGCGGACTCTTTTTTTCACGCGATTCAGCCACTCTGAATTAAGAACCACAATTGTCTCCCGTTAAGTTTTTGCACATGTCAAAGTCAATCTGAGTATATATGCTGCAGCAATAATAAAAACACGCACAACTTCTCCATTTTATTGTTTGGGTATGTGTAGAATGTGTAAATATACTTTGCTGTATTTTTCTTTCGGGCTGGTGTATTTGGTTTCGGCCAGGGCGTTAAGATTTGCCGTTACCACCATCTTTTCAAAGACATTAAAATTATACGCGCAAACGTTGCCCGTAAAAATTTGCGCATAGATTGTAATACTATCCGCGTACCAGCGCACAAACGCATTTGTGCTCACAATGTTAAGTATAGGACGCGCAAAGTACATTACACTCGCAACGGGTTTGCAAAGATTCACCAGCGGTAGACGTTAACATGCATTCTGCGCAAAGGATTTTTCCCCTCGCGTTAATGCGTTTTTGCGCACGTGCAAAATTGTGCGCGATGAGTGTAATAGTGCCCTATATCATTTCGGCAACAAACATGGCCGCCTCCTAGCCAATCATGTCTGCTCCCAGACCCAGATTCAACCCTTTACCTCTCAACTCAAAACCGCAGATGGTACCCTACTTACAGACCCCGCCGCCATTGTTAACCATTTTCGGACCTACTTTGCACACTTTGACAAAGCTGACCCTGATGACTGTCCCATGCAATTAAACCGCTTTCATATAGCACAAATTCCAAAAATGACTGACAGATCGTGATGCACTCTCAGCTCCCATCACAAACGTTGAGGTACGCAAGGCGATAGCTACACTCAAAAGTGGAAAGGCCCCGGGGCCTGATGGGTTCGGGGTGGAATATTGTAAGCTCCTTGCTGGCTTGGTGACCCCTCACTTGACCTCCATCTACAATAATATTTTTGCAAGGGGAGGACCCCCCTCCGAATTTTAATGAAGCACGAGTGGTAGTGATCCCCAAGCCCGGGAAGGATCCTGCCCTGGTCACCTCCTACCGACCCATAGCGTTACTTAACACAGATTTGAAATTGCTATCCACTATAATGGCAAGTCACTTACAGGGCCCCCTCGCGCGTCTGATAGGCCGCCAGCAAACAGGTTTCCTTAAGGGCCGACACTCCACTATAAACATACGCAAAGCCATAGCGGTGATATGGTCCTCCTCCCTAACACCACACTCCTCTAACCTCCTACTGAGTTGTGATGCGGATAAGGCGTTTGATAGAATTTTCTGGGTGTACCTAGTCCGTTTCATCAAATTCCATCATTTTGGGAAGGTGTTGCTGGCCCTCTTTCGCGCGGTCTATCTCAACCCAGTTAGTGATTACAGCGAACGGCCTCAATTCTGCCCCCTTCGTCTTAGAGCGAGGAACCAGGCAGGGCTGCCCCTATTCCCGTTACTATTTAATCTTGCCTTAGAACCCCTCATACATATAATTGAGGCATCCACGGAGATTACCGGCATCCATCTATCCTCCTCAGTGACACTAAAAGTGGTAGCTTTCGCTGATGATTTGTTACTATTCTAGGAGCCCGCCTCAGCTATTTCACCCTTTCTGACCTTATTAGATATGTTCCAAGTGGGCTCGGGTTTCCGAATTAACTACACCAAATCACTTGCGCTGCCTCTGGGAACCAAGACCCGGGGCAATTGGCTCGAACAGTTTCCTTTCGCCTGGGCCCCCAAGCCTTCCATTAAATATCCGGGGATCGTCCTACCGGACAATCACTCTCAGATGTACCGACTCAATATTGATCCTCCCTTATCTCAAGCTAAATCACTTCTAGACACCTGGAGTTCGCTTCCTCTGTCTTACTTGGGAAGGGCCTCCTTAATTAAGATGACCCTGTTCCCTAGATTGCTCTATCCCTGCAGGTTTTACCACTGCTACTAAAATCCACAGACCTTCATATGCTATACAAAACGTATGCAACATTTATATGGCAAGGCAAAAGCGCGCGTATACCACTTTCTAATCTACAACAATCCCTAACTTTTTGATCAAAAAGTGACTGTTAAAAGAGTATCATACTCTGAGTAAAAAACGTTTTTTACTCAGAGTATGATACTCTTTTAACAGTCACTTTTTTCAATTAATGCTTCTGATAAAACCCTTGGGTTGAATTGTGGCGCGGCCACTATCTGTATGACTCTATATCTAAAAACAACTAGCTACATCTTGCTATATGCTGCAGTAATTACAAACTAATAATATGGAAGTTGTTTGGAAATTGTTTGGAAATTGTTTGGTCAAACCATAGCTTTGTGTGGTTATATGGTTAAATTTAACCTAATAACGATTTTACACCTTAAAATAACCAGCATGTGCTTAATATCGGAATATTGGGTTGAATGCAGACCTTTATGATATACTATATCTACTTAATTAAATTAAGCTTGTCGGCTGGGTTATTCCACTATTTCTCGGTGTGTGAAAATTGACTTGGATTTATTTTCCTTATGTGGCTCCATGCAATATAATCAGCATTTAGAACAATTCCCATAAGCTGTTTTGATACACTGTTTGGTAGTATACTTATATGTATAACTGTATGCTTTATGCCCTTATATCGCTGTATAGCAATTATTGTAGCACTATACGAAAGTTGGTTGGTTGGACCATTCTATGTGTCTACCTGATTTACCAATCCAAGCAAAACCCTTTGTGGGACCACACCTGTCTGTATGCCTACGTATAAGACAATTGAATGCTCTTCTTAATTTAATTCCATTTAAATGTCTATGTGTACAATAATTTTCCATCGGCTGTGCCATATACAAATGTATTAGATGAATTATATGGAATGACCCAATGCTGACATTGTAATACGTCGTTTAATGAAGGTTCCTGTCGGGCCAGTTGATCATCTTGCTAAATAGATAGATAAGTGACTTAATTAAGTCCTTTTTGGTACCTTGATACTCCAACATCGTGCGTTTATTTTAAGCCAAAGAATCTTCGATATGGTTTTGTGCACTATTTAAGCATTCTAATATATTGGTCTGGGAGGTCACCTGACATTATTTCGATGTTCAATTTATAATTGCTGGTTGGTTCTAATTGTACTCACAGATGACACTGTGGTTTTGCCATAGAATTGATTTTCGCCAATTATCAGCTGGAACGCTTGGATGCAGTATATATTTTCTATCCCTGCGGCTTACAATTTCGTCATAATTATCCAATTCTTATACTAATAGTAGAGCTATACACTCTGTATGATTACCCGTAATTGGGAACCCATTTATTATTAGGGTGCACCATTACCATTTGGTCCTAATAGGACATGGTGTCAAGTCCTCTGCGACATATCAGAACGCATCATCATTGTTCTCCACTGTGTTTTTTTACGTATGTTTTGTATTATGTGTGGTTTGTTTTTTCATTATCATCTTTAATAAAGTTGTTCTTTCGTTTTTCTTCATATTTACTATTGGGTTATCCCCTTTCCTTTGGAAGTGTAGGTGCTTCCGTTACATTGTTGTTTATGCTGCACATATACACTCACACAGGCTGCACATATACACTCACACAGGCTAGACATATACACTCACACAGGCTGCACATATACACTCACACAGGCTGCACATATACACTCACACAGGCTGCACATATACACTCACACAGGCTGCACATATACACACACACAGGCTGCACATATACACTCACACAGGCTGCACATACATAATGAAGGCCTCCTCAATAAGCAGGGGGGGGGACCCTGGAGTACCCTCTCATTATCCACCAGCTTCGTGTGGGCGGGGCATGTAAATGCAGGGACATTTTTTTTTTCTCTCCCCCTCCCCTCTGGGAAAATCTGCAGCTAAAGAGGAGACCCAGGGCAGCCTAAGAGAAAATACTTACATTGGTGAGTGGAATCCTCTATGCTGCCTCTGGGTCTGCCGGTGTCAGGGGGAAGGGGAGCTCCATGCTGGGTCCAGGCTCCCACTCCTGCATCAGCTCACCGGCTCCAGGGCCTCTGCGAGTCAGGGACATTTGGGGGCAGGGCCACAGCCAGCTTCCTGCTAGTGATGCCGCGTGTAACTCTTTACAAAGGCATGTGGTAGGGTAAGGGGGGCGCTGTGCAGGCGACGCGGGCCCTCAGTGTCCATATTTTTAGTCCGTCCATACCAGGAGCCCAGCACAGCTTCAGGGTCCCCATGACAACTAGGCATAACTAAATTTGGCAGTGAACCTTCACGGGCCCCCTGGAGGCACTGGGCCCCATACACCAGTAATACCTGTACCCCCCTGATGGCGGCCCTGGGCCTGATTGAAGAACGAGTGGTTACAAAATGGAGTCGTGCGTAGGAAAGTGGCTCCAGACAGCCAGTCAGGCGGAGGCGAAAAGTTTGTAGACGCGAGATAGTGATATCCGTAGGGACCACCCAAAAAATTATGTTACATTTTTTTTTTTTTTTTTAAAGTTGCCTGGGTCCGTGAGAGCACCGCAAAGGTGGGAAAAATTGTATTCAGAGGTAGTGGGCCCTGTAGGGACCACCAGAAAAATTAATAGAGTACAGTTGGGCTTCCTCAAAGGGAGCAGAAAGCGAGAGAGAAAAAGAAAATTGGAATGTTCGTGTGTAGTGGGCCCAACCGGGTCTACCAAAAACCTTTTTTTTGTTGCAGCAGGGATTTGCAATGTACGACTGGTGCACGGATCGAGAAAAAAATTGGTTGGGGTGTTCTGATAGCCCTCAGCGGGCAACCAGTAATGAAAAAATTCAGTGGTCTTGTTTTTGGAGAGCGTGACATTTGGTCCGAGAGAAAAATTTATGTAGGTAGGCCACCGGCAAGGGACGCCCTAAAAAATTTGTTTGCTTTAAAAAAAAATTAGTGTGTAGTACTAGTTGGTGAACAATAAAGCTGTCTTACCCTGCGAGGGTAGTAAATCAATCCTGTTCTGTTATAAAGCTGAGGCAATCAGCAAGTTTGCGTCTCTGGTCCGGTGCGTTAAGTGTCACGGTGGCACTGATGGGGAATGGGTAGGCCGGGCCCGGGTATCTCCTCTGTCCAAAGCGCGCCGAGAGGCGGTGTAAGGTTCTCCCAGCTGCCGCCACAGAAGTGGCAAACCGTGTGGAGGGTTCCAGTCACCCTGCACACTGCTTGATGGAGAGTGCGAGGTGCGAGGAGGCGCCGGACGCCCACACGACGGAGAGCTGGGAGCCTCGTAGATAGGTCTCAGCACGTGGCGGTGTCTGTCTTATCGCCGAGGTGCGGTCGCCGCTCTGGACATCAGGTGGATGGAGGCAGAGTGGAGTGTCGCCGGTAACCCTCCCGCAACACCAACAAGCAAGCTGCTGGGTGAATCAGGGTCCGCACAGAGCTCGTATGAGGTTTCGCACCGCTCAAGCGCGGGTATGGAGACGGCCGTTATAAGGCCTAGGTACCTCTGGGAGCAACGGGGGGGGGAGAGCAATGTGATCCCTGTGGTGCACGAGTCAGGATCCCCCGGGTGTCGACAATAGGAGAGCATGAAGGCTGTTAAAACAGCAGATGATGGTACTCGTCAACAGAAGACAATTAAAACGCGGCCATCTTGTAGTCCCGGCTCCCGGAAGTCTCGAATAAAAACTGGATTGGCCTTTATAACCAAGTTTAATGATGATGCTGTTAATATCAAGAAAATATTGAAAAAACATTGGCCCATCCTTAAACGTGATCCCTATCTAGGAGACATTTTACCAGACTTCCCAGTGACTGGTTTTAAAAGAGCAGAAAATTTAAAAACAAAATTAGCCCCAAGTGTGTGTCAAAAAAGATGATAAAATGCTATTTGAGAGACCGAATGGTTTTCATAAGTGTGGTAGATGCTCTACTTGCAAATATCAATCGAGGAAAAACAGTAGAATTCAGAAGCTCTAAGACCGGTAGAACTTTCCCGATCAAATATTTTATAAATTGTAAGCGCAAGAATGCCATCTACCTGTTAGAATGTAAATGTGGAGCAAATGTGGGGAAAACATCTAAGACCCTCCATGAGCGATTTATGGAACATTATTCAGGGATCCGTACAAAAAAATTAAACCACAGTGTACCATTGCACTGTAATAGCTGTAGCCTTTTTAAGTTTGAAGAATTTTTAAGTATAGGAATAGATTTAGTAGACCCGGATTGGAGAGGATTGGCAATAAAATTAACTAAAAGAGAAACAGAATGGATCTATAAATTGGGTATAATGGAAGGAAAAGGGTTAAATAATGAAATAGATGGCATTTATGAATTAACTGTATCCTTGATCCTTCTTTTGAGTTTTATTGATGTGATTGTTTTAAAAAATTCCCTTTTGTTTTCTCTTTTGTAGATTCACCCTGTTTAAGTATTATATTATGTTTTAATATATATTTTTGTTTATCTTTTAGGGTGCACATTTAATTGAACTTTTAATGATATTGTGGGATATAACTATACATTCTGATCTCCGCTATACTCTTTGATAGGTATAAGAGAGTTGCTGTAACCTTTGATAAAAATGTATGAAGGATATGAGAAGATCTTTTGGATTTAAAATTGGAAGTAAAAAATGTTCTGTATAGATGGTATAAGTGTGTCCTTACGCATATACAGTACATTGGGTAGAAGATAAATTGAATGCATGTAGGTGCGTAATTACGGTAGAGGAGTTCCCAAATACAAATAGCTAAAGGTTCCGACCCCTTGCTTGATGTGCCTAGAGGGGTGTCAGCTATACCCTCCTGACGAGGCCTAACAAGGCCGAAACGATCGTCGGGGGTTGCTGCACCTCTCGTGCAGGGTTGACGTCCTTGGCAGTCAGCACTGGCCACCTCATTGGGTGAGAGCAGACTGATTTGCATATGGAACATTCATCCCTGTAATGGCACAAGCAAGCTAAAACCTTGATAGACCTGAGCGGGCACCCACCGTAGAGCAGGCCACTAGTGCTGTTGCTCGCTCTCAGGACCCTCACACCCCCCCCTTGCGCTCACTAAAAGGATCCGATAAAGGTCCATCTTCCGGGAGTATGTATTCATTTGGTGTTTTTTAAAATGTGAAGGTTGGGAGCGATTCCAGCCATCCCGATCCCCGCTGTTTTGATATCCTTATTCTTTGGAAATTCCTTGGTTAGCGGAAATGGAAGAGAATCGCTCTAACCTTAAAGGAAAGAGTATGAGGGGTACAAGAAAATAATGTGGTTTTAAAATGAAAGTAAAAAATTATCTGTATGGACGGTACAGGTGCGCTTATACGTATTCGCATTTTTTGGAAGATAGTTTGAATACACGTTGATGCGTGATGAGGTCAGAGGAATCCCCATACAGAAACCAACAAAGATTCCAAAGATTCCTTTGTGAAGAGTTTAAAAAGGAGATCTGATACACTTCAAGACATGGTCCTGATGAAGTGAGACATATGTCTCACGTCGAGCAGTTCCTTTAAGAAAATTCGGACGGTGTGCTGAGAGACCCCGGGTTCAAGTGGTTCCAAGGAAGTCGAGATTATCTGTTGGTGGATCATGGCGGTTCCAGATGAACATTTACGGAAGGTCTGAGCCAGTGTGGCACACGTGTATATGCACATTTTGATATGTGCTTTTAAAATTGTGAGTTTGTTTTTGTCATTTTTAAAGAAATTTTTTCTTAAAAAGATATATATGGTGTAGTATTTTAATAAGTTTTTTCCAGATCGAAGTGGAATTGAAACACCAGTTATTGGGGACCCATCTGTTTCTGAGAACCCAATATTTCTATGTCGGTATAATCGCTTAAAAGGAATTTTGATACACGATACTGCGCCATTGTAATTTTTTCTGTGATTGTTCATTAAGTAATAGGGCTTCAAGAGGTGCCTGTCTTTTACTCTGTGCTGCAGTAGGTTAGAGAATTTGGCACAAAAATGTTCTTCTTTTATTTAGTAAGAGATGTTCAATAAAGAAATGAAAGATTATAATTGTTCACTTAAGAAAATTTTGTTTCAGATGATATTTCATACTTTTTCTTGCCACTGTCAAAAATATCAAGGGAAAAGAACATTTTGTGAAACTTACCCAAGAGAAACCAATGCATCCAATTGCTCCAGACAACATATCAGCTAGCATTGCTGGGTATGAACTCCCAGTGGGGAAGTAAGCGAAGAAATATGGGCTGTGCCAATGAGTAACCTGTAATATAAATTCATACATCAATACCTACTGACATTACCCAACCACAAGGTTTATAAAAGTTAAAATATTTACTCCACAGGAATAGAGTAAGAATAAAGTTAACAAGACAATATTTTCTTTTTAATATTTGGTCTGAGGAATGCATACCATCAAAACGATCCCTCACAAATAAAAAAAAAAGAAGTAGTATCTGAGACAGGAGGTGAAAGAAAATATTTGGAGCTATTTACCATAGTTGGCGGCAATTTTAGCATCTCAATATGTAAGCATTACCACCAGGATAAGTGTGATTAACGCAGGCCACCCATATTACCATAGGCGTGCACACGGGGTGTGCTGGGTGTGCCTGGGCACACCCTAATCAGACAGCTTTTTTTCCTTACCGTGGCAGCCGCTGGCCAAACCCACAGCTCCAGCGTTCATTGCTGACAGCTACTCTGGAGGACTCTGTAATGCTGCTGGATCAGAAGCAGACACACCTTTGCTTGTGTGTCTTTTGAAATGCCCAATGACATGCAGGGGCAGCTATGGCATCTGCTCTGGGGAGAACTCGGGAGGGTCATTTAAATGCCTGGTGACAGGCAGTAGTGGACAGCGGGTACCTCCTGGCCTGCTTGCTATTTCCCATCTTCCTGCATGCTCCTGCGATGCTGGGGGAAAAATGCACAGCGAGGAGGGTCAAGTCATGCAGCAGGGCAGGAAGCAGCAGGTTCAACGTCACAGGGTTGGCAGGAGATGCAGCAGTTGGCCCTGTGTCACTGAGGGCATGGATGAACCTATTTTTTTATTATGCCACTGCCAGTCATGGGCATAGATAAGGGGGGATAGGGGGTTCAAACCCCCCCCAGAGCGTCCGCAGGGCAGCGGGACCGTTGCTGTGGGCAGCCAGGGCTGCTAGCGGAATGCATTCCGCTAGCAGCCGCTCGACTGTCCACATTCCCCTGAGCGCTGCTGGTGCCTGCCTCCCTCCCTCCCTCCCTCCCTCCTCACACGGCTGCCTCCCTCCCTCCTCACGCGGCTGCCTCCTCAGTCTAGTCTGAAGGCTGTGACGCAGCCTGCAGCTGGGATCTCGTGAGATCTCGCGTGAGCGTGTCACAGCCTTCAGAGGGTTGAGGAGACGGTCGCGTGCAGAAGGATGTCTGAGCTGCTCCAAGGAACACGGTGGTCCTGAGGTCTGCAGGCTAGGCAAGTATAATTCTGGGGGTTCTTGTCTGGCTATAATTAATTCTGGGAGCATGTGGTTGGTTATAATTAATTCTGGGGTCCCTGCCTGGCTATAATTTATTCTGTGGGCATGTGGCTGGTTATAATTTGTTAGATTTTAATTTCCTGTAAATATAATAAATATTTAGTCTTAAAAAGCCGGTTCTTATAAATGGGCTGTGAAATTCCCCCCTCCATTTTTGTTAGTGTCTATACTGAATAGACCGTTCTTCCTTCTATAGGATATGAGCTGTGGCCGATTTCCTGTTATGTTCAGTGCAGGAAAATGTGCGCAGAAGCGGGAAGATGGGAAAAGGGTCTCGTGAACCATATATGGTAGTACTTTAACTGAGTGGCTAAACTTTGATTTTGTAATGTATCTGTACACTGATTGGCTATAAATTCTGTGTATTTTAATAAATAGATCTGGCTTAACGAGGAAAGCCAGACTTCTGAGAAAGACCAACACAGTTTTGTGATTGATTCTTTTTGGGGGTCTCCGCCATGGCGTAGCGCAGCTCTTACTTTGGTTTTGATATATAAGAAGAAACTTGGAAAAGGTTTATGGTAATCATAATGAAATATAGAATTTTTCAGTTGTTGTCTGAAGTGGGATTTGCCATTCAGATGTATTTTTATATTTAAGTGTATCTTTACATTTGAATGTATTCTTACATTTGCTTGTTCAGATTTTGCGAACTTGCCTCCAGGCTTGGTTTCCTTGAAGTTAAAGCTATGGTTCAGAGCTTGTTGATTTTTTTTTAATTTTTTTTTTTTTTGGTGCAAGGTTGGACTCTTTGTCTTGATTTGTTTTTGTCATTTTATGTATTGTAGTAAAGGAAAATCGTTTGAGGACCTCACGTGTGTTTGAACTCGCCCACTGTGTTGAGTATTTGTATTTGCTGGAAATTGAACTCATAAAAAAAAGAAACGAGATGTTTCTAGTTGTTTTGTCTCCGTTCTGTGTCTATCTTGTACTTCAATTCTGGTGTTTCTGGGTCGTCCATATCTTGTAATTGTGAGAATTTTATTTTAACTGATTCGATTTTCTTCTTGTATATCAACTGATTTAATCTCCCATTGAGAGACAGTTTTTTTTCCTCTTAATTTTTTATTTTTATTTTCTTGCGCGCTGCTGCCATTTTTTTTCTTTATTTTTTTGCTGCATGTGTTTGCGCGCTGATTCTAAAGGATTTGCTAACTGTTTTTTCTTTCAGATTGCATGTTTGTTTTTGTTTTATTTTTTATTTTGTTTCTGGCCATTGATTGCATCTGTTTATTTAAATGTTTGTCTTTACTAACTATTAATGTATGTGTTTATCTTTGATGTTTTGTATTTCGTAGTTTTGATATTATGTTTTTTATATGTAATTTATGTATAGGGACTGCTTTTCGTAAACCAGGTTTCTTTGTTTCTGTGTCATTACTGCCTTGCCTCGTGTAAAAAAAAAAAAAATGGCACAGGAAATGGAGACAATAGGGCTTTACTTTTACAATGACTTTCAAAAGCGCCTGCTAACTTTTTTTCTCTTTCTCATACATTCATTTTTTCTCTCTTTGTTCTTTTTTTATTTAATTAAAAAAAACTCTTTATTTGTAATGTATAATGTTATTATGTGTTTGTATAAGGACTTTATTTCTCTTTGAATGCTAGTAGTCTTTTAGCAGTGCAAGTTGGATAATGGAATATGTAGTTATTTTTGTTGTTCTGTGAGTATCTATTTGGGATAATTGAATAGTATATACAAATGACATGTGTCTAATGCCTTGAAAGACTGTAGTAGCAGTTGAATTATGGAGCTGTTAGTGCTTTATAAAACTGTAACTGTTGTGGAATTGGGCTAAATTGATGTATGTTATATAAATAAAAAAGTAGTGTATCTAGGTAAAGGGCTCAAAGTTGTACATTTTCCCAAGAGAGGCGTGGTCGGTTATTTTCCTCTGGTCTTTGTTTGAGTCCAGCACTAAGGGATTGACCGCACCTTAATATAGGTTATACGTTTTGCCAAAATGGCTGACTGAGATCATTTACAGTTTTGTAACTTGTATAATGGAATATATATGAAGGTTCATGTTTAGTTGTTTGGAATCTAAGAGGATGAAGTGATATAAAGCTGAAGGATTTGAGTGAAAGTTTAAAGGAAAGCGCCTACAGGTTTAGTAGCGCTGTACAAAGGAATTTAGGCAGATTTCAAATAAAAGAAGGTGTTTTTTTTGGTTTTATTTTAGTTGACTAAGGGAGATGGAAGGTTGTAGTTTGGTATCTGAGTATTGTTTGATTTGTTTTCTTTTTCTGCAGTGGTAGCCAGATGTCTAGTATTATTTTTTTTGCTGTCTGATGTTTTTGTCTTTTGGGTGTGAAGTGCAATAGCGTATAACTTTGCCTCCATTGAATATTCTTGGAGGGAATAAAACAGGTTGTAAAATAGCTGCACAGACACCTCACGTTTGAATGTTTGTTTTTAACCAATATCCTTAATAAAGATTATTGATGTTTATTAAGAATCTTTTTCTCTGAGTTTCCTGTGAGAACTTTGTGCTAATTAACGTGTCAAGTTTTAAACATGCCCTTCTATACTTTCTTTCCCAGTTCATGATATTTTTGTTGTGTTTTTTTATTTGAATTGAAGTTCACATTCTTTTCCTAGTCTCCTCATTTTGTCTCACTCATGACCCCTCCTCCTCCGTGTTGTCTCACTCATGACCCCTCCTCTCCTCCGTGTTGTCTCACTCATGACCACTCCTTTTCTTTGTGTCCAAAAATGTGTTGCATTTTTTTCTCCATTTTAAAAGTATTTTAACCATATGAATTTTAAAGTTTTTGACAGGTTAATAATACATTTTTTTCCCAAGTTTTTACTTTAGTGAAAATTACCCATGCATGCCAACTTTGCTCAAGCTAGATGGAAGATTATGCGATACCAATATTGATAAAGATGTTGGAATTGAAGGAAATTTACCCAAACACATTATCATTTCACATTGCAATGTTCATCAAACCGGATAATAAGGAATTATCAGACACCAGGCAATAAAACAATCTAATTATCGACAACTCATCAATAAATCATGCTATTTGTAGAAGATCATTGATTTGGAAATACAACTTAAGACATGTCAGTTTTACAAAACTGTTTTTTCAACCAATAAGACAGAAGACAAAGAAAGAAGATAATGTATTTTTTATTCTGATGTCGTCTAAGTAATAATTATTTTGTGTCTTTTATTATTTTATATTTTGTTATTTTTGTTGTTTAGTTACAATCAATATTGTTCAAAATTCCCTGACACATTTAGGATTATTGAAGATCACATCCAATTAAAATTAGAGTTCATTAATGTATTTAGGAACATATAATTTAATGCATTTGCATAAATACGTTTCATGACATATATAGTGGTAAATGGAAAGTTTTAATTCAATAAAATTAATGCTGTTTTTATTTTTTTTATTTCATTTGAGGATTGGTGTGTTTTATAAACGCCAGGTTTGTTTCAACAACACCGAACAAGACTGAATAGGATAGTAATTAAAAAATATATATATAATTTTAATAAGGGGTGGAATATGCACTTCGGCTATTTCCCTTTTGAGCCAAAGTTGCGTATATATATTTTTCTCTAACAATGAGTCAGAAGTAGTATAATTTTTTTATTGCGTGAGGCCGACAGGCTTCGCGGGACATTTTGAAATTTATTATCTGTGTCTCTTCTTGTGTAAATTAACATTTTTATTGTTTTCGTGCATTTGAGAGTGACAATGAATGAATGGATGTATATGATTAGCGGGTATAATACATATTTTCTTTTTCTTTTCTTTATTGTTGCTAAAACCATATCACATCATCAAGAAACCTGACAGTCACAATGACTGCATATGGAACGAATCATGGACATTTTGTGTCAAGGTCAAAGGTCACAGGTAATAAGCAACCAGCGCAAAGAGACAGCTTGTTCAGGAGTCCCTATGGTGGGAGCTCTGATGACATTCAATGATTATGCGTCTCAAGCTGGGATGTTAAAAAAAAAACACACACCCTGATCTCGCACTGTGGACTATGGTATTAGATTATGGAATATTATTTTTTTTATTTAATCCCCTAGATAAGTGTGAGAAAGGATTTAATTTGTGAAAATGAGAATGTATTTCTTGAATGTGTGTATGAATGCAGGTGTATATGCGTTTTGTGGAGTGAAGCTGAACATAGGAAAACACACAGATATAGATCTGACTCATGTTGATTTATTAGATAAATGAACTTTTACCTTCAAGTTATTATACTTTTCTTGTTCGGTGAATTATATTTTGGGAAATGGGAATAAATAGTTATTTAAGGTCTAGATTAGGTATTTTTGCCTACGCTCCAAGTGGTTCGCTGGAAGAGTGAATCTAGATAGATAAGTGTATTTTATGCTCATAAAGGGCCTCCTTGGGGAATCCCTTTTGTACATTATAAAAGGTTTTGAGGTATTTTAGGAGTAAATACCAGAATTTTTTTCTTCCCATCTGAGCATCTAGAATGATCTAAAGGTCTTAGGCAAGGACACTGTAGCCCAGGTTTAATTGTCTAAGTTTGGTTTATCTTTTAGATGATCACAGGTGATATGTGATCAAAGGAAAGAATTGTTAGATTTTAATTTCCTGTAAATATAATAAATATTTAGTCTTAAAAAGCCGGTTCTTATAAATGGGCTGTGAAATTCCTGCCTCCATTTTTGTTAGTGTCTATACTGAATAGACCGTTCTTCCTTCTATAGGATATGAGCTGTGGCCGATTTCCTGTTATGTTCAGTGCAGGAAAATGTGCGCAGAAGCGGGAAGATGGGAAAAGGGTCTCGTGAACCATATATGGTAGTACTTTAACTGAGTGGCTAAACTTTCATGTTGTAATGTATCTGTACACTGATTGGCTATAAATTCTGTGTATTTTAATAAATAGATCTGGCTTAACGAGGAAAGCCAGACTTCTGAGAAAGACCAACACAGTTTTGTGATTGATTCTTTTTGGGGGTCTCCGCCATGGCGTAGCGCAGCTCTTACTTTGGTTTTGATATATAAGAAGAAACTTGGAAAAGGTTTATGGTAATTATAATGAATAATAGAATTTTTCATAATTAATTCTGGAAGTCCCTGCCTGGTTACGCTTAATTCTGGAAGTCCCTGCCTGGCTATAATTTATTCTGGGGGGGGGGGCATGTGGCTGGATATAATTAACTCTGGGGGTCCCTGTCTGGCTATAATTAATTCTGGGGGTCCCTGCCTGACTATAATTAATTCTGGGGGTCCCTGCCTGACTATAATTAATTCTGGGGGTCCCTGCCTGGCTATAATTTATTCTGGGGCATGTGGCTGGTTATAATTAATTCTGGGGGTCCCTGTCTGGCTATAATTAATTCTGGGGGTTCCTGGATGGCTATAATTAATTCTGGGGGGCATGTGGCTGGTTATAAATAATTCTGGGGTCCCTGCCTGGCTATAATTTATTCTGGGGGGCATGTGGCTAGTTATAATTAATTTGGGGGTCCCTGTCTGGCTATAATTAATTCTGGGGGTCCCTGCCTGGCTATAATTAATTCTGGGGGCCCTGCCTGGCTATAATCAATTCTGGGGGGCCCTGCTTGGCTATAATTAATTCTGAGGGGCCCTGCCTGGCTATAATTAATTCTGAGGGGCCCTGCCTGGCTATAATTAATTCTGAGGGGCATGTGGCTGTTCAGTGGGTAGGTACCAATTACGAGTCTTTTTAAAACATGGTTGTTATCCATGTGGTGTCGAACAACTAAATCAGTATTGCTCAAGGTAAAGGATTGGTTTAGGATTGATAAGGCTGGTATATGCTTTCAAACCTTGGTATATTTACTAGATAAAGTCTTATAATTTGAGAAAGCTGAACCCCCCCCCCCCGGAATTTGTTTTCTCTACGCCCATGCTGCAGTAAAAAAAAAGAGTTAACCCTGGCTGCTCCGAGGAACTCAGATACACCAGGCAGTGGCATTCTGGCTGCTCCCCAGCACAGACAGCTCAGACCCTCAGATGCTTTATTTTATTTTAAAAAAAAATTGCGCCAGTCATCTCCTCTCTGAGCTTTCAGACCAATTTACGTTAATATTTTCCCTCTCCCCTGCTTTTATAATCCTGTGTCTCCCCCACAGAGATACAAAGTTTAAGTAAAAGTTCCCTCTCCTGTGCTGGATAAGCATTGCATTCAGCATCGCACCTCCAGCACTGAGCTGTGAGACGTAGACCGATGCGGAACTGTAGTGCAATACCAGAATGTGAGAATTTTGTATGCTTGTTCTTGCATTTTGGCCATCGGTGTGCCATGATGTATCAAGTCAATGTTTTAGACCAGCACTCCTCCGTGAGCGATGTGTCTAGTATTTCCTCCCATTGCGATTCAAAAGGAGGTGGGTCATTTGGAGAAGTGGCATTCAGAAGTGCGTAGAGGGTCGAAACCCCGTGTTTGAGAACTGTGTTGGAGACACAAAACCTTTCAAAAGTGCTCAGAGTTCGTAATATCCTATGTTGATGATGATCTGAGGTAGTGTAGTATCTGAAAGTAGTTGAATTGCTCAGAAAAAGTCGGAGGATTCGGTCCAGGTGTCTGGTCCCACGGCGGTTGACAAGTAGCGTCCTTCAACATCGCCGATGCTCGAGGGTAGTGCGGGCGTAGTAACCTAGTCCCCAAAGTAGGATGTATACCTGCTGGGAAAGCAGGGTTATCCGTCAGTGGTAGTAGTGGGGACGGGTACGAGGAGAGCTGTCGCTTCGTGATGGTGGAGTCCCAGACCCGCAGTGTCGCCGCTATCAACGGATGTTTTCGGAGAGCGTCCGGCCTATTGGATTTTGCAATCCACGACAAAGCCCACAAACAAACATCGGGAGAGACCTCTTCGAGATCTAGCCATAAGGGCCTCCTACCTCCCGTAGACCACTCCGTAAGTCATAAGAGGTGAGATGCTAAATAATATTTGTGGAGATCAGGTAATGCCACTCCCCCTGCAGATTTAGAGCGGGTTAGAGTAGTCCATTGCACACGCGGGCGTGAGTCGTGCCAAATGAATTTCAGGATAGTCGATTTGATCCGTGTGAAGTAGACCCTTGGAATATTTGTCGTATGGTCTGAAAGAGATAGAGAGAAGCCGCGGGAGCACGTTCATCTTTATTATGCTGAGTCGGCCAAACCACAACACTTTGACTTTCTTCCAAGAGAGCAAGTCAGGGTGTCCCACAGCGGTGGAAAATTAACCTCGAACAGAGAAGCAAGGCGAGTGGGGAGTTTGATCCCTAGATATTTCATGTTAGCCGTGCACAATCGAAACGGATGGGAGATACGAAGTAGGTGCGTGATTTTCGTGGGCACTGTGATGTTAAGTATCTCCGATTTCGTCATGTTAATCTGAAGGTTGGACAGTTCTCCATATGTTTGAAACTCTGTTACAATCTCGGGCAGTGACCCCTTGGGTTCCGCCACAAAGAACAACAGGTCACCCGCATATGTGGTGATCTTGTGCTCGGTATCGCGTCTCATCACGCCTCTAATTCGAGGATTATTTCGTACAGATTCTAGAAGAGGTTCCAAGGATAATGCGTAGAGAAGTGGGGATAGGGGGCAACCTTGTTGCGTACCATTGTAGATGTCGAAAGGTCTTGACAAAGCCCCATTCACCTTGACCGCTGCGATGGGGGAAGTATAGAGTGCCGTAATCCAGGTATAAAAAGAGCCCACGATTCCCATGGCGTCCAATGTAGCAAAAAGAAAAGGCCACGCTACTCGATCTGTAGACCAATCACAGCTGCTCTGCCTCTAGAACATTTGTTTGGTCAAATACCTCCATGTGACCGCTTAGACCAATTACAGCCTTTGTGCCCTATAACTATCTAATTGGCTTAATTCTCCCATGTGACCGCCTTAACTCAGATGGTACACTGTTTAAAAGAGACCATATGTCTAATGTTTTCACATCCCTGATGAGCAGACACAGGCGAAACGCGCGTCGGACGTGCTCCATGGACTTCTAAGTCCTTTCTTTTTATCCGTGACCTCCCTGGCTGCTGTTGCTTCTGCTGGATGCCCTTACTTTATATTGAGATTGCATTTGTCTTGGGCCATCATTCCATGTCCACACTAGCATATTAGTACTTCAGCAGGTTTATTTATTCTGAGGTGGATTTTCACTGCGGACTGCTACTGCATGCACCCTATTGCAATTTTTCAATCGGTACACGCAAACTGTAGCCTATAAGTCCGGTACCCTTCCCCCCTTTTTTTTTTTGCATTTACAGTGGGGTGTATAGCTATTGTAGGTACCTCTATTGTGGTTTCTCATTTGGTGCACATTAACTGCAGTAATTAATCTGATACTTTGTGCCTATCTACTACTTGCTTTTAACGTACCTAGACTCTAACTGGTTTTGTTAGGGGGCCTTCTATTGCATCTCATGCTGGACACATCTTTGGCTGTTTGGCTATAGCTTCTATATACAGCCACAAAAAATTTTGTGATTCGATTTGGTTGTTTTGCTATAGCTTTCACACACTATCACCAATTTTTGTGATTCGATCTTGCATTTTATGCACTTGTGACTGTACCTGTTGACCATTGACTATGGTCTCAGGCATTTGATTTTTTACCTTTTTTGTGTATGTGTGCACGTTTTTTTCGAAATATATGTTCAATAAAGGTTTAAACATTTTATTCGTATTTTCCACCTTGTTTTGCGTTCTTTGGAATCCATTTTTTTTTCTCAAAGCTTCATTGGTCCAAGTTACTGCAGATGCCAATGTTTAGAATTAAACAGCGTAGTCAGAAAGCCTCCTGTTACCCTGCCTGATCCTAAAGAGAGCTCTACCAGCAGTCTTAGCTCTCAGAGTAGGGTTAAACGTATGGCGCAACTCTTGCACAAATGCTTCATAATCATGAATGATAGGTTTCTTATTTTCCCACAACGGGGTTGCCCAAGCTAGTGCTTTATCGGATAAGTGATTAATAAGAAATCCCACCTTGGCCTTGTCAGAGGGGCACATACCAGGGTTAAGGTTGAAGTGTATCTCAATTTGTATTAAGAAACTCCTACAATCACCTGGGGTTCCATCAAATCGTATAGGAGCAGTCAGATGTACATGGTGATTGGAAGGAGGAGGTGCATCAGAAGCACCTACCTCAGTTATAGGTGCAGTAACTGGAGGGGATGCTCAACCTGGCTGATTCAGAACAGCATGCAAAGCCTGAGCAATCTGATCCATACGATGGTCTTGCTCCTCCTGCCTAGCAGCGATCTTTGCTAACTGAGCGGATAGGTCTGCAGGATCCATGGCCCTGACATAATGTCATGTTACCCCCCCCAAGAACTAGGAATACACAGCACGTCTATCCTAAACCTCTGATCCTTAGGATGGTCGGTAAGCTTTCTTTACCCTAGAACCAGAATACAGTAACCAGGTACCCAAGATATACACGATAATGACACACAGAGATAACAGAGTATGTCAGTCATTAGCCAGGGGTCTGTATCTCCTGAGAGAATGTCAGCCATTTGCCAGGGGTCAGTATCACCAGAGAGTCTTTCATCCGTTTGTCAGCTGTTTGCCAGGGTCAGTATCACCAGAAAGTCTGTAGAGAATCAAAGTGCAGCACTGAGAGGTGGTGTAAACCACATCAGGACAATGAGAAAATAGACGGCTAGTGGTTTTAAACCCAGCGGTGCCACGTCATCTCACCAGGCCCCGCCCCCGGAGTCCCACGTGACCGCTGCGATCCTGCTAATTTCTTGGCGCCCGGCCGGCGAGCAGCGAATAAGCTGATGCTGCTGGGCAATTCTGGCGTGGGACATGACAGTGAGGCTCAGCACCATGTGAGTTTGACTCCTACTGATACATATGTATTTTTGCCTAGAGGTTGCCTGCACCATATTTTGTTTATTTTTCCCCTATGTGCTGCTGGCTTGAATGGGGAACAAGACTGGCACTGCAGAGGAAGGTTTTTTACCAACAGAGCAAGAGACTGTAGGACTATTAAAAACACCTCTTTTGGGAAGGAGTGTTTCAAGTAACTTTTTGTTTTGAATTAATTCCAACCAATAAGTATTTGTCAGGGTTCATAGCTCATATAAATAAGGTTACAGCACTCCGCTATAGTATTACAAGTGCAGTTAATGTTTCACAAATTGAACGGTTACAAATGGATCAGTTTAGTCTGATGAGCCGAATCACTCCTTTCAGTGAAGAGATCCTGATCAAAAGAATGATTCAGTCATGAATCGGACACCACTATGGTGGGGAGGAAGAAAAGGAGTGTGGGAAGTTTTTTCTTCTTTCAAGGCAGACAGAGGTTGAATCACCAGTGAATCATGTGTCAGTGTTCATTCTCCCCCTGTGGGGACTCCTCCATAACAGGTAAGAATGAGTGTCTGCTTTGTGCTCCCCATCTGTCAAGAGATAAGAGTGCACTACTACAGGACAATACACTGACTGAAGAAGGCTACCACAGCCGAAACACGGCTCGGTATTTTTATGTCCCTTTTTATGAAATAAATGTATATTTTTTACTTTTAACCCTTTATTGGCTGTGTTTTGCTAATTCCAACCTGATACCTCATGAGAACAACACCACTTGATCTGCTAACAAGGAAAAGAGGTCCAGGGCACCTACCTAAGAGTGCCTAAGGCTATACTGACTGAGCCTGAGTTTGAAAGGCTCCTTAATTGGTAAGTGCACTGTGTAATTAGCTCTGTTTGGTTACCCTGCAGTGGTATGGGAGCATTGTCTCCCATTTGTTCTTACTGTAACTCGTCTAGGATCTGCTACTTGGTAAAGAAGGGAAGTGCCACTTTCTACATGGCCATAGGCAATTAAACCTAGAGCCGGGAAACCTTTAGGCTCATTTAAATGTGAGTGGTATAAACCTCTACCAGTAATAATCTTTGTCCAATTTGTCATAAGATCTCCTGCACCAAAGATTTCTCTGTGTGCTTCTCCCTTCTCTTTTATGAAATCGAGGACGTGACGAACTTTCCACCAGAATAAGGAGCACCACAAACATTGGGACTCCTGAGTATTTTATCTTCCATTTTCACGGACGGCTATACACACTATTGCACTCAATTGAAATATTGGACACTTTTTGCACATGTCCATCGGATTAGCATTGGACATTTAATTTGTGCACTTTATTGATTATTATCTACAGGTATCCACGTATCCTCTTATTTGCACTATTGCACTAAGCCCTGTTTTTATTATTTTAAGGCACCGCTGCACTTTACTGTTTTCTTGCACTTTATGTTACTAATGTGCCTAAGGTTGATGCACTTTATTTCATCATAAATATACTGTATGTATATGCAAATGTTTCAATTGCATTCTAGTGTTTTGCACTACTGATACTCTGCACTGTCTGCATATTATACTTTTTCTGGACTCTCTACATTGTCTACATATTATAATTTTTCTGGACACTGCATTGTCTGCATATTATTATACTTTTTCTGGACACTCTGCACTGTCTGCGTATTATAATTTTTCTGGACACTCTACACTGTCCTCCAACCGTCACACAACCAAATCCCAGGGAAAGTCTACGCCAGCGCCTGTCTGATCCTCAACTTGATCGCTTTTAGATTCAGGCAGCGCTTCGTCTAGCTCCTCTCTAGCTGTTGCACCCCTGTCCAATACTACCGCTCAGATGGCCAACTTTGCAGCCATGCTTTCTTCTTTACTGGACAAAAAACTGGGCGGACTGTCGGCATCCATTGACCTGGCACTTTCCCAACTTGCTTCTCAAGCCCAACTTTTCACAGATGTGGAAGAAGGAGTATCGACACTGGAAGATGGACTTACTCCCCTTCAACCGACCGTCGAACCTTATGACTCACTTCTCTCACCTTCACTGGACACGCTTGCTGATTTGGAGCACAGGAGCCGCATTAACAACCTGCGTATTGCAGGTATCCCTGAGATTGTGAACGGCCAGTGACTTCAACACTTTGTTATCGCCTGGCTCCCTACAGCCTTGGGCATCTCCGACATTACACCATTGATAGCTGAATGGGTCCACAGCTTGGGGCGTAACCTCTCCCCATCGTTGACCCCTTCCTCGCACTGTGCTATTCGAGTTACTCAATTTTGCGGATAGCAACCACCTTCTACAGGCGTCTAGAAAGGTTGGCTCTCTGGACTATCAGGGGACTACTTTCCGCCTTTTTAAAGACTGTTCAGCATCCTTGGCGGCCAGCCGCAAAGCATTCGCTCCGGTCTGCACGAAGTTGGCGGCGGCAAACATTGGATTCACTCTTCCATACCCAGCACGTCTTCGTATTCATCTACAAGGTCAAGTCACGTTCTATGATGTACCAACAGATGCCCGGTTACCTTTGGGGACAGACTCCGAACGTTCGCGGCATTACCGCTCAACACCACCCCCGTGATGACGGTTGGGGATCCGCAACTGGATTGACATGTTCACCAAAGCTTACTTAGGTTTCTCTATGTTTTTCTCTTCTTTCTTGTCGTTGTTTCTGTTTTTGACTATGCGGCTGTCAAACTATTCCTCTTTCAACCATGCGGGATCTCAAGTTGGTTCGATACTGTATTTAGTTTTTCGATATCCTGTTTATCTTGTGTTTCTTGGTTTCTTGGGTTTGCACAGCGGCTAACCTGTTTTTTAGGGCAAACGCTCTAGCTTATATTTAAAATGTTTTGGATCAGTTCCGCGCACCTATACTGTCGGGTGGAACACACATTACTCCCCTCATCCTCCTTATTGGCGTGCCTTCAGCACCACTCCCCTGCTATTCCTCTTGCCCTACGCTCTAACCTATTGTTATCCACCACAACATTAGCTTGGGCGAATATTCGCAAGCAACTTTGGCTACCCGGGCAAACGTCTCTATGGTCCCCCATCCTCCGCAACCCGCGCTTTCAAAACGCATCTACTCCCAATTTACATACCTTAGCACACCGGGGATTCACCCATCCTCCCCATTATATTGACGGCTTTACCGGCTTACCGTCTACCTACACAAATTTGTGGGACCGTATTGCTTCTCTGGATCTGTACCCAGTGTATTACTTACAGCTAAAAACTATTTCTTTTCACCCAATTGCGCGCGCTATTCTTCACAGGCCTAGTCACCTCACTAGACACATTGGTGCTCAGACGTTCTTCTTCCCCCCTTCCACTCCTACCATTAACACACTTGTGGTCACAGACTGCCATACTCCATACATGGGTTGGGGGATTTATTCATCTCACTATGAATTGTTTCTTCAAAGTACATTTCCTTCGCTTTGTTCTACGCTGTCTGTTTGTATTTGACATATGTCGTTATTCTTGCTTCACTTGAATTACTTGTACTGACCCAAAACTAATAAGAAATCTGTTTAGGTTGTTTATAGTTAAAATGTCTTGGATCGTTCTCGTATGGATTCACCAACAGGTACTGACGTCTGATCTTACATTGTATTTACGGTGTGGTGTTCGCTGCTGGGTCAGCCCCTCACCCTCTTTATTGTCACTTCATACTCCACATCCTCCCAATCTCGATTATGGCAACCTCCATAACACCCTTTGTTATTGCCTCCTGCTCAACATCTTCTCTAACTAGATTATGGCATTCCCTATGATGCAACTGTCGGTTGCCATATGTTTATGCTGTTCTCATATCTTTCATTGTTGTACAATATGAGGTCTCTGTTTTTCTTTGTGCTGATCCAAGATGAATAAAAAAATATGTTTAAAAAATATATATATTACAAAAATATAACTTTTTTGAACAATCAACATAAAAATGTACAAGTTGGTGTACCCGGATCTAACAATCCTGCCATGAATCCAGAATAGAACCTGCTGCTGGCAGAGGGTTGTTGTCCTGCAGCATGGGACATGGGCGGGTGTTGTTGTCCTGCAGCATGGGACATGGGCAGGTGCTGTAGGGCCGAGATTGCCGTGGATCATCTGCATGGACTGCACCCTGTAAGTGATCTTTTGATCCAACGTCATGCGACAGAATACTGGAACACAACATCATCGTCGCCCTCAGCATGGTGTCAGGCTCGGGTCAGGATGGAGCCCTGGCGGAGCCTTAGGTTTAAGTTTATTTTCCCAAGCGCTGGAAGAGAGCAAAACAGGCAGACACAGAAAGATGTATATGGTATAATAAGTGTATTCCAAAAAGGTAGGCACACAGCAACAGTCTTAGACAAGTCTCTCTGCACAGAGGTAGTGTCTTGATGCACCAGGGATAGTGGACTATGCAGTGTCCACCAAGTAGGAACCAGGAGCTCTTTGCAAAGTACCTTGAGAGCGGGATGGTGGAGCGAGGCTTGAATGCAGATAGCCACAGGTGTGGACACAATACACCAGGGATAGTGGGCTAGGCAGTGTCCACCGCAGACAGGATCCACAGGCCTGGAACCAGGAGCTCTTCGCAAAGGACTTGAATTAATGCAGGCAGATGAAGCAGGAACACTAGTGGACAATAACGATAACAGTACAGAGGATAATGGGGAAATACAGAGACTCAGGTAGAGGTAGCTCACAGAACCTCACAGTAAGCAGGATGGGAAACACCGCAAGCTTCGTGGATACAGGCAGGCTCCTGAAGCTGGCATGACATTACCCCCTCCTTATAATGTGCACTCTGGGCACCTAGGGCCTTTTCAAAGATTTCAAGGTCCTCTTTGTGGACCAACGTGCCATTAGATGCCCAAACGCAACCCTCAGGGGTAGGGATGTCCACATTAGAACAGGCGTGAGAGGAGTACAGGTGATGACCCCTGCAATGATGGGCGATGGGTCCTTCTCCTTAGTTGCCAACCATTGCTCATAGACAGCGAGATCCGAATCAGGAATAATGAAGCCATCAGAGGCTATGGAAAAAGTCCTGACCTTCTTATGAGAACAAGAAACGGTTCTATCAGGCAGAGCGTCACAGCCATATATGATGTTGGGGGTCTGAGAATTGCTCTCCTGGACCACCTCTAGGGTGCTTGGCAGACTGGATAGGAGATACGTGGGTCACAGCCACCTCCATAGGTACCTGGGGTTCAGGTTCCATAACCATGGGTTCTGCGTCAGCGGGCTCGGTAGGCAGGGTCTCTATGGACCCAGAAGGTTCTGGGGTCAAAACCTCCATGTCTTCAGCATAGGATTCATCCTCTGTACCCTTCTCCGAGGAGGAGACATCACAGAAAGCAGACCTCCTTGGTACAGGGGCTCGATGAGGCTTGCCAATGTTGGTAGCCTGGCGTGACTTGGCAGTGGCCTGGCGAGGCTTGGCAGCGGCTGGAGTCTAGCATGGCACAGGAGCAGCGGCTGGAGTCTGTCGTGGCACAGGAGCAGCGGCTGGAGTTCTGGCGTGGCACAGGAGCAGCGGCTGGAGTCTGGCGTGGCCTGGCGGGTCGGATGGGGCAGAAAACGATTTTGTGCAGATCTGACCCGCAGTAGAAGCACAGATTCAGCCTCCTACGCCTTTCTCTCTGACTCCACGGAAGGTGCCGGGTTCTGTATTGAGTGGAGAGAGACTGGGCTCAGCTGGCTGCTGCAATGCTCTGCTTAATGGTGAAGGCCTAACAGGGCCAGGTGTGGTAGGAACGGAGTCCATAAAGTTCCATACATCCTCTACCACAAGTAGCAGTTAATACACAATATCATCCAATGCAGCTCTGACCCCCACGGGCCTGGTATTTGGCTCTCTCATTCTGTCAGGCTCGCGCCAGGATGGAGCCATGGTGGAGCCTTAGGTTTAAGTTTATTTTCCCAAGTGCTGGGGGAGAGCAAAACAAGCAGACACAGGAAGCTGTATATGGTATAATAAGTGTATTACAAAAAGGTAGGCACACAGCAACAGCCTTATACACAATAACAGAGCACTGGAAACAAATAGATAAGTCTCTCTGCACAGAGGTAGTGTCTTGATGCACCAGGGATAGTGGGCTATTGTAACGGGCGCAGTGGCAAGAGTAACGAGGTTCAGATCCTTTTGGACGGATTTAGCAGTTCAATGTTATGGAAATAAATAGTACTTCGAAAGGTATACTCCAAAGCCAAGGAGTATGACAACACAAGAGAATTGCTACTAAGCTCGAAAGGTTTCGAGACCAACGGACAACTTAGAGCACACAACAAGACATCAGATTGCAAGACAGAAACGTTAGTACTGAGACATTCGGCAGGACAGGCAATGAATTGATCAGACTGCAGGCAGTCAACACACTAACAGATATTACGTTTGCAAACCACCTTGATCAGGTACTTTGTAACTTGTGGTTACCAGGGTCTGTAGATACACACACAGATATAGGTATGGTACTAACCTGGGTACTTTTGGCAAAACAAGCAAGCCGAACACAAGCTGGCAACCAACAGTCGTTCGTATTCGCAGATGGCACTAGCGTATTAGATCATAACTGAGACCCCTTAGAGCTGGAGCAAACCCCGGATAAGGCTGCAGTACGAAATCCAGGGTGAAAGGGGACTCTCCAAGAAATGAGTAAAACCCCAAACAGCGTGCATGGGGTTAAACCTACAGTGCACAACACTAGTCACCCCTATAGTAGAGAACATAGAATGGTCAGAGACAAGCCGGGTCAAAAATCAGGAGCAGGAATCGTAGACAAGCTGGGTCGGCAACAGATAAGCAACAACGAATATTAGAAAGCGATACGGGAACTGAACACATCAGGGTGACGAGGCAACTCATCGTGCCCTGTTTTATACCCGACGGCTCCTCGTGACCAAGCCAGGCCCCGCCCCCTCAGACGCCGCTCGGCCATTACCTGGTCCTGGCACTCGACCAGCCCTTGGCACTGAACCTTGCCCAGACCCCCCAGGAAGCACAGCAGGGGCTGAGGACGTAACAGATATGCAGTGTCCACCAAGTAGGAACCAGGAGTTCTTTGCAAAGTACCTTGAGAGCGGGATGGTGGAGCGAGGCTTGAATGCAGATAGCCACAGGTGTGGGCACAATACACCATGGATAGTAGGCTAGGCAGTGTCCACCATAGACAGGCCTGGAACCAGGAGCTCTTCGCAAAGGACTTGAAGTAATGCAGACAGATGAAGCAGGAACACTAGTGGACAATAACAATAACTGTACAGAGAATAATGGGGAAATACAGACGGACTCGGAGAGGCAGCTCACAGAACCTCACAGTAAGCAGGATGGAAAACACAGCAAGCTTCATGGATACAGGCAGGCTCCTGGAGCTGGCATGACATGTCTGTTGTTGAGGTTGGTGCGCCTCCATAAATTTAACTATAGCCTGCTCCAGACTGGTTCCCCTTCTACGGCTGGAAGATGTGGTTGGAGCTGCAGCAGCCGCAGGACCTGGCTTGGGTTCAGGCTCAGCTCCTTCAACCTGACCCTCCAACTCTCCCTCTGATGTCTAAGGATCAACCAAGAGGCGGGGTGGGTGCTGGATCCTGTGATCCTGATGGTGTGGGATTGATGCTACTGACTGTCGCTAGTGGCTCCGAACTTTTTTTTTTTTTTAGAAATGGCAACTGTCTATATAACACACACACACACACACACAGATGTCAGAGCCCTCTTTGCCCCTGACTCGGACTGCCCACATTCCTCCTGTTATATATATATATATATATATATACACATACATACACACACACGCACACACACACACTGATTAAATAAATTTGATTTAAAAAAAAAAATCGATTTATTATAAACGCACATACAGATCCAACTACTTTTAGCTGATCTGCTTGCATTGCAACTCTGCATTAGTCTTGGGTCTGGCTCCTGGGTCTTGAGTCTGGGGCCCTGGGATGTGGCCCTTGGGTCCTGGGTCTTGTCTGGGGCCTGGCATGTGCCTGGGGTCTGGGCCCTGCTGGGGTTTAGCAGGGTCCGAGGCTGGACTGAGACAGGCAGCACCATACTCAACGCTCCTCCGCTGCCTTCTCGTCTGCTGTCTTTTTTTTTTGTAAAATATTTTTATTGGCAAAGTATAAAATACAAGTCGCATAAGAGACAATATTGTCACAATAATGTAGAATACAATCAAAGTGCCTCTTGGTCATAGACAGTGCCGAAATTTTATAATATAACAAATAACAAATTCTAAATTAACTCTAACTAAAAAGGTGATCATCGTATCCTTAAATAAACAGCAGTGAAGCTAGTACCAGAATGGTATGTCAAGACAACACAGCCCAGGCTCGGATCTGAATTCACCTCTGACCCTCCATAACCGGTCGATTATCTTACGAGACCTCTTGTTCCTCCACCTGTGACCTGTCTGATACCGTTATTGAGCGAAGGTTCGAGGACCATGGACGCCAGATCGCATAGAATTCCTCATATTTACCCAAACTATTGTAGTGCGCTTCTTCTAGAGCTCTGACCCCCTCCACCCTCAGAACCCAATCCCTGACGGTGGGTGCACATTCCCTCCTCCAATATAACGGAATCAGTGCCCTCGCTGCGGTTAACAGAATTGTCAGAAGCGAGTTTTTAACCCTTTCGCTGCTGAGGCTTTTCCCGCCCCTGTGCTGAGGTCATTTTTACCGGTTTTGCTCATCATGTTTAAACGTGTTTTGAAGGCTTATTTTAGTAATGACTTTGACATATTATATATATCGTTCTTTCCGTCAGACTCGGCAGATTCATAATATGTCATTATTATATGCATACGTCATGACCTGTCTGTATATTATAACAAAAATGCAATAAAATATGATTTTTCAATAATTTACAATGTGTAAAGTGTTTTTTTTTCACATTTTAACATGCGAGCAATTGCGGTTATATTTTGTATGGGGTGCGCTTGTTAAAAAAATTAGAGATGGGGTCTCGTTACATTTTTTTTGGGGGAAATTACACGATTTTTAACAAATGCACCGCATACAAAATCGTTAGTGCAGCATCATTGTTCACATTATAATTGAAATGGGAACAATATTGCTGCATTAACAAACCAAAAAAAAGAAAAAAAACCTTTTTTTTTTATAATTTTTTTTTAAATATTGTTTTATTTTAATTTTTAATTTTTTTACAAACTTTTTCACATTCGTGTTTGGTATCGTTGGAACGGCCATGCTCTGGCCGATCCAACAATACCAAACTTTAACCCCTAGCTGCCACGGATCGGGAGATAGGGGGTTCATTGGAACCCCCTATCTCCACCATTGGTGGTAGCTAGGGGTTAACTCCAGGACTGGCGTCATCGTGCTATGCACGATGACGCCACTCCTCAGGGGGAGTTCCCGGAGGCTTGGCTGACATCCAAGATGTCGGCCAGCTCCGGGAAAGGATCACGAACCGGCGCTTTTCAGCGCCGATTCGTGATCCGGCTCCCCAGGGGTTAATGCCAGGTACCATTTGGAAGGGCAGGCTGTGCCCTTCCAAACGGTGCCTGGGTTAACCCCCGCAACACCGCCGATCGGGAGGGAGAGAGGTCCGAAGGACCTCCCCCCCCCCCTTTCAGGCGCCTCCTCCGCACATGCGGGGGGGGCACCTGAATTAGGTGTCATCGCGCCCCCGCGATGACACCTAATTACTCCGGCGGCGGTTCCGGATGCTGGGCTGACATCGAGGATGTCAGCCCGCACCAGGGGTGCCAGCGATCGTCTGGAACCCGGCCGAACGCTGACCCCAAAGGCAGGACGCGCTCAGCGCGTCCACCGCATGGAACGTGACATGCGGTTGGACGCGCTGAGTGCGTCCGCCGCAGTGAAGTGGTTAAAGGAGGGCATCGAAAAGGGCAGTACATTAAGCAAATAGGCAGAGGGAGTAAATTCCACTTCCAGACCCCCTAAACGCGATATCTCGTGTGCAACGTCTGACCAGAACTTTTGAATTTTCGGACAAGTCCACCATATGTGGACATAGTTACCTCTGGCCACTTTACACCTCCAACAGATATCAGGCAACAATGGATCCATAGCATGTAAAACAGACGGGGTAAGATACCATCTCTTAAACAATTTACAATTCGATTCACGAAGCGCCTGACTCCTGGACGCAAAGTATGTAAGTTCGAAAGCCCTGGACCATTCCCCAGCCGAAATATCTACTCCTAAATCTGTTTCCCACTTAAGTAGCAATGGAGAATCAATTTTATAGGCCCCTCTCATTATGTATGAATAAAGATTCGAGACAATATGTCCATATCTATTCTTATCAGTACAGAAGGTCTCAAAGGGGGCCAATGGAGGCAACCCCTCTGTCAACCACGTAGTAGAGCGAATAAAGTGACTTAGTTGGGCATATTGGAACTTCAAAATAGACTTGTTCGCTATTTCTGGGGCCACCAATCGGTCCAGGGGGAGCAATCTGTCGTCTTCCACTACTGCTTCTAGTGGTATATACGGTTTTGGTAGTAACCCATCCAAAAATGTCAGGGTCAGTCCCGGTGGGATCAGGGGATTGTGAGTCAAGGGTGTCAGGCGGGAAGTCAGTGTAGTCAGTCCTAACGCCACTCCATGTTTCCTCCACAGCCTTAGCAGTGTGCCCAGCAGCGGGTGTGACCGAAGCCCCAGATTTGCCAGCGGTGCCGACTGCCAGGGCAAGGAGGACAATGGCCAAGTAATTCCTGCCTGTAACACATTTTCCCAAAGCTTACCCATTGTTCCTTTTGCCAAGCCGTATAGTATAGAAAAAAACGCTGCTAGATAGTAAAAATAAGCATGGGGCAAGCCCAGACCACCCCTTCCCACCGGTCTTGTCAATTCACTGTAAGATATCCTCGCCCTCTTCCCCCTCCAAACATAGCCTGTAAATGTCTGTCGCAAAGCAGAGAAAAATGTCTGAGGTACAGTAATAGGAAGGGTTTGGAACAAATACAACAGTCAAGGTAATACATTCATCCGTAAGACATTGATCCTTCCCAACCATGAAATATGGGGTAAGTTCCAGTTACGTAAGTCCCCCTTGATCTGTTGCAACAGAGAAACGTAATTCAACTGAAATAATTTGTCTGGTTCCGACGATAAGCGTATTCCTAAATATTTAAGTCCCTCCGGAACCCGCCGCATTCCATAGGTATGACGAATACTCTCAGTCACAACTCGTGAAAGGTTTACCCCTAGAAACTCACTCTTCAGCACGTTAATTTTATATCCTGAGAAAGCTGCGAATGCATCTAATTCCATCATCAAAGCCGACACTGATGAAAGGGGATCCGTCAAGGTGAACAACAGGTCATCTGCAAATGCGGCCACCTTGAGCTCCTGTCCTGGAACAGTTACTCCTCGAATCGCCGGATTATCTCTAATCGCCTGCAATAGGGGTTCCAGACACAGCAGGAACAGGAGAGGGGACAGAGGGCACCCCTGTCGAGTCCCATTATGTATCGTCAACGGAGTCGATTGTCTGCCATTAACCCGCACTCGTGCCTGAGGGCAGTCATACAGCGCCCGCAACCACGAACACCATCGACCACCAAAACCCATCTTCTCCAACATCCGAAAAAGATAAGACCAGTCCACTCGGTCAAACGCTTTTTCAGCGTCAACCGAGAGGACTAACAAAGGCTGATCCGTCCTGGAAGCATGATGGATGAGGGAGACGGTACGAATAGTATTATCACGGGCTTCCCTGCCCGGTACAAAGCCCGTCTGGTCTCGGTGAATCACAGAAGTCAGGAGAGGCGAGAGTCAGGAGAGTAAGTCGTAAAGCCAGTATTTTCGTAAACAATTTTAAGTCAACGTTTATTAAAGATATGGGTCTATAATTAGCGCAATCTAACGGGTCTCTATCTGGTTTCGGTATCACAGAGATAGGAAAGGTATCCGAAATAGAGTTAAAAGCTTTAACAAATCTAGGGCCCAAAATAAACCGTAAACCCGTCAGGGCCCGGGCTCTTACCCAAGGGCGTTAATTTTAAAGCCTCCGTAAATTCCTCTAATGTAAGCTGGTTATCTAATTGTCGGCTAACATTACACGGTAAAGTAGTTTTAATCGTCTTAGCCAAAAACGAGTCCACTATATGCTCAGGGACCCTACTCTTATCGATATTATATAAAGTTTGGTAATAAGCATGGAAGGCTTCCGCAATGTCTCGGGTCGTATTGACCTCGGATCCCGTGCTAGTACGCAGTTTCGGGATAAATGTAGCTTGATATCGTTTCTTCAAAGCACGTGCAAGTAGCCTTCCACATTTATTCCCTTGGGTGTAGTAAGCATATTTCGTCAGTGTAAGGGCCCGCGCCACCTGCGCATTCGTTAATTTAGCTAAGTCAGCTCTTAAGAGAACTAATCGTCGGAATGATTCAGGATCTAGGTCAGATTTATGTATCAGTTCTAAGGCCGTGATCTCCCTCAGCAATTCCTCCGTTCTGGCAGTCCTTTCCTTCTTGCGCCTGGAGCCCTCGTCTGCCGTCTTCTTCCTGTGCCAGTAGCTGTGTAAGCACGCTGCTGCAGGGCCGCCCAGGGCCCCAAGAAGACAGTACAGCTCCGGATTCGGACTCCTAGAGTCCGATACCGGAGCTGATAGAAAGTAAGGGCGCCCCCTGATCAAAATAATTTTAAATCGATCAAAAATGTTAACGATTAATCGAGTAATTAATCGTTAATTTCCCCAGCCCTAATATATATTATACATACACACACTCTCTGCCATTCTATCCCTATCTTATCTCATGGCTGGCAGGCAGCTTACTGCTCCTTACAGAATTCATTAGAGATCCGAGGAGGTAATTTAACATTGCCTTCCACGGATCTCAAACTACGAAGTGGAGCTTCCAGTCTGCACACACGTGTGGCAGAGCTGCTCAGACTTGAAGGGATGTAATGGGAGGAGGAAAGAGTGTGAGCAGTATCAGGCTAGTGCTTCCCTGTGTCTCTTTGAAACGCTTGGGTGGAAGTAGATATAATATATATATATATATATATATATATATATATATCTCACGAAGGTAAGCACCCCCTCCTTGTCACTGATGTTCCACCCTTCCACCCACAGGCTCTAACCTTGACCTGCAGGGAGCTCTAGAAAGGACTCAGTCCTTAGTAAGTGAGTTAATACCCAATGACTGCTATTATGGGAAGATTGATAGGACCAGCCAAAAGATGGAATACATTGGCAATTGTTGGCAGGCTTAAGCAATTCATGCCATTTATTGTGAACCAAATTTCCACCATTTTCAACAGAGCTTGGGATAAAAACCTTGTAAAAAGTCTTGAATGGGTTAAGTGTTTGCAGATGACACAAACCTAGGAATAGTAATACAACGTGAACAGGAGGTTACTTTGCTGCAGAGGGATTTAGATAGATTGGGGGCTAGGGCAGACTGGGCCAGGGGGCAAATGCCACCCAGACCGGGCCGCCGCAATGCGCATCTGCGAGCGTGTTTGTTTTGGTATTGCCTTGGACGACTGGTAATGTATTTACTCTCGCGGGTCGCAGCCGCGCAGCGTTAGTGCTGGCCCTGCCCCCTCACGTGATGCATGCTCGCAGCGCTGCAGCCTCATCCACGTGATGCTAGCGTGCCGGGCACGGTCGACAGGCAGTGACGTCGAGGGAGCCTCAGCCTGTGGAAGCTGCGCAGCATCCGAACTGTGAGGAGGGCTGCGTGCGTGGAGGAGGGACTGGGAGCACAGCGGAACGAAGCCAGGCCAGCCCAGCCGCTGCCCAGGAGTGGTCACCACCAGGCTGACAGAGACAGCAGATGGAGTGAGACCTGGCCCAGACGAGCATGCATTATTTTGGTGGAAGACTTGCAGATAGAGTTGATGGTGATTGTGTGTGGTGGCATCCCAGTCTGACCTCATCTGCTGACCCACAGCTGGGCCTGGTGAAACTAAAATGTTAAATCATTTGAATTCAATGCCTGTGCACTGTCTCTTGGGGACTGACTCACTGGGGGTTAATAAATTGAGGGGGGTCTGCCTGGGCATGCTGGCCTGCTGCAGCTGCCTGTGACACTTGACTCAGGAGTATAAACTGAGGGGGGCCTGGCCTGCTTTGGGGGAGAGTCAGAGAGAATAAGTGAGGGTGTGGCCTGAGAGCCCTGGGGGTTAATAAAGTGAGAGGAGGGGGACCTGGCCTGCTTGGGCGAGAATAAGGGAGGGCCTGGCCTGAGACTGAGCCCTCTGGGGGTTAATACATTTGAGGGGGGCCCGGCCTGCTTTTGGGGGAGAGAGAACAAGTGAGGGCCTGGCCTGGGGCCCTCTGGGGGTTAAGAAATTGAGGGGTGAGGGGGGCCGGCCTGCTTGGGGGAGATTGAAGTGAGGGCCTGAGCCCTCTGTGGGTTAATAAATTGAGGGGGTCTGGCCTGCTTTGGGGGGAATAAGTGATGTGAAGGCCCTAGCCTGAGCCCTGTGTGGGGGTTAATAAAAGGAAGGGACCCAGGCAGCTCACTCTAGTGGCGGATACAAAGTATGACAGGCACAAGCATCTCCCTCTGCTCCCTCTAGTGGCAGATGCAGAGTATGACAGGCCACAGTACAGAAAAACTGTTTTTATAAAAAAAATTAATAGCAAAGTATGTAAAGTATATGGTGAAAATAATGGTATCTTTAGAAAGTCCATTTATTAGCAAGAATAATTATATATAATGTGTGGGTACAGTAAATGAGTACAAGATAATTTACAGCTAAACACAAACCACAGAAATTTAATGTCTGTGTATATCTGGCTCTGATACTAACCAGTGCCTCCCCAGCCACTGACCTCACCACACATCCCTACAGTAATGTACAGTATCTTATAAATCTGAAAAGTGATTTACAGCTTCTCACGTGTGCCTTAGCTGCTGAAATGCAATTTAGTTATAGTTGGTCAATTAGCACACAAAGTACAGAGTTTGCTTCAGGGTGTTGTTTATCTGTATGATCTGATTCATTTATAACCTGTTTAATATAAAACAGTGCAAATTTATGTTCTAAACGTGCCAAGTATTCTGTACTTTGTATATGTTGAGTATACTTGACCTGGATATAAAGCCTTGGTTTCTCATTCCTTATATGCAATACTAATTATTACTCCTTATTTGTTTCCTGTTCATGAAACAGTTTAGCTTGTTTCATATTCATAACTATGGAGACCAAAACATCAAAAAGGAGAAAGGCGGCGCTCAAAAAGTTCACGAGAAAAGGACCAAACAACTTGAAATAGCAGGAAAGGATCCTAAGCAAATGAAATTATCTTTTGCAGTGCCAGCGGTGAGTTGAATTTCATTAAAGTACCGGCTGGGTGGAGTAGAGGTAATGTCACTGCTCTGCATGGAGAGAGCCTGTGGAGTCATGGGTTCGATCCCAGCGAGCAACCTCTCCAGTAAGTGTCCTTGGCAAGACACCTAACGGTACATACTCGCCACCCAGGACATACTTGAAAACAAGAGAAATCTTAATGTATCCTTCCTGGTAAAATCCTTTCTCAAAACAAAAAAAAAAGTATTAAACGGATATGAATCTTGATAAATTGATCCATTGAAGACGCAAATAAAAGCTGTTTAAGTTCAGTGCTATGGAATATGTTGGTGCTATATATAAATAACTATAATTATTAATGTAACTTGAAACGAATACTTCAGTAAGTTGTATTTCCTGCTAAAGCTCACTGGCTCGGAAATACAACTTCCAGACTCTATTGGTGGATGAATGACACACTTTTGCATATTTGGAAGAAAATGTTGCTTTATTTAGGACTGGGGCATTTATAAATAAAAAGAATATATATTTTAAATTCCGGATTCAATTTTTAACTTCAAAGTCCCTTTAACTTAGAGTTTCTCTTTATGGCTCTGCGTGAACATTCTCTTTTCTAGACTGCTTTTCTATAAAAAAAAATTACCTTTTGATGTCATGGCTTTTATTTTTATTTTTAGGGTTCTGCTGCAGCATTATCGTAAAACAACACCATCAGAGGTATGCACAGAAACAGACAGTGCGCAAAGTTCAAGTGCTTTAATCGAAGCAGATTTTGACTCTGAATGCGGCTCTGAAATGATTACTTTGCAACAGTCACCCAGTCCTTGCTCTGCAACTACAAGTCTTCAAGATATACAGTTGTGTTCAAAATTATTCAACCCCCACTGAAATTGAGTGTTTTGGCCAGTTTGACATTGATTTTGATCATTCAGTCATCTTGCTTACAATTAAATCAAAGCGGCACGTGTAGGTCAGACAAATATAACATAACATTTATAATGAAATAACCACAAATGTCTTTTCTGTGCTCACATCATTATCAATTTTATTCAACCCCCAAGTGACATTCAATCTTAGTACTTAGTACAACATCCTTTTACAGTTATAACAGCTTTTAAACGTGAAGCATAGCTTGACACAAGTGTCTTGCAGCGATCAACGGTATCTTCGCCCATTCGTCATGGGCAAAAGCCTCCAGTTCAGTCACATTCTTAAGCTTGCGCACTGCAACTGCTTTCTTTAAGTCCCACCAGAGGTTCTCAATCGGATTTAAGTCAGGTGACTACGATGGGCACTCCAAAATGTTCCAGCCTTTAATCTGCAACCATGCTCTAGTGGACTTGGAGGTATGCTTGGGATCATTGTGCTGTTGAAAGGTCCAACGTCTCCCAACCCTCAGGTTTGTGACGGACTGCATCACATTGTCATCCAATATCTCCTGGTACTGAAGAGAATTCATGGTACCTTGCACACGCTGAAGCTTCCCTGTACCTGCAGAAGCAAAACAGCCCCAAAGCATGATTGACCCCCCGCCATGCTTCACAGTAGGCAAGGTGTTCTTTTCTTCATAGGCCTTGTTCTTCCTCCTCCAAATATAGAGTTGATCCATGGGCCCAAACAGGTCTAATTTTGTTTCATCAGTCCACAGAACACTATCCCAAAACTTCTGTGGTTTGTCCACATGATTTTTGGCATACTGCAGTCGACTCTTCTTATTCTTTGGAGACAGCAAGGGGGTGCGCCTGGGAGTTCGGGCAGTGTGCGCCGTATTGTCTGAGCTGAAACTTCAGTACCCACATCTGACAAATCTTTTCTCAGTTCCTCAGCAGTCACACAGGGACTTTTCTCCACTCTACGCTTCAGGTAGCGCACAGCAGTCGAAGCCAGCATCTTCTTTCTGCCACGACCAGGTAGCATTTCAACAGTGCCCTTTGCCTTGAATGTGCGAATGATGCTTCCTATGGTCTCTCTTGGAATGTTTAACATCTTTGCAGTCTTCTTATAGCCATTGCCCTTCCTGTGAAGAGTAATCACCTCTTCTCTTGTCTTCCTGGACCATTCTCTTGACTTCACCATGTTTGTAACCACACCAGTAAATGTCTAGAAGGAGCTGAGTATCACAGTCATTTTAAAGCTGCCTAATTGGTGCTTATTATGCTTTATTGCTGCTCCGTGACATCCACAGGTGTTTTCAATACCTGATTGAAAACACTTGAATGAACCTCTGTTCTTCAGAGTGGTAGTCTTTAAGGGGTTGAATAATTGTGTCAATGAAGAATTCACAAAATAAACATTTACTACTGTATTACAAAACCAATTGATGTCATTTTAGTTGCATATGGTTCTTTAAAAAGTCCTTGTAGGATTTCATTCTGAATACAATTACAAATGTACACTAAATTCCCTAAAACCCTTTTCAGCATTGGGGGTTGAATAATTTTGAACACAACTGTAGAAGGTTGTAGAACAGAAGCAGAGCCCGCAGTTTCTGATGTGCTGTTCGAAACAACTAACACTCTTTTTAGTCTTCCTTCTACCTGTTCCACTGCGGAAAAAATAGCATTTGTGGAAATGCATCCAGCCAAGTAGTACCGATTGTGAAGATCTTCCCTTTAAAACTCAGATTTTTATTTTTGTAGAAATCCAAATGGAGACCTTATTAGGCGCTCCTGGCTTACTTGCAGAGTTAGCAACAGGAAGGTTGATGCGTTTTTTTGCAGTATATGCATTGCATTTTCTAATTCTACTTTACCATTCGTTAGTGGCTGTACAAATTTTAGGCATTGCTATCAGGCTGTTATCAAACATGAGACATCAAAATCTCACTGTGATGCTGTTAATACGTACTTTACTATAAAAAAAAACAACAGAAATATTGATACATTAATAAACCGAGCACATGCTTCCAAAAAAAGGAAGCATCTTTGATATTGTCAAATTGCTGGCAAAACAAGGATTACCTTTTCGTGCCCATGGAACTAATGAATCATTGTACAATTTGAACAATTGTGAAATTAACCATGGGAACTTTTTAGAGAAGGTTTTATTTCTTTCAAATTAGGATGTTCCACTTAAAAATCATATTGAAAAATGTATTTTGGAAAGTGAAAGAAGGAAAAAACTGGGAACCAGGAGACTCATGACAAAACAGACAGCTGGTTGGGGATCCCTTGTGAAATTTTTGTCATATAATATCGTAAAAAAAGTAATTATGGCAATCATGCAGAGCAAGAAGACCTCAATAGTATTGGAAATTGGAGAGAAGAGATTTAGTATACAAGTAGATTCAACGCAAGATGTTGAAGTAGTTGACCAAGTTACAGTGGTAGTTAGGTATGTAAAAAAGGAAAAACTCCACAGTGCAAAGGAAACTGTTCTATGAGAGGAATCAGTGTACAGGTGACTCTGTGGATGAATGGGTCACACAGCTGTGCTTGCTCGCCAAAAACTGCTTTTCAGGATGCTGGAGATATGATTAAAGACCGTATTGTGATGGGCAGTAAGTTTAAAGAAGTTCAGCAAAAGCTGCTGCAGGAAGAAGATATAAATCTAGAGAAAGACACAAGGTTTGCTAGAGCATATGAAATGTCAAGAAAAGACATGCAGGTCCTGGGAGGAACACAGTACCAGATCAATGCTATAGAAAATCAAAGCAGCAGATACTGGCAAGCAAGAGGACACAAAGGGATCAAAAGCAGGTACATCACTGAAAAAAATAACACCAGCAACCTGTGACCATTGTGGAAACATGCACAATTAAGAAGCTGTGTGTCCTGCAAGGTGGCAGACATGCAATAAAAAGGGACATTTTGCCAGGGTATGTAATGTGTTTTCACACCCTGCAAGGACACAAACACGGGCTGTACATGCCATAGAGAATAATGACGGCAATGCAGGGTCAGACTCAGATTGCACATCGATATACCTTGCAGCAGTACAGAAATCACATCAGTTTGCAGATGAAGCTAATGTAACCTTAAAGCTAGGGGCTGACAAAACTCCAGTCAAATTTAAAATAGACACAGGAGCACAAGTGAATTGTGTGCCGAGCCACGTATACCTGGAATACCTCAGGAACGAATGCCCTCTGGAAACTCAGGACCTACCAAAACTGATGGGATATGGTAGCGAAAAGCTTAAAGTAATGGGTCGCTGTAATGTCAAATGTTCTCACAAGGGATCTGAACAATTTTTACAGCTATTTGTGATCGACACACAAGCCCCAGCAGTATTAGGTCTAAAAACAAGTAAAGAGATTGGCCTTGTACAGATTATAATGACTGTGGATGGTGGGCACAGCCGCTTGTCAAAGGATGACATTAGGTGTGAGTACTGTGATCTATTCCAGGGCCTAGGGTGCCTCCCGGGGATCACCGCATACGTATACAAGAGGGTGCACAGCCTGTCATTCACGCACCAAGGAAAATACCTCTAACTCTGGAGAATAAAGTGCGAGAAGAACTAACTAGGATGGAGAAGCTGCGAGTAGTAAAAAGGGTCACAGAACCGTCAGAATGGGTCAGTTCTATGGTCGTGGTGGAAAAGAAAAAAAACACAGGTGCAATCCGTATTTGCATTGACCCACGTGATTTGAACAAAGTAATAATGAGAGAACACTACCAACTCCCCACCATTGAAAACATAGCCCACAAGCTTGTAGGGGCAACAGTGTTTAGTGTACTGGATGCTCAGTCTGGTTACTGGCAATTGAGTCTTGATGAAGCCAGCAGTTATCTGACCACTTTCAACTCTCCCTTTGGGCGATGGCGATTCACAAGGGTACCTTTCGGCATAGCGTCTGCGCAGGAGATATTTGAAAAGAAATCACATGAATCGATTGATGGTCTACATGGCGTGGAAGTAATAATTGATGATTTGTTGGTCTGTGGAAAGGATCGTATAGAACATGATAAAAACCTTACTGCCTTACTCAAACGATGTCGTGAGAAAAATCTGAAACTTAATCCAAACAAAATGCAAATTGGAGTAGAAGAAGTTGCATATTTTCGACACATACTAACCAAAGAGGGTTTGAAGCCTGATCCAAGGAAGATAACAGCAGTTCTTAACATGAAGGCCCCAAATTCCAGGAAGGAACTGGAGACGTCTTTGGGCATTTTCAACTATCTATCCAAATTCTCCCAAGGCCTTGCTCAGCACCATTACGTGCTTTGCTACAGAAGGATGCTATGTGGTCTTGGGATGCAAACATGGAGAAGACTTTTGACAAAGTGAAAAAAGTGATCACTAAACATCCAGGGCCAATACTGAAATATTTTGACGTACACTGTGACACTACGCTTCAGGTGGATGCATCTGTTTGGGTTAGGTGCTGTACTGATTCAACAAGGACATCCTGTGGCATATGCTTCACGTGCGCTGACTACAACACAAGCCAACTATGCTCAGATTGAGAAGGAGATGTTGGCCATTGTGAATGGATGCGAGAAATTTCACCAGTACATATATGGGCGACCTATGATTGTGGAAACAGACCACAAGCCATTGGAATACATCTTGCAGAAGCCACTCTCCTCTATACCTCCATGCCTGCAGAGGATTGTTTTGAAATTACAGCGATACGATCTCACGGTGAAGTCTGGAAAGGAAATCCCAATGGCTGACACATTGTCTAGGGTGTTTCCAGATGGTATGAAGCCAGAGATGAACCTGACGACTTGGAAGAACAGGTACATACGGTACTAGTGAATATTCCAATATCTGCTGTACGACTGGAGATCAGACAAGATACCAAGCAGGATAAAGTACTAGAAAAACTCATACGTGTCATGTGCAATGGCTGGCCAGAAAAACGAAAGACGCTTTGTCTTGATCTGCAGGGATTCTGGCCTGTGAGAAATGAACTATCCATTCATGCAAATATCATATTCATGGGAGACCGTATTCTTATTCCTAAAGCACAGCAGGCAGAAGTACTGGAACAAATTCACCAGAGACATTTGGGCATCACCCTGTGTAAGCGCAGAGCACGGGAGGGGATTTACTTGCCTAATTTGGACCTTGATATTGAGACACTTGTGAAGAAATGTGAAACATGCCAAACATTTGAAAAGAGGAATGCAAAGAAACCTCTCACACCGTGGAATACTCCATCAAGGGCATGGGAGAGACTGGCCACAGATATTTTCCATTTTGAGGACAATCACTACCTGATAGTAGTAGATTATTACAGCAAATACTTTGAGCTGGTGCAGCTGAAAGATCTAAACGCATCAACAGTCATATGGGCTCTCAAAACAATACTTTTCAAGACATGGAGTGTGCGAAGAACATGTGTTCGATAATGGCCCACAATTTTCGTGTTCTGAATTCCAGTGCTTTTTGCATCAATGGGGTGGTCGGCACATACCCACCAGTCCACATCACCCACAGGCCAATGGGTTAGCTGAGAAGTATATTGGCATAGCCAAATCGATTATACAGAAAGCTCAATCATCAGGGCAGGATGTGTACCTCGGCCTGTTAAACTATCGCGCAACACCCATGGATGGTTTATGTTCACCCGCACAGTTGCTAATGGGTAGAGTGATGAGGACCACAGTACCTATTGCACCACATAAGTTGCAGCCTCACTCTATCCCACAGGAGCAGGTAGGTCAGAGGAACATTAACGTGAAAATGCAAAAACTATATTTTGACAAAAATACCAAGTCGCTTCATCCTCTCAGGGCTGGGCAAGCTGTGAGGCACAAAGTCACTGGAGATACATGGGAACCTGCTCACATTTTCAGTGAAGCCGATTCTCCGAGATCGTATGTGATTGACACCGAGTGTGGATCTCAACTCAGACGAAACAGGCGTTATCTTCGCCCAGACACTGCCTCGGATACTCCACTGGGGCAACCAAACGACAATGAAAATAAGGAGCAAAATGAAGACCGTACAGAATTCCAGGACACGGATAGAACGTCTACTGAGGACGTTGAGGACAGCATAAGTGTATCAGTTTGTGATAATGCTGGAGGTGACTCTCAATTGTACATCGATTCTACGGATAGTGAGCCAGCGGTTACTTTCTCCCGCTATGGTTGAGCTTTTAAACCAAAACTATGGAAAGACTTTGTATCATATTAAGCGTTTATACTTGAAGGGGAAGATGTAATGATGTGTGCTTCATGTTATGTATTAAGTGTATTATAGTTATGCCTAGTTCGTTCTGAATGTTAGGAAACGGTTATGTGATCAGGGGGCGGGCAGTGGCAGTTCGTTTAAGATGGTTTCTGCTGAGTAAACTCTGTTCTTGTCAAGCTCCTTGTGGTCTGCCAATACTTCAGTGGATTTATTACAAAGGCAATGGGTGCAAGGCAAAATGAGACATGGACCATGTCTGAAAAAGGGAATTGCTGGAGCCAGGCCAGAGAATGCAGGGAGATGCTAGCCCTCCAGCGGACAAAGGGAATGAGAGTCTCACAGAACTGGGAGGAGCCCTGTCACAAACCCAAGGATTGCGGGGTCGGGGTCCTGTTTGGGAGAGGGTGTTTTGGGATTTGTTATGTAAAGAATAATGTTATTGTCTCTCTATCGTTATGGTCCATGTGTATCTTGTTATCTGCTGTATATTTGAGTAGTTGGTTAATATTCTTTGTCAAACACTGGCCTATTATCTGCTGTCTTTAAACTGTGTTCTATTTGTCTAGGAATGTTACGCAATGTTTATTCCATTATTTGTCCCAGTTAACTAGGCCTCCCAACATTTTCTAGGAGAGGCTTTTGTGTATGTAAATAACCCATGTTGACCGTATAAATACGTGTGGGAGTAAGACGTTAAAAACAGATTTGGTTAAAAATCATTTTAAGATGGGGAAGGCCATTACGAATAAGGAAATGTTTGGGTTAACCCCAGGCTTCTATGGATGCGGACAGTGTATTGCGTGTAGGAAAACAGGTAATACGAAGAAAATGATTAATAGTTTTCAATCAGATGTAGGTAAACGCTACACGATAAAATAACTAATCACATGCCTGTCCACTAGAGTTATTTACATATTAGAGTGCCCATGTGGTTTGAGGTATGTAGGACAAACATCTACAGCACCATATATCCGAGTTAATGAACATATGAACAATATTAATAAAACTCACAGACCGTAATACACTACTTCACATGAGTAGCTCACACCCTTCTCACCTCAAGCGGTCATTACCTTACACCCAGTTCTTAAGGGTGTTTAGGAATAATTCCGATCAGGAGCAGGCACAGATTCAGATCCAGGAGATGTGATCCCGTTTTTTAGATAGGGGTTATCACACTAGTATTCTGAGGGATGCCTTAGCCCGTTGTAAGAGTGAAGTCAAGGACAGGGCTGGCAAAGACTCTACATTTGTTTTTTCCACCGTGTATACACCTAGATCTGATGACATTAATAACATTTTGAAACATAACTGGACAATACTTAAGGGTGATGAGACTCTACCAGAGGATTTTCAGAGACCACCCCTCTTTAGCCATCGGAGGTCACATAATTTGAGGGACCTTTTAGTTCAGACAGATCCTATACATTCCTACTCCAATGAGACTGGTTTTCAACACCCGGGCTGTTTTAGGTGCCTGGGGTGTGTAACCTGTAGTCACATGATTTCTGGTGCTTCGTTCTCCCATCCCCACACTAGTAAAAAATATTGCATTAAACATCGCATCACTTGCACCACAGACCACGTGATTTATAAGATCTCTTGCCCTTGTGGCTTACACTATGTTGGCAAGACTGATACTACCTTAAGGGAGAGAATCAGGGGACATCGATCCTCGATTCGGCTGGCTTATAGGGATGGTACAAGCGATAAACCGGTTGCTAGGCATTTTCTAGAGAAGGGTCATCAACTACCGTCTATGAAATTCATGGCCATTGACCATGTCCCGTGCCCCAGGAGAGGTGGGGATTGGAGTGGTCTCTTGTTACGAAGGGAAACATTTTGGATCAGGGAGTTAGATACTATCTGCCCTAGGGGCCTTAATGAGAGACTCTCGTACCAATCCTTTATTTGATATCATGGATGCTTATTTGTTTTTACAGTGGTTTTTGTGATACTCTGCAGTCTTTTTTCGCTCATATTTAACAAATAGGGGGTTCCTTTTTGGCTTCTTGTCTCTGCTGTGGGACACCTGAGCATGGGAGAGACCAGTTTTTGTTACAATAGATCAGTGGTGCTTTTTTATGGTTGTGGGCTCCCCCTTTTTTGGGATAGGTATGTGGCTATTGTGACATATAATTATAAATATACATATATTTTTGGTGTATACGGTTTGAGGTATTGATGTGACCAATATACCACAGTCTGGATTGGCCCCTCAAACGGCTTGTTCACCTCAAATGTTTTATTTTCTAATGTTTTACCTTTTAACATCTTGCCTTTTTGATGTCCTTTGCCTGACTGGTACAGCCTTATTCTTTTTGGCCCACTTTGATCTGTATACTTGTTTTTCCCATGCTCGGGTGTTTACAGCTCTCTTTGCATTTATCTTTTTTAGCATTCCCTATGGGCGTACTGCCTGTGAATCGAGACTTTCTTTCATCTTTTTGTTGCTTATGATCTTTGGGGCTCATAATGAGCGCTTTGTCAGTTGTATATCATGAACATATGGAACAGTATTTTCCTCGATCCCTTACTCTGTATATTTGAATACTGGGCTATCAAAATTGCAAGAAACAATCTCCACCTGAGGTATGATCACCTGACACCCCCCCCCCTCGGAAGAAGGGGGAAATTACTTTATTTGCCAAACAAGAAACAGATTTTCTTAATATAAACCCCAGAAAAAAATACTTTATTGCCCTTTATTTTGTGTGATGTGTGCTGTTTAAATTGGCAGTGGGAGCCAGGAAGGAGTTAAATGTAAAAATGTGTGCAGCCCATTGTTTGCAATGTAGTGCTCCCTCACCTCAGCTGTGATCAGTTGATTCCACTTAAACAGAAACTAGGCAGGAAATCACAGAGCTGTCTGGTCCACTGGCCCCTCTGTCACTGCTCCAAGAGGAGAGGACTTTCTGCCACTATCTGTAGAGCCACAAACTCATGTCACATTCCCTGATCACAGCTGAGGTGAGTGGACACTGCAGGGGGGGCTCAGGGAGGAATGCATGGGAAGTAATCAGCTCCTCTAAATTTTGCAGTTAACTCCTTCCTGGCTCTCCTTGCCATTTTAAACAGTGCACAAATCACAAATGCATCCAAACACTGACAGGGTTATTCAGAGAGCGGTGAAAAGCAGGATAATGACTGTAGAACTGAAAATTCTAGGTTAAAATAGCCAAACCAGAAAAATTCTCCAATTTCTCTCAATTTCAGAATTGCCTATTTTGACCTAGAATTTTCAGTTTTCCAGTAATTCTCCTGCTTTTCACCACTCTCCGAATAACCCTGTGACTCTACAGTGGGTCACCGCCTCCTTAACACATCTTCTATACAGCCCTTCTTGGTCCCCAAATAAGCCATACCCTCACAGCACCCACAAATTCATACAGCCCCCATATATAAATGCAGCCCTCATGTCACACATTACACAGTATTACTGTGAGTTTTATTGGTGTGGAGCTCTCTGATAAGCATGGGTGTGTATTGTGGGAATAGTTTGGGGAGCAGCAGCATATCATCTTTGGACCCAGGCAACACAATGTCATGGTCTGGCCCTGGCTGTACGCTGCACGCTGCCCTGCACCCTCCATATATTAGTTCTGCCATAAAAAATAATGTAACACCGGCATCGCTAGCCTGCATCACACGTCCAGCGCAAGGGTTTACAGGACATAGAATGGTCTCATTCCACACCCCCTGCACCTCACCACACACACACAGGCAGGTGCAGGAGCCCTTGCACTGCCTTACATCCAGGGCTGAGTGATGCAGAGAGCCCTGGACCATATGAAAAGCCCTGCAGGCTTTTCAACAGCACACATCACACAAAATAAAGGGCAAAAGTATTTTTTCTGGGGTTTATATTAAGAAAATCTGTTTCTTGTTTGGCAAATAAAGTAATTTCCCCCTTCTTCCGAGGGGGGGGGGGTGTCAGGTGATCATACCTCAGGTGGAGATTGTTTCTTGCACAGGCACTTTCCAACATGCTGCCTTGAGGAGCCACCATTGCCTGTTCTTGCCTTCCATCCAGATCACACTCTGTGACGTGTGACCTGCCCCTGCCTGACACGCTGTACAACTGCCAGGGAGTACAGGAAGAGATGAGATGTCACATGGTCTCTGTTGTGACAGCATCATGGAGGACCCGCACAAGGCAGACACAGTATATATTTTCAAAGCCTGAAAGGAAGGGATATGAATCCCTTCTCCTGCAGACAATGACTAGCCAGCAGGAAAAAAGCCCTGATTAGTGCTGGTGTCAGCATGGAGCCGACACTAGCACCTGAAAGGGATTATAGACCAATTTTCACAATTTTAACCCCTGTATATATCATACCTGCCCTTACCTTCCCTATAAATTTGCTAAAAGTATACACAAAAAAAAAAAAACACTGCCTGAGACCCCGCGCAGCCCACATGCCACCCCCCTCTACCTGGCTGAATGTATCTAATATATATAATTAAATACATTCAGCCAGGTAGAGAAAGAAAAAAAAAAAGAGTTTTATTTTATGTTCCCGGGGACATTTAAAAATGTCCTCGGATTATTTATTTTTTTAGAAATGTGTCGCCTTACCTTAGCCTTGTGGTCATTGGGGGCTCCTTGGATCCTGGTTGTAGGGGGTGTCTGCCGTGGCCGCAGGTGCAGTGGCTCCCTCCCTGCGCTGCCTGTCTCTGCCACATGCACCCGGACGGCTAGCCCGCACAGTCGCAGCTCTGTCATCCAGCGACCACATGCTCCTCAAGAGGATCCTTGGTAGGCCCCGGCAGGCTGCTCTCTACAGTGCCTGATTAGAGGGCCGTGTCTGCCTGATGTTTTAGTAACAAGAATGTTTTATCCCATAGGCTTCAATGTTAAAAATATTCCCATTTTAATTCAATATCTAATAAACCGTTGCTTATAATATTCTGCAGTAAAGAGTCTCTTTATTTCTAGATTTTTAGTATTTTTTAAGCATTTTTTAAACTTTTTCCCAAAAAATTTTTCAAACTTTTGGCGAACATCCCAAAAGTTTGAAGTTCGCGAACTGTCGAACGGCCGATGTTCGATGCGAACTCCAAACAGACTGAACCGAACAGCTCATCCCTACTCACAGCATGGCACAGACTCGGAGAAGCCTCTGTGCTTCTGCAGCCCCTCCTGGTATACCTTTTGGGGGTGCAGCACGTGCAGCTCACTCTCACCTTGCACCTCAGTCTTGCAGGCAGCAACCTCCTCATAACCAGTCGCCTGCTCTGGAGCCATTCTTACAGCAGGGGGTCTGGAAAAACAGGGTGAAGTGCCCCGCTCCCCGGTAAACATCCCCCCTGCATCTGCCAACGGAGTCAGGCATCGCCCCTGGCTCTTGGCAGATAGCAGGGAGGTCACAGGGGCCACACCAGGACCCGCTGCCTCCCCTTCTCTCACTGTCCCCGCACATTCAGAATTTGGGGAACCATACAGTTGGGGTACAGGATTCTCCACACTCACCCCGCCCCCCATTGCCCCCATTGCACACTGTTTCCCCACTGTATCACACAGTTTATCAAGCACGCCTTGCTTCGTAACCGATGAGCATACAGCCGTATGCCACTCTCCTCCAGAGGGAGGTTGCTCAGTACCAATTTCCTGTGGTACTGGGAATCTGGTTGGCTTTCCCACAGGGCAACACACATCCACCCCAGGCCCTTCCTCCTGACCACACAGCATGCGCTCGGTGTCACCCGCAGCCTCAGACACACGTGACACAGACTGGCATACCTGTTACAGCCTTGGCCCCCGCAGCACTTCCTGGGGGGTCAGGGCGCTAGGTGGCATTGCTGGCTAGCCTGTTGCCAGTAGTAAGGGCTGGCAAAACAGCATCTGAGGGGGTGGAGCCAAGCATAAGTTCAAGGAGCCATCAGCCTTTAACCCTTTCGCTGCTGAGCCTTTTCCCACCTCTGTGCTGAGGTCATTTTTACCGGTTTCACTCATCATGTTTAACCGCGTTTTGAAGCCTTATTTTAATATATGACCCAGACATATTATATATCGTTCTTTCCGGCAGACTGTGCAGATTCATAATATGTCATTATTATATGTATACGTTATGTCATGTCTGTATATTATAACAAAATATGCAAAATTTGAATTTTCAATAATTTACAATGTGTAAAGTGTTTTTTTTCACATTTTAAAATGCGATTGTTTGCGGTTATATTTTCTATGGGGTGCGCTTGTTAAAAAAATTGGAAATGCGGAATCGTTACTTTTTTTGGGGGGAAATTACGTGTTTTTTAGCAAACGCCCCCATAGAAAAAATCGTTAGTGCAGCATCATTGTTCACATTATAATTGAAATGGGAACAATATTGTTGCACTAATAAATGTAAAAAAAAACCCAAAAAACATATATATATATTTTTTTAATTAATTTTTTTTTTTACAGTTTAGATGGTCATGTATCATTGGAACGGCCGCGCTCTGGCCGTTCCAATGATAGTAAACATTAACCCCTAGCTGTCACGGATCGGGAGATATATCCACTATAGGTGGCAGCAAGGGGTTAATTTGAAAACTGACGCCAGTCATTAGGGGGATATCCCGGAAGCTTGGCTGACATCCAAGATGTCGGCCAGCTCCGGGAGGGGACCGCGATACGGTGCATGTTGGCGCCATATCGCAATCCAGCCCCCTAGGGGTTAAAGACAGCCGCCGCTTGGAAGGGCAGGCTGTGCCCTTCCAGGCGGTGCCTGCCTTTAACCGCTGGCATGCACGGATGGGGAGGGGGAGAGGTCCGAAGGACCTCCCCCCCTCCCATTCAGGCACCTTCCCTGCAATGGCGGGGGGGTGCCTGAAATAGACGTCATCGCGCATGCGCGATGATGCCTATCGTGCCCGCCGGGGTCCCGGAGGTTGGGCTGACATCGATGATGTCAGCCCACACCGGGGGGCCGAGCGATCAGCCGGAATACCGGCTGATCGCGGGCTGCAAAGGGAGGACGCGCTCAGCGCGTCCTCCGCAGCCAAGTAGCAATGCGGTTGGACGCGCTGAGCGCGTCCACCGCATTGAAAGGGTTAAAAGAGGCTGAGAGAAGGTGCCCCTTGAACTGTCGTGGGAGTAAATTGGAGTGGAGTTTTGTTCCTGATTGATTGCCGATCTCATTCTGTCTGATCTGATAGTGACCTGTTTCTGGCTGAGGACCTGTATTTACGTTTTGACCTGGCTATCCCTATCGACCAGTCTCTCGCCTATCCCCATTGTATTTTTGCCTGAGTGTGTGTCAGATTCACGCTTATGGTTTTGTCTGGTTATTCTGGTTTATGTTTTCATGTCTGTTAGTCTGTCTGGTTTCAAGGCCTTATCGCAAGGCATCCAGTTTTGTGTCTAGATCGGTGTCATGTCTGTTCACAGTTTCTAGATTTAAGTCCTGTCCTGTCTGTTGTAGAATTCATCTACTATCTTGTTTCCTGTAGTGTCTGTTCTCTTGGTGGTTATACAGAAGCCTATCGCAGATAGTAGGCCTGCCTGCAGGCTATTGAACTGTGTGTTCCCCCTCTGGATTCTGTATGAACTCAGATATACAATCTTGGATTGAAGGCCTTCCCTGTAGGCTAATGAACAGAAGTGTTAACGATCTGTATGTCTCTAAAGTAGGTCTTGCATCAGCCATCTTGTTCATGTTCAGGTATCACGTCTGGTCTATATATCTGTACACAGATAGTTAATGTGTTTGCACCCAGCGACCTCCTGGCCACGAAGCCATTTGGAGCTGAGGTGAGAATTAGGTTTCTTGTATTACCTCCCTGGTGTGGGAATCAAGGTATTACAGCCTTTCCTGCTGTGTGTGTTTTTAGTATCTGTATCTAGGTATTGTGGGACTGCCCTGCAGGCCGCACAACTCGTGTATTATTGAGATCCAGCAATCTTGTTCACGTCTGGTCATGTATCACGTCATGTCTATGTACCTGCGCACCGATAGTTAACGTGTTTTCACTCAGTGACTTCCTGGCCACGAAGCCACTTGGTGCTGAGGAGTTAATTAGGTTTCTTGTAGTACCTCCCTGGTGTGGGAATCAAGGTACTACGGCCTTTTCCTGCTGTCTGTGTTCAAGAATCTGTCCAAAAGAATCCAAAAATACTCTACTCCAGGATAGCGCCGTCAGCGCAACCGTTACAATACCTGCCCATCCCAGGCATTCCGGTTCACACACTTCCCCTCCAGCACCACTGACCCAGTTGGTTCTGCCACAAAGGAACCTACCGTTGTCCTTTGTTCTCCCTCCCAACTGCATGGTCTCACAGACACACCTGAGTCTTGTCTAGGCAGGCACACCGCAGTATCCTGCCATCCCCCCAGGCATTCTGATCCACACCATTCTCACGGGGCACTAGAGTCCTGGTTGGTTTAGGTGCAAGCAGACCCGCAGTCATCCCTTGCCCTTGCTCCCAACCATATGGCGTCACAGACACACCCGAGTCTGGTCTTGGTAGGCATACCGCAGTATCCTGCCACCCTTCCCAGGCATTCTGATCCACACCATCACACTGCAGAGACGGGCCTTGTGCCCTACTCCCCGCAGACTGCCAGCAGGTACCCACTTCTACCATGGGCACCGCGGCCTCCCCACACATGGGGTCGGGGGAACCAGCTGACTCAGGTGCACTCGCCCCTGTCTTTCTTTCCAGTCACACTGTCCCCCTCATGCTACCACACAACACCTCGGACACACCTGGCGCAGGCGCAGACTGACTCTCTGCCATACTCTGCCTTCCCTTCTAGGAATCCTGTTGTGCACCCCCACACACACCCCTCCTCACTGTAGAGCCACTAGTAGGCCTGGGTAAATCCCCAGCATCCCTTTCGAGTACATACTGTGACACCAATTTACCCAAATCCGTGCCCAGTAACACATCGGTAGGAATATTTTCAGACACCCCCACCTCCCACAGACCTCTCCCCGTTCCCCAGTCCAAATAAACCCATGCCATCGGCACCGCAGGACGTACCCCACCAAAACCCTTTACTGCTAGAATCCTGCCAGGAATAAAGTCTGCAGGGCTGACTAACCCTGGACGCACCAAAGTTACTTCAGCCGCCGTATCTCTTAGCCCCACAGATACCTGAGTCCCAACAATGACTGCTTGCTGGTTTACGTTGGCACTGCCCTTCGATCTGGTCACAAACAGGACAGAGAGTGATGCTGAGGGGTGTCCTCCCCCAGCTGTGGATGCAGGTTTCTTCCTCTCTGGGCACGCCGCCAGGAGATGATTGACACGGTTACAAATAAAACAGCGACGGCTCACACTTCTTCCAGGCGAAGAAGGACTCGTTCCCTCCTCCCCAGCAGAGACTGGCACAGAGGGGGCGCTGCCGCCGTGATGTCGGGGGGTCGTGAGGAGTTGGGCTTCCATCCAGATGATCCTTTGGGGGAACCTCTGCTCCGGTCCACGGATGCTCTGTTGGCCGCATGGAAATCAGCAAGCTCACCAGCTTCCAGGGCCGTCTCAGGTTTGCGATCCAGAAGCCATTCCTGGATCTCAGGTGGGCACAGCTGCACGAACTGATCCTTGATTAACAGGTCTTCCAGGGCATCCGGGCATCCAAGTGTCAATCTTCAGCCCCCTGACCCATTGTCGAAATAGGGTGGTCAGGTGGCTCACAACTACAGAGTAGCTCTCCGCGGTCCGCTTCTGCAAGACCTGAACTTTTTGCGATATACCTCTGGCGTGAGGTTATACTGCCTCTGCAGTGCCGTTTTAATCGCCTCATAGTCCTGGTCACTCTCAGCTGGTAATTCTGCAAAGGCTTTGACCGCTGGACCTTTTAGTCCAGGAGTGAAGTACCTGGCCCATTGCTCCTTGGGCAGCTGGTACTGTCGACAAGTCTTTTCAAAACTTCGCAGGAACACATCCAGGTCCCCATCTTTGTCCAGAGTGGGAAAGTTCCCGGCACGAGGTCTGGGCGTAGAGAGATCTGCAGTGCCTGCAGGGGCAGGAGATAATTGCGTTCTGCCTGCCTGTGCCAGAATGAGCTGATGTGCCCGTTCAGCTTGGCGCTCTGCCGCTTCTCGCTCACCCGCAGCCCTGCCCTCCGCAGCTTTCTGCTCAGCTTGGCATTCTGCCGCTTCTCGCTCCGCTTTGCGCTCCACAGCTTCACGTCCAGCTCTGCGCTCCTCTCGCTCTTGGTACTGCAGGATGAGCTGGAGCCGCGTCTGCGAGTCCGCGGAGTCCACATGTTTTAAAATAGTCTGCAAGTAAACATCCAGGGCCGTCTCAACCTTGGGCGAAGCACTTAACACTGTCCTTCCCACTGGACTTGTGCTTCCTTCGGCTCGGTCAAGCGTGGTACCCTGCTCTGCTGCATCCTGGACTGCTTGCCTCACCTCATAATCCTCGAGGGCTTGCAAAAGTTCATCTTTGCGTTTGTCTTTCGTCAAAATGCTTTTTTCTTTACACAATTGTTCCAGAGCCTTTATCGATGGTTGTTGCGTCATTCTCACTCCAGCCAAATAAAAGATAGCACAGAAAAACCAAAGAAGGGGGAGGGAACTGCTGTGTGTAAATTCTAATAAATGCACTGAGTTCTGCTCTGGAAATTGGAAAACCAATTTCTTTAGTATCCGGATCTATGTTGCTTCACAGATCCAAACACTAACCTGATATCCCACCGCTTGCCACCAGTTGTCACGACAACTACGCGCGCACTACGAAAGGCGCAGGGTTAAGCAACTCACTGTCTATCCTAGACCCAAATAATGACTACGCGGACAAAAATCCCCAGCGTGCACGTGCCTAACTACCCCGACAATGCCTCCGCTCGCGACAAGCACGTAAAGCGTGATGAAGTGGTCCCAGGATTGCAATGCCATACCCGTCTTCTCTCAACCTGGGGTAGCGACTACGTTTCCCACAATCCTTACATACACTTTCTTACTCTATTCGTTATGCTGCAACCAGTTCTCATGAACACTAAGCGCGCTGCAGCGAGAGATGCAGGGATAAACAATCCACTCTCTGTCTATCCTAGACCCAAATAATGACTACACGGACAACAATCCCCCACGCGCTTACCCAACCGTCCCCAGCCACCGCAACTCACAATTTAGTAGATACTCAATCTTAAAAAAACAATAATCCAGTCCCTTCAGTTAGCGTGGAGCGAATATCAGTCAGAAGCAGAACTTAATAAGGGATATTTATTATGATCAAAAAACCACAGTGCATTTTGTTACAGAAAAAATGGATATGACAAGTCAATTACACACAAACAGCAAATAAAAGAAACCGGATTAAAACCACAGACCCTTACTCACGTCAGTAAGCTAGCATCGGTGACTCCTGGGGCTGGAGATTGAAGCATGGACAGCATGGACAGACCATCACACATGCAGTGTGAATCCCCTCTGATCAGCCAGAGCCACATGGTGTGCTCCAGAATATCTAGGCTTCCTGGTCATTAAAAAAACAAAAAAAACATAAATGGTGCAGCCCCCTGCACTACAGGTCCCAGCCTGCCCCGTTCTGGGCACGCTCCATCCGCTTCTTCCTGAAGTTTAATTGCCCAAAGATATCAATCATCTTCCAAGACCCCCTCGCAGCTTGGTGACGTGCTGTCTGCAGCCAGGACTCCAAGGTGTGAATAGAGGATACTGGACCTTTCAGTGCCAAAATGGGTTCCACCCGGTTTCCACCCGGGCCTGTATCAAAAGAAACCCCATTTTGCAGCCACGTGTTATATCCCTCCCAGGGGCAAGACGATAACCATTTTAATTACTTTCTAGCACCTACTCAGAGCTGAGGTTTTCACCAGGCAGCTGTGGAAAATGGACGCGTCGGCCATACAGATATATATAAAGTATCTATCTGTATATATATATATATATATATCACGATAGATATATGGATCTAATCTGTCACACTGCCCATCTCATTGGCTGCAGCGAAGGGGTTACGCTTTAGCTAAGGAATTTAGAAAGCATAGAAGTTTCCAGGTGGGAAAATGGATGTCCTGCAGGGATGGATGGCTAGGTACTAGCCTGGGTATAGCAATCCGTTACACGCTATTAATTCCATACTTGTTGAGACATAAATCATAAGCTCAATTCACCATGATTGTTTTGCACCATGCACATCACCTGCTTGAGAAATAAACACCAACTGTAGTTTATTACTCTTTTTACATGATCAGTGTTGTACTTTTATAGGGATAAACATATTAATGTTAATTAAATCTTTTAAAAATAAATCGCATGACACAGGGTGACTAGTTCTTGACATAGCAGGAAAAATTTCCAATAAACATAAATTCAATGTAAACCTACAAGGTAAGGTTTTACATTTTTATAAAAATATTGGTTTGTGTGTTAATTTGTATATTAAACATATTTTGTCATCCAACAAAACGGTTTTGATGTCAGTATTATTCCCACACGGTCACTGTTAAGAGTCAAAGCATCTAATTTAAATGGCCAAAGTAATCAGATTCCACAAAGGGTTACCCAAAGTTTCTCATATTTACATAGAACACAAGTAGAAGCACAAACCTAAACAGGTTTCCACATATCTTACCCCTGGCATGATCACCCTTTCAACATCATTTATTATGGCTTCATATGGCTCTCCCTCCTCTGGGGCAGAATCGGGAATTAGTTGTCTCAAGTATCCAGGTTGTACATCAGGAAAAACTTGTCTTGATTCGATTTGTTCCAAGTAATCTGCAATATAATCCACCATTTCTTTGCCTCTTTTTCTGAATTCAGTCGAATCCATGTTTGCCAAATTTACAAGGATGATGTTGTCTGTTACAAAAAAAGGAAACACATTTTCAGTAAATAAAAGCAACTTACATAGGATGAGGAAAAAAACAGCACCTGTCGAGTTTAGCCCTTCACACGATCAGCTACTGCTGTTAATCCGAAAGAAGGCAAAAAACCCCAGTCTGAAGCACTTTTCATATATGCAACAACTGGGAAAAAATCATTCATGACCCCAGAATAGCAGTCAGAGTTCACTGGCTCAAGCAGTTTTTACCCACTTATTTACTCGTATAACCCTTAATATCAGGCGTAGATGACTGCTTTCAAAAACCTAAAAGTAGGAGACAGAATTCCACAGCTTTATTCTCACTGGGGTCAAAACATCACAACTTTCCTATGATTTAGGTTGTCTTTCCTTTTTATCCAGTCTAAATGAGTGACATGACTGACACATGTCTAATATTCTATAAAATAAACATTAATGGCACCAATACAATTCATGTAAGGTTAATTAACCCATCATATGGTGTGAGGTTCAAGGTAGGTTACCATCACAAAACATTTAAAAGGCAAACAAAATACAGGGTACATTATATCCTTTAAATGCACTTTCAGGTATTAGATTTAAAGATATTGCAGGATGTCCACCATATTGCCCAATGGATCAAATTACTATGGTACCTTGTGTCACGCACACATGACGTGGCGAAGGAAACGCAGGGTTAAAAATCAATATCCATCTACTAGACCCGGAATAATGACTACGTGGCCCACAATGCCCAACTGTCACATCAACACCTTCACTCCATAAGGGCATGCAACACGATGAAGTGGACACAAGGTTGCAATGCAGTATCCGTCTACACTCTACCCGGAGTACTGACTACGTTGCCCACAATCCCTGTACCCACTTTCCTTGTAATGTTCTTCACACCGCCACCACAGACCGACTTGTTACGCAAGATGCCTACCGTCTGAACCAGAGCTGGCCTGAGACTGACTATGCACCCCAAAATAGAAAAGCAGACCAAACGACTGACTTCACCCCAACTCACTGTTTAGTAGATCGACTCAAGCTTAAACAAAGGCAAATCTCTATGATAATCCAGTCCTTCAGTTAGCGTGGATCGAATATCAGGCAGAAGCAGATCTTAATTACTTTTATATTTTATTACAAGGTGGAAAGCCTGCCCAGAGGGCAGTCTATTGTGGATATACTGCCCCTGCTCGTGGATATTGCCCCAGCACGTGGATACTGCCCCAGCACGTGGATATTGCCCCCAGCTCATGGATATTGTCCCCCAGCTCCTGGATATTGCCCCCAGCTCATGGATACTGCCCCCCAGCTCATGGATACTGCCCCCCAGCTCATGGATACTGCCCCCAGCTCATGGATATACTGCCCCCAGCTCATGGATATACTGCCCCCAGCTCATGGATATACTGCCCCCCAGCTCATGGATATACTGCCCCCAGCTCATGGATATACTGCCCCCCAGCTCATGGATATTGCCCCCAGCTCATGGATACTGCCCCCAGCTCATGGATATTGCCCCCCAGCTCGTGAATATTGCCCCCCCAAGCTCTCATGGATATATGCCCCAGATCAGACCCCAGACCAGACATGGGGCGGCTGTTCGAATGCTCTATCGGCATTCGAACAGCCGCCCCATGAGCTCCGCGCCATACTTACCTTTCCGAGCGGCGCCGGAGAAGTGAAAGTTTCCCCGCTTCCGGTCATTGAAGGACCCAAGCCTCCCACGTGACCGGGGCTTGGGTCCTTCAAAGAGCAGAAGCGAGGGAACTTTTAGTTCCCCGGCGCCGCTCGGAAAGGTAAGTATGGCTCGGGGGTTGGATGCGCGCGGCAGCCGGGTAGAGGCTGCGAGCGCAGCCTCTACCCGGCTGCTGTGTGCATCTTGTAACCGCCGCGGCGAGCGCACAACCGGCTCGTGCCGCGGCGGTTGCATGCGCGCGCAACCAACCGCCGCTGGTTGCGCGCGCATGCGCAGAGTAAGGCTTGGAGACGGACACGCCAAGCCTTACTCAATTATAGTATAGATGACGAATGTCACAGGCATATGGAACAAGATATTACAATTAATAGTTACACACACAAGCAGAGAAATAAAATGGAGTAAAACACAGAACCTACTCACACGTCAGCAAGCTAAAGGGACATCTGTGCCCCCCCTGGGGCTGGATTTTGAAAAAAAACGGCAAATTCCCACTTTGTGTGGCCCCAGTAAGAATAAGCCAAGCCACATGGCTCATTTCAGAATATATATACACATTTTCCCTGTTCCTCCAAGGTACAGCCCGCCCACTACATTTTCCAGAATCCCCCTTCCTGTTAATTCATGAGCATGCTCAGTTCACTTATATAATTTAATTCAGATATAATAAAAAAATTCAAAAAGATTGTCTCTAGCTATCAAAGGATATGCCCGCTTCTTTGATCTACGTGATCAATTATAAAGTGTTGCCACTGGGTCTGGGAAACACTCTTTGGTGTGCTTTTACATTTCCCAAGGTGTGATTGGTTGGCGACCCTGTGGGGAAGGGACAAGGGAAATTCAATTAGAGCAAATGGGTAATTTCCCCCCTTATGCAGATCAAAGAATACCTATTCACCTAGTAGTCTACAATAGCATTTGATATCCCTTCAAAAGGGGACATAGTGGCCCGCAAAGAGACAAAGGCCATTAACATTTTAATTAACTCACGCTAGGCTGCATAGGGAGTGCCACTGCACATCAAATTACATAAAGAAATATTGACCATTATGACTGTCAAGCGAGACATTACCAGACATTTATGACGAGTATATCATTGTTGCTGGATTCTATCGCCCACCGAGCTCTCCAGTGCACTCCCTCTCTGACATATCTCAAATCCTTAATAACCTACTTGCCCAAAACCAAAAAAGTGAAATGCTGGTCCTCGGAGATTTTAATACAGATTGGCTAAATCCTAAAAACAATAAACACTGCTCACTGTTTAAAACTTTGCAGCTAACTCAATTAATCTCCTCCCCCACTCGCATTAATATGAAAAGTCCTAACCATACCTTGCTGGACTGGATTCTCTCCTCATCTCCTGATAGAATACAGGAGGCACGTGTTCTCGCTAATAGCTTTAGTGACCATTGTCTAGTGTACTGCGTGCGCAAAATAAAGCCCATGAAATGTCCCCCAAAGGTAATAACCACCAGGTCTCTCAAGAAATTTATTCTTGAATCCTTCCTAAGTGATCTCACACAGCTCCCCTGGTACAGATTAAAACCTAATCCCAGACCTAGACTGTGCAATTGAATACTTTCAGTCTGAGCTCCTGCAAGTCTGGAATTCCCATGCCCCGCTGCGTAAAGTGCGAGTAAAAGGGACCCATCTCCCCTGGGTTACAGCTGATCTTACACTAATGTACCAGCATAGAGATTCACTGTGGTCAAATTTCAAGAGTACTGATTCCATGAACGATCACTACGAATACCGAAAATGCCGGAATGAATGCACAAAACAAACAAAAATGGCTAAAGCCCATTACTTCAATGAAAATCTAAACAATAACATATCAAACATAAAAGGAAGGAGAAGTGTCATCTGCGCTCATTCCTATGTGTTCCATGTACAACAAAAATGAGGTTTTGTTTGTTTCAATGGCCATTGCAACGTAAGCCCACTCGCCACTTCAAGGCACCTCTTAGAGTGGTGGTACCTAACAATTGTAACCAAAAGCCGCTCTACTGAGCAGCTCCAAGCCCCTCCAGCTGCTTTTCAGCAAGGAGAGACAAAGATGGTGGGTTTTATTTATACACGCACCAAGCACTTCCCATTTGGGATCAAAAACAAAAACATGGAAAGAGAACAGCTGCAAAACGACGGACTGTGTTACAAGCCATGATATACATAAATACAGAAAAAATGGCGTCGCGCCCATACTCACTTATTTTTGGAGCGGCGGCAACTGCCAGGAGTAACAGCCCAGTAAATGTATAACATAACAAGGAAGGAGAGGGTCATCTGCGCTCATTCCTATGTGTTCCATGTACAACAAAAATGAGGTTTTGTTTGTTTCAATGGCCATTGCAACGTAAGCCCACTCGCCACTTCAAGGCACCTCTTTAGAGTGGGTACCTAACAATTGTAACCAAAAGGCCGCTCTACTGAGCAGCTCCAAGCCCCTCCAGCTGCTTTTCAGCAAGGAGAGACAAAGATGGGGTTTTATTTATACACGCACCAAGCACTTCCCATTTGGGATCAAAAACAAAAACATGGAAAGAGGAACAGCTGCAAAACGACGGACTGGTGTTACAAGCATGATATACATAAATACAGAAAAATGGCGTCGCGCCCATACTCACTTATTTTTGGAGCGGCGGCAACTGCCAGGAGTAACAGCCCAGTAAATGTATAAAACATAACAAGGAAGGAGAGGGTCATCTGCGCTCATTCCTATGTGTTCCATGTACAACAAAAATGAGGTTTTTTTGTTTCAATGGCCATTGCAACGTAAGCCCACTCGCCACTTCAAGGCACCTCTTTAGTGTGGGTACCTAACAATTGTAACCAAAAGGCCGCTCTACTGAGCAGCTCCAAGCCCCTCCAGCTGCTTTTCAGCAAGGAGAGACAAAGATGGTGGGTTTTATTTATACACGCACCAGCCACTTCCCATTTGGGATCAAAAACAAAAACATGGAAAGAGGAACAGCTGCAAAACGACGGACTGGTGTTACAAGCATGATATACATAAATACAGAAAAATGCGTCGGCGCCATACTCACTTATTTGCAGCTGTTCCTCTTTCCATGTTTTTGTTTTTGATCCAAATGGGAAGTGCTTGGTGCGTGTATAAATAAAACCCACCATCTTTGTCTCTCCTTGCTGAAAAGCAGCTGGAGGGGCTTGGAGCTGCTCAGTAGAGAGCGGCCTTTTGGTTACAATTGTTAGGTACCCACTCTAAAGAGGTGCCTTGAAGTGGCGAGTGGGCTTACGTTGCAATGGCCATTGAAACAAACAAAACCTCATTTTTGTTGTACATGAACACATAGGATGAGCGCAGATGACACTCTCCTTCTTGTTATGTTTTATACATTTACTGGGCTGTTACTCCTGGCAGTTGCCGCCGCTCCAAAAATAAGTGAGTAGGGCGCGACGCCATTTTTTCTGTATTATGTATATCATGCTTGTAACACCAGTCCGTCGTTTTGCAGCTGTTCCTCTTTCCATGTTTTTGTTTTTGATCCCAAATGGGAAGTGCTTGGTGCGTGTATAAATAAAACCCACCATCTTTGTCTCTCCTTGCTGAAAAGCAGCTGGAGGGGCTTGGAGCTGCTCAGTAGAGCGGCCTTTTGGTTACAATTGTTAGGTACCCACTCTAAAGAGGTGCCTTGAAGTGGCGAGTGGCTTACGTTGCAATGGCCATTGAAACAAACAAAACCTCATTTTTGTTGTACATGGAACACATAGGAATGAGCGCAGATGACACTCTCCTTCCTTGTTATGTTTTATACATTTACTGGGCTGTTACTCCTGGCAGTTGCCGCCGCTCCAAAAATAAGTGAGTATGGGCGCGACGCCATTTTTTCTGTATTTATGTATATCATGCTTGTAACACCAGTCCGTCGTTTTGCAGCTGTTCCTCTTCCATGTTTTTGTTTTTGATCCAAATGGAAGTGCTTGGTGCGTGTATAAATAAAACCCACCATCTTTGTCTCTCCTTGCTGAAAAGCAGCTGGAGGGGCTGGAGCTGCTCAGTAGAGCGGCCTTTTGGTTACAATTGTTAGGTACCCACTCTAAAGAGGTGCCTTGAAGTGGCGAGTGGGCTTACGTTGCAATGGCCATTGAAACAAACAAAACCTCATTTTTGTTGTACATGGAACACATAGGAATGAGCGCAGATGACACTCTCCTTCCTTGTTATGTTTTATACATTTACTGGGCTGTTACTCCTGGCAGTTGCCGCCGCTCCAAAAATAAGTGAGTATGGGCGCGACGCCATTTTTTCTGTATTTATGTATATCATGCTTGTAACACCAGTCCGTCGTTTTGCAGCTGTTCCTCTTTCCATGTTTTTGTTTTTGATCCCAAATGGGAAGTGCTTGGTGCATGTATAAATAAAACCCACCATCTTTGTCTCTCCTTGCTGAAAAGCAGCTGGAGGGGCTTGGAGCTGCTCAGTAGAGCGGCCTTTTGGTTACAATTGTTAGGTACCCACTCTAAAGAGGTGCCTTGAAGTGGCGAGTGGGCTTACGTTGCAATGGCCATTGAAACAAACAAAACCTCATTTTTGTTGTACATGGAACACATAGGAATGAGCGCAGATGACACTCTCCTTCTTGTTATGTTTTATACATTTACTGGGCTGTTACTCCTGGCAGTTGCCGCCGCTCCAAAAATAAGTGAGTATGGGCGCGACGCCATTTTTTCTGTATTTATGAATAACATATCAAACCCTAGAAACGTTTGGAGAACCATAAATAACATACAAGCACCCCCAGTCCACTCCCAGCCGGCTGCTGTCAAAGTAAACAACAAAACCCTACAACACCCCCTAGATGTAGCAAATGCCTTTAATGGTTATTTTGTTGGATGTGCCACCACTTTGATTGCAAAGCTAGGAAATGACATGCAATCAGAAAGGCCTCATGCAGGTCAGGCCCCTCCAACTGTGCAAAGTCCCTGTATCAGACAGGAATTCAGTTTTAGACCAGTGCCTGTCAGTGTCGTTACTAAACTTCTCCGTAAGCAATGCTGCTGAAAATCAGTGCACCGGCAATTGCAAATCCTGTCGCAACCCTAATCAATGAATCACTGGCGACTGGATACTTACCCAAACTCTGGAAGACTGCGAGAGTGGTACCTATCCATAAAAGTGGTGACGGTACTTTGGTATCCAACTACCGTCCGATATCGTTGCTCCCTGTAATGTCAAAAATTTTGGAAAAATGCGTCTACACACAATTACGTGATTATTATCAATATTGGAACTACTTAACCCCGGATCAATCCGGCTTTCGTCCAAATCACTCAACTACAACCGCCCTTTTAAAAGTCTGCAATGATATCCAAGCTGGGATGGAACAAGGAAACCTAACTGGAGCCATCTTCCTTGATTTTGCCAAGGCCTTTGACACCGTAGACCATGGCATCTTGTTAGAAAAACGTAAAAACTCTGGCATTGGTGATCGCACGTTAACCTGGTTTCAATCATATGCATCCGACCGATCACAATATGTGTCCATTTCTGGCAGCTCCTCCCTCCCCCTCCCTGTCACTTGTAGTGTACCCCAAGGCTCAATACTCGGCCCCCTGCTATTCACTATATTCATAAATGATCTGCCCAATATCTGCAAAGCCTCAACTGTACACATGTACGCAGACGACACCGTAATCTATACCAGCAAACCAAATCTACGGCAGCTGGAAGCCGTGCTGCAAGAACAATTCACAGAGGTAGAAAAGTGGATCAAACACAACAAACTTTTTTTAAATAATGACAAAACTGTAACGATGCTCTTTGGAACAAAACATAAACTACACAAATTGCAAAATCCCCACTTATGTGTCGGGACAAAATCAAATGGCACGCTGACCACAGTCACTTCTCTCAAATATCTAGGTATGTGGTTGGACCCTAATCTATCCTTTGGCGCTCACATTGAAAAACTCTCATCTAAACTTTACCCCAAACTAGGCGCCCTGTACAGAAACAAATCCTGCCTGAGCCCCGCGGTAAGAAAGCAGATTATACAACAAATGCTTATGCCGGCTATTGATTACGGAGATGTAGTGTACGCAGCCGCCCCACAAACACATCTTCAGAAACTTACTACATTTATATAACTCATTCTGCTGCTTTGCATTACAATGTAACTACATGACCCACCATTGTGACATGTTAAAAGAGCTAAGATGGCCATCGCTGGAATCTAGACGCACCCTTCACCTTTCCAGCCTGGTGTTTATGAGCTTTTCTGGGAAGCTGCCACCCTATCTGAATAGACTGCTTCCCCCAGCAGCTCCCTCATCCTATAACCTCCGATCCAGGACCAGCACCTTACTTGCAATACCACAATACAAAAAGACAGTGGCTCGATCCTCCTTTTCCTACAGATCACCACAATTATGGAATAACCTCCCAGACACCATCAAATCTTCCAGTCTTATGTCACTCAAGAGCTCCTTACTAACATACCTCAATACAGAATGCACCTGTAAACATGTAACACAGTGACTATATACAGAATGCGCCTGTAAACATGTAACATAAGGACTATTTTTCTACATATTTATTTTCTGTTAATCTGTATATTTGTGTTGGTTTTTTTTTTTAATATCTTGCATTGTATTACTTTATTTCTGTAATTGTAACACTTCAATGTTCTTGAACCCAGGACATACTTGAAAACGAGAGAAATCTCAATGTATCCTTCCTGGTAAAATCCTTTATAAATAAATAAATATATACACACACAAACACAATCGTCACAACTTGTATTAACTGCGGCTGATGGCAAACATACAGTAACAAACGAAAACAGAGGGGAGAAGCGGGGAAAGGTCAAGGTCAGCATTGTTGCAGGGAGGTGGGATATAAAAAAAGGATATAAATATGTGACAAGTGTAATAGCCAAGAGTAGCTTAAGGTCCAGAGGTATGGTAAGGTCACAAACAGTATTACAATTTGTGTAGGTAGACTGAACGATGTCAATAAAGAGACTTTGCAAGACCAGGCTTGCAGGAAGAAAACATTTAATCTGCTGGGTCCCTCCGCATGAGTCCAGGATGGCTGAAGTCCATAATAAACAGGAAATGCAGGCACTCTTAGTAGTACAAGGAAAATTCAGAAAACTGCAACGCTGGCTGAAAGCAGCCATTCCCATGCATAAATACATTGTAGCTGGCATGTTTAATATTATAGTATGGTGTTTTCATGGTGGTGGGAATTGACTGTACATTTGTGTATACCGATGTTGTAATGGCACTGTCATGCCATTATCGTTTTAAGTTGAAAACATTTTTCTATGTTGAATTAAAATCTTCAAATGCTCATATCTTTGAAATCTTTGGAATAATGTAGGCTGAAATTTGGCAGCCCAATCTAGCCTGTGAAATACTACAAAAGAGTTTAAATAATTTGATGAACTAGTTCTTGAGTTATTCAGGGGTTTGATCAGAAAATCCCATTGACCAACATGGGAGATTTGTATCAAGTTTACCCAGAAATGGCGACAAAGATATACTTGATCTTTTGCAGGGTAATAGACCTTGTGGAGAGCACATGCCCTTTCATTGGGTGCAAATTTGTAGGATTTATAGTTTCAGAAATATTTTTAATGAAAAAAAAAGGTACACCAAGATGACCACCATAAGGCTGCTCATGTTACGCTCAGCACACATCCTTAGAGCCACCATTCCACCACAGCCTTTGCTCAGTCTCCAGGCCTGCCACAGCCTTCCTGAGGTCTAGCTCAGCCCTGCATAGCCTTCCGAGGCCTCAGTGGAGTTGCAGGCTGGGTGCTGTGGCCTAGAGCTGCCATCATTCTGGGGCATGAACAGACCTTCAATGCCACTAGAGCCTTTTACTGAGGCCTTTGAAAGAGGCCTCCAGGGCTTACAGAATCCCTCAGACCTTTGGGCCCATTGTGGCCTAGCAGGTCAGGCCATGCGGCAACCTAGTGTACAGGGCCAAGTCCAGGCCTCCACAGGCTTGCCACTACTGCTTTCCAAGACTTCTACAGTCCTTCTGTTGGTATCCAAGGCATCTTGCTGGCCTCCAGCTTGTGATGCAACCTCCCTGCCAATCTCCAAAGCCTCAGGGACTTTCCAATGGCCTCCATGGTTTGTCCGGGGAGTATGGGAACATGGGTGTGTGTGGGTATTTGGGTGGTGGGAACAAAATCGAATTCACTTTGTCACGGAATACAATGTACTGAGTATACCCATTGCCAACATTGTACACAAACAATGGAGCATATGTAAAAAGCCCTTTCCAGGGATTAGAGAATTTCAACTCCCCCCCCCCCTATTCTCCTATGAAAGAATGCAACCTTCATGATGAGCTAGTACAGGCCGACATAGGCCCCTTCCAAGGAGGGACAGAAGTTTCTTAAGAGTCCGAAAATGTGTCACTTCCCGTGTCTTAATTATTATCATCATCATTTATATAGTGCCAATAATTTCTGCAGCACTTTACAATAACCAAAAGGGAGCAGGATACAGATAAATGGCCATAGGATGGAAACACAAGGTGTAGAGAGCCCCGCTCATAGGAGCTGTCTAGAGGGATTGGGGTTGAGGAAGACAAGGGGAGTTTTACTGGATGTCAGAATCATATGTGCCAGTGAGGGATGGGAATGGTGGGGCAGTGGAAGCAGCTTCATTCATGTGGGAGTAGGTGAGCAGGGTGATGAGTTGCATCAGTAATGTGGTATGCTAATCTGAAGAGATTGGTTTTGAGGGATTTCTTGAAGGCCTGAAGATTAGGGGAGAGTTTGATAGGGCAAGGTCATTCCATAGGACCAGAGCTGCCCTTGAGAAGTCTTGGAGGCAAGAGTTGGCAGTGCGGGTGTAGACAGAGGACCGGTGGAGGTCGCCTGCTGACCGGAGTTGTCTAGACGGGAAGTGCTTGTGTAGTAATGAAGACATGTAAGGGGGGGTTTGAGTTTATGAGAGATTTGGAAGTGAGCGTCAGTATGTTAAACTGTATTCAGAAACGTACAGTAAGCAAATGGAGGGACTGGCAAAGGGGGAAGGAACGCGAGGTGCGCCTGGTGAGAAAAATAACCCCGGTCTGCATTCATTAGATTGCAAAGGGAAAATGCGGGCATTGGGGAGGTCAGTAAGGGATGAGCTGTTCGGTTTGATCTGTTCGGAGTTCGCATCGAACATCGGCCGTTCGGCTGTTTGCGAACTCCGAACATTTCCGCATGTTCGCCCACAATGCACCACAATGGACCACAATGCACTTTTCCACTGGCCTGAAGCTTGTAATTGGCTACAGCCTTGCACCTGACACCAGGTCAGGTGCAAGAATATGCCAATCACGGCTCAATCATGGACTCACAGAGCTAAGTCCCGCAGCACACTATATAAGGCTTCACACAACCCCCAGCACATATTTTTTGAGAGGAGATTGTTGTGTTAGTGTGTGTTCTCACTGCCAGCAGCTATTGTGGGGGTCTCACTTATACAAGATATCTGGGAATTGTTGTAATCTGTGTGTTCTCACTGCCAACAGCTATTGGGGGGGGTCTCACTTCTAGAAGATATCTGGGAATTTTAATCTGTGTCTTGTCACTGCCACCCATCAGGGGGTCTCACGGATTTATAGGAGGTTTCTGGAAATTGTAATCTGTGTCTTCTCACTGCCAGCTATCAAGGGTCCCACATACTTCTAGCAGATTTCTGCGAATTGTAATCTGTGTTTGTCACTGCCACCTTTCAGGAGGTCTCACTGATTTATAGGAGGTTCCTGGAAATTGTAATTTATGTCTTGTCACTGCCACCCATCAGGGGGTCTCACTGATTTATAGGAGGTTCCTGGGAATTGTAATTTGTGTCTTGTCACTGCCACCCATCAGGGGGTCTCACAGATTTGTAGCAGATATCTGGGAATTATAACCTGTGTCTTGTCACTGCCACCCATCAGGGGGTCTCACAGACTTGTAGCAGATATCTAGGAATTATAACCTGTGTCTTGTCACTGCCACCCATTAGGGGGTGTCACGGAATGGCCCAACACCCTCAGCCAGGAGCGGGTCATGGTGACGGGGTTTTGTCCATAGACTGTTAGGTGCCGTTGCACCCATGGAGTTCCGTTTTATATTTTATTTAGATGTGGTTTTGTGTGTGGTGTAATAAAAGTGTCCCCCTTTTTGTATTGTGAAATGTACGAAAATTCCTTTGTGTGCCTTGCCCGTCGCCATTTTCCCAGCGCCTCGTGGATCCGGTCAGAATGATCGGATCGGAAAATGGCCGATTCGGACCATCCGGTCGAATCGTAAAATGGTCGATTCGGACCATCCGGTCCGAATCGGCAACTCCCCGATTCGTAACCGCCAATACGAATCGGGGCCCGGGTGCCTCCTGCCAGCGAGGGCCAATGGGACTTGTGTGGGCGGGCAGGGATTCCCATTGTTCTGATACTGTGTTAAAGTTTATAAATATATGTGATGTGGAAAAATAAAGCAGATTTACTAGTGCATTCAGCTTCGTCTGGTGACTTTTATTATCGGCCGTATTTTCTGAGATCCCGCGCGGTCTCAGAGTGCGGCGTCCAGAGAAGATCCGAACCGAACACCCTGTGCCTGCATCCCGCATCAGGACAGAGGTGCAGCGTATGGTCATCGGTCTTAAGAATATTCGACCGAGGTTCCGAGATCCGATCCGAAGGCGCGGCCCGTCTACCGCGCTTCGGTATATCGAGCGGCAAGTGAAAGATCCGAATATTCATCCGACTGAGATCACATAAGATCCGAATATTCCCCCGACTGGTCCACGTAAGATCCGAATATTCATCCGGGGAAAATCCGATCCCCGTATCCGTACGCCCGCTCCGCAGACGCTCCCACACACACAAGGTCAGTGAACCAGCTGCTCGAGACGCTGAGTGCCGTGTTGCTCAGTGGTCGGGCTGGTTCCACGCAGGGGTCCCCTCCACCGCCCGCTAACCCTTCCCCAGGGTCACTCCAGGCCGCACGAGACGCCGAGTGCCGTGCCACTCGGTAGTCGGGCCAGCGGTAAGCGCTGTGGGGCACGCAGATAAGAGCACACCCGCAGGCGGACGACATTCATTCCGTCATAGGGGGTCTCACTGATTTATGGGTGGTTTCTGGGAATTTTAATCTGTGTCTTGTCACTGACTGCCAGCTATCAGGGTGTCTCACTGACGTATACCAGAGTTCTGGAAATCTTTAATCTAGATAACACAGTTGAATCAGAGTTCTGTATATCTTTAATCTATAGATCACTCACCATGTCAGAAAGAACAAAAAGGACAGGCAGACGCTCCCAGACACAGATAAGAGGGCAAACAGCCTCTGTGTCAGGAGGCTGTGCCTCTGGTCGTCGTGGACGTGGTGCATCCTCTGCAGGGGCACCCTTGTCCTTTCTAACTGGTGCTGGCCGTCTTAAGCAGCAGCAACATACAGAGGATTTGGTGTATTGGCTAACCAGGCCATCCTCATCCTCCGTGTCCGCTGCCAGCCAGGCTTGTAGAGGTTTACAGTCCACCTCAGCTGACAAAGCATCTAATGCAGCCTCCATGTCCACAGCTACTCCTGCTGTAGCCTCACCAACATACATGGAGGAGTCAGCTGAATTGTTTGACTACAATGACAGTGTGTCACGGATCCCTCTGATTACCAAAAGTGTGGTCCCTTTACGCAGACCGCTCTCTACCCTTCCGATCCTTGAATGGTCGGCAAAACTAGAAAGACAATTAACCAGACAATAGATAATCAAGGGTAACACCAGACAGGGGTATGGAACAGAGTGTTGTCACGAATCCTTCTGACTACCAAGATATTGATCTCTTTCTGTAGCTCCCTTTCTACTCTTCCGATCCTTGAATGGTCGGCAAAGCTATATAGACAATGAAGCAGGTAACAGATAAAGAAAGGGAAACACCAGGCAGGGGTACAGAACAGATCACAAGTCCTCCCTAGGACTTTAGTAATAGCAGAGGTAATCTGATGCGTGCTTAGGGTGCCACATAGACTGACCTCGGTACCAACGTTAAGGGCAGAACCTAGAGCAGAGTAAATGCCAATACCAGGGTCATACACAGGAGGGTTCGTTTGCCAATGCCAGGAGTCATACACAGGAGGGTTCGTTTGCCAATGCCAAGGGTCATGCACTAGAGGGTTCGTTTGCCAACGCCAAGGGTTTACACAGGAGGGTTCGTTTGCCAATGCCAAGGGTCATACACACAGAGGATTCGTTTGCCAATGCCAGGGTCATACACAAGAGGATTCGTTTGCCAATGCCAAGGGTCATACACAAGAGGATTCGTTTGCCAATGCCAAGGGTTATACACAGGAGATAGCCAAAAATCACAAGAGCTCTGCGGGAGGTGAATACCACGTCAGGGCACCGGTGGAATAGTGAGACTGGGTTTTAAACCCGGCGGGTCCGCGTCATACGCCAGGCCCCGCCCCTCGGCGTCCCACGTGAGCGCACCCGGAAGCGTTTACATTCGGCGCCTGGCCAGCGAGCAGCGAAGAAGCTGCTGCCAGCGCGCCCCATCCCTGACCCACCGTGACAGAACCCCCCCTCCAGGGGCGGCCACTGGACGACCCCCAGGGGCACGGGGGTGCGCCAAATAGAAGGCCTTCACTAGCCTAGGAGCATGGACTTCCGCAGCCGGTACCAAGAACGATCCTCCGGACCGTACCCCACCCAATCCACCAAGTACTGCAAAGACCCCCTAGACATCCTGCACCCAGAATGGCCTTAACTTCGAACTCCTCCTCGCCCTCCACAGAGACAGGAGGCGGTGGAGCATGGACTTTGGTGTACCGGTTACATAACAACGGCTTCAAAAGGTTTACATGGAATACATTGTGTATCTTAAAATGGGGGGGTAACGCCAAAGCATAGGAGACAGGGTTGAGTCGCCGTAGAATCTTATAGGGCCGATATACCTAGGAGCCAACTTCATGGAAGGCACTAAGAGCTTGATGTTACGTGAAGACAGCCAAACCCTGTCCCCAACTTGATACACGGGTGCCTGCCTCCTGTGTCTGTCGGCCTTTGGTTTCTGGATGGCACTACTCTCCTCCAGTGCCCGTCTAACTCTCCCCCAAGTCTCTTTCAATGATGCCAGTTGCTCATCTAAAGCAGGAATCGTGGTATCAGGAAACGTGGCGGGGAGCACGGGAGGATCAAAACCATAAACAGCGAAGAAAGGAGAATGTCCTGTGGATTCACTCACTGCGCTGTTCAAAGCATATTCTGCCCATGGTAGCAGGTCTGACCAGTTATCTTGTTGTTCTGAGATAAAGCACCTGAGATATTTCTCTATATTTTGGTTTGCTCGTTCTGCTGCTCCGTTGGTCTGGGGGTGATAAGCCGAAGAGAAAGAGAGGTCTATCCCTACGTTCTTACAAACCCTCTCCAGAATCCGGAGATGAATTGGGTCCCCCTATCAGAGACTATCTCCGAGGGACACCGTGAATGCGGACCACATTGGCAATGAATATGGGCACCAGTTCAGCTGCCGAAGGTAGTTTCCGAAGAGGAACATAGTGGCCCATCTTGGAAAATCGATCTATGATCGTAAGTATCACTGTATTCCCTCTTGACTCAGGTAACTCTACTATAAAATCCATGGCTACATGTGACCAGGGTCGTTCGGGGATCGGCAAAGGCTGGAGTAAGCCAATGGGTGCTGTTTTGGGACTTTTTCTGCCTTGTGCACACTTCGCACACGGCAATGTAATCTTTGACATCTCGGCGCAACGTGGGCCACCAGAGGAGTTTACTGATACTAGACACAGTCTTGGTGATACCCATATGCCCGGAAGTTTTATTATCATGATAGATGTTAAGTACCTCCTCTCTTTCGTTCTCAGGTACAAAGAGTCTCGCAGGAGGTTTTCCCCCAGGAGCTGCGCCCTGGACGGTCTGCAACCTTTTCATTAGAGGAGACGAGACACTAATCGTGGTAGCGGCTATAATCCTTTCCTGGGGTACAATGGGATGCTGATCTTGGATATTATGTTCATAAGACTCATACTGTCTCGACAATGCGTCTGCTTTAATGTTTCTGGACCCAGGTCTATAGGTAAGCACGAAATTAAAACTTGAAAGAAACAATGACCATCTCGCTTGTCTGGAATTTAAACGTTTGGCATCTCCAATGTACGTGAGATTCTTATGGTCGGTTATGATAACAATGGGGTCCTTAGACCCTTCTAATAAGTATCTCCATTCGGCCAAGGCCGCGATGACTGCTAACAATTCTCTATTTCCAATGTCATAGTTCTTCTCTGCCGGGGACAACTTCCGAGAATAGAAGCCGCATGGATGCAAGGGTTTGTCAGGAGCCTCCCTTTGGGACAAGACTGCACCAAGACCTAGTTCGGAGGCGTCAACTTCTACTTGGAAAGGCAGAGCCGGATCTGGATGTCGGAGAACAGGGGCAGTAGTAAAAGCTTGCTTTAGTGCCTCAAAGGCTTGAGTGGCTTGAGGTGTCCATTTCTGATTTCCCACCCCTTTCTTTGTCATAGCCGTGAGGGGGGCCACCAAGGCCGAAAAATCTTTAATGAACCTTCGGTAATAGTTCGTAAACCCCAGAAACCTCTGAATGGCTTTAAGTCCTTGGGGTAGAGGCCAGTCAAGAATAGCTGAGAGCTTCTTAGGATCCATTTGAAAACCCCCAGGAGTTATTATATAACCAAGGAATTGCACAGTTACTATGTCGAATAGACATTTTTCTAGCCTACAGTACAATCCAGCCTTCAATAGTTTCTTCAACACTTGTTTCACGTGGACATGATGAGTGTCCACATCAGGAGAGTATATCAGGATATCATCCAGATATACTATGACGAATTCTTGCAGGAATTCCCTTAGAGTGTCGTTTATAAGGTCCTGAAAGACGGCTGGCGCATTACACAACCCAAAAGGCATCACCAGGTATTCATAATGCCCGCTACGTGTATTAAAAGCCGTTTTCCATTCGTCTCCCTTTTTAACCCTGACCAGGTTGTACGCTCCGCGTAAATCAAGCTTCGTATAGACACGAGCCCCTTTTAATCGGTCGAACAATTCTGTTATGAGAGGTATGGGATATGCATTTCTTATAGTGATCCTATTCAAACCCCTATAGTCGATGCAAGGTCGCAGATCTCCCTCTTTCTTGGAAACAAAAAAGAAACCTGCTCCTGCTGGAGAGGAGGACCGTCTAATGAATCCTCGTTCCAGATTCTCCCTTATGTATTCCTCCATAATGTCGTTCTCTCTTTGTGATAAAGGGTATACGTGACCCCTAGGAGGCATCGTACCGGGAGTAAATCAATGGCACAGTCATATGGACGATGTGGTGGTAGGACCTCAGTCCTGGCTTTAGAGAACACCTCCTTTAATGCCAGGTAACATTCAGGAACCTCTGTGGACAAAGGAGGGGCTGTGGCAATATTGAGGCTACCAATCACTTCAACTCTGCCTAGGCACTTAGACTGACAACTCTGACCCCAACATTTTATGTCTCTCTGGACCCAATCGACAACTGGGTTGTTCTCCGTTAGCCATGGAAACCCAAGAACGACAGGACATGAGGGTGATTCAATGATTTGAAATCTTATTGTTTCCTGGTGCAAAACTCCTGTTTTCATACATACATCGACTGTATCGTGAGTGATATGTGGACATGACAGGGGTTTACCATCTATGGCCTCCACCCTTAGAGGTCTTTCCCTGAGAACCAGAGGTATGAGGTTTTTGGCAGCAAAATTCTTATCCATAAAATTGCCTGAGGCCCCAGAGTCTAAAAACGCCTCAGTCTTGAGGTGAACCCCTCCCAGGTTAGGGAGACCGGTAACAGAATCCTGGATTTTTTTTTCTCATTATCCACAAAGGAGGCACACAGAGAACCGACAACCTGGGTGTCTCCTGTTCTGAATCCCACTCTGCTATGTTCAGCCCTGCCAACCCTGGGTCTCTGAGGACATTGAAGGCGGAAGTGATCTGCCCCTGCACAATAGAAGCAGAGCCCCTTTTCTCTTCTGTGCGCTCTTTCTGCTTCTGAAATACCTGTCTTCCCTATTTGCATGGGTTCAACGACTGGTAAATCTGTTTTCACATTCTCCGAACCACCTGACGTACTGGTGTGTCTGGGTAACGAGGGTAAAGGAGGCAAGACCCTTCTGGTCTATCTCTGGGGTGTCTCCTTTCCCTGATTTGATCGTCCATGGCTATACAGAAATCTATCAGGTGGTCCAGACTTTCTGGTAATTTTAAGGGAGCCAGTTCAAACATAAAAGCTTCGTTCAAGCCTTCGGTAAAGGCTAAGGTTAAAACGTCGTTCGGCAAAGCACCTCAGAAGTCAAAGTTTTAAACTCTATGGCATAATCGGCGACCCTCTTATTACCTTGTTTGATGTGAAACAAGGACCTACCCGCATTGGTAGCCCTTCTAGAGGGATCAAAGGTACGTTTTAACTCAGAGGTGAAACCCTCATAGTCATAAATGATGGGTTTCTTATTTTCCCACAACGGCGTAGCCCACAATAAAGCTTTTTCTGTTAAATGATTAATCAGATATCCTACTTTGGCTTTATCAGACATACAAGAACCTGGATTGTTCTCAAACAAGATCTCGAGTTGAGTCAAAAACCCCCGACATAGGCTTGGTGTACCATCATAGCGTAGGGGTGCCTTCATACTAAGCCTATGTCCTTCAGGGGGGACGGAACTGACCCTAGGTAACACTGGATCTGGAGGGTTTGTGGTACCTGTATTGGACCGATTTAACAGGGTTTGCAGAGCGAGAGAAATCTGGTCCATCCTATGGTCCTGTTCCTCTGTCTGGCTGCGATACGTGCCAGCTGGTTAGAGAGGTCTGCGGGATCCATTGGCCCTGACGTAATGTCACGGATCCCTCTGATTACCAAAAGTGTGGTCCCTTTACGCAGACCGCTCTCTACCCTTCCGATCCTTGAATGGTCGGCAAAACTAGAAGACAATTAACCAGACAATAGATAATCAAGGGGTAACACCAGACAGGGGTATGGAACAGAGTGTTGTCATGAATCCTTCTGACTACCAAGATATTGATCTCTTTCTGTAGCTCCCTTTCTACTCTTCCGATCCTTGAATGGTCGGCAAAGCTATATAGACAATGAAGCAGGTAACAGATAAAGAAAGGGAAACACCAGGCAGGGGTACAGAACAGATCACAAGTCCTCCTAGGACTTTAGTAATAGCAGAGGTAATCTGATGCGTGCTTAGGGTGCCACATAGACTGACCTCGGTACCAACGTTAAGGGCAGAACCTAGAGCAGAGTAAATGCCAATACCAGGGGTCATACACAGGAGGGTTTGTTTGCCAATGCCAGGAGTCATACACAGGAGGGTTCGTTTGCCAATGCCAAGGGTCATGCACTAGAGGGTTCGTTTGCCAACGCCAAGGGTTATACACAGGAGGGTTCGTTTGCCAATGCCAAGGGTCATACACAAGAGGATTCGTTTGCCAATGCCAAGGGTCATACACAAGAGGATTCGTTTGCCAATGCCAAGGGTCATACACAAGAGGATTCGTTTGCCAATGCCAAGGGTTATACACAGGAGATAGCCAAAAATCACAAGAGCTCTGCGGGAGGTGAATACCACGTCAGGGCACCGGTGGAATAGTGAGACTGGGTTTTAAACCCGGCGGGTCCGCGTCATACCGCCAGGCCCCGCCCCTCGGCGTCCCACGTGAGCGCACCCGGAAGCGTTTACATTCGGCGCCTGGCCAGCGAGCAGCGAAGAAGCTGCTGCCAGGCGCCCCATCCCCTGACCCACCGTGACACAGTGACATGCTGCTTGAGTATGCGCAGCAACTACAGTGCTCTGATTCAATCTCTGAGGTTGAGGAAGGGAGTATAATCAACCTAGATGAAGGGGGTGCCAGTGACACACAAATACTGGCACAATAACTGGCACTCATGTTCCCCCAGCAGCTGCAGCATATTGTGAGGTTGGCTCCAGTGACGAGGAGATAGGGGGTGATGATGATGATGAGGTCACTGACTCCACCTGGGTGCCTGATTGAACAGAGGAGTCAAGTGAGGAGGAGGAGGAGGCACAACAAACACGAGGCACAACATCCTCTATGAGCCAGTCCAAGGCATCAGAAGTCACAGCTGCTCAGGTGCAGAGCGCTGTTGTCTCAAAGCACATGTACAGGAAGTCTGCTGTCTGGGAGTTCTTTAAGAAATGTGCCACACCGTTGCTATTTGTAATCTATGTCAGATGAGGATTAAGCATGGGGAAAGACATCCCACGCTTGGGTACCACTTGCTTGAGGCAACATATGACCACCGGCCATGCATCCCGTTGGCACAACACTTTGCATAGGTCCTCCTCATCTGTCTCTACTCCCACTATATGTCCTGCCATGTCATTGCCTACAACCTCCACTGACAGGGATGATGCTACAGTAATGGGTGTACCAGGTCCTTCCTCACAATGTGACAGCATCCCATCAGCTGAAAATTTACGCAGTCAGATTACGTTGACCCAGCTGCTGCAGCGTAAGAAAAAATATAGTCCCAACCATCCCCAAGCACAGCATCTAAATGCCAGCTTAGCAAAATTACTTGCATTACAGCTGCTGCCTTTCCAGCTGCTTCCTTCCGTGAATTTGCTGAATGTGCTGTACCATAGTGGCAGGTTCCAAAACGCCATTTCTTTTCACGGAAGGCCATTCCAGCACTATACCAGCACGTGGAAGACAATGTTATGGAGTCATTGGAAAAGGCAGTCAGCAGCAAGGTGCACATGACATTAGACACGTGGTCCAGCAAGCATGGACAGGGCCATTACATTTCCTACACGGCACACTGGGTAACTCTGATTGCAGCTGGGAGGGATCCAGGACGGGGCTCTGTGCTGGAGCCTGTTCATCCACCAAGCCTCCAGAAAGCTGCTTGTATGAGGTCTGTCTGCTCCACCACCTCTTCCTCCTCCTCCTCCTCTGTATCTGGCAAAGTGGCAGTAAAACCGACGCGTGGCAGGGGCTACAAAATGGCTCAAGCAAAAAGATGCCATACTGTGCTTGAGCTGGTTTGTTTAGGGGACAGGAGTCACACCGGGCCAGAAATTCTGTCAGTTCTGCAGGGGCAGGTGCAGAGATGGTTAACACCATGCCAGCTTCAGCTGGGAATGGTCGTCTGTGATAATGGCAGCAACCTCCTCTCCGCCCTACACCAGGGTAAGTTGACGTATGTACCATGCCTAGCACACGTCCTAAATCTGGTGGTACAGTGTTTTATAACCAGGTACCCAGGGCTGGCAGAGCTTCTCAGCCAGTCCAGAAAAGTCTGCAGCCACTTCAGACGGTCTTTCCCAGCAAGTGTTTGCCTGGCAGAAATTCAATGAGAATTCCACCTTCCCACAAACCGTCTGATCTGTGACATGCCCACCAGGTGGAACTCGACATTAGCAATGCTGCAGTGTCTGCACAAGCAGCAGAGGGCCATCAATGAGTACCTGTGTGAGTATGGCACAAGGACAGGTTCAGGTCAACTTGGTTCCCCCCCGCAGTGGCTGATGATCAAGGATGCATGCACTGTACTGTCACCATTTGAGGAGGCCACGACGATGGTGAGCAGGGACAGTGCATGCATCAGTGACACAATTCCTTTAGTGTTCCTGCTGGAGCGCACTCTGCGGGGAATTATAGATGTGGCACTAGAGGCAGAGCAGCGGGAGGAAGAGGAAGCCTTCCCTAGCTCTCAAGGCCCCAGTCTTTACGCAGACAGCATTCCTGTGGGTCCTCAGAAGAGACAGGAGGAAGATGAGGAGGAATATTTAAGTAGTGGAGGCATTGAAGGTGGGGATTCCTCAAGGGAGGGTTTTGTGTGCCCAGAAACCCAAGGACTAGTACGTGGCTGGGAGGAGGAAGTGCACGATGGGGTCATCCTCATTGACCAGGAAGACTCGGAAGCTAATGCCACCTCCAACCTATGCTGCATGGGCTCCCTTATCCTGCAAAGCCTGCTAAAGGACCCCAGGATTTGTGCTATCAAGGAGAGGGATCATTACTGGTTGGCAAGCCTTCTTGATCCACGATACAAGGGTAAAGTTGCAGAGCTCATCCTACCCGCACAGAGGGAGGACCGGATGAAACAACTTGAGTACGCTCTAAAGCGACACTTGTGTAACACCTTTCCAGGCACTGGTAGGTTACCAAGTGATGACACAGGTGCTTCTGAGGCTGCGGATGATCAGAGGAAGAGCGGTGAAGGCCGAGGCCGCTTGACTGATGCCTTTTTAAATTGTTTTAGTCCACGACACCCAGGGAGGTCAAATGTAGGCACCCATCCAGCGTCTTCACCATATGGTGCAGGACTACCTAGGGCAAGGGCAGACCTGGATACCTTTACAGCAGATGATCCACTGGCTTACTGGGTGTTGATTTGATCACTGGCCAGAACTTAGGCAATATGTTATGCAGCTACTAGGTTGCCCTTCATCCAGCGTTCTTTCTGAATTGACGTTCAGTTACGCTGGAGGTTTAATCACAGACAAAAGAGTGCGTCTGTCCACCGACTCTGTAGACCGGCTGACATTTATAAAAATGAATCAGTCCTCGATCAGCAGCTATCAATCCCCTGATGCTGACGTAACTGAATACATCGGGGATCTCTTCTGCATTACCAAAACCTCCACCCCTGCACTCTTCCACAATACCACAGAGGAGTTACGTTGTGAAGGCACTAGCTGGCACCAAAGACCTAATATTTGGGTGCACTGCCACTGACGCCTATATTACCAGATTTATATAATTTTAATATTGGACCGCAGGGTCCAACCCTGCACTCTTCCACAATACCACAGAGGGGTTACGGGGTTACGGCACTGTTGCCTACACTAAAGGCCCAATTTTAAAGCACCTATTGTTACTTTCATCCAAAGCCTGCATAAGTTTCACCATAATTTAGCCAAAAAATCACTAAACTTGTTCTGCGTGTCCTAAAACGTCTCCTCTTTTCATAGAGGCTGCCGCCCCAAGCAGTTGTTTATGAATAGATTAAAGGAAAACCATTTACCGTCATTTGAAATGTCATTTTTTTGTTTTTAAAGGTTTCTATACATCCTACAAATCTGCCACTTCACGGGCAGGTTATGGGGACCTCCTAGGCACGATATTTTAAAGAATATTTTGTTTTTATTCTTAACCTTTATTTCATGGAAAACTCACTGTTCCTTTAAAAACGTTTTTTTTTAAAAAAAATTGTCCTTGTTTCCTGTCCCCCAGGGCACTACCCGGACCCCCATACACCTTTTATGGCAAATATCTTGCATATATGCCCTCTTGGATGGCACTCTAAAATTCTAACTTTTGAGTCCCATTGACTTGCATTGAGTTTGGTTCATGTTCGAGTTCGAACTCGAACTTTTGAAACACGGGGGTGTTCGGCTCATCACTATTCCAGAGTACCAAGTGGAAGGTGGGAGTGGGGGATGTGTTAAGGTGTATGAGGTTGGTTGGGTTTCTAAAGCTGAAGGTTGAGTGGAAATTTGCTGCCCTGGGGGGGGCCCAGGGTTGGGGTAGACATCCCCTGCTGCAAGGAGAAGCGTGAGTGAGAAATACAAGAGGTGGGAATGTGATTTGAATGTGCGGGAGGAGGGTTTGTGTTTGTAAGTGGACGGGGAGAGAGTGCAGATGTGACGGATAAATGCCTGATTCAAGAGAAGTAGGGATGGGAGCAATGAAAATGGAGTGTGGCGGTGAGGGTAGATGGAAAGACATGGAAGTCCTTATAGTTAGGGAAGTTACAGTAAACAAATAAAATAAAGATTAGCCGCTAGTAAATCTTTTTTATCATTATCCTTATTTATATTTTCAAACAATTTACTCGTAGCGGCTAACTATTCCCCGGTTTTTGGATTCCCATTAGACGCAATAGGATCTGTTAGTGCATTGAATGTGTACTTTCATTTATATATACGGATTTATTTATTTTTTTGTGTAAAATATTTTTATTGGCAAAGTATAAAATACAAGTCACATAAGAGACAATATTGGAAAAAAAAGTCACAAAAGTGTAGAATACAATCAAAGTGCCTCTTGGTCATAGACGGTGCCGGAATTTTATAATACAACAAATAACAAACTCTAACTAAAAAGGTGATCATCGTATCCTTAACTAAACAGCAGTAAAGCTAGTACCTGTCAGGGATCTGTACCTGTATGTGCGCAGGAACCTGCCCTGCATGCGTGCCTACAGGAAAAGGGCTGCCTCAGTCTTGTCCAGCACCTATATGGGTTAATCCCAAGTACAACAGTGAAAGCACAAACACACACCACCTCCCCTGTCTAATAAAAGAGAAACTCCCACTCCTGCAACTGGACTTCTCATTACAAGTCAATCCTTTGTGCTATACAGACCTGCTTTAACCTCCTATTTTGATAACCGTGTACCAGACCCTGATTTACCCACGACCTTGCCTCATTGCTGCCCGCCTATTCGACCCTCGGACCGTCCAGACCATTCTACCTCGTAATCCCATTTGTACCGCGCTATGGACTGCTACCAACCAGCCTATTCTAAGGTACAGTCTGTACATTCCTGCCTAAAGGGCTCAAATCCCCAGCAATTGGGTCTCACCACGGCGTATGCCAGGTGCCACCCTGACAGTACCAGGATGGTCAGGGCCGGATTAAGGGTATCATGGGCCTGGTGCTGAGTATTTTGGTGGGCCTATTTTTAGATACTGAGGAAACAATCGGCAACTAAACTGTCAAATTGGCAAATACTGCCGAATTGACTGAGAAATACGGTGCAGTTCGCCATAATTAGGCGATCTTAAGCGGCAGCGAAATTGTTTATACACCCTGGTGCTGAAAAGGGCAGCACCTTTCCTTCAGCTGCCACTTGCATGGAATCACGCAGGAACGGACAGGTACGGTCCTGACAACAGAGCTCCAGCAATAAAACTCACAGTAATGTTCGGTGTGTGTGTATGAGCATATCACAGAGCTCCTCCACAGCAATAAAACTCACAGTAATGTGCGATGTGTATGAACATATCACAGAGCTCCACATTTGTCTGTCTCCCCTTTTTCATTTGTCTGTCTCCCCTTCTTTTTCATTTGTCTCCCCTCTTTCATTTCTGTCTCGCCTTTTTCATTTGTCTGTCTCCCCTTTTTCATTTCTGTCTCCCCTTTTTCATTTCTGTCTCCCCTCTTTCATTTCTGTGTCTCTTTCATTTCTGTGTCTCCGCTTTCATTTCTGTCTCCCCTCTTTCATTTCTGTCTCCCCTCTTTCATTTCTGTCTCCCCTCTTTCATTTCTGTGTCTCCTCTTTCATTTCTGTCTCCCCTCTTTCATTTCTGTCTCCCCTCTTTCATTTCTGTCTCCCCTCTTTCATTTCTGTCTCCCTCTTTCATTTCTGTCTCCCCTCTTCATTTCCGTGTCTCCTCTTTCATTTCTGTCCCCCTCTTCATTTCTGTCTCCCTCTTTCATTTCTGTCTCCCCTCTTTCATTTCTGTGTCTCCTCTTTCATTTCTGTCTCCCCTCTTTCATTTCTGTCTCCCCTCTTTCATTTCTGTGTCTCCTCTTTCATTTCTGTCCCCTCTTTCATTTCTGTCTCCCCTCTTTCATTTCTGTCTCCCCTCTTTCATTTCTGTGTCTCCTCTTTCATTTCTGTCTCCCCTCTTTCATTTCTGTCTCCCCTCTTTCATTTCTGTGTCTCCTCTTTCATTTCTGTCCCCTCTTTCATTTCTGTCTCCCCTCTTTCATTTCTGTCTCCCTCTTTCATTTCTGTCTCCCCTCTTTCATTTCTGTGTCTCCCTCTTTCATTTCTGTCTCCCCTCTTTCATTTCTGTCTCCCTCTTTCATTTCTGTGTCTCCTCTTTCATTTCTGTCTCCCCTCTTTCATTTCTGTCTCCCCTCTTTCATTTCTGTCTCCCTCTTTCATTTCTGTGTCTCCTCTTTCATTTCTGTCCCTCTTTTCATTTCTGTCTCCCTCTTTCATTTCTGTGTCTCCTCTTTCATTTCTGTGTCTCCTCTTTCATTTCTGTGTCTCCTCTTTCATTTCTGTCCCCTCTTTCATTTCTGTGTCCCTCTTTCATTTCTGTCTCCCCTCTTTCATTTCTGTCTCTCCTCTTTCATTTCTGTCTCCCTCTTTCATTTCTGTCTCCCCTCTTCATTTCTGTCTCTCCTCTTTCATTTCTGTCTCCTCTTTCATTTCTGTCTCTCCTCTTTCATTTCTGTCTCCCCTCTTTCATTTCTGTCTCCCCTCTTTCATTTCTCTGTCTACACTGTGCACTGCCCCCCCACATGCTGCCCCTCCTCCACCTAACTGCCGAGTGAGATTAGAGGAGAGCTGCGGGGGGGGGGGGCTCAGTAAATTTTAAAAAAAAAAACGCTGCCCCGGAGACTCCGCTGGAGGAATCTTACCTTTCCCCGCGTGCTGGTTTCCTCGCCTCCCTTTCACATGGCTGGAAACGGTCAGGAAGGCTTGCAGGAGGATGGGGAGGAGCAGCCGGATGTGTCTCTCTCAGTAGCAGATGAGCGACACCTACTGGCTACTCCTTCCAATAATCCTCCTGCACAATCCAGTTACATTGCCGCGTGCTGAGTGCCTGCTTATCTATTCTTGGGGCTGCCTGCTGTGGGCCTATTTAATGGAAGGGGCCTGGAGCTGCCGCTCCATCCGCCCCTACCTTAATCCGGCCCTGAGGATGGTATGTAAAGACAAAACCGCACCAGGCTCGGGTCTTAATTCACCACTAACCACCGAAGAACCGGTCGATTATCTTACGAGACCGCTTCTTCCTCTTCCAGTGACCTGTCTGATACCGTTATTGAGCGAAGGTTCGAGGACCATGGACGCTAAATCGCATAAAATTCCTCATATTTACACCAAACTATTGTAGTGTGTTTCTTCTAGAGCTCTGATCCCCTCCACCCTCAGAACCCAATCCCTGACTGTGGGTGCACATTCCCTCCTCCAATATAACGGAATCAGTGCCCTCGCTGCGGTTAACAGAATTGCTAGAAGTGAGTTTTTAAAGGAGGACATCGAAAAGGGCAGTACATTAAGCAAATAGGCAGAGGGAGTAAATTCCACTTCCAGTCCCCCTAAGCGCGATATCTCGTGTGCAACGTCTGACCAGAAGCTATGAATTTTCGGGCAAGTCCACCATATGTGGACATACAGTCAGGTCCAGAAAAATTGGGACATCGACACAATTCTAACATCTTTGGCTGTATGCACCACCACAATGGAGTTGGAATGAAACAAACACAATGTGCTTTAACTGCAGACTGTCAGCTTTAATTTGAGGGTATGTACATCCAAATCAGGTGAACGGTGTAGAACGTACAGCAGTTTGCAGATGTGCCTCCCACTTGTTAAGGGACCAAAAGTAATGGGAAAATTGGCTTCTCAGCTGTTCCATGGCCAGGGTGTGTGATATTCCCTCATTACCCCAATTACAATTTGCAGATAAAAGGCCCAGAGTTCATTTTAAGTGTGCTATTTGCATTTGGAATCTGTTGCTGTCAACTCTCAAGATGAGATCCAAAGAGCCTCCACTATCAGTGAAGCAAGCCATCATTAGGCTGAAGAAACAAAACAAACCCATCAGAGAGTTAGCAAGAAAATTAGGCGTGGCCAAAACAACTGTTTGGAACATTCTCAAAAAGAAAGAACACACCGGTGAGCTCAGCAACACCAAAAGACCGGGGAGACCACGGAAAACAACTGTGGTGGATGAATGAAGAATTCTTTCCCTGGTGAAGAAAACACCCTTCACAACAGTTGGCCAGATCAAGAACACTCTCCAGGAGGTAGGTGTATGTGTGTCAAAGTCAAAAATCAAGAGAAGACTTCACCAGAGTAAATACAGAGGGTTCACCACAAGATGTAAACCATTGGTGAGCCTCAAAAACAGGAAGGCCAGATTAGAGTTTGCCAAACAACACCTAACAAAGCCTTCACAGTTCTGGAACAAGATCCTATGGACAGATGAGACCAAGATCAACTTGTACCAGAATGATGGGAGAGAAGAGTATGGAGAAGGAAAGGAACTGCTCATGATCCTAAGCATACCACCTCATCAGTGAAGCATGGTGGTGGTAGTGTCATGGCGTGGGCATGTATGGCTGCCAATGGAACTGGTTCTCTTGTATTTATTGATGATGTGACTGCTGACAAAAGCAGCAGGATGAATTCTGAAGTGTTTCGGCCAATATTATCTGCTCACATTCAGCCAAATGCTGCAGAACTCATTGGACGGCGCTTCACAGTGCAGATGGACAATGACTCAAAGCATACTGCAAAAGCAAACAATGACTTGGCCATTGCATAACATTCCACTTCTGTCCCTTCAAAAAGTCTATCACCTGACCTGAATCCAATTGAGCATGCATTTCACTTGCTGAAGACAAAACTGAAGGGAAAATGCCCCAAGAACAAGCAGGAACTGAAGACCGTTGCAGTAGAGGCCTGGCAGAGCATCACCAGGGATGAAACCCAGCGTCTGGTGATGTCTATGCGTTCCAGACTTCAGGCTGTGATTGACTGCAAAGGATTTACAACCAAGTATTAAGAAGGGAAAGTTTGATTTATGATTATTATTCTGTCCCATTACTTTTGGTCCCTTAACAAGTGGGAGGCATTACATCTGCAAACTGCTGTAAGTCCTACACCGTTCATCTCAGTTGGATGTAGCACATTGTGTTTGTTTCATTCCAACTCCATTGTGGTGGTGTATAGAGCCAAAGATGTTAGAATTGGGGGATAGACATAAGGCTATCCCAAACAAAGGATAAATTCAGGTTAAGTATCCATGTAATTGGGCAGACTAGATGGGCCGAAAGGTTCTTATCTGCCGACATTTTTCTATGTTTCTAATTGTGTCGATGTCCCAATATTTCTGGACCTGACTGTAGTTACCTCTGGCCACTTTACACCTCCAACAGATATCAGGCAACAATGGATCCATAGCATGTAAAACAGACGGGGTAAGATACCATCTCATAAACAATTTACAATTCGATTCACGAAGCGCCTGACTCCTGGTTGCAAAGTAAGTTCGAAAGCCCTGGACCATTCTTCAGCAGAAATGTCTACCCCCTAAATCTGTTTCCCACTTAAGTAGCAACGGAGAATCAATTTTATAGGCCCCTCTCATTATGTAAGAATAAAGATTTGAGACAATATGTCCATATCTATTCTTATCGGTACAGAAGGTCTCAAAGGGGGCCAATGGGGCAACCCCTCCGTCAACCACATAGTAGAGCGAATAAAGTGACTCAGTTGGGCATATTGGAACTTCACCATAGACTTGTTCGCTATCTCTGGGGCCACTAATCGGTCCAGGGGGAACTAGCTGTCGTCTTCCACTACTGCTTCTAGTGGTATATACGGTTTTGGTAGTAACCCATCTAAAAATGTCGGGGTCAGTCCCGGTGAGAACAGGGGATTGTGAGTCAAGGGTGTCAGGCGGGAGGTCAGTGTAGTCAGTCCTAACGCCACTCCATGTTTCCTCCACAGCCTTAGCAGTGTGCCCAGCAGCGGGTGTGACCGAAGCCCCAGATTTGCCAGCGGTGCCGACTGCCAGGGCAAGGAGGACAACGGCCAAGTAATTCCTGCCTGTAACACATTTTCCCAAAGCTTACCCATTGTTCCTTTTACCAATCCGTAAAGTATAGAAAAAAACGCTGCTTGATAGTAAAAATAAGCATGGGGCAAGCCCAGACCACCCCTTCCCACCGGTCTTGTCAATTCACTGTATCCTCGCCCTCTTCCCTCTCCAAACATAGCCTGTAAATGTCTGTCGCAAATCGGAGAAAAATGTCTGAGGTATAGTAATAGGAAGGGTTTGGAACAAATATAACAGTCGAGGTAATATATTCATACGTAAGACATTGATCCTTCCCAACCATGAAATATGGGGCAAGTTCCAGTCACGTAAGTCCCCTTTTATCTGTTGCAGCAGAGAAACGTAATTCAACTGAAATAATTTGTCTAGTTCCAACGATAAGCGTATTCCTAAATATTTAAGTCCCCCCAGAACCCACCGCATTACATAAGTATGACGAATACTCTCGGTCACGACTCGTGATTTTCTAATCTCTAATTTTATATCCCGAGAAAGCTGCGAATGCATCTAGTTCCGTCATCAAAGCCGCCACCGATGCAAGGGGATCCGTTAAGGTGAACAACAAGTCATCCGCAAATGCGGCCACCTTGAGCTCCTGTCCAGGAACAGTTACTCCCCGAATCGCCGGATTATCTCTAATCGCCTGCAATAGGGGTTCCAGATATAGCAGGAACAGAAGAGGGGATAAAGGACACCCCTGTCGAGTCCCATTATGTATCGTCAACGAAGTAGATGGTCTGCCATTAACCCGCACTCGTGCCTGAGGGCAATCATACAGCGCCCGCAACCACGAACACCATCGATCACCAAAACCCATCCTTCCCAACATCCGAAAAAGATAAGACCAGTCCACCCAGTCAAATGCTTTTTCAGCATCAACCGAGAGGACTAACAAAGGCCTATCCATCTTGGAAGCATAATGGATGAGGGAGACGGTACGGATAGTATTGTCACGGGCTTCCCTTCCTGGCACGAAGCCCGTCTGGTCTCGGTGAATCAGTGAAGTCAAAAGAGGCTTAAGTCGTAAAGCCAGTATTTTCGTAAACAATTTTAAGTCAACATTTATTAAAGATATGGGTCTATAATTAGCGCAATCCAACGGGTCTCTATCCAGTTTCGGTATCACAGAGATAGAGGCAAGGAGTGTCGCAGGTGGAATAGGAAAGGTATTCGAAATAGAGTTAAAAGCTTTAACAAATCTAGGGCCCAGAATAGACCCAAAAGCCCTATAATATAGCACCGTAAACCCGTCAGAGCCGGGCTCTTACCCAAAGGCGTTAATTTTAAAGCCTCCGTAAATTCCTCCAATGTGAGCGGGTTATCTAATTGTCGGCTAACATTACGTGGTAAAGTAGTTTTAATCGTCTTAGCCAAAAACGAGTCTACTATATGCTCAGGGGACCCTACTCTCATCGATATTATATAAAGTCTGGTAATAAGCATGGAAGGCTTCCGCAATGTCTCGGGTCGTATTGACCTCGGATCCCGTGCTAGTACGCAGTTTCGGGATAAAAGTAGCTTGATATCGTTTCTTCAAAGCACGTGCGAGTAGCCTGCCACATTTATTCCTTTGGGTATAGTAAGCATATTTCGTCAGTGTAAGGGCCCGCGCCACCTGCGCATTCATTAATTTAGCTAAGTCTGCTCTTAAGAGAACTAATCGTTGAAATGATTCAGGATCTAGGTCAGATTTATGCGTCAGTTCTAAGGCCGTGGTCTCCCTCAGCAATTCCTCAGTTCTGGCGGTCCTTTCCTTCTTGCGCCTGGAGCCCAACTGGATAAGAGCACTCTCAACACACACTTATGAGCCTCCCAAACCATCGCGGGTGCTACATCATCCGTGTCATTTTCAAGGAAGTAATTCTCTAAGGAGGCAGTCACCTCCGCTCGCGTCATGGGATCAGATAGTAATGACTCATTCAAACGCCAGGCATTCTCCGTTCTCTCTAAATTAGGTAGGGCTAAAGATAACAGAAGGGGTGCATGGTCCGACCATGTGATGGGTCCTATTTTGCAACTGCGTACCATTTCCAAAGCCCTATGCTCCACAAAAAAATAGTCTATTCTAGAATACTTCTTAAAGGCATGTGAATAAAACATGTAGTCCTTTACTGCTGGATTACGGAGACGCCAACAATCCATCAGACGGTCCGCTGACAAGAGTTTACGAAATTGGACCCGTAGAGAGGGAACAGACAACCCCCACCCTGTACACAATCCGCCGGCATATCTAACGAAACATTGCAATCACCCCCTAAAACCACAAAACCTTCCTGAAACTCGGACAAACGTCGTAACTCTTTTCGGAGGCTTTTGGTTTTCAAGCGGTTCGGCAGGTAAACATTTACAAAAGTTAACTTAGTATTGCCCAACATCCCTTTAACCATCAAAAATCGGCCTTGCGGGTCAGCTACCATATCTTGCAGAGTAAAAGGCACATGTCGCGCAAAAAGAATGGCAACCCCCCTAGATTTTGTCTCCCCAAAGTTGCTAAAATAGCCCGTCAGATAGCAAGCATTGCGAAATCCTAGTGCCGAACCCTCTCTAAAATGTGCTTCCTGAACAAAAATAACATCACCTTTCAACCTCTGGAATTTTGCAAGAGCCTTCGAGCGTTTGGCAGGCATATTAAGACCTCGGACATTCATAGAATTCAAATTTAAATTAGCCATTCAAAATAGTGAGAGAGGAAGGCGTCAGAGCCTGGAACCCACCCATACCCCCTAGTAACATAGCAAATAGTACGAGTGATCACCAAAAAGAAAAATCTAAAAACAAACAACAATAACAACACAAAACTTGAAAAAAATTGAGGTAGTGTAGACCCCTGATAGTGGGAAAACCCATCAGAGGACATAAAAAAAGAACACCACTCAGGAGGCGGCCGAGAAAGTCTCAGAATTTTCCAAAAATTCTGGGTACCGAGCAAGAGTCTCATCCGACTGTCTCGTTTGCCGGACCCGAGCGCATTCAATCAGGAAAAATTAGCAAGGGGGCAGAAAATATCAAAAAGTGTATAAACTTTCAAATGACAATGGCAGCAAAAGCAAGGGTTTCCCTCACGGTTCTGGATCAGGCTCAGAAGGGGTCACTGTAGAGGGCTTGCCTTTACGTTTTTTTTTCGCCTGTTGAGTCCATCGGGGTTGCTGTGGGAAGGGTAGAGTGTCAGATAGCAACGGCGAACCATACCAGTCTGGGATGTCAACTTCTGGGAGTCCAAAAACACGCACAAAGTCCGGATTGTCATCAGGACATGCCACAGAATGAACTTGGTTGTTATGTGTCACCTGTAAAGATAGTGGGAATCCCCATCGGTAACGAATATCAAGTTCCTGGAGCGCTTCAGTTAACGGTTTCAGAGCCCTCCGTGCCTGTAAAGTGGTCCAGGAAACATCTTGGAAGAAAAGTATCACTTGACCGTCCACTTTAATTTCCGAAGTTTTGTGTGCTGCTCTGAGAATTTCTTCTTTCAGTGTAAAATCTTGCAAGCGACAGATAATATCCCGAGGCGCGTCATTTTGTGATCCCCTCGGCCGCAGTGCACGGTGGGCTCTATCTAGGACTAGCAAGTCCTCTCCAGAGTGACCCAGTATATCATTAAACAGACCACGGAGTAGTTCTTTAACATCTTCCTTGCCAGAGTCTGCTTCCGGGTAACCCTTTATGCGCAGATTGTTTCGTCTGCCTCTATTATCAACATCATCCAGGTGTCTATGCAGCGTGGCCAGTTGTTTAGCTTGCGTCAGCATTTGACCATTTAAATGTTCCACATGAGTAAATAACGCGTCTCTGTCCTCTTCCAAGTCCACCACGCGGCCTCCCAATTGCTTCAAATCAAACCCCAGTTCATCAAATTTAGTATTAAAATTGCGCTCCATTTGAGTAAACTGAGCAGCCAAATCTGTTTTGGTCGGCAAACTCTGTAATAAGGCCAGCAGGTCATGTTCCATATCGCTCCCTTTTGGCGCTGAATCTAATCGGGGCGAGGAGGCCTCCTGATCTGAGTCGCCGGGCACCATTTTGGATCCCTTACTGGAGGTCCGCGGCTGAGATGTATCTCCCAAGAACGGTAAAATGGAGGATCGGCGTTGGGTCGCTGCAGTCCCTGAGAGTCCTGGGGTAGCAAGTGTCTTTTTCTGCTGTGCCATGGCTGTTATTTCTGCCCCGAAATGACAATCTGCACTCGGGCCTGGGAACTCAGCACTCACACATCCAGCTCTCTCTGTGTTCTGGCCACGCCCCCCCCCTATATACGGATTTTTATCTCCCAGACACTTGATGACATCCTTTGCATTGTATATGTTTAATCCCTGCAGTGGGCAGGACATTTGATCTTATATCACCCAGTTTTCCTTTGAATTACATTTTTTTTGTATAAAGATACAAGGTAATTTAATTGCAACATTTAGCTGGTAGAATTTTTTGTCCGTAATAGGGATCCTATTTTTGTATTAGTAATGTTTCCATTTGCTTGCCAATAGCAATATTTGTGCAAGTCACTCGCAAGGTTTTCCATAAATGTGTTCACAATTCACAATTTTTACTATGGGCCATATTACATTCCTCGCACATCGGTTTTGCGCGCACGCAAATGCACATTTGCGTAGAACGTCGTATTTCAACGTTCGCGCAAACAAGGCGGGTTATCGTTTAACGCGGATGGACTTGCGCGAGCACGATGAACTGTGCGCGTCCTATACTTAACACTGTGAGTGCAAATGCGTTAAGTGGATGGTATTTCAATAGATGCGCAACTTCCTACGAATGACGTTTGCGCGCATAATTTTAACTTCTTTGAAAACCTGGTGTTAACTGCAAGTCTGAACGTTGTGGCCGAACCAAAATACACCAGCACTAAAAAAAAAAAAATTCAGCACAGTATAGTTACACATTCTACACTTACCCAAACAATAAAATTAATAAATTGTTTAAATAATTTTTTGGCTACAATATATATATGCAGATTGACTTTGACAGGCACAACAACCTAACTTTGGAAAATGGTGGTTCTTAATTCTGATTGGCTAAATCCCGTGGAAAAACTCTGCCCACCGATTTCTGTGCGCAACGTCAATGCGCGCATGATTTTGCCTTTTTATTGTCATTCATTGGACCTCATATGTAAATTTCAGACATTGTAGCTCGGTAGTTTATTTGCAAACAGCGTTTCACTTTTCAAACATTCAAGCGTACTGTTTCTTTTTTTTCTTCACCTCCGTCTGTGGTGACGGCTTTTTGCGGCAGCTGTGCTGCGTGTGATCTGCTCCTGCTTGGGTTTTCCCAGAGTTTTCGGGGGGGTGGTTAATCCAGATGTGTTTGCGGGTTTCGGTGTGCGTTCGCCGTCATTTTGCGGTGTGTTGTCACTGTTGTGCGATGAGCTAATTTTTAACACTTCGGATCATGTTTCAAATAAACGGGATTTGTAGCCACGGTGAATGTTTCATCACCACCGAATGGAAATTGTATGACCAACACACAGTATACCTGAAATAGGCCAGACGGTATGCAAGGGCGCATCATGACACAAGGCCTTGTCATTATCATTCATTCATTGGATGTTCTATGTAAAACCCACACTTTTACTTCTGTATCTTGTTCCACACAGCGTTTCAGTAACGGTCGACCTTTTCGCAAACATCGCAGACATTGGAAATGTGACAGATTTAGTAAAGGCCGATGTTCAATGGGAACTCATGTTCGACTCGAACCGGCAGCCCATCCCTATCTGTAAGTACGTAAGCATTTTAAATGTAATGATATTCCTATGCTTGTAATATCTGTTATCATTGTGAGTTGGTGGATTTGTGCAAATCTCTGTGTGTAGCTGACTCCTCTCACTGTCCAAGACTGTAGGTGCCTCTGAGTGACAAGCTCACCATAACACTATTGTCACCTGCATACTTACACAAGCACGATCATGCAACACATTCACTCACAAATAACTGATGAAGCCAACAACAAGGTTTGATGACTAAACTATTTTTCTTTTATTTTCAATGGCACCATAAAATATTGATTAACAAATAAAAAGAAGATTATCAAAAAATAAAATGGTTATGAAAATAAAACTACAAATTTGTATACTCGGGCGTGTCATCGTCCAGCAATTCGGACAGGTAGCCAGAATATGTGCTGCTGGCAGATGGTTGAGGGCCTGCTTCGTCACATGTTGGTGGTGGCTGCTGTGGATGCAGGATGCAGTCTACAGGTTGCAGCGTCTTGACCCGGAAGTGGATGGTCTGCTTCATATCCATCCTTCGCAGCATGGGCAGGAGCGTTTTGAGGAAGGCCATGTGGTCATCCTCATCTACATGGGTAGCAGGAGCTGCCGCAGGACCTGCCACACCTTCGGCCTCCGCTGCTCCCACCTCAGCCTCCGGTCGGAGCCTCCACCTCTCCCTCTGGCTTAACGCTGGTCCCAACTGCACGGGGCTCCACACCTTTGTCCAGGAACGACAGTAGTGATGCAAATCTATAAGGGTGTGGACACTTGGCACCTGAGCTGGATGGTCCGGCTTGCAACTTCTGCACGTACACACATACACTTACATTTCTTGGGACATAACCTGTACAGGACTCACACTCCAACCACGAAGGGGTTAAAATTCCTTTTTCCTTTTACGCTACGCGTTTCTCGCATTACGAACTACTGTAAATATATATACGTACACCGAGTTACTCTTTATATGCCAGTTTATTCAGTAAACTATATAATTTATAAAATCCACAACGGTGCTGGAGTATATTTATTCCCTAGTGCGGGAAGACTGACCCGAGGTTCAAATTCAGCGGCTCCTCCGGGAGTGAGCGCTACACAGGTATCTTGCAAGTGGTTGCAGTCTGCAAGATCTTCACTTAAATTTTGGGATTGGACGAACAACAGTGGGCAAGGGGCAGGGGCGGATCCAGACACAGGTTTCGGGGGGCATTCTGCCAGTTTTGGCCAGGAGCTGGCGTTGGGTTCACAGTGCTAGGTGGATATATTTGCCCCAGCTCACATGTGTATATATATGTATGTGTTGTCGCCCAGCTCTCACCTCCTCTGCTGGCTGCCAGGCCCGAGAATCTGCTGGCATTCTTCTCTCTATAAGGCAAGCAGATGCTGGCATGCAGTTTGGCCGCTCACTGGGTAACACCAGACTAGTCGCACAGCCGCATTCTCGTGAGATCGCGTGCTGGGCAGGTGGTTACCACCCCAGGTGAGCGACCACGCTGCATGCCAGCATCTGCTCGCCTCGTAGCAAGCAGAGAACGCTGGGCCCAGTGACAGCGATCTTCTCGGGAGGGGGGCCTTTACCCTGTTGCCCCCCCCCCCTGGATCTGCCCCTGGCAAGGTGGTGCAACACATGTTGTTGTGGACAGATATGTATATATTCACTTTTATAATATTCAAAGGTTTAGAAAGAGGCATAGAAAAATGCTAATTTGAGTAGTTTAAGTGGTTAATCAGGATTTAAGAATCAAATGCATATTATTGTTTAACACGCTATCTTAGCCAATTGTTTTGTACGCACATGTAGTTTCTTTTTCCAAGTATCAAGAAGAGAATATTTTGGAACATCTTGGAGAATGTTTTGGAACATCTTGGAACGTCCTGTAACAACGTCCTTGACGGCTAAAGGGACAACCGGAGACGCTGATGTTTTATTTTCTTTAACTGTTATTAAACAAATGTCTGTAATTTCACAATATTAATAACGAATAGAATGTTGGGCAACAGCCTGTTTTTGTTACGTGCGAAGTAGCATAAAGCCTTGTAAATTGTCAATAAAGGTCAGAGCAATCATTGGCTTTGAAGCCACATAGACGTATTCCTTGTCTGTGTGATTTCTTTATGCGCGCATATATCTGATTTCTCCACCGAATTAGAACAGAGACTGGCATCCGAGGAAGGACTCCATTGTCCACTGCAATTTGGCACCTGCGACATGGGGCCCTGGGTTACGCTTTATCCAGTGTGTCACCGACGAGGATTTCCTGGCTGGACCACACCAGAACCGGAGCCTGATCAACTTCGTAACCTCACAGGTAAGATACCTTTTGATATCTTATCGGTGACGTGTTCTGGTTTGTGATCCTACCCCGGGAAGCCCCAGTGTGACACTTGGGAAAAGCATCAAAAGTGGGGTTTTATTTAACTTTGCCCAGGTGCCTGTTATACTGACCCACGAACCGCATGCCAGTTGTCTGCTTGTTTGTACGTATCTGTTCATGGTTCTTTGTATTGACGGCATATTTCCTGATAGAATTTGTATTTTGGTTGTTAATCAGAGAGATTATCGCGAACCTGTGGTAACAAGTGGGGCGTACCTGGTTAGCTATCTCCAGACGGTAACAGGTGATGTGATGCAATAGGCGCATACCTGGTATTAGGACTTTCCTAACAGTAACAGGTGAACACAAGCTTGGTGGTAGGACGCAATATATCTCTGATTGAAGTATAGTTTGATTGACAGTCAGAGGAGTTTTTTGTGGGTACTGGGATAGATGATGCATTAGGCGTATCTATTAGGAACTCACAAGAATATATATATCTAGTAGGAACAGGTGACGCGGTAAAGGAAGCACCTGTAGGATATATATGCTAGCTACACCTTTTTAGCAGGGTCCTATATTTGGAATATAGGGGAGGACGAGACGCTTTATTGTCGTGGTAACAAATAGGACACGATAGATATAGGTCTATCCTCATTTCTGACTGTTGATAACCTACGTGAATTGAAGAGTGACCAGGAAAACAAAGCTAACAATCGAGAATGGGAAATGAACAGAGTAGCCATACTGGTTGGTTGTCACCATGCAAGTTAGTTGAGGAAAGGACAGGCAAGAGAAATGTGACAAACCTAAAGATTTTAGGCAGGATTTGCAGATTAGATAATCCCAGATTACAGGTAGAAGAATGGAAACGTGTTGAAGAATAAGAAAGGAATGTTGATTGATAATGGATTATGGAATGTTGCACAGGCTTGGTATAGGGTTGCAAAAGACATTGAGAATGAGGGTTGGATAGAAACAATACATAAGACGAAAGGAAAAACTAATTACTATTATCTCACTCCAAGTTCTGAGCCTCCTTCCTATGGTGAGGTATCCAAAAAGAAAATAATAACCCCAACCCAAACGACAACTGCCCAAAAACAGCCGACAGGTCTCTACCCTGTTTTATGTATCGATGGGTCGTACTACACCACTCGTCCTGTCATGTCCTCATTAACAGCCACAAGCCAGGTACCGACAATATACCCTATAATGATTCATTTGCCCAATTTAGATACCACTCTCCGCACGATAGACTGTACCGGTGACCCGGGTCAACCATGGTTGGGAATGCGGGCACCTTCCTCCAGTCATTCTTATGACTCAGTAAATCGTACTGATGATTCCCTAACGTCCCACATAGGGTTTTACCTGCAACCACACCCCAGGTCACCCATAGCCAGCCCACACTTTTTCCACCCCAGCAAACCGACACCACGTACCCTTTCTACCAAAACACCCATGACATCCCTCCAACTCCCAAAAACAATGTAGCCTGGACACAGCAGTCAACTCTCAGTATGACGGCAGACACCGTGGAAGGGGAGCCTAGTGGGGAGGGGGGCATCCACCAAGAAACTGTTTTACTTGTGGAGAGTCCAACCATTTCAAACGGGATTGTAAAGCACCCCGCAGGCGACGGCCCCCACCCAAAGCCCAGATGCCACCAATGGCCTTTAACAGGATACTGCCATTGTATCTGATATTTTCCCATGACCCACAATCCCTGGCTTAAGCCTTTCCACCAAGATGATGTCTGGCCATTGAACCAATATATATATATATATTTGTGTATATAATGTGTGTATTTGTTTATATGGATGTATATGTGTAGGTGTATAGAGTATGAGTCAATAAAAAAAAGGTATAAAATAATCGGCGGTTGGACAGGGACGCCTGTTCCGACTCATGTAAATGGATGCAAACAAAATGATGAATTTTTTATAAGTGGGCTGAAAGTTATTTTAAACCAGAATCTGATAATCTATAAGATGCGGATGATAGTTTATGAGTCAATGTGAAAAGAGGTTAGGAAAGCCTATCCTAGATATGGCAACTACAGGTTGCTTGCCAGTAGAGAGCAATAAGAAGAACATGTATGTATGTCAGAGATGTAAAGCACGGTAAGCCAAGACCAAAAGCAGAATAGACAGGTGAGACATGACACCTGCTTTGTTTATGACATGATTCCATGGTTGGTTGTTTGCCAAGAGACTATGCGTTGTTTACTGTAGTAGTGTATATGTGAAGTACAAGACGTACGTATGCGGAATTATTATACTTGTAGATATAATTATTTGTGTATATTAATGGAGTACTGCCCTATTGGTTTATTATTTTAATTAAAAATAGTTTTATATGAAATATTCTCGGGAGAGAGAGGCTACGTATTCTATCAGTATTGCTCTGCAGGACAGAGTGCTACGGAGCCGGGTAGAATTAAGTGTTAAGAAAAAAAGTGAGCTTTAAAATATCCCGTATTATGTTTTTTTATGTGGAGAAGGAAAAAAAAAGAAGGGAAGCAGGACGCAAACAAGAAAGTGAAACTAGAAAGATTAAATTGGTTCCTCTTTTTTTTCCTATGACCGTGAAGATCAGATATTTTAACCCTGCTGAGAGAAAAAAATAAAATAAAAGGGAATATTCAACTCTATGCAGTTTAAACGTGGAGCGGGTTTTTCACTGCTGCAATAGCTTATTTTGGTTTAAAATAGATAAGGTATGCTGTCCGTATCAGAAGATTGCAGGTTTTTATTTTCTAGTTAATTTGGAGGATTTTCTAGTTAATGACGACCCCACAGACGGAGTGTGACCTAGCTAAGTACAAGATGACGCTACTAATGCCAGGAAAGTTTTAACCTCCAATTCTCTAACAACTGAGAATATTAGTTACAACAGTCTAGTGATGCCTGCTGATTCAATATTAATTTGCATAAAACGGAAAGGCGTCAGCAGCCCCGAGTATTGGCACCACATGAGGTTTCTGCCTACCGTCAGGAAAACCCCAGCGCAACTAGCTGTCTTCCGCGAGTCTCCTGCGCCTGCAATATTCCCTCCTGCACCCTGATAATGTCAATCTCACCTGATATCTGGGTCTTAACCCCGCTACTCTCTTTCCTTTTCCTGAGGGGGGTGATTCCGATTGTGATTCTGATTCTGGTAGTGGTAATGCTGTTAACTATGAGGCATTTTCAATCAATTCCCTTCAGCTTCCCCCCTCGCCGACACCCTTTCTGCCAGAAGAAGGAAAAGAAACAAAACAAGCGCAACTACACGCACTCAAACAGGTTGCAGTGCTAAAAGTAAATGCACATGGAAAGTTTAGTACACCAGAAACTGATATTAAATCATTTAGCAGACCAAGCAGCAAGACAGACTCACTCAGACACAGGAAAAGGAACTCGAGCAGCTAGTCACACTACTAGTAACCCAGAACTAAGAAATAAAGTGTGCTTATCTAAGGCACTCTATCCGGCTGTAGTACAATAGGCACATGGGCCCTCACACCTCTCAAATACAATGATGAATGCTCTCATCGGTCTACACAATCTGTCACCTTTCAGAATACTGTTTCCCTCAACAATTGCAATTACAGTCTGACAGCCTAGTAACGAATGTCACAAGTGTTTCAAAAATATTAACTGATATCTATGGTCAGGTGTTCTCTTGCATTCCAGACCCTGAGAGTATCAACGACACTCATCAACTGGTCCCGGGAGACTGGGTACTAGTGAAGAAGTTTCTTCGAAAGAATCCACTTGAGCCCAGATACGACGGTCCCTTCCAGGTCCTCCTCACAACTGCAACTTCAGTAAAATTGGAAGGAAAAGCCACCTGGATCCACGCCTCCCACTGTAAAAAGACCTGTACACCAGAAGCGGACCAGACAACAAAACAACCACGATTGTGTATATCCTTCTCATTTGGGGGGTGGGAATCCAGGGGCACAATGTAGCTGTTCTACTGGGACAGGCAGCTGATGATATGGTACAAGCGGTTATGAGAGCCCAGCTGGAAGCTGCCCTGGGACAACTGACGGACAATGCCCATGTCATGGGCCACGCAATGAATACTACTGCCGCTGAAAACAAACTAACCACTTTCTGGTATAATTCATCTAACACTCGCGTGGTTACATACACCTTTAACTATTGTGATATACACCCATGCCCAGGCCCCCGCTTGCAATGTATCTGGAGAAATGGGATTCCACATGATTATGACATATATATGTGCGTTACCAATTGCTATTGGGGACAGGAATGCGGTAGTTGGGCATCGGTGGGATGGAATACGGGAGTTCCCTGGGGACATAAACCACAGATCTCCTTAGATAAGAAAGATGAAAATGGTAAATCACTTCTCGCTCATATGATGTGGTAACGAACCACCTGGCCGCCCAATAGTATCTGGCAACGATAATCTCACCCAGAATCCCAGTATATTTTTAGACAAAATATTGAGGAACTACGTAGTGAAGCTACCTTCTTACCTGAGAGACACCAAACAGGCACTACAAATTCTAAAAGGAAAAAAGTATCAATGATGATATCTTACTATGCAGCCTAGATGTCGAGTCACTATATTCATGTATTCCACACCATCTTGGACTCAATCACATTAGACTATTCCTTGAAAGGGATGACTCATTGAGTTGTCTGCATACCGACTTTTTGGTGAATCTGTCAAATTTTGGGTTGACTCACAATTACTTTTTGTTTAAAGGCCAGTACTTTCATCAATTGAGAAGTATGGCAATGGGTTCTTCGATGGCACCATCATATGCCAACTTGTATCTAGGAATATGGGAGGAAAATTGTAAGACCAATGATGTATTAAAACCCTATATCAATAAAATCGATTTGTGGTTAAGATACATCGATGATGTACTATTGTTTTGGAAGGGAACTGAAGAGGAATTTTTACAATTTGTGTCTCTTCTTAATGACAATGATTACAATTTAAAATTCACTTATGAGGTACAGCAAAATAGCATTTCCTTTCTGGATATCAAAATTTCAAAAACCGACGGGGGCACTTTATCGACAACTCTGTTCAAAAAGGAAACAGCAACAAATAATCTATTGCATTGGCAGAGTTTTCATCCCTCCACTCTAAAAAGAGGCATTCCGGTGGGTCAATATTTGAGATTGAGGCGAATTTGTTCCTCGGATGAGGAATTCATGATTAAAGCCAAAAACCTTAGAAGTGACTTTCGAGAAAAAGGCTATCCAACCAGACATCTGAAGAAGGCATTTCAACGGGCCATGTCGATGTCCCGTGATAGCCTGTTGTCAGACCCTAAACCGAAAAATAATAATCTGATAAGATGTATTGGGACCTATGACAGAGGATGGAACCAGATCCATTCCATTCTTGATAGGTTCTGGCCTCTATTGACTATGGATCCTCATTTATCAGATAAATTAATGGATAAACCTTCTGTCACAGCTAGATGAAGTAGAAATCTGAGAGATAGATTGGTCCACAGTCATCACAATACTATTATAAATAAAAGACCATCTACGTGGCTATCTGAGAATTTGCACGGTACGTACCAATGTGGTCATTGTGTCGCTTGCAAACACATCTTAAAAAATTCCAAAAAAGTCAGACTCACGAAAAATATAGGAATATGAGATCAAGACATTCTTTAACTGTAATTCCTCTGGTTTAGTGTATCTGGCCACCTGTGAATGTGGCAAAATGTATGTAGGCAAAACACTCCGTCCTTTTAAGAGAAGGATCATGGAACACATACATTCTATTAAACGAACCCAAGAGACTCCCATCTCTCGTCATCTAGCACAATGTCATGGTAACAACGCCATGGTTTTGAAGTTTTGTGGATTAGAACTTGTTGTTCCATCACCTAGAAAAGGCGATTTTGATCGTAAGCTCCGGCAGAAGGAATGTTGTTGGATCTACAAAATTATCTCTGTGAGACTTAAATGAAGGTTTCTCGTATACTCCATTTTTATAAATCATGTAATTGTTTACACCGATGAGTAAGGGTCTATGTATTCAATATTTCTCTATAATGGCACATTACTTATTTGGTTTTCAGCGCAAGCCCAATTTGCCCAACTGACTATGGTCAGCGATTGGTTTAATATAGGATATTCTCAATACCACTATACATATAGGCAGCCAACCACATTGGATGAGGGATTCAATGGCTCCAAAACCTGATTTAAAACTATCGAGGTATAAGCTTGCCTTATTACATTATAATGGCACAATTTTGAAGGCATTTCAGGACCAAATCAGCCAGAACCTTCTGTGCGCTATATATGATCTTGCGGGCAAATTATATCTGTATACTGCATTTCAGCTGGTCATAAATTATGTTGTAATTACTATTCAACGACCAGCCTCTATTATGTTGTCATTAACCTTCATTGAGGAGATACACTTTGGCAGGATACTGTGACCAACTACCAACGATCTATAGCATTGACTAATGGACACATTATTTCCTCGTGTGGCCATATTCTATTAAGATGACCTTATGAATTTGGTATTTCAGCCTCTTTTGATCGTTAAAGGGAAGGCTTAGATCATGCTTTTACACAACCTGAGACCGAATTGTGGCAATAGGTGTAAAAAATCCTTCAACTAAAGATCCGTTGCGGTAGTACAACCATTGGATGGTGATTTTTGTCGTTCCTCCTCCTACTAGTACGAGTATGGCTGGCTGCTGAAGAATTTACGCTAATGCCTATTCATAGGTCAGATTGTGCCTGCACGGTGACACGTGGTTATCCATTCATGCGATTGGTCCCAGGTTGTCACGTTGGTCCATTTACATGGTTTTCTTGATAGAAGGGACACGGGAGTATCCTGCTGGAACCGATTGGTTAATCCTAGATGAGACGTGGAATAAAAAAGAGGGAGGTACATACAGCAGTACCAACAGTTTTTTTGCTCCAGATGAAGCCGACGTGCAGCCGGCGAAACATATGTTGAGCTAATGTACAACTTTGATTTTAAGTTGTGAGTGTGGTGTTGCATCTGTAGGGTCAGGACAGAATCTTTGAGTATGAGCTCTATCAGCTTAGGGCCAGTTTTGGCGTGCTTATTGTGAATGGTTTTTCGCTGATTGCAATTCCGGCGCAATTATTCCCTTGACTGTGAGATTCCACTTAGTAGAGGTAATACTATCATTGTGATTTCTATTCATACTACTCGTTTGCACAGCCTTAATATACTTGCTATATCTCCAATACACCCTATGATGCCTGTTGTTTATATATGTTTTTAATTCAGTTTCTGGGAGTGTCTATTATTGATTTAATAAAAGGTAATAATTTATTTTCTAGCCACTCCTCTATCATCAGTTGACAGTCTCATTTGAGCGGTTAGGTCAGGTTTAATCCTGTTTGAGGGTGTGCTGTCCTTACTCTAATTTTAGGGACAGGTGATTGTCCATTGGAGGGACCCAACTCTTACGGGGGTTCCCCCCTTTTTTCTTTGGATTTGTCCTAGTTTACTATAGTCTCCGAGGCCATTAAAAGGACCTTCTCAGTGCAGGTTGTTTTGTCTGTCTTGTTTATCCCATGCCCTTCATATTTATATTTATCTGTTAATTCTTTGTGAGGGTTTTCTTAGAAGTTTTCCCAGCATCGGGATTCCTGTAGTTTTCTCCTGGTCGTCCTGTTCCATGTGTCACTGTCTGGTTCCTGTATCATCCTGAAGTGGTGTTCAGGTCCTGTTTCGCCAAGTCTGTCAGTTTGTTGAATGCACTGCAGCCTGCATAATTCATCTACTGTCATTGTTTGTGTTTCTGAGCTTGTCCTGGGTTATCTGTCGGTCTTGAAACCTTCAGAGCTTAGTGGCAATTCAGTCCTACTTTTGTGCTCCTTGCTTTTGGAGAAACAAGTCTGTTTTATTGATCTGTCCAGTCAGTAGCTCACCTGCCTTAAGGGCTACACTCCATGTTCCAAGCCACCACGATGGCCCAAGAGAGGGCCAACCGTTACATTACAAACCGTCCATCCAAGCCTGTAGGTGAGTTTACTGTGATTAATTCTGTGCTCCAAATGTTGCTTGATTTGCTTATGGAGCTGAAGAGGTTAATGCTGTCTCTCAGTGTGCTTAATTATGCGGTTCCTCCCAGCAGAGTCTCTGGGGAACCTCCCATGTCTGAAAAAGTGAGACGTAGGTTGTTTAACCTGTGCTATTACTGCAGTTCACCCCAGCATAAAATATGTTGCTGTCCAGTAAAGCCCAGATCCAGCATGTCCTGTTCTCAAGGTGAGACCCTGGCATCCATGTCATGCAGCTGTAGTGCTGATCCTAATGCTAATGCTGGGACCTCTGTTTCTGTGCATTGCAAGGGTGGTGCAGTTACCACAAGTGGCCAGGGTGGCGCTGTTGCTACAGGTACACAGTTTAAATGTGAAACTGTATGTTCTGCACATTGTAGCGTGCCCATTTTGCCCACGTCCCACAGTGGAGCCACTGACTTGCAACCCCAAGTATCTACTGCTCTGTCTGTGCCAAACAGCAAAGCAACTGTGCCTATGACCCACAGTGGAGCTTCTATTTTTGGTAACAAGCCAGGCCTGTTGGCTGTGTGCCTTCCATGACCCATGTTGGCTGTGTGCCATCCACGATGTCCGTTCCTGGCGGGATGCCAGTTTTGTTTCAGTCTGCTGATGTCTCTGAGTCTCCTGTATCTGACTGTCTTGTGCACCAAGAGACTGGCTATAAACCAGAGCACCCTACGACTGGCTATAAGCCGGGGTGTTCAGAGTCTGGCGAGGTGCCAGGGACCCTTGAATGTGGCTATAAGCCAAGGGATCCCCCGTCGGTCAGTTTTCAACCCAGCAGTGAGACCTTAAGAGCCCTTCACGCCTGTTGTGGGCCAAGAGCCCTTCACGCCTGTTGTGGGCCAAGAGCCCTTCACGCCTGTTGTGGGCCAAGAGCCCTTCCTGCCTGTTGTGGGCAATGAGCCCTTCCTGCCTGTTGTGGGCAATGAGCCCTTCCTGCCTGTTGTGGGCAATGAGCCCTTCCTGCCTGTTGTGGGCAATGAGCCCTTCCTGTCTGCTGACGAGGCAGCCGTGCCCATGTTGAGCTTCGAGGAAGCTGTGTTCACATCTGTTTTGGGCCAGGTGCCCTTTATGTCTGATACAGACAAGACTGGCGATATGCCAACCCTGTCCCATGTGGGCGAAAAGCCCCTCATGTCAGCCTCTGATGGCACGCTGCCAGGTGTTTGTTTCCGGTTATTTGCCAGTCCTGCCAGTTACTGGAGATGATCCAAGTATGATACTGGCAAAGAATCAGCCTGATTTCTGTCAAGGGCTGTAGTCACTGTGCCGAAGTCCCATAGTGAATCTAGTAATACCAGGCTTCATTCTATGTCTAAGGAAGCCTGGCACAATGATGGAGCTACATCCAAGTTAACCGGTACTACCATCTCAGATTCTAGCCCTGTACCTGAGGGTTATATACGATCCCCATGTGGGATGTTGTTCCGTGAGGCACACTGGGCCATGATCAAGAAAGACCCTAATGCTTTGAGGTGTTTTGAGGAGGATTCCGATGATTCGGAAGGTCCACAATATACTCCTCCAGGTGAAATGTGTAACACTGGTGAGGTGCCAGTTGTACCATGTACTGGCAATGTCCTCTGTTCCAACGGTGGGTCGGTCATGCCAGATACAGGCGAGTTGTCAAGTCTGTCCATGCCGAGCTACGAGCCCGCTGTACCATTGCCGAGCTACGAGCCAGCTGTGCCAATGCCGAGCTACGAGCCAGCTGTGCCAATGCCGAGCTACGAGCCAGCTGTGCCAATGCCAAGCTACGAGCCAGCTTTGCCAGTGCTGAGCTACGAGCCAGCTTCACCCATGTTATGCAAGACCACCGTGGCCACGTTTTGTTATGAGGCCGAAGTGCCTGTATCTACACATGAGACCTTCATGTCTGGTTCTACTAGCGAGCTGCTAGTCATGCCAATGCCGACCCACGAGACAGTTACGCCCGTGTTGTGTGTACCAGCTGTGCCAATGTCCTGCTGCGAGACCACTGTGCCCTTGTCCCACAGTGGGTCCAGTGCTCCTACCGTTGTCATGCCTAGTGTGGGCACTGAGCCCTTCATGCCACGTGTGGGTGCTGGGCTCTTCATGTATAATTCGGGCAATGTGCCCCTAATGTCTGTTTTTGGCGATATGTCAAGTTTGTCCCAGGTGGGTGATAAGCTCTTAAGGTCTGGTTCGGGCCAAGAGCTTCTTATGTCTGCTATTAAAAAAATATACGTATCTGGCGGCGCGATAACAATCGCTATGGATAGTCTGGATGCTCTCTTATAGTGATACGTCCATAAAAACGTGTGGAAAGAAGCAAGAGAATACAATGGTGCAGTACATAATGGACAGTGAGGGATATATAAAATGACACGTGTCCCACTCACAAATGTAGAGCCACAACACTGGCTCTGAGTGTGTCAAGGCAGTCGGGTCCTTTTCTTCTGTAGATATAGAAAGGTGACCCACACCTTTCTAAGCAGAAGGGATCTTCTTACAGTCGTGATACGTACATGGGGATGAAAGGGAGAAAGATTTCTTTGTGCAGATCTGATAACAATGACATGAGTGTATATAGATGGAAATTCACTCACATTTGGTAGAGCTTAGAAACCAAGCTCTAGGATAAAACGCCTGTGGACTTGTTAAAGGTCAAGCCCATAGAAACCTTGGACTCCAAAGAACGCCGGGGACTGGTACAGGTTTTAAAAAGAAATAAAATTTATTAAAACGAACATAAAATAAACGGGACCTGACGCAGCAGGTAACCCGAAAGAGAACCTGTTGCAACAGGTGTAACAGTACGTGTTTCGCCACGCTATGTGGCTTCCTCAGCTGAAAGCTGAAACCAGCTGAGGAAGCCACATAGCGTGGCGAAACGCGTACTGGTATACCTGTTTTTATTTTTGTTTTTATGGACGTATCACTATAAGAGAGCATCCAGACTATCCATAGTGATTGTTATCACGCCACCAGATACGTATATTTTTTTAATATCTGCACTTTGGTTTGGGGGAAACCACTGCTTGCTGGCTGGCTTTGGGAAGTTGGTTGTTGTACAGGCGGGGGCGCCTACCACTTTGGTTTTTGGCCTCTTATGTCTGCCCCTACTATAGCTATATCAGGTGGGGTTGTCACCAGTTCTAGATCTCGGTCCAGGAGAAGACGAAAAAAGGGGGTCAACTCTAACCATTCCAGCTCCGAGGATGCCACAATTCGCTATGGGTCCGAGGATGCCACGATTCACCCTGGATCCAGTAATGCCACGCTCCGATCTAGTTCTGAGGATGCCTTACTTCGCACTTGTCTTGAGGAAATCCAGCAAGATGGTGGCTTGACTGGTACGTTGATTCCCAAGATTAGTCGTGTTCCTAAGGGGTATATGCGAACACCTTCTGGCTCATTGTTACGCGAGATGCACTGGGTAGTGCTCCAGAAGTACCCTAACATATTGCGACGGTTCCTGGAGGAGTCTGATGATGAGCGAATATACAATACTGATGGATATCTGTTGTGACTAATTTTCATGTTTTGTTTTCCTGACACCAGCTGTCATGTTTTTGTCTAGGGTGCCCAGGGGGTCACCCGTACAGGAGGGGGTCATGTTACGTCTTGACCCTGCCCCCTAGTGGTGAAGGGTCTTATGTCTGTTTATTCCCTGTGGTCTGTTTGGTCGTGCTGTTTGGGGCTGTTCTGGGGTTCTGCTGTGATCTCCTGGTCTGGGGTCACATGGCCCAATCACACAGACCCACTCCACTATAAATATCCCAGCAGCACAGAGCCTCATTGACGGTTTGTGGAGTTTGATGGTGGTTGTGTCCTGTTAGTTCTGTGTTGCTGCATAGCATTCTTGTTCTAGTGCATTCTGGTTTTGACCTCGGCTGTGTTTCCTGACGATACTGTTCTGCTGACTCCTGGTACTCTGTATGCTGATCTGTTGCCAACCTTTCAAAGAACGTGGTTACCCTGCATCCCTCCTGCAACATGAACTTCATAGGGCCGAGAGTCTTGACAGGACCACTCTTATTTCGGGGAGAACACCTAAACATCGTCAGAGAACACGGATTCCGTTTATTAGTAAATATAGTCAAGTTAGCGGACGCATTAATAATGTGATTAGGAGACACTGGGGCATCTTACATAGAGCCTATAAAGAGATTGCATTCTTTCATGATCCCCCTATCTTTGCCTATAAACGTAATCGTAACCTCAGAGACTACTTGATTAAAGCCGATATTGGTCCCTCGAAAGGGAAACAACAAAAATTTCTAGGTACCCCCAGAATGGGCACATTTCCATGTCTGGGTTGTTCTTCGTGCAATGCAGTCATTAAAGGAGATTTTTTACTGCATCCCCATACGGGTGAAAAAATTTGGATTCGGGATTTTTATACATGTGAATCATCTTTTGTGGTTTATGCTTTGAAGTGCCCTTGTGGCCTATTATATGTGGGTGAAACCACGACCAAAATGAAAGAACGTCTGTCTAAACATAAGTCCACCATCAGGACGGGCCGCATTGATTTGCCGGTACCCGAACATTTCTTGGAACATACACATAGTATTGCGCAACTTAGGTTTCAGATTATAGACCATGTCCCCGTCTTGCGTCGAGGAGGAGATAGAGTCAATTTGTTAAAACAAAAAGAAAAACGTTGGATTCACAGGCTAGATACATTATGGCCTAGGGGCCTTAACAGAGAATTTAATCTCCACCATTGTTATTAGTAAATTGTGGACCCCACGCAGAGTATATGGACTTTCCTTTATATTGCTGTTCTATGAGGCTGTTTAGCCATGTTGCCGTCTATTCTCTGTATTTATTTGCTAGGAATTTCTACTTCGGTGTGCTGTATTTTCATGCGGTAGAGTATGAGCTCTGTTCATGTGTCTATATGCTCACCTCTATTGTATTGATTGTTTTTATATTGTTTTCTTTTTGTTTTTCTGTACATTATTATTGCATATACATATTCCGGGAACTACTACTCGTTGTTTAGAATGGACAATGTTTTACACCTGGTGATTAATGAGAAAGGATGTGGGATTGGCCTGCATGGGTTTAAAAGAGAAGAGTCTTGTTCAGATCTTTATGTATGATTAAGGCCGCTTGAGGCCGAAACGTCACGACGATTTTTTGTTCCTTGGGGTTTTTTCTCCAATAAATTATTTGTTCTAGCAGCCTGAGACCCGTTTTCTTTGAAGTACTGTTGCCAACCTTGCCTGAACGACCATTCTTCTATGTTTCATGTTTCATGTATTTTGTTTGTCCTAGTTTAGTATAGTCTCCGAGGCCATTAAAAGGACCTCCTCAGTGCAGGTTGTTTTGTCTGTCTTGTTTATCCCTTGCCCTTCATATTTATATTTATCTGTTAATTCTTTGTGAGGGTTTTTTTAGAAGTGTTCTCAGCATAGGGATTCCTGTAGTTTTCTCCTGGTCCTCCTGTTCCATGCGTCACTGTCTGGTTCCTGTATCATCCTGAAGTGGTGTTCAGGTCCTGTTTCGCCAAGTCTGTCAGTTTGTTGACTGCACTGCAGCCTGCATAATTCATCTACTGTCATTGTTTGTCTTTCTGAGGGTGTCCTGGGTTATCTGTCGGTCTTGAAACCTTCAGAGCTTAGTGGCAATTCAGTCCTACTTTTGTGCTCCTTGCTTTTGGAGAAACAAGTTTGTTTTATTGATCTGTCCAGTCAGTAGCTCACCTGCCTTAAGGGCTACACTCCATGTTCCAAGCCACCACGATGGCCCAAGAGAGGGCCAACCGTTACAATCTCACTCTCACTGCGCTCTTCCCCTCTGGTGGACTGTTGGAGGGCGCTTCACCCCTCTGACAAAGACTTCTCCTTCTATGCACACACTACTGCCTCTTACTCCTACATTGACTATATATTCCTTCCCTTCTACCATCTTCACTTCCTCCTTTCCGTGACTATTGGAAATATCACCTTGTCCGACCACGCCCCTGTCATCGCCACTTTTCTGTCTCCCACTTTTCGTCCCACCACTGCGAATTGGCACCTAAATGACGCTCATCTAGCAGACACTACGCTGTTGGCGGACAGTAGATTAGTTTTGGAACGCTTTTTTGAGGATAATGTGACCCGGAAATTTCCCTGACCACGGTGTGGGAGGCTCACAAATGCGTAATGAGGGGGCATTACATCAGTGTGGATTCAGCGCTTTAAAAAATGAAGGGAAGCTGAGATCTTAGACCCTCTCTCTAAAATTGATACTTTAGAGTTCCAACACAAATGCACTGCTCTTCTTTCCTCATTGATGGACCTCCGACGTTCCTGGCCGACATAATGCGCACTAAACACCATAGGGCTCTACGGCGCTCCCAGGCGTATTTTCATGTCCATGGCAATAAAAGTGGGCGCATTCTGGCCAGACAACTGGCCAGGAAGCGAACTGCTACCTACATCCCTAGTATTAGGAACAAGAAGGGAGATCTGCAACACCTTCCCCAACACATTATGCAGTACATCACGGACTATTACAAGTCCCTATATACTGTTCCCTTCTGAAGCGGCCCGTGCACAGCTGCGACAGGACATTGACAGTTACCTCACCCGCTTCCTTAAAAGGAAGGTCTCCTCGGCCGCTGCGGAGCTCTTAGATGAGCCCCTAACCGAGGAGGAGCTGCGCCTCGCTATCAAATCGACGCAAGCGGGTAAATGCCGATGGATTTTCGACCCACTATTATAAAAATTTTGTTGATGTCCTCATTTCCTACGGGCCTTTAACTCCCTTTCGGACAAGAAACTACTTCCCCCGCAATCCCTGATGTCCAATATAATCTTGATACCTAAAGAGGGAAATGACAAGGAATACTGCACGAGCTATAGACCAATATCCCTCCTTAATTGTGATGTTAAATTGTTTGCCAAAATTTTAGCGACCCGCCTTAATTCGGATATCCCATCTCTGATACATCTGGATCAGGTGGGATTTGTGCCACACAGGGAGGCCGGGGACAACACGATCTGCACTCTACATCTTATTCACGCATAAGGTCTGTCGGGTATATTGGAAGGGAAAAATTCAAATGGATGCCTGTAGCCATCATGTTTTTAAATAGAAAGTCTTTTCTTTTTCAATTTCCCCTAGTTTTAGAAATGAACAGAGATTTTTTTTAAAATAGTTCACAGCTAGGTGAAATCTAAATTGTTTTTAGAAATACCAGACATAAGGGAACCTTAAAATGTCTTTGTGTGATATAATGCTAAAGCTAAGTGCCAGACATGTCACATTTAAATTTATTGACTTGTTTTAAGTCTTTAAAACAAAAAGATATTTTGTCTTTGGGTACAGAAAAAATAAAAGTTAACATTTTTGAAATGTATGATTTATATTCACGAAATAGATTTTTATAATCAAGGTATATTTTATTATATTTACAGTAGAAAATAGATGCTCCAATTTATATTGTAGAGAGTATAATTGGTAAATAGATAATTACTGAAGAAGAGATTTTGTGATTTTAACAGAGAAAGGAATTCAACTGATAAAGAGACCCAGTAAAATTTTGAGAGGAGTAAGGAAATAAATTTTATTGTGGCATGAGAGACTCAAAGTCTACACTGAGAGAAGAGGGTTTTTGTAAGTCAAATTGACCTCTGACATGAGATAAGGTATATAAAAATTAAATGGTGGAATTAATTAAGAAGTGCAATACTGCCCTCTAGAGGATAGTAAATATTATATTTAATATAATAAATAGATTGCCAGTGACGTCAAATTGACTATAATTGGAGATACGACAATGCAGTCAGCCATTCCAGGACATGAGGCATTCAGAGACTTACACAGAAGGCTAGCAGACCATCCCAGGACAATGCACTCAAGATTTCACACCAAATCTCTAACTCACACCAAATCTCTAACTCCCATTCATTGATTATCTGATATTGATAATTTTCACATATTCCAAAAACAATATTACATAAAGAATATTCCAAGGCAGTAACTAATTTAATCCAGATTGGAGGTAATGTATGAAAGCTATTTTGATTCAGATTAATGTAATTATATATATATCGGAGTATTTCTTTCAACAGATAGTATCTGAGAAATCTCAGTCTGTTAGATCCAGAATCTAAAATATTTCTATTCTGCAGATAGAGATATGAAGAAGAATTGGATATAAGGATTTATCCTAAAGGAACTGTTGTAAAGATTGATATACCGATATATATATATATATTGAATTTGGAAATTACTGTGATTGAAATTAATAAGCAATGAATTATATAACTACAAAATAAAAAGCAGAAGATTAGAAGTTTAATTCTTGATATTAGGGGAGGATTCACTAAATAAGTTTTTATTACTTATCATTCTAAAATAGAATAAGTGATAGCTCATCTTTTGTTGATCCATGTAGTATAGAGAGATACATATATCTCTACAAGATCTAGCTTGTTAAACATTGGTTTGCTGGGAAATATATGTTAAATTTTCATAAAGCAGAAATGTTTATTAACCATTTGTGTATAGTTACTAACTGATAAGATAAATGATATTAATGATATATGCAGTTACTAACAGGAGATACAGTCAGGTCCAGAAATATTGGGACGTCGATACAATTCTAACATCTTTGGCTCTATACACCACCACAATGGAGTTGGAATGAAACAAACACAATGTGCTTTAACTTCAGACTGTCAGCTTTAATTTGAGGGTATGTAAAACAAACTCAGTTGAACGGTGTAGGACTTACAGCAGTTTGCAGATGTGCCTCCCACTTTTTAAGGGACCAAAAGTAATGGGACAGAATAATAATCATAAATCAAACTTTCCCTTCTTAATACTTGGTTGCAAATCCTTTGCAGTCAATCACAGCCTGAAGTCTGGAACGCATAGACATCACCAGATGCTGGGTTTCATCCCTGGTGATGCTCTGCCAGGCCTCTACTGCAACGGTCTTCAGTTCCTGCTTGTTCTTGGGGCATTTTCCCTTCAGTTTTGTCTTCAGCAAGTGAAATGCATGCTCAATGGGATTCAGGTCAGGTGATTGACTTGGCCATTGCATAACATTCCACTTCTGTCCCTTCAAAAACGCTTTGGTTGCTTTTGCAGTATGCTTTGGGTCATTGTGAGTATAGTTACTAACTGATAAGATAAATGATATTAATCATATATGCAGTTACTAACAGGAGATACATATATTGTGAAGCTAGTTTTTATGTGCTGATGGATTTTGTGGTTTATAAATTTTTGTTTATGAAAGGAGATTTCCAATTTTTTTTTTGTATACGTAATAAATATATATATTTTTATCCGATTATTGATTAGTGTATTCTTCAAAGCAAAACACAGACAATTAAAAGAATTTAGGAGAATTTCTAGGAAATAGTGTCTCGTATAAGTTTCTTATTGAATATAATCCCTGACATATTGGAGGCCAGCTGTTGAGATAAGTCCAATATCTGACAGGTCCCGGGAGGTCTATTGCTCCTGTCTACAGATGCCGAAAAGGCGTTCGACAGGATAGGGTGGGATTTTCTTTTCGCTACGCCATCTTGGGTGGGGTCCCTCCCTTTGCTCATGGATCCAAGCTCTGTATAGCGGCCCTTCGGTTAGGGTGTGTGTCAACGGCGTTTTCACGGACAGTTTTCCCATTTGTAATGGTACACGACAGGGCTGCCCCCTCTCACCCCTGCTCTTTGTTCTATCCCTCGAACCATTTTTAGAAGCCGTCTGCCAGCACCCGGACATTTCCGGCATCACACTGGGGCGTGACTCTCACAAGGTTGCCGTGTATGCGGACAACCTCCTTTTTTTCATCTAACCCTCTGATATCCCTAACATTTTAGCGGCTTTTGAGGAATACCACTCATTGGCCAATTTTAAGATACATTTTTGAAAGCCCTCTATACTGAATGTCTCGGTCCCTTCACACCGGGTGATCTCTATATGCCCTACCCTTCCCTTCCTCTGGGCAGGTTCCCAGCTGAAATATTTGGGGGTTTGGTTGACAGTGGATAGCAACTGCTTATATGATCTAAATTTTTCACCAGTGCTTATTGCTGTCCGCCGAGACCTCAAGGCCTGGGACCTCCCACATATTTCCTGGCTGGGGAGGGTCTCGGTTATTAAAATGAACATCTTGCCCCGTCTCCTGTATCTGTTCCAGATGCTCCCTATTGCTATTCCTCGCTCTTTCTTTGCTTCTCTTCGCTCTCTACTGTCCTACTACATTTGGAGACGTGCACGACCGCGCATTCGATTCGACATACTGACACGTTCCAGGACTCAGGGGAGTTTGGGTGTCCCAGACTTCTTTCGTTATTATACCTCATGTCACTGCGGGCTGCAGAAAGGACGAGGGAGGGGGTGGTGAAGAGGTGGAAGTCGGTAGAACAAGCACTGGTGGGGGTCCCGTTGGCGGTCTTGCCTTGGGTTCCTAGACCACTGGGCCTCCGTCTGACACGGCCATCTCCGTACACACGGGTGTCATGGAACTGACATAGCGCTCCCCGCGTCAAACCCCAAGACTTTTATTTCTCATGGCGAAAACCCCAAAAGACATAGGCAATTGCCTTGGGAAAGACTTTATGTTCATTTATATAGTGTGATTTTAAATATATTGTACATTGCCTGGTTTTAGTTTAAATGTAGTGTAAATTGCGTAGCTTTAGTTTTAAATATACTTACATATCTTTAGGTAAATGTGTTTTGTGTAGCCAGTAAACAAGCTTGAGTAGTGTGTGATTTATGCAAAAGGGCTTTTCCCCTTATCCGGCTGGATGTTTGATTCAAGAAGTCTGGGATAGTGTTTGTCTTTAATCTGATGTGTTAGAACAATAGATTATGTAAATGTTGTGTGAGCTACACTTTGTTCTACTGTCTTGTTCTACCGACTTCCACCTCTTCGCCACCCCCTCCCTCATCCATTTGTCGGGTATATTACAGAAAGGAAAAATTAAAATGGATGTCTGTAGCCATTTTGTTTTTAAAGACAGTTTTTTTCTTTCAATTTTCCCTAGGTTTAGAAATGAACAAGATTTTTTTTACAGAGTTCATTCCTGGGTGAAGTCTTTTATATTTTTTTAAGAAGTGCCAGACATGAAGGAACCTAGAATGTTTTTGTGTGATAATGCTAGAGTTAAGTGCTAAGACGTGTCATAATTAAATTTATTGGTTTGTCTTAAATTTTTAAAACAAAAGATATTTGTCTTTTGGTATAGGAATAAGAGTTAATATCTCTGTAATATAGATTTAGATTCACAAAATATATGTTTATAATCAAGGTATATTTTATTATATTTACAGTAGGAAATATGTATACTCCAATAAATATTGTAGAAAGTATATAATTGGTAAATAATAAAAATTACTAAAGAATAGATTCTGTTGAGTTAACCAGAGAAGAATTCAGCTGATAGGACTCAGTAAGTAATTTTAAAAGGGATATAAATTTGGTATGACAGAGACACAGTGTTTAGTGACTGAGAGAGAGGTTCTTTGTTACGTCAGATTGAACTTTGACCCGAGATATGAATATTAAAAAGAAATAGTGGAATTAATTAAGAAGTGCAATACTGCCCTCTAGAGGATAGTAAATATTAGATTTGATGTACCAATAATATTGCTAGTGACGTCAAATTGACTATAATAAGCGGCAATGTTGGTTGCAAATCAGTCCGAGATTCCAGCATTCAGACTCACACTGCAATGCATTACACATGACCCTCTGAGAGTCCAAGATTCCAACACTCAGACTCACACCACGATGCAGGCAGATCCCAAGACATGATGCAATCAAGATTCTCACCAAATCTCTGACTCTCACCAAATCTCTAACTCACATGCATTGATTATCTGATATCGATAATCTTCACACATTCCAAAAATATTACATCAGGAATTCCAAGGCAGACTTATCAAAATCCAAATTGGACAGGTAATGTATGAAATTAAGGAAATAATGTAATTATATATGTTTGTAGATATTTTTGCAACGTAGACGGAGATTTCTCAGATACTGGCTAACTCCAAAAATTCTAATCTAAATATTTCTATTCTGCAGATAGAAATATGAAGAAGTGGATATAAGGATTTATTCCTAAAAGAAATGTTGTAAGATTGATACCAATATATATTGAATTTGGAAATTACTGTGATTAAAATTATTAAGCAAGGAATTATATAACTACAAAATAAAAACCAAAAGATTAGAAGTTTAATTCTCGAGATTAGGGGAGGATTCACTAAATAAGTTTTTATTACTTATCATTAAATTAGCTCATCTTTTGTTGATCCATGTAGTATAGAGATATATATATCTCTATAAGAGCTGGCTGGTTAAACATTGTTTGCTGGGAAATGCATGTTGTATTAAGCAGAAATGTTTATTAACCATTTGTGTATTAGTTACTAACTGATAAGGTAAATGATATTAATCATATATGCAGTTACTAACAGGAGATACATATATTGTGAAGCTAGATTTTATATGCTGATGGATTGTGGTTTATAAATCTTTGTCTATGATATGAGATTTGAAACTTTTTTGTATACGTAATAAATATATATATATTTTTATCCGATTATTGATTATTGTGTATTTTTCAAAGCAAAACATAGACAATTAAAAGAATTTAGGAGAATTCCTAGGAAATATAAACGATTCATATTTGTGTCTCGTATAAATTTCTTATGAAATAATAATCCCTGATATATTGGAGGCAACTGCCGAGATAGGTCCAGTAAGTCCAATATAGACCTATTGGAGGCTTGGCTGAGAAGTCCAATATATATAACGTGTTGTATTCACGTGCAGAGGTTATATCCAACACATTCTGCAGCCCGCAGTGACATGAGGTATAATAACGAAAGAAGTCTGGAAAGAATGTTTATTGTAAATATCTGACATAATGTAATTAGAGACTTTAGGTACATGTTCACCATTTGGTATGCAAATTATAACTGAAGAGGACCTGAAGGAAACATGCAGTGGTCTTGGACCAACCAATCAGAACTGTTGGGGTGGGCGGGAAGTGAATGTGCATTGCTGTATTTTGTATAAATATCCGGTGAAATCTTCCATAAAGAGAGAGAATCCTGTGTGAACATACAGCTTGTCTGGTGTCTCATTCAGGGTACCCACTATCACCCTCAGAAGGCACAGAGCGGCCCTCTGGAAATTCCTAACGGCTCCAGGGCGGAGAATCAGAAGCAGGCGGGTCCTCACTGTTCTGGACTTTTCTGGTGTTTTTAGCACGATTTTCGTGCTGATCTCGGTCTTCTCTGGGTTTTGTGGTTACTGATAACCTAGGGAGGTGTACTTGACCGTCGGTGACTTTGTACAGTTACTGGACACGGAACCTGTGCCCCCATCAATATTTGCGGCCTAAAAGACGGTGACCATATTGAGACCTGCGCAGCTTCCTAACAACGACCTGCCTGATTTACCAGAAGGAGAGGCACGATGGGAAGAAAATCGGAAAGACGCCCGGTAAGACCGAGGGCTCCCTTCAGACGGACATTAGGGAATCGATGATTAGAGGCCTGAGGAGCCGAAGCGAGGAACCACCCTCGAGACCAGACCTTGGCCTGCTAGGGGTGGAGTCCCGGCCTCTCTCCCAGGTTGGGGATGAGGGGTCGGAGACCTGACTCACGACCGGGAGTGGAACACTGCGGAGGACTTGCATTCTCCTCCACACTTGGCGGTAGAATCGCTGGCTGGGCCTATTCTCGCTCCTGGACTCCCACCTGTGCTGTCCCCTCAGGCCGATAACACAGACGATTCTCGCCCCTCTACCAGAGGTGACGTCTGCCGTATTCTAGATGAGATGCGGGCCCTTTGGAGAGCAGACCTCCAAGAGGTGATGGGCAAAGTAGCTACCTTGCAGACCTCAGTGGAGACGGTACAACACTGTGTAGAAGAAACGGTAACGGCGCAGGCTAAAATGGAGACCTGTATTGATTCCCTGCAGACTCAAGTGGACCACTTTTCCAGAGCCCTGGAGTCGGTGGAAGCTCGACACAAAGCGTAATGTACGCTTTTGGGGATCCCAGAGTCGGAGCCTTCTTCCTCACTTCTGGATTACGTTAATCGGGTGGCCCGTCATATATTGCAACAGCCACTGGACGCCCCTGAGATTTTTGGCGTGGCGCTCCGCATCCAAAAGGCAGCAGCAGCTCCCATAGGAGTGCCGAGGGACACGATCGCGGTCGCTATGGACGTCTCAGTCAAAATGCGCCTGATTGCTCTCCCTAAAGCAAGATCCCCTTTTATTTTTGAATCCACCCAGCTGTCACTTTTTGCAGACTTGCCTTTTCTGACATTCCTAGTCTGGCGGAGGTTTCGGGAGGTGACGGCCCAATTATGGTCGGAGGAGGTCTGATATCGCTGGGGGGGTGACAGGATCTCTAGTGTTTGTTCGTGATAATGTCCCACACACATTGTGACTTCCCCGGAGGAGGCATGGGCTTTATTTCCCAGTCTGGGTATTCCTATCGAACCCTCGAGTCGGGACACGGGTTGAAGCCGGCATTTGTAGTATGGATCTCTGGTCTTTGCGGCTCAGCGTTTGACCCCTGGACTCTAAGACTTTTTGGATTACCAATTTTCTGATACAGCACAGTTTCTTGTAGTGTATTTTATGAGACGACTTATTTCCCTACCCTACGACTGAGTACACCAGTTTTGATTCCCCCCTCCCACACACCCATGATGACCTTTTTGTGTACCTGGGACCTTTCGGTCCTTAACGACGTACGTTATGCCAGCGGCAGTGCTTCCTCCTTCCCTCTTTTTACCCTTTTTTTTTTGGACAATTTTCAGGAGGCTTCCAGGCGCACCACTATGGCACCTACCATGGCTCTGGCTGCCGTACTTGGCCCTCGACCCCTGGGCCATGTGACATTACCCTTCCACGGCCTCCCCCGGGAGTGAGCCGGAAAAGTCACAATAATGGCCTCTGCGCCTTTTATCTCCCCCCCTTTATTTATTTTATCCCTACTCATACCCATCCGCCTTTTTTTAATTTTATTTATTTTTCTCTCCCTTTTCATTCCTTCTCTCCCCTCTCTGCTCTCATTTTTCCCATCTACACCCCTATCTCTCTCTCTCTCCTCCCCCGTCGCTGGCTGGAGATTCTCGTTAGTTACCTTTTTTTGTTTTATTCATATTACTTGCTGTTCCTTTCAGAGGTAGTCCTACCTTTTATTGGCTTGTTGATACACCAATTTATGCTGTAAAGTTGACTTATGCTTGGTAGTGCTCCCTTTTTATTTTGAGATGTTTACTGTATTTTCTTCTGGTGTATCTTCTGGTGTATCTCCACAAACTGTTTGGACGCCTCTCTGTGATGCTTTGTTATATCACTCTGTATGATGACTATTTTGCAAAATAAAGATTGTAATTTAAAAAAAAAAAAAGGAAAGAAATTCCTAGAGGGAACAGAAAAGCAGGCCAAGCAGCAAAAGAAGCCGCAAGAAGAACTCCTGACAACAAACCTAGCCATAACAGTCCAAGCAAAGTGCTATCCTGCCTGGCCAGTGCAGGCAAGAGGATATCCAGGAAATACCCTCTTCAAAAAAGTGAAGAGACCGAATCTTGGATGAAGAAGGTAAAGGCCAAGCGTTACCAGCAGGTTCGGCAATATGAGATTGCCAGAGACTTGAGCAGATACCGGAAAAGATATCCGGACTGCTTGGATGCTGAACCTGTACCGATGGGACTTCACCTGAAATGCCTAACTTTGAATTTTTCATGAACAGACGTCGTTTTGAACCAAATGGAGAGTACATTGAAGTTCTTCTTCACAGATGGAAAGACGATTAGGACTTGCTTGAAAGAAATCATTACTATATTCCATGGCTGTTCCCTCTACGAGAGCAAGGCAGAAATAAGTGGGACAAGACACTTATGCTACAAGAAATTAAAAGCATGAAAAACACAGAAGAAATCCAGTGAAGGCTTCTTGAGGCCTACAAGATGATGTGGAAATTCTTCAGCGTAAGAATATGGAGTAAGAATATGGGGGAGTATGGAGAAGTTGAACGGGCTGAAATTTTTTCAGAAAGGTTTGACAACCTGAACTCCAACAGTCATAATAATCTGCGATTCACCCAAATTCTAAAGTGTCTAGGAGAACTAGGAGCCGAACAGTATAGGCCCCTCTGGTGAAATTCTTCGACAGACGTTAGTTGTAAAATATCTACCAAATATGAAAGATAGTTTCCTGAACTACTTCATGTTTTCTGTAAAGAATAAGCAAGCGCAGTGAGACCTGATATACTTTGCATGGGAGAAGTGTGAACCAAGAGATGGGTTCACCTGGAGACCCGAGGAGAAACTCAAGAAGACAAGAAGCTCCTCTCTGTGACAGCCCCATTGTTATCGCCCCTGCTTGATCAATGGACTCCGGCCTACTCTGAAAAGGAGAAGAAGTGATTCTCTGAGGAACCAGGCAAATTCAGAGAGGGAGGATGGTTGCAGCTAGCCAACAGACAAATAGTCCTACCTGCCACGTTGGCACCAGAAATCATCCGAGCCTTGCATGCCAGCACCCATGCAGGGAAGACAGCTATGAAAAACAACTTACCTCGCAGTTCAAAGAACAACCCTAGGTAATGTTAGATATTTTTAATTTACTGTATGAATATATAAATATACTGTGATTTAGATACATATCTTATTCAATATGCACCTTTTTAAGTTTTCATACTATGTGCACATAGCCACACATCCTCTCGAAGAAAGTTTATGGAATTTTAATTGGAAGCATACATCCTGTAATAGAAAGAGCGTGAAAATCCTGTTACCGGGCAGAATATAGTAAAGAAAGTTTCCTTGTGTTGTCAGGATTAATTATGTATGATTATATACGTTGTGGGCTGAACTGAGTAAATTAGGTCTGCCATTGGTCTGTAATCCAAGACTATGTCTGTCCCACTGTGAAAAAAAGAAGTTTTCTCGTTGCAGAATTCAGACTAAAATAATCTTTTGACACAGCATCTTGTCTGTCTCTCTCTGTTCTCCACTTGAGTGAAAAGCTTTTTTGTCCTTACTAGATCAGGCGAGAAGCAACAAATCTCCTTCATTGCATGACTCGGCCAGTCCTGCAGATGATTTTGCCGAAACCATTTCAAGTTGGTGTCTAGAAGTGAGGATTTGACAAATCAACTTCTCAAAAAAAAGGTGAGTACAGGTTTAAAATTTCTAGAACCTATTATTAATTTTTTTAGATAAGTTGCTTGTTCAAATTTTTGAACTCGGATTATCTAATTTGATAATGCAAAACCTGTTAAATCTGTGAGAGTGATCTGGAAGATTCACTCGAAAAGATCACTGCTATAAGCCATCTGATTATCTGATAATATGGACTAGCCTTTCTAAAAGGCGCTCCATTCTTGTCGATTGCAAGGAGTCTTTTGGTATTTGAATGAGTGTATGAATGTGGTGAGAATAAGTTTTGCAATTGGCCTGGGTATTGTAAAGTGATCTTTTCCCTTTGTTAAAGTCTGATGTTTCTTTATGTGAGATTGTCATGGTTTTGTAAAGACTAATGTCACTTTCTTAAAGTGCTTGAATCCCTGTTGAGCGACTCGCCTGAGTTAAGAAAAAATGATTTCCTGCCCATAGGTCTGTGTCCCTATTTACCTGGCCATTTGTTATTTCCTATTTGTGCATTTTCCCTGCTAGTATAGTTAAACCGATTTTTAAATAGAGTGGAGATTCTTGTTTTGCGTTTGGCCGAGTGAGAAAGAAAATTCTGTGTATTTTTTCGAACCCTTCACCGCGGCTTTTTTGCGTTATGGGTGCCCAAAAGTCCTACCATGTAGACCAAACCACAACGGACAAACTAGATAAACACTTCAATAAGAGTCCCAGAATGGCCCTGCTGAAACACCCGCCAATTTCGTGCAACGTGTTGCCGGCAGCTATTTCACCACGCCATTTGAAGATTGTCTTGCTGGTTCGACTACAGCCATGCATGCTTTTTTACCCATTTCCAAATTCAGGAAGCTTCTCTTCCTATCATGTCAATAATAACAGGCTTATGCCTTGGGAACCAAAAAGCCTTCTCATGCTTCCAATCTGACCCAAATTGGGATAAGAAATATATGAAAGTGAATGTGGTAAAGTGTGGATTCACTTGTCCACTTCATACAACCCCATTTCCCAAACCCCTAAAGATGTGCCTTGGTCCATAGATAGTCCCCCACCTTATAATTCCCCCTCCTCCTGCCCTTTCACAACCTACTCTCAAACCCTTCCCTTTATCCCAGTCTTGACCCCCAAGACCCTAGCAGCTGTGGTTACAACTATTGAAACCACTGCTAATCCCCTTCCTTCCCCTGAAGCCCTAACACTGAACCTAGGCACTTTAGGTGCCATGGTGGGTCTGTCAGAATACAACAGAGTCTGACACCGAACAAGAGGAAACCCTTGAATCTAGCACATATAATTGGCAAAACAAAACCCCTATGCCCAACCTCAGTACATCCTCATGTTTATCCACTCCCAACCCCATGCAAGCTTCTCTCCACAAATGCAACCCTTTATTGGCCAATTTGAACCCCAACTTCAGAGCATAGTGACTAGGACCCAAGCTGGTAAAACTATTAAGCCCCCTGCAAGATTTCAGATGCCCTATTTAATTGCAGGAAATGTCGTTATTATGCCCTCTGATATAGGAACCCTAAATTCTATAATTAAAAAGGTGCCCCTAGTCCCAGTGTTTCCCCAACGACTACTACACAGTATCTTAAATGGGTGACATGAGCGTTGCAATGAATTCAGGAAGATTACAAGGGGATCATTAATGGTGTCAAGGGATGTGCTGATGACAATGGTTTTGATTGGACTTGTGTGATCTCACTTCAACCCCCACTATTCATGTTGATTCTCCATTTTTTGCCCTTGAGCCTGCTCCTAGCACTGTCCTCCCTCTCACTGCTTTCCCTTCAATTCCTGCTGATCTTGAATCCTCTGTTCCCATTGATGTATGGGCCCCTGATGACTAGGATGTTGGTTCTATCTCTTGCACTCCTTACTCTGCTAACCTGAAAGCATCTGCTTCTCCTGTCGATCATAAACAGTATAATTTGTCACCTGCCAAAATTGAAGGAATATGTGAATTAATTCACCTCTTCCTCGCCTACTGCCATTCTTCGTCCCATTGTAAGTTCCTACAACACTCCCGTAAATCCTGTGCCTAAAAGGAGATGGATATCGCTTTACCCAGGATTGCCTTTTTTTCTGTCCCAGTACATCTAGATCCTCAGCCCCTTTTGGCTCTTATTTTTGAGAATTTTACTGGACTGTTCTTCCGCAGGGATTTGATAGTTCTGATGTTTTTTTTCTCATGCACTCCGTGAGACTCTGTTGAGTTACAGTCCGGAAGGCTCCACCTTACTACAGTATGTGGATGACCTCCTTTGTAGCCTCAACCACCTACACTCAGAAGGCCACAAGGTGTCCAGAAACAAAATGCAATTCTGATCCACCTCTGTTGAGTACTTGGGTTTCATTCTCACTAAGGGATCTTGTGTCTTCTCACCGTGCTGCATTAAGAGCCTGCTCCAGCTGAAACTTCCTGCCTCCCAAACAGACATGTTGTCCTTTCGAGGATGATGAACATTTGCCACCACTGGATACCAGACTGTTCCTATTATAACTCTGTTCTTCGTGCATCTGCTGCCTGCACAGCTCCGGACTAAATTGTTTGGTCTCTGGACATGGTGTCTGCCTTTGATACCTTAAAGGAACTGTTGGCCACTGCACCGGCACTGGGGCTACCGAACTATAAACTGCCTTTACACCTCTACTGTAGGGGGGATGTGTGCACAATGGCGGCTGTTCTTGCACAGGTCCACAGAGGGGGACGCTGCATCCAACTGCATTTTTGACAAAAATCCTGCCCCCTGTTGTCCAGGGAATGCCCAATTGTCTTCACTCCCAGTGCCATGGCTGTAGAAATGGTCCAGTCCTTAACCCTAGGTACTGACACTATTCTCCATACCCAACACAATGTCCTGCATGTACTTCGTAACCTCACTACCCAGCACATTTCTTCCAAACGTCTGGTTTTGAAACTATACTTACTTCCACCTCCAATTTGTCTGTCAAATACTCTGTTACTTCTGGTCCCTCTGCTGTCCTTGGCGCCCTTTTGCGCCTACGCGAAGGCCATAAGGAGCCTCGCAAATTACATGACTGTCTTCCTCTTATTCTTGAAAACGAGAGAAATCTCAATGTATCCTTCCTGATAAAATCCTTTATAAATAAATAAAAATTCAGCTAACAACCTCTCCTCGAGCTGATCTTTCCGACACTCCTCTGGAAGGTCCTGATGTTCGTCATATCTCTGTCAATAGCTCCTGTTCCTATCCCTCTGATTCCCACCATCTGACTGGTTATGCTGTGGTTGAATTGCCTGACATTGTGCAGGAATCTGCTGCAATCCCTGCAAATTCTGCTCCAGCTGCTGAGTTTTTTGCTTTAACAGCTGCATGTAAACTTTTTAAAGATCTTCCGCTCACCATTTATACTGACTCTCGGTATGCATTTGATGTTGTGCATGATTTTGGTGCTCTCTGGCACCGCCGTGGTTTTACTACTGTTGATGGTCGTGCTATTTCTCATTCTGATCGGATTTCTGATCTCCTGTCTGCTATTCTATTGCCTTCTCGTCTTGCTGTTGTCAAATGCAAAGGTCATGACCCTGTTGACTCTTTGTTTCTCGTGGCAATCACCTTGCTGATACTACGTCCAAAGCTGTTGCTCTCTCATCACCTACCATTTCCCTTGTTCCTCACCCTCCAATTGTCACCTGCTATCTTTCTCCCTTTCTGCTACCCCAGAAATAGTTGCTCAATAGAACTTCAGGCAGGTGATACTGAAGCTGATGTTTATCATTGGGCTTCAGAAGGCCTTGTGAAATCTCAAAAACTCCGTATGAGGTCAGAATTTATGAGAAAGGAGGGAGAGTGGGCCTACCAGCTGCAGCAGCCCTCCCACTCTATATTTTTTCTTTTCATGTTCCTGGTCACAGATCTCCCAAAGTCATACAGCGAAATGGCTAAACATTTTTCTGTTTGTAATCTTAAGGCTATGATTGAATCCCAACTCTTTCGTTGCCTTATATGTGCCCAAAATAATACGAAGGGCCCAAAAGCTAAAACCGAACACCTGCCACCCCCTAATGGTCCATTCCAAAAACTTCAGATTGATTTTACACACATGCCCACTGCAAAAGGTAACCTGAAATACCTTCTGGTAATAGTTGACAAGTTTTCTAGGATGGCCTGAAGCCTTTGCTGCTGCAAGAGAAAATGCCCGTACTGTTGCCAAAACTCTTTGTAAAGAATACCCAGATTTGGTTGCCCCATATCTATTGATTCAGATAATGGCCCTGCCTTCACCTCCAAGGTCACACAAGAATTGGTATAATTAATGGCCATCCAATCGAAGTTTCAACTTCCTTACCACCCAGAAAGTTCTGGAGTAGTAGAGCGAATGAACCACACAGTGAGAGATAAGATCAGAAAGGCTACGGAGGTTACATTCAAGAATTGGCCGGATTACCTTCCAGCCATTCTTGCAGAAATAAGAATGACCCCCCATTCTGTCACTGGTCTCTCCCCCTTTGAAGTTCTCATGGGAAGACCCTTTCCTACCCAATGGATCCCTAAGCAAGCTCCCCTGGTCATGCTACCAGGTGATCTGGATGAATTTAGGGAAGCATATGTTACTCAGTTGCTTTAAACATTGCACAATCTCCAAGGCATGGTTTCCTGCTCTTTTTTTTTACAATTATTCTTTATTTATAAAGCGCCAGCATATTCTGCAGCGTTGTACAATAGGCACAGTATAGACAGGATTACAATACATTGAACAACATTTGACAAACAGTACAGGAGGAGATGAGGGCCCTATTTCCGTAGGAACTCACAATCTAGAAGGGTTGGAAACAGGAGGAGAGGACTGCAAGGTGAGTGTGACTGATGGTTGCGTCAGTGAGTTGGGTGGTAGGCTTCCCTAAATAGGAACATTTGGACACCAGTGGTAAGTGGTGTCCCTCAGGGGTCTGTTATAGGACCAATACTATTCAATTTATTTATAAATGACCTTGAGATAGGCATTGAAAGTCATGTATCAGTGTTTGCAGATGACACAAAGCTAGGAAAAGTAATACAATGTGAGCAGGATGTTACTTCACTGCAGAGGGATTTAGATAGATTGGGGACTGGGCACTTAAATGGCAGATGAGATTTAATCTAGATAAATGTAAAGTTATGCACTTTGGAGTGAAGAACACACAAGCAATTTATACCCTAAATGGTACGGAGTTAGGGAAATCCAAGCAGGAGAAGGATTTGGGAATAATCATAGACTTCAAACTAAGTAACAATGTGCAATGTCAAACAGCAGCCGCCAAGGCCAGCAAAGTACTGGCATGCATTAAAAGGGGAGTTCACTCACGGGATGAAAACATAATTTTGCCTCTGTATAAATCAATGGTCAGGCCGTACCTTGAATATGCCGTGCAATTTTGGGCACCTGTCTTAAAAAAAGATATTATATCGTTAGAAAAAGTGCAGAGACGGGCAACTAAATTAATAAGGGGGATGGAAGGTTAAGTTATGAGGAAAGACTAACAAGCTTAAACCTGTTTAGTTTAGAGAAAAGGTGCCTTAGAGGGGATCTGATAACCTTATATAAATATATACGGGGCCATTATCAACCATTGTCTGATAACCTATTCATTAACAGGACTATACATAGGACAAGGGGTCATCCATTTAGACTGGAAGAAAGAAAATTTAGCTAAAGCATAGGAAGGGTTATTTTACGGTGAGAACAATAAAGCTGTGGAATTCTCTGCCTGTTGAGGTGGTTGGGTCAGAGTCTGTACAGACTTTTAAAAAACGACTGGATGACTTCCTGCAGACACAGAATATTAAGGGTTATAATATTTAATATGTGGGTAAAAGCTTCTTGATCCAAGGAGAAATCTGACTGCCATTCTGGGGTCAAGAAGGAATTTTTTCCCAGTATGTTGCATATTGGCAAGCATTCAGACTGGGTTTTTTGCCTTCTTTTGGATCAACAGCAGTAGGTTATGTGGGAGAGGCTGAACCCGATGGACGCATGTCTTTTTTCAGCCTATATAACTATGTAACCATGTAACATTTTAAGGGAGCGTTTGAAGGAAGAGAAGATAGGGGAAAGTCTGACCGTATGAGGTCTCTCGCCTCTCTCCACAGAGTCTACTCACCATTTTGTCCCAGGAGAGCGAGTGCTCATGGAGGCCCTGCACCGTCGCAAAACCATTGACCCACCATATGGAGAACCAACTACAGTCCTCGCTGTAACCAGAACGGCCATGCTGACCAATGAATCACCTTCCTGGATCCATGCATCAAGGATAAAGAAAGCACCATTCATCCCTGATCCAAGTGTGACCTCAACCCTGTATGTGAAATCGCTGGCTCCTGCTTCTAGCTGAACACAGGTCCCTGGAGGTCGACCTGCACTTGTACCCCTTTCTGTGGTGTCATAACGCTGAAGCATCTGGAGTGTGGGTCTCAGCAGTTGTAAGCCCCTGCTAAACAGTTAAATGTATGTTGCACCAGTGCCACCTATTGTGGAAAATGTAGATGTGATCACTAGCACTATGGAGAACTGCACACCATCACGCAGTACAAATCTTAACAATAAAAATACTGGAGAAAGAAACCAGTAAGTGCAGCGCTCAATGGGCATAGATTACCTTTTCTATGTACTCAACAGTAGTCCTATATTCAGTCAATATTGATTTATCACCTCTAAAAGAAACACAATAACATTTATTTTTAGTGTAACACTGTTTTATCAAAAATTCTATCTGGAGAAGGTGCAATAAGACCTCAGAGAGCCACCCTGGCTCTATTATGAAAGTAGATTGACTCTTTACGGCCGTCCTCAGCCCTTTCCCGAACAGGATGGCCATGATGATTTCTTTAAAATACAAATATCGACATGGTGTAGGTCGAATAAGCCACAAAAGCGATAAAATACATATAGTTTCACTCACGTGGTTCTGAGTCTAAGGGAGGCCCTCCTTATTCAGCATGCAGTTGTTTGTACGGTACAATTGAAACCCCAATAGAAAACTGGTAGGCAGGCGTTTTCTGGAAAAAGATTAATGTAAAATAACACAGACGCGTTTCGGTAGTAACACAGACCACCTTTTTCAAATCGGTATATAAAGAGTCCATCTACTTCCATAATAGAGCCAGGGTGGCTCTGAGTTTTTTTGCACCTTTCTCTAGATCGAAATTTTGATAAAACAGTGTTACACTAAAGAAATTTTATTGTGTCTCTTTTAGAGGGGATACGATCAATATGGACTGAATATAGGACTACTGTTAAGTGCATAGAAAAGGTAATCTATGCCAATTGAGCGCTGCACTTACTGGTTTCTGATACGATCCCTGCCAGGAGGAAGTATGATCCTTGCACGCAGCACCCTATCCTTTCCCTCTGATCCTTAGAAGTGGTCGGTCTATAATATATATCCCTAGGTATAGAGAACTTGCAGCAAGGTAAGATGCCAATAGGTCAGAACCAGAATAATCAGAAGCCATATGGCAATATGTCAGAACCAGAATAGTCAGAAGCAGTTTGCCAATATGTCAGAACCAGAATCGTCAGAAGCTGTTTGCCAATAAGTCAGAACCAGAATAGTCAGAAGCCATTTGCCAATATGCCAAAAAACAGAAACACCAAAATACAACAGAGTAGCTCTAAGGGAAGTTCAACCACGTTAGGGCAATGTGGGAATGCACTGCCTTAGTTTTTAAATCCGGCGGGTCCGAGTCATCATGCCGGGCTCCGCCCCCCGGCGTCTCACGTGACCACCTGGATTCCCTTCTTCACTCGGTGCCCGGGCAGCGAGGACGATGCTGCCGGGCTCCGAGGGACCACAGTGGGGAACGCAACGGTTTCTTTCTCCTGCTGAACAGTTGGCCGGCTTACCAGCCGAAGAATAGGTTTTTTTAACCCAATTTATTTTATACCCATTAACTATCCTGTTTGCCCAGAAGCGTGGTACCTTTCTCATTTACACAAACTGTCCATTTTTTTTATGAACTTTCCTCCCTCACAAATACATACTGTATTAAGAAAAATGGGGGTGGTTCCTACAAGAAAAAAAAAGGTCATGTAGAGCTGAGAAGCTTTGCACCTAGACATTAGTTTTTAATTCAATATCTAATAAACTGTTGCTTATAATATTCTGCAGTAAAGAGTCTCTTTATTTCTAGATTTTTTAAGCATTTTTTATACTTTTTTCAAAATTTCTTTTTTTTTCCCGAACACGCCAATATGTTCGGAGTTCACGATCTACCTGAACAGGCTAAGTTCGGGCCGAACTCCGAACCGTCCAAACCCGAACCGCTCATCCCTAATCTTGATCTTGATTTATTGACTTCTGGCTACGTATCCTGAACATTCTTCTGTTCAACCCTTGGTACCGTCTATTGGGATTTCTGGTTTAAGACTCCTGGCCTGGCCCCATCTTTATTTTAATCACTTGCTGAGCTCACAAGCAGGCCACAGATGAACAGACAACTTCTGTTCATACACTGAGGAAACAGCAGAACAGCAGGCTCTGAACAGTGAACCATCCTCCAGACATTGAGCAACCAGAGACCACCAATGAGAAGCACCATACGCCTAAAAGTTGAGCCTGGATTTCGAAGGCTCCTCAATCGGTGAGTGTATACGAACCCCACCTTTTATTATTATTTATCATCTGATAGTGTGCCATGACAGCGCTGTCCCTTTTGTCTTTCTGTTAAGGTAACAAGGCTGACACAAAGAAGGGCAGAGGCCACTCTTTTTTGGCTCAAGGCATTCCAATCCAGAGCCTGGACATATGAGGCTCTGGAATCTGTAAGTGCGATATTATCACTATTTGCACTTTTTAACGTGCTGAGAAAATATTGCACTATCTTTCTTCCATTTTCTTCTCTGTTTTATATCGGAGCCTACCGTGACCACATGGAGAATTGTTATAGTGAGGAGCAACCCGCAATACATCTGGAAAGGGTAATATTAACTAAGTCACCGGGCACATTTGATGCACAACTCTTCCACTTAGGAACTCCAGAAACCGCCACCAAGGACACTAGGACTATAACTGTTTTGAACTTTGCCTTAGAGCACAACTCATCTATACTGGACATTTTTTCAAACCTGACCTTTTTTGTTCCGCTTATCGTAGCCACTTTGACCGATCTGCACTATATTATACTATATGCACTTTATTGTCGCATTTGCACTTTGTGTCACCCATATATGATACCACGAGAGCACTTTATATTGTAAGAAGTCATAACTGTACTATCTTGCATGATATGTGCAGATATCTGGAATTTACCAGCCCATGAAGTATTTACAATATTACTGTATAACCAATATCCACTGCGCCAGTAGGAACCACCCCCATTTTTCTAAACCATACATTCGTAAACCCCCTCGAGAGTCTGTGCTTCACTCCTATCTGGCAGCACCAGCTGCAAAGATGCAGCTGCAAAGATCAGAGCGCCCCCACTGACCTTACCCTTTTTCTTGTTAGACATACTGTATTAACTCTGATTTTACACTTGCAGTGCCTATTGCTAGAACCACTTCCAAGATGTTCTGCTCTTTTTCCAAAAACTGATTTTTATTGTTCACTTTTAATTGTCGTGATCTAATTATACTTACTGGTAGTTCGTGTTACGAACAATGTTTTTGGGAAGATATTATAGGTCCCCACAATATCTCCTTTGCTAGTCCTCCAGGTTTTTAATATACATTTGAAAAGAGACCTGCACCTACCTAATAACTATGCACATGCTGCGCAGACTGTATATGAACCCTCAGGTTTTAACAAGTCCTGCAGGATACGTATGGCCAAACTAACTAGTTCTAAATATGGCATATCATATGAGGGAGTTCCTTTGAATCTTAGTCTTTTTGAGGACAATCTGTTTTCACTGCCTACTTTTTCTAAAACAACTAACCATACAGGTGCCACCTTTATCTGTGCCCCCCTTGTACAGGAAAATTGCAGTACTGCATCAATACACATGAGGTTTAACACCTGTAGCGCTGTGTTTAATTCCCTGTCGTGGCAGTACCTATTTTTGGCCACCGGAGGGAGACAAGCGCGATGAGAGGCATTGAACATTGGGACTACATTTCCCGGCATGCTTTGGGAGCGGACACAGGAAGTGGGTGGGACACAGAGACTTACATCCTGAGCCTCGTGGAGAGAGCTGGCAGAGCGCGCCAGGGAGTGAGAGGAGCAAGACACAGAGCAGCAGAGCGAGACAGTGACTAGGCCGGAGCGCAGCTGGGGCCTGACAGAGCTAAAGACCGGGTTATTCAGCCTTACCAGAGGAAGACTCAGTGATTCACAGGACTACCCACGCTGATATTGAGGAAGCTGGAAGACCCCGAGTGAGGAGTACCGCAGATCGATCGGACAGAGAGAGCAGGCAGTGAACTGGATATCTTGCGGCAGCTACAGAAAGCCAGACAGCGGATCCAGTAACCAAGAGAACCCCAGTCAACATCGAGCGGAGAGACGTCCTGGGTCGAGCGGAGCATCAAGTATCTGGCGGATGGGTGAGAGGCCTTCCAGGCCGTTGTGAAAATAAAGCACGCTGCTGTTTGTTTCCAAAACCCACAGGGCCCCAACTTGACTAGTCGAAGATACCTCATAAGCAATTCACTGGCCAGTTGAATATTGTACCCGGGTACCATAACACACACACACACTTACATTCTGGGACATAACCTATGCGGGACTCCCTCCCCAAACACAAAAGGGGGTTAAAGATTTATTTTCCTTTTCTTTTCCGCTGCGCATTTCTCGAATTACGAAGCATTGTATTTTCTTTTCCGCTGCGCGTTTCCCGAATTACGAAGCATCGTATTTCTTTTCCGCTGCGCGTTTCCCGCATTACGAAGTACTGTAAATATATATACGAACACCGTGTTATTCATTATATGCCATTTATTCTAGTAAACTATATAATTTATAAAATCCACAACGGTGCTGGAGTATATTTATTCCCTAGTGCGGGGAGACTGACCCGAGGTTCAATTTCAGCGGCTCCTCCGGGAGTGAGCGCTACACGTGGGGGCTCGTTTCCGGGATCCAGTCTCTGGAAAAACCGCATCTAAAGGGTTAAATATGGATCCAGACACTGCTGCAGAATGGTGTGAGGAGCACAGTAGTCAGTTAGAATTTTGTATAGTCATGGATATTCCAGCAGACACTTGGGCCGAAGATCAGATTCGCCAGGCCATGGCCGCGCTGACACCAGATCATCGGGGGTTAATCCTGGACATTAAAGAGAACCCAGATACCTCTTTTTGAGTGGAGAAAGGGTGTTCCAGTGTGTTTTCAGGGCGCGAGCGTGAAGCTGACCGATGAGGTGGAAGTCCAACTGATTCAGCCAAGTGCGCCACGTGGCGAATCCGCAAGTGTTCCCGCGCCCAGTCCGTTGGCCATGATCGGGCCTGAATTTATAGTGGCTATTGGAGATTTGCTGGCTAAGTGTCCGAGAACAAGCCCTCCGCACACTAACTTCGGTTATCGACGGTTGAGAAATTTTACAGGAAACGTACCAACTCCGGCGGGAGAAGAAACCTTCGAGGAATGGGTGGAACAGGCGATGCAGGCTCTGGATGAGTGGGACGTCCCTGAAGCCCAGAAAAAGCAAAGGATCACCGAGAGCTTAAAGGGACCTGCGTCAGAAGCTGTAATAAACCTAAAATTGAGTAAGAAAGACTGCACTGCTTTAGATTATTTAAATATTCTGGAGGAAGTTTTTGGGCGAACGGAAAAGGCTGCATAGCTCGTATATATCAGTATGAACACACCTACCAGCGGAAAGGTGAGAGAATACCGAATATATGAGGCGCCCAGATAAGATTCTGCACCAGATTCTCCTCAAGAAAGGGGCCGAACCGGCTGAAGTGGATAAGATCCGAATAAAACAGATCCTGAGGGGCTCTCAAACTCTAGATCCAGTGATGCTGCAGCTGAGAAGTAGAGAAGGTAAACAAGAACTGAAGTACCTGGAACTGATCCGAGCTGTCAGAGAGGAGGAGGCTTTACTGGAAGAAAAATCCTTCAGGCGAGGAGAAAGAGCTTACGCGCAACCTGTGAGGCATAACGACTGTTTGCAGCCTGAAAGCGACTCGTTGGATACCTACGGATCCGACGTGGACGAACAAGAGCATCTGATCGCTTTTAAATCCACAGAGAAGGCTGTCAAAGAATTAAACCTCTCTGCACAAGGCGAGTTCCGAAAAACTGTTAAGGAGGTACAAGAAGCTCAAGCTGAACTGCAACAGGCGTACGCAGAACTGTGCCGAGTATTGTTGAAGGTGACAGAGACACAGACAGAGATGCAGAAGTTCCTTACAGACATGCAGACAACCGGAGTTGCTGTGGCGTCTAGCCAAGGTCCTTCAACTGAATTACAGCAGGTGAATGAGCCTCCGTCTTCAAAGAAGAGATGTTTCAGTTGTGGAGAAATGGGCCATTTCCGCGCACAATGCAAAAGCCAAAAGCCTGAAGGAAATAGAGTAGAGGAGTTGTTGAAAGTCTTGGAAGGACTGTTATCTACCTCACCGGCGGGAAACGCCAGAGGGCACAAGTGAAGGAACAACCTAGGTGCCCGTAGGTTGAAACCAGCTCCAAAAATCAAGCCAGGACTAAGAGGGCGAGAGGGCCCAAAGTCTGGCCAACTGCCGAGCCTGCCAGGACTGAAAGAGTCACTGCCTTAGCATCCGGACCTACGTCATGGGGAAGCAATGCACACCCAAAACCTACACGGGCCAAGAAGAAGGCCAGGGTACAGCAAACTGGGTCTAAGTGTCCTGGTGCCACCACCAAGTTTCCTGACCAGCTGATAGGTCCTTCTCCTATTGTGCCAATCCAAGTGGAGGGAGTCTACACTAAAGCCCTGTTGGATTCAGGGGCTCAAGTGACATTGATCTACCGAGACTTCTATGAGAAACACTTGAAGCACATTCCTCTACAGAAATTGAAGGACCTGGAAATCTGGGGTATTGGAACTGAGAAACTCCCTTATGACGGGATCCGAAGTCATCGGACAGTCCGGAGGTTGTGATGCATTGGCCATTGTGTGTCCTCGGCCTTCAGGGGCAAACAGGAGTTCCATGATAGTGGGGACGAATAGTGATTTGGTGCGACGTCTCCTGACACCTATCGTATTGGAAGAAGGTTCTACTCAAGGAGTACACCCCATGTTACGTCCAGTCTATCAGAGGATGGTCGAAGAACAGAAGGCACCTGCCGAAGTAGGGCGCCTATGGAGATTAGAAGGAACAGAGAAGGTTCTGCAAGCAGGAGAAGTAGCGAGCTTCCGGGCTTCAGTCAAGTTGAACGGATCGCAACCAGGTCCCTATGTGGTACTGGAAACCGATTTTAATCGTGGGAGTGAATCCGGAGTCGAAGTAATTCCTGAAATAATCTCCACTAAAGCTTTGAAAAGAACACGAGGAAGAGTCTCAGTCAGCGTGTGCAATGTGTCTGATTCTCCAGTAGTCCTTAAAGCATGAATGCCTATCGGGCAAGTAGCGTCCGCCTTACCAGAGGAAGACCCAGTGATTCACAGGACTACCCACGCTGATATTGAGGAAGCTGGAAGACCCCGAGTGAGGAGTACCGCAGATCGATCAGACAGGGAGAGCAGGCGGTGAACTGGATATCTTGCGGCAGCTACAGAAAGCCAGACAGCGGATCCAGTAACCAAGAGAACCCCAGTCAACATCGAGCGGAGAGATGTCCTGGGTCGAGCGGAGCATCAAGTATCTGGCGGATGGGTGAGAGGCCTTCCAGGCCGTTGTGAAAATAAAGCACGCTGCTGTTTGTTTCCAAAACCCACAGGGCCCCAACTTGACTACTCGAAGATACCTCATAAGCAATTCACTGGCCAGTTGAATATTGTACCCGGGTACCATAACACACACACACACTTACATTCTGGGACATAACCTGTGCGGGACTCACTCCCCAAACACAAAAGAGGGTTAAAGATTTATTTTCCTTTTCTTTTCCGCTGCGCGTTTCTCGAATTACGAAGCATTGTATTTTCTTTTCCGCTGCGCGTTTCCCGAATTACGAAGCATCGTATTTCTGTTCTGCTGCGCGTTTCCCGAATTACGAAGCATCGTATTTCTTTTCCGCTGCGCGTTTCCCGCATTACAAAGTACTGTAAATATATATATACGAACACCGTGTTATTCATTATATGCCATTTATTCTAGTAAACTATATAATTTATAAAATCCACAACGGTGCTGGAGTATATTTATTCCCTAGTGCGGGCAGACTGACCCGAGGTTCAATTTCAGCGGCTCCTCCGGGAGTGAGCGCTACACACCATTGGTAAAATGCCTTTCCCAGATCCCAACAGAAAGGAACCCCCTTGCCAGGTTAATACGGACCATATGCATGTTCCATAATCCTGTTACCGGGCAGAATATAGTAAAGAAAGTTTCTATGTGTTGTCAGTATTAATTGTGTATGGTTATATACGTTGTGGACTGAACTGTGTAAATGAGGTCTGCTATTGGTCTGTAATCCAAGACTCTCTAGGTTCGTCCCACTGCAACAAAAAAGAAGTGTTCTTGTTGCAGAATTTGGAATAAGAGAATCTTTTGACACAACATCTTGTCTGTCTCGGTTCTCCACTTGAGTGAAATGCTTTTTTTGTCCTTTCTGGATCAGGCGAGCAGCAACAAATCTTGACTTGGCCAGTCCTGCTGATGATTTTGCTGAAACCATTTTAGGCAAGGCCCAGCACAACCTCCAGAGATGCAACCCATGGGACTACATTGGATGGTTTGAGGCCTTCCTAACCAGAACAGAGAAGACTGCAGAGGTGGTGAAGTGTCCCTTGAAAGATCATTCCTCGGTACAGACAGTCACTCGAGATTGGGTTAGACAATGGCCCCGCCTTCATACAAGCCTGCCTGCAACAACTTGCCCAAGCTAAAACCTTGTTTGTGAGACCTCAGCGGGCACCCACCGTAGAGCAGGCTATTTGTGCTGTTGCTCGTTCTCAGGACCCTCACAAACACCCCCTTTTTTCTCACTACAATTCATCCGAGTCCAAGTACCTGCCCAACCAGCAAGTAGGCGTATTGATGGCCATAATAATGCCTGACCACCTGCCATTGAGGTAAAGCCGGGAACCCATTAACTAATTTATTGCTATTATAATATTGAAATGTGTGGAATGGTTTACCCCCATGGAAAAGTTATTCACCTTTCACCCCCGGAAGGCAAGTGCACCACCGGATTTAGTCGCTTTTGTAGATTTGGCTTGAAGAGGTAGATATTAATCCACTCTTCGCCAAAAAGGGGGCAATGTAGGGTCATTGGCCGAGATAATGATAAATAGATATTAACATGCACATGCATCATAGCAGCCATCTTGTACGGCTTCACTTATTTACAAGACTTTCTATTTCTTTAAAATGATTATTTGTTCCCAGCAAATGACTAAACATTCCAGGGACTATGTAGCAATTAACTGTACAATTTAGCTAGTGTAAACAGAAGGGCCAGCAGAATAATTTAGGGAGACAAGGTTAGTAGGCCGATGCCTGGCCAAGAAATCTAATTAAGGCCTAATGTTTTCGCAGATTGTGCCCTTATCAGGATACCTTCACTGCCGGAGATGGGACCGAGCGTTTTTGCCTCCCTTTTAAATCATCTATGTGTCCAATTGTTTAAACCATGGGACAGAAAGGTGTCGAATGTCTGAAACAAAGGAGGAAGGAGGGAATTTTGCAAAGGGGTTGTACTTTTCGATTTCCAACGTATAAAAGTGTAATGCATGTGTGATGAGACTTCACTTGAGATTTTGGATTCATTCCTGCTCAAGTGTTGGTACCAAATAAACGTCCTTGTTTGAACTTGCCTCTGTATCTCTGGCCAAACCGCACAGAGCCTCTCGGGACCACATTCCAGATTCTATTTCAATACAAGCAATGCACAAATGGATGGAGCTCTCGCTCGTGTTTGTACCCCAATGATTACGGGAGCTGAAATTCGGCGATGAACAGTCATTCATAAGGTGCTGCCTGGAGCAAAGAAAGAACACAGTGCTGTGCTGGAGGGAGGGCTGAGAAACCCAGCACTGCCAACCGAGAAAGACTGCATTGCAGTGGGGAATTTCTCCAATACCCCCATCCAATCCTGCTGCAGTGGTATAGTGAATATGGGGATGTAACCGGTTAGTTGAGAACCACTAGTATAGATGTTATCAACAGAAGCTATGAATATAAAAAGGATGATTCTGGTATAGGAAATAAAACATGCCAAAAAATTACCTATAAGTACCTTTAGCAGACAGGAAAAAATAACATACCTATTTCAGAAACAATTGAAAAAGCAATGCAGGATTTACTCAATTCTTGCAAATGAACTTTGCATCTTAGAGTGAAATGTACGCCTCCACCCCCACCTTCTCTTTTGGCATCTTGTGAGATCTATACACAGAGATGATAAAAACCCCACACCACGCACACTTAATACTTGCAAAATGAACTTTGCATCTTCAAGTGGAATTTGCACAGTCTACACAATGAAGTTTTTAGACACTTTAGAAGTCTGGCTGGCAACGTCTAACAAGTATACTGTAGAACTTTTAGATAAATCAAAAAGAACGAGTAATGCACCGCAAGATTTACAAAATAAAAAATAACTGCCAAACACCAATTGTAGATGTGCTAGTAAAAATAAGCTGATTCTATCATAATTTGACACCATCACAGTTACAGTTACAAGTATTTCTAAAGTGCTAACAAGTTCCATTGAGTTCTCCTACTCTGGAAAATTTAAACAGAATTGAATTGATAGGGGACAGCGTTAATATAAGATTTTAATTTCAGTATATAAAATGATCTATAAAAAGACACTATAGCACTAGCAGACAGTCACAATAACAATCAAAATAATAAATATCACAGAAACGTCAGTATAAAAAGTGATAAGTTGCTGAAGGGATGTCAGTTCAGCATGATACTGTATGACTTGCCATAACCTGACCCTTACATGGCCCATACAGACCAGGTAAGCAATATGTGAATGTGACGTAACGCTGGGCTTGTCCCCCTGCAAGGACCAGAGGTGATATAGCTTGGCTGCCAGGAGGTGACCCGAGAACATGGCTGCAGATGCTGCTGCCTGTGCTCTGCACGCTAGGCTCACTTTCCTCACCCGGGTTATCCCCCACCAGCTTCACCCTTATAAGTCCTGAAAGGGACAAGTTACCCCCAAACCCAGACAAACGGTTCCCAAAAATACCAGATAGAACTGGTAATACAAAAAGACAGTGCACGAAAAGGAATTAAATGGTACAGTGTGTTGGACAGCTTTTTAATGTACTGAAATGATCCACGAGGTTCTGTTTACAGCAACTTCTTTATTATAGGACAAGAGATGGGTGCTGCTTTCCTGCCTCTGAGCTGATGCTTTCACACACTAACACTTCCTGGGGCACCAGCCCACTTCCTGTTCCCTGACCCTTATGGTTATGCATTACATACTCAGCTCAGCACAGACAGGTACATAAAAGAGAAAACAACAGCTAAACTCACGGTCCCTGCAAGTAAAGTTCAGGTTCCAGTGGACTTTGAATAGGAGGAACGGAAATCAGAGTTCAGTCCACTTGCGTTAGATGTTATTTCCTGTGGGTCCACACGCTGATCTAACTCACTCAGCAAAGAGTGGTCTCTTTTAACCCCTCACCTCCCGCATCCATGAACGCCCCCCCCCCCAGGGACATCCAGTCCTGAAAAATGTCCACTCAGCTCCAAAATTATCAAATGAGGGGACACCATATGGGCCAGGCCTTTGTGAATTACAACTGGAAAAGGTATGGGGGCAGGGGTAATTAAACCAGCAGGATAGGATCTGTACCTGCACATATATACATAATGCACTCAGGGATTTCCAATAAATTTTATTATGAAAAATGTTAAAACTGAAAAGATCCGACGTTTTGGCTCTGAGCCTTTTTAATAAAAGTAAATAATTAAGTCTAATAAAGTTAATTATTTTTTATTTGAAGTCCCCGAGTGCGTTTAAGACTAGAAACACTTACCATATAGTGACTCGTGTAAAGTTCAGATACTTCCAAATGCAGCCAGCTATGGAGAGCAAGGAGGGGTCTTGCTGGAAGCCAGTTGAAAACAGGTCTGCAATAAACCACAGTCTTGCAGTCTCTTTGAGCGCAGTCTATTGTGCAAACAGATACACATAAATTAGTTTGCAACAAAGTACAACAGTCCATCAATGCTTTCTACAAACAGGGCTTTTATGAGAACAGCTGCTGACCTTGATTATGCATAGCAGAGCTTTCCAAAAGGTGTGCCGTGACACATTACATAGGCTGAAAAAAAGACATGCGTCCATCGGGTTCAGCCTTTCACACATCATCTACGGCTGTCCAAAAGAAGACAAAAAACCCAGTCTGAAGTGCTCGCTTCAGAAAAAAAATCCTTCTTGACCCTAGAACGGCAGTCAGATTTCTCCTTGGATCAAGAAGAAAAAAAAGAAAAGAAAAAAAACAGACCATGTGGAGTCTCCAGTATATTCCGTCCATTATGCACACACGCAGACTGAGCTCAGACTGCGCTCCTCTGACATTAGCCTTAAGGGATGACTTTGTGTCATCCATAGGAGATGGGCTGCCAATGGCTACACTGTGTACCTAGGGACACCACCTTTCCACTTTTTTTTCATTAGGTGTGACGGGGCACCTGGTGTGAGCCAAGGAGGGCCCTTTGTAGGAGATATTAAGCCCTTGAGGCAGGTTTGTTGCTGGCTGGATTGCTGCAGAACACAGCACAGAGCTATAACAGATCCTGGACAAGAATGACAGAACTAGAACACACACACAAACACACACAAACAAACCCTGATCTGGGGCAAGGTCCTTATACTGGCCTTCTAAAGCTTTACAGAATACAGGGCAGGGAATAAATAACACAATAACAACAGGGGCTAACAAGAGACAACAAGACAATATGCCCAGCAGCAACACAGGGAATCCTGAACTTGGGCGAGGTCCTTGCAATGGCCTCCTACACTATTTACCCAGCAGCATTATATTATCAGTCAGAGAGACAAGAGAACAGGACAAACAAAACATATACTAAAATAGTAAGGGAATGCAAGAAGGTCTAAACGCCAGAGTGGAATGTCAGCCGTATGCCAGGGATCAAGAGCCAGGAGAGCAGGTCAGAACAAGCAGAGGTCGGTACACAGGAAAAAAAAAACAATAATATGGAGTGCAGGGAGCAGACAAAAGAATAGTCAGAGACAGGCCTAGATCATACACAGAATAACACAGATAGCAGAACTTCAAGAAACAAGACTCGCAGAAACTGAACCCATGCAAGAGCTATGGGCTCCTCTGCTGCTTGCATCTTTATAGGGAACAGGATGGAACAAACAGTACATGTGACCCAAGGCCTAACAGCCACAGGGGAATCCAGGAGAGGTACAGAGAAGAATGGCTAAGCCCAGATAGGGAAGAGCTGGCATGGATCGCTCTCACCACCAGGGAGCATGGCTGGAACTGGTGGAAATGTTTGCAGGTTTAGGTTGAGTGCAACCCACCCTGTGGTTTGTTTTTTATATATATATTGAGAGCTGGCTACTTTCCTGGATATGCACCCCTCCCTGTTCACAGGTGTGTCCCACCGTGACAACCTATAAAGGCTAGTGCCTGCTAGGAAGCTCTAAGGTGAGTCAATTCTGTAAATGCAGATACAGTCAAGTGAGATAGGACCTGTCAACGATGGGGTACATTGGCGACTGTGACAGGCTTACGCAAGCTATGATCATACTTTGTTAACTGAATCCCCATCATTTTACCTCAGTCAGGTTTTTTGAATTGTTTGAATTTTTTATATGAGTTTTTTTCTTGCAGAAAATGGTGGATGAAGGTGGTCATTGGTATGGAGTGCTCTTTTTTTGGTGTTTTGTATATGACGTCTTAGATGCACCCGCTTGTATTGCAAGTTTAGGTTGAGTGCAACCCACCCTGTGGTTTGTTATATATATATATATATATATGTTACCACTAAAGTAAGAAAGTCGTTAATGTGCACATTACCTAGCCAATTTGCAGATTAACTGATTTGCACCGCACTTTACCTAGGTAATGTGCACATTAACGGCTGCCGTATCGTTAAAGTGCAAAAGTTTGTAGTTGAAAGGTTTGTTTCCCTCATTTCCTGCAGTTTACCTAGGTAATGTGCACATTAACGGCTTTCGTATCGTTAAAGTGCAAAAGTTTGTAGTTCAAAGGTTTCTTTCCCTCATTTCTTGTCCCTACACCTTCCCCCTCTCCCTCCACTTTTTGTTTCTGCCTGTTAGCGCGTGACTTTGTGTCGTGATAATAAATAAATAACATTAAACCGTTTGATTCTTTGTATTATACTTTTTTAAATAACACGTTGCTGTTGTTCCAGCAAAGATCTTATTTGCACTTTAACGAGTGCCTAGTAGGTAATGTACATATTAACTAGGTGATTACAATTTTCGGCACTTTAAACATCACCTAGTTAATCTGCAGACTAACTGATTTCTGAATTTAGCGGTAACATATTATATATGTGCCCCCACAGACCTACATATACTATATATATGCCCCCACAGACATAGGGATATATATATATATATATAAATATATATATATACCCCCACAGATATATATATTCGTTGAGCCCATGAAGAGCAATGGTATTGAGTGTTCTTATCCAGAAAGTCTCGCTGCAACAAGATCTGAGATCGGTCTGCCCCTCTACGAAGAGGCGGGACATGGTCTATACCGATAAACTTTAAAGTTGGAAGACTATGACGATGCTCCAAGAAATGCTTGGCAACCAGCTTGTCCGAATGTCCATCTTGAAAGGCGACATTAATAGCTGATCTGTGACCCCTAATCCGGTCTCTAAGTGTCAAATCAGTCTTGCCCACATAGGTAAATCACAAACTCCGTTGTACATGTGATCCTGAATCGAATTTTGAATCTTTTACCCGTTGTTGGATGTGCAACGGAGTTTCCAGGTAGCATGGGACGACAGGTAACACAGTCCAACAACGGGTAAAATATTAAAAATTCGATTCAGGATCACATGTACAACTGAGTTCGTAATTTACCTGATACATTGTCCATGTGGCTTAGCCTAGGTGGGCAAGACTGATTTTCAGTTATTTTGCACTTTTAGACTTATTTTAATCTCCTTCTGTTTTTTCATCACAGGTTTAGTTGCATTTTTTCATACACATATTTCATACACTTGCAGAAACACACACTTTTACTTCCATACACTCCAAGTACACACATACCACGAGTTCCTTCATTTACGTCTTGTCATTAACAAATATAGTGTTGATCCCATTGACATTTATTTCTAGTGCACTCCAAAACCCTCCATAGCGGAACTTAGTTGGTACCCTTTGTGTTTATGTTTTGAGGGTTACCAAGACAACATCTAATGTTGCATCAGAACTAGCACGTCTCCTCAGGACGCTACGCGCTCAGCCGGCAACGATGCGTCACTTCCGGTTTCCGGGTGGGCGTGATCGAGGCCAGCGCGACACAGACTCGGTAAGTCTCGGATCATCTAGAGCAGCGTTTTTCAACCACTGTGCCGCGGCACACTAGTGTGCCGTGAGATATTGTCTGGTGTGCCGTGGGAAAAATTCCAATTTCATCCGTAACATGCGCTTCGGCTCACAAATAGACCAATCATTAGATGTTACACTGACAGGAGAAGACATCGCAGTAGATCGCCGATGCGCAGAAGAGCACCAAAGGATCTGGACTCTGGAGTCTGGAGGATTATCGCGGACGCAGCACAGAAGAGCGAGTGATGGATCTGGAGGAGACAGGAGCAGAAGAGCGCTGAGTGATGGATCTGGATGGAGTGCTGAGTGTGACGGACAGCGGCTATCTGGAGGAGACAAGTGCAGTAAGTACTGAATGATAGTGAACTGAGACAAAATCGTGGTTTCAATCTAAGATTTGCTGATCTACCTTTGGACAGTTTTTGGTTGGATACTGCCAAGGAGTTCCCCGTTCTGGCAAACAAAGCTATTTTGACATTGCTCCCATTTTCCACTACATATCTGTGTGAGATGAGCTTTTCAAGCCTGATTGCTATATAAACTAAAGACAGAGAGAGACTGAGAGCTGTTGACGAAGAGCTACGTGTGTGTCTTTCTTCGATTCCTGCCAGAATATCAGCTTTGTGTTCAGCTAAACAGGCCCAGGTTTCGCACTGAGTAAGGCTAGGGTCAGACGAACGCATTTTCACGTTGTCTGTGAAAAAGTGCGTTCGAACGAATGGACGCATTTTTTCACGGAGTACGCGATAGCGGTCATACGATGCGCATTTGCGTTCGTGATTTTGTACGGATCATCAATAAAACACTTTTTGCATCTGGACGTTATGTTAGCCGTACATTAGCAGTGTCTGACATCTCCAAATCACGCACACACGCCGCTAGCGGACGCAGCGCACTCTGTACGCCCGTACTAGTGGTTTCACGTTCTCGACCAAATGCGTTCGTTTGCCACTTGCGTTGCGCGGACGAACTTTCGTGCGGCCGTACTTCGTGTGTTCCCCGGCATTGGACGTCATTTGCTGCTAGCACGGCCGTGATTTCGTGCTGCTAAACGCACGTTAAAACTGCTTTCGTCTGACCCTAGCCTTAGTAAACAGAAATATGAACAATTATAAAATACTTTATTATTTCATAATAAAGTAATTATAAAATAATTTCTTTGTGTTTGATTCCTATTCAAGAGAATTACTTTGTATGCAGTCGTGTTCAAAATTATTCAACCCCCAATGCTGTAAAGTGTTTTAGGGAATTTAGTGTACATTTGTAATTGTATTCAGAATGAAATCCTACAAGGACTTTTTAAAGAACCAAATGCAACTAAAATTACATCAATTGGTTTTGTAATACAGTAGTAAATGTTTCTTTTGTGAATTCTTCATTGACACAATTATTCAACCCCTTAAAGACTACCACTCTGAAGAACAGAGGTTCATTCAAGTGTTTTCAATCAGGTATTGAAAACACCTGTGGATGTCACGGAGCAGCAATAAAGCATAATAAGCACCAATTAGGCAGCTTTAAAATGACTGTGATACTCAGCTCCTTCTAGACATTTACTGGTGTGGTTACAAACATGGTGAAGTCAAGAGAATGGTCCAGGAAGACAAGAGAAGAGGTGATTACTCTTCACAGGAAGGGCAATGGCTATAAGAAGATTGCAAAGATGTTAAACATACCAAGAGAGACCATAGGAAGCATCATTCGCAAATTCAAGGCAAAGGGCACTGTTGAAACGCTACCTGGTCGTGGCAGAAAGAAGATGCGGACTTCGACTGCTGTGCGCTACCTGAAGCGTAGAGTGGAGAAAAGTCCCCGTGTGACTGCTGAGGAACTGAGAAAAGATTTGTCAGATGTGGGTACTAAAGTTTCAGCTCAGACAATACGGCGCACACTGCGTAATGAAGGCCTCCATGCCAGAACTCCCAGGCGCACCCCCTTGCTGTCTCCAAAGAATAAGAAGAGTCGACTGCAGTATGCCAAAAGTCATGTGGACAAACCACAGAAGTTATGGGATAGTGTTCTGTGGACTGATGAAACAAAATTAGAACTGTTTGGGCCCATGGATCAACGCTATGTTTGGAGGAGGAAGAACAAGGCCTATGAAGAAAAGAACACCTTGCCTACTGTGAAGCATGGCGGGGGGTCAATCATGCTTTGGGGCTGTTTTGCTTCTGCAGGTACAGGGAAGCTTCAGCGTGTGCAAGGTACCATGAATTCTCTTCAGTACCAGGAGATATTGGATGACAATGTGATGCAGTCCGTCACAAACCTGAGGCTTGGGAGACGTTGGACCTTTCAACAGGACAATGATCCCAAGCATACCTCCAAGTCCACTAGAGCATGGTTGCAGATTAAAGGCTGGAACATTTTGGAGTGGCCATCGCAGTCCCCTGACTTAAATCCGATTGAGAAACTCTGGTGGGACTTAAAGAAAGCAGTTGCAGTGCGCAAGCCTAAGAATGTGACTGAACTGGAGGCTTTTGCCCATGACGAATGGGCGAAGATACCCGTAGATCGCTGCAAGACACTTGTGTCAAGCTATGCTTCACATTTAAAAGCTGTTATAACTGTAAAAGGATGTTGTACTAAGTACTAAGATTGAATGTCACTTGGGGGTTCAATAAAACTGATAATGATGTGAGCACAGAAAAGACATTTGTGGTTATTTCATTATAAATGTTATGTTATATTTGTCTGACCTACACGTGCCTCTTTGATTTAATTGTAAGCAAGATGACTGAATGATCAAAATCAATGTCAAACTGGCCAAAACACTCAATTTCAGTGGGGGTTGAATAATTTTGAACACAACTGTATAGTCAATAGACATGTGCATTCGTTTTAGTACTAAAACGATTTAGTCCGAATTTTGGGATAATTTAGTTTTAGTATTACTCAAGAGATACGAAACTGCTCAGTGCAAAAAACGAAAGAAACTAAAATAAAATGCACTACATTTTAGTTTCAGTCCTTTTTGTGATATTACATTGATGAGTGAAGGAGACGAGTATTGAACGCAACATCGCAAAGCTACAGAAAAGGTTTGTATGTGTAATCCTTCCCTACCCCTACCTGAAAATCTGACAGTGATAGAGCTCCAGAATACTCACTCGCAGCACAGACAGCCAGCAAAGGAGAGGAAACCTTTACTTAACCCTTGCATGTCTATGAGCCAGATAAGATGATAAAACAGCTGGAGAAGGAAAACATTCAAATAAATCCCACTGAAAGCTAATGACAAAGGAGGGCTGGATAGTAAAAACCCCTTTATAACAAGCAGCGCTGGGAGAAGAGAGGGACTTTATAAAACGTGTGTTATCTCCCCTCTTGCTCTGCATAATAGGGGCTTAGGTCTGATACATTTTATATTATCCAGGAGCACTATCCCCCTTTCCTCATCTATAATACACGTTTTATATAAAGTCCCTCTCCTCTCCCAGTGCTGCTTGTTATAAAGTTTTTTTACGTCTGATACATTTAGTATCCAGCTCTCATAGTTACTCTGTCATTATGAGCCTTCAGTGTGATTTATTTGAATGTTTTCCCTAGATTTAAAGTGCTTTATTTTATTATAAAAATCAATTTGCACCAGTCATCTCTTCTCTGAGCTTTCAGACTGATTTACGTTAATATTTTCCCTCTCCCCTGCTTTTATATTCCTGTGTCTCCCCTACAGAGATACAAAGTTTAAGTAAAAGTTCCCTCTGCTGTGCTGGATAAGCATTGCATTCTGAAGTTCTGCACCCTCCACATGCCAATACAGTAAGATGTTCTATACAGAGAGGGACATTAATTAATGCAGGTGGATGTTGTATACATTATAAGGAAAGGGGTATTAATTAATGCAGCAGGATGTTATCTTCATTATACAGAGAGGGGTATTAATTAATGAAGGAGGATGTTCTATACATTATACGGAGAGGAGGCTTTTTTTTTTATCCCTTTAAATCCAGAGACTGTGAGCGCTGAGATCGGCTGCTTGTTATATTATCTCTCAGTACAATGTATCAGGCTCAGCTGTTACAGTAACTGACTGTAACAGCGCTCAGAGTTTCAGTAAAACAAGGAAATAATATTGTTCTAGCCTCTTATATATAAAAATATTATTTACTAGTTTTACTGAAACTCTGAGCACTGTGATGAGCAGCAGTTACTGTAACAGCTTTGCCTGGTACATTGTGCTGAGAGTGAGTGATACTGTAACAAGCAGCGATCTCAGCCCTCTGAGGAGCCACTACAATAGTAATTGTATCCACTGGTTTTCGGATGAATGAAATTAGTTTTCATACTAAAGAACTGAAAACGAATTTCTTTAGCAACTAAATAAATTGCATTTTAGGACTAATCCATTAGTTCAAAACGAAATTTTGTGCTGTGCACATGTCTAATAGTCAATATAGGCACAGAGGTAAATTTTTTTAACATTTTCTAATGGTGGTGTGCCTCGTGATTTTTTTTTTAAGGAAAAAAGTGTGCCTTTGCACAAAAAAGGTTGAAAAACACTGATCTAGAGTATAAAAATAATACGATATATTGTTTTTAACCTTGAAAAAGGCCTATATGTAGGCCGAAATGTCGGTTCTTTTAATGTATCTTGGAATAAACTTTGTTTTTTATTGAAGACCTCGAGTGTAGCCCGTCTTTCTGGAGAATTTTGTATGTAACTTTTGGGATATTAGCACCGAGGCTGAAGCAAAATTTATTTTGGAGTGTGTGCAGAACCTCATGGATAGATATATATATTTATATAATACATGGGTATATATATATATATATATATGTCTGCGGGGGCATATATATATATGTCTGTGGGGATATATATATATATTTCATCGAATTGCTGTGATGGGCAAGTGGCTTCTGCATAATAAACACACTTATTATAGTGTGGAGGCTTTATATCGCACTTTTTGTCCTCCACCACAACTGTTGTAGATACTGACTTGCCCTACAATCCCAAGCATCCACTGCAACTGGTCATCATGCCTAGCTCCTAGCTGATGAGGGTCCAATAAACCCGAAACAGCGCTGTCCTAGGAGTGGCTTCAGGGCTGGCCCGACAATGGTGCAGAGTGGAGCAGCGGCACCAGGCAGCAGAAATTCGGGGGCGGCAAATTTCAGCCACCGGCGCCGCTGCTGCGATCTGCACTCTTTTTTTAAAATCTGCGGCGACGGCAGATCATGCGGCCGCCGCGTTCGTTCCTTCAACGAGCGGCAGCCTGCATGAGTATCTGCCCCTCGCCTGAGATCCATCCTCCAGCCTGCCGCGATCGAGATAACGTGATCTCGCTTGATTGCGGCAGGCTGGAGGGTGGATCCCAGGCGAGCGGCAGATACTCATGCAGGCTGCTGCTCGCTGAAGGAAGGAACGCAGCGGCCGCGCAATCCGCCCCTCGGAGCCTGGGCCTGGCAGAGGTGAGCCTGAGGGCAAATATATCCATGAGTGAGCCTGGGGACAAATATATCCATGAGTGAGCCTGGGGGGGCAAATATATCCATGAGTGTGCCTGGGGGGGCAAATATATCCATGAGTGAGCCTGGGGGGGCAAATATATCCATGAGTGTGCCTGGGGGGGCAAATATATCCATGAGTGAGCCTGGGGCAAATATATCCATGAGGGCAAATATATCCATGTGTGAGCTGGGGCAATATACCCATGTGTGGGCACTGCTGGGTATGTGACACTGGGCACTGCTGGGAATGTGACGCTGGGCACTGCTGGGAATGTGACGCTGGGCATGTGACACTGGGCACTTGTAACGGGGGGTGTAGCGCCCACTAGATAGTCACGGAGTTGAGATCCTTAAGGGCTAACCAGTTATGGATTAACGCCAGTGTAGATTCCACAAAGGATGTCCCACTCATTGTCATCATCACCAACAAAGTATATCAGCAGAAATGAAGGCTGCTGCTCTGGCCCCGCCATGATACTCCCTATCCTGTGGTAGACCTGCCCCTGCACATTGATTGTTGGCATAACGTTTCCCTCCTTCACCTCTCTGGCTCCAAAAGACATAATTTGGAAGCATCCGTTGTACATCCGTGCAGCAGAAAGGGCTATGCCTTTGGATGCTGTTGGGTGAAAAGGCTGTGTGGGTTCAGGGTAGGGCTGAAGGGGAGGGAGCTGGACTTTCCTGCCACTGTAGCACATCCCGGGACTCTTATCCTGCCACTTCAGAGCACGGCACCAGGCACAAGGTAACCGAAGTTCGAGATCAACAACCTTTTCCCTGGAGTAATCAGAGGTTCATATTTAAAACCAGACAAATACTTATTAGTCCAAGTCATTGATCTCATTTGCGACTCATCACCGTAGGGTTTATTAGGTGCATACTTTATTACAGCCTCTTTACTGACTTGGATGAGTTTGACAATACTTTTTTCCAGCTTCCCTTGCCGGTGTTTTCCGAATCGCATCTGTAAATCTTTTTCTGCATTTTTTCTCTTAACTGTTACCGTAGAAGGGACAGGTCCGTCTGAACTGAGATCAGTGTAAGAAGTGATTTGGGGCTGGGGAGAAATGCAGGAGAAATTTGGATCACAATCCATTGGCTCAGTGCTGGTGGGTGATTGAAACTCATAAGGGAATATATTCCCCGCCACCTTGATTTTGGAAGCGGTTCCATAGGTGGAAGGTGTGGACATTTTGGTGAGGTAGCAACATTTTAATACTGTAAGGATCCCCAGACCGCTCCTGAGATAATGGCATGTGAGGCAAGTGGCAGTTGGAACTGATTTATTTTCAGGTGGGGAGAGGGAGTATAACTCTTTAGCATCAGAGTGAGTTAATAACTGATAGTCATTTTGAAAAATCCTTTCTTAGTGAGCACCTAGAAGCTGAGAAGAACATACGTGCCAAATTTCAAGTTTGTGGGCTTTACGGTTCTGGAGATATCGTGATGTTGCGTGAGTGGAGATCTATATATATATATATATATATATATACACACACTATATTGCCAAAAGTATTCTCTCACCCATCCAAATAATCAGAATCAGGTGTTCCGATCACGTCCATGGCCACAGGTATATAAAATCAAGCACCTAGGCATGTAGACTGTTTTTACAAACATTTGTGAAAGAATGGGTCGTTCTCAGGAGCTCTGTGAATTTCAGCGTGGAACTGTGATAGGATGCCACCTGTGCAACAAATCCAGTCGTGAAATTTCTTCACTCCTAAATATTCCACAGTCAACTGTAAGCTGTATTAGAAGAAAGTGGAAGTGTTTGGGAACGACAGCAACTCAGCCACGAAGTGGTAGGCCACGTAAACTGACGGAGCGGGGTCAGCAGATGCTGAGGCGCATAGTGCGAAAAGGTCGCCAACTTTCTGCAGAGTCAATCGCTACAGACCTCCAAACTTCATGTGGCCTTCAGATTAGCTCAAGAACAGTGTGCAGAGAGTTTCATGGAATGGGTTTCCATGGCCGAGCAGCTGCATCCAAGCCATACATCACCAAATGCAATGCAAAGTGTTGGATGCAGTGGTATAAAGCACGCCGCCACTGGACTCCGGAGCAGTGGAGACACGTTCTCTGGAGTGATAAATCTCGCTTCTCCATCTGGCAATCTGATGGACGAGTCTTGGTTTGGCGGTTGCCAGGTGAACGGTACTTGTCTGACTGCATTGTGCCAAGTGTAAAGTTTGGAGGGGGGATTATGGTGTGGGGTTGTTTTTCAGGAGCTGGGCTTAGAATCTTCGTTCCAGTGAAAGGAACTCTGAATGCTTCAGCATACCAAGACATTTTGGACAATTCCATGCTCCCAACTTTGTGGGAACAGTTTAGAGCTGGCCCCTTCCTATTCCAACATGACTGTGCACCAGTGCACAAAGCAAGGTCCATAAAGACATGGACATGGAGTCTGGTGTGGATGAACTTGACTGGCCTGCACAGAGTCCTGACCTCAACCCGATAGAACACCTTTGTGATGAATTAGAGCGGAGACTGAGAGCCAGGCCTTCTCGTCCAACATCAGTGTGTGATCTCACAAATTCGCTTCTGGAAGAATGGTCAAAAATTCCCATAAACACACTTCTAAACCTTGTGGACAGCCTTCCCAGAAGAGTTGAAGCTGTTATAGCTGCAAAGGGTGGACCGACGTCATATTGAACCCTATGGATTAGGAATGGGATGTCACTTAAATTCATATGCGAGTCAAGGCAGGTGAGCGAATACTTTTGGCAATATAGTGTATATACTAGGTGTAAAGCCTGCCCGGAGGGCAGTCTATTGTTGTAGAGGATATGGCTGCCCAGTGCTCCCAATAATGTGGCCGTTTATCGCACCCAGTCTCTGACCCCCAGCTCACATATATATTGCCCCCAGCTCACATGGTTATATTTGCCCCAACTCACATGGGTGTGTATATATTGCCCCAGCTCACATGGATATATTTGCCCCCAACATGGGTATAATTGGCCCCAGCTCACATGGATATATTTGCCCCCAACATGGGTATAATTGGCCCCAGCTCACATAGATATATATTGCCCCAGCTCGCATGGGTATATTTGGCTCCCAGCTCGCATGGGTATATTTGGCCCCCAGCTTGCATGGGTATAATTGGCCCCCAGCTCACAGGGGTATAATTTGGCCCCCAGCTCACATGGTATAATTGGCCCCAGCTCACATGGGTATAATTGCTCCCAGCTCACAGGCACTGCCGCGAGGGCATCTGGCTCTATAGGATGCGCACGCAGCCTATAGCCAGCTGCTGCATGCTCATCCGGCTCTACAGGATGTGCATGCAGTCTATAGTCTGCTGCTGCGTGCGCATCCTGGTCTCCTGGATGTGCGCACAACCTCTACCCGGCTGCTGCGTGCTCATCCTGTTCTCCCGGATGCGCGCACAGCCGACGGGTAGAGGCTGCGCGCGGATCCTGCAACAGTTTGTAATGTCTGTTGCGCATGCACACTCAGCGCTTGACGGCGACGGACATTACAAACTGTTTTATTATATAGGATATATAAGCTTTGCTCGCGTGGATTTGTTTAATTTTTTTTTAAAAGAAACATGACTTTTTTGTTCAAACTGTACAAAACATAATTTACAGGTTGATGTTAAAGTAATAAGTAATGGTTATTGCAGATGTTTGTTTTGTATCCAATACGAACTAAGTTGTTTCATTCATCTGCAACCATGATTTTTTTTGTGTTGTAAATACATACAATGAGGCAAAAAAAATAAGTTTAGTTTGTTTTTTGGCATCTAGAATATAAAACTATTTGAGTACCTCTTTATGAACTCCATTAGTGGTTCTTTCAGGTGCTGGGATCAGCAGAGAGTTAGTGAGCTCCCTCTGGAACAGGCAACGTAAAAGTGCCCATGTGAGAAGCCGTCTTCTTTTAGATCAATCCCGCTACCTTCAAAGTCTGCCACAGAGACTTACTGATGGTCATCGCAAAACAAACCTTTAGTGTGAACTGAAACGTTTTGAATTGAAACGGATATTCTAAAGGTATAAGAGGTCTTCGTTGTATGAACACTGACTCCTCCAGCCATATCCGGTTAGCACCATAGCCTCAATCACATTTCTGTAGAGTGCCTATACTTGCAAACTGGTGCCATTACAGAGCTTAGGTGGGTTGAGGTTCTGCAATAGTATCACAGGTTCTCCCACACTGCAGCAGTGAGGGTGTGTGAGACCTGGCTGTGAGAGGAGCTGCATAGAGACTCCATTCTGTGTGAAGTAACAGCATCCCTCTGATCCACTCATCCAGTGTATAAACTGGATTTTCGGAAAATGGCAAAATAAGTTTTTTTTATTTTTTAAGAAGATTCTTTTTTTTCAATATAAAGTTTTTTATTGAGTACCATCAGAAGTTGAAATACAAAGATAAGAATGACAATAGAGGCCGCGCAGGGCCTGTCAGCGATATAAGTCACATATGTGCAGGTAGGTTGTCGTCAACATTTTACGGTACATTTTACATTCTATAATAAACAATAAGTAACAAATACAGTGGTTAATACAGTAATTAAATAAGCATAGACAAAGGAGAAAGAGAAAAAGAAAGGGGAAAACAAAGAATGAAAGGTGCGGTTCGACAGGTTTAAAGCAATTTTAAAAGGATCCCTTGGAGGATCTATAGGATACCCAACCTTCCCAGGTAGCCTGGTACTGTGGAAGGGCGTTATGGGCCGAAGCGAACATTTCCTCATATTTACAGATACTATCTAAACGGGTCAGGACTTCTGAGAGTGAGGGGGTGGAGGCAGAGTTCCAGTAACTAGCCAACACTAATTTGGCAACCCCGAATATTGCCGATATCAACCCTCTGGGTGGTATTTGAATGGTAATGGGGATAAAGTGTAACAGGTAAGTTTCGGGCTGAAGAGGAATATCCAACGAGGTACATAGTTTGATCAGGCAATGGATGTCGGCCCAGTAAGGGCTAATTTTCGGGCAAGACCAAAAAACATGAAGCAAAGAACCCTTGTCTGTTGAACAACGCCAGCATATGTTAGTACCCTTTGAGATATGGTGCAGTCGAGCAGGGGTAAGGTACCAGCGGTATAATAATTTAAGATGTGTTTCTCTCATGCCAGTGCTTTTAGATAGGCGATACACCGATGACGTGGCATAAAACCAGTCCTCTCGCGAGAATGATAAATTTAGGTCCTTTTCCCATCTCAACATATATGGCAGTTTATGTTCCTTATTAGGTGACACTAAGCATCGGTAATATAGAGACAATGGTTTCCGTAAGTTTTTTTTACCCAAGCATAGCCTGTGGAAAGCTGTAATATCTTTGTCTGGTATCGCCCCGACCCTGTGCGTTAACAATATATGTTTAATACGAAGGTAGGTAAAGAGTTCGTTTAGGGGAATACCAAATTCTTGCACCAAGTCTGGGAATGGTTTAATAGAGGTTGGAGCGAGAAGGTTTTGGACAAGGGTCACTCCCTGAAGCGTCCAGGAGGCAAGGTTTAGGTCAGGGGACAATCTACTTAAAAAACTAAGAGGTGCAAAACTGAGCAGCCGAAACGGTTTTAATAACGGTCTGCCCCAGTGACGCCAGGTCAGGACCGAGAGATAAGAGGAGGGAAGTATCCCTTCCAGTTTACTTCTAGGGAGAGGGTCATACCACATAAAGTCGTGAATAGAATTAGGGGCGATAATGGGATTTTCCAGGCGCAGCCATAAGGGAGGTTCTGAGGAGTGCAGCGCAGCTAATAATTGGGCTAATAGGGAAGCTCTATAATATCTCAACAAGTCAGGGAAGCCAAAGCCACCCATCTCTCTCAGAGCTGTAATCGTAGTAGCCGAAACCCTAGGGGGCTTGCGTTTCCAGATGTGGGCAAATAGCATTTTCTGCAGACGTAGGAGGATATGTGCTGGGAGAAAAATCGGAACATTGCGAAAATAATAAAGGATTTGCGGAAGGATTGACATTTTTAAGGAGGCCATGCGGCCCAGCCAGGACATTTCCACCGAGTGCCATGATTGCAGTTGTTTTTCAATAGATTGCAGGAGAGGGAGATAATTATGCTTAATGATGGAGCTCCTATTTTTCGTTAGGAAAATACCTAAATATTTAACAGATTCCGAACGCCAGTCAAACGAGTATTGAGTTTTAAGATCAACCAGTGAGGGACCAGGAATATGCAAAGGGAGGACCTGAGTCTTACCAACATTATTTTTATAGTAGGATAGCCGACCATATTTCTCAAGTAAATTAAAAAGAGGAGGGAGTGAGGTTTCTGGGGTGGATAAGTATAGGAGAATATCATCTGCGAATAGAGCGAGTTTCTGTTCGCCTGCCGGTGTAGGCAAACCTGATATAAATGTGTTCAATCTAATATGAGATGCCAACGGTTCCAAAGCCAAGACAAAAATTAGCGGGGATAAGGGGCAACCTTGACGAGTGCCGTTCGTAATTGGAAAAGTAGGGGACGAAAATCCCATGCTTAACACCTTTGACGAGGGGGTGGAATACAGAGCCATAACACTTTGGATAAACAAGGCGAGAAATCGAAAGGCCTCCAACGTTTGGCGCATGAAGCCCCAGTGCATGCGATCAAACGCTTTTTCTGCATCTAAAGACAGTAGGAGCCCGGGGGTCCCAGAACGATTAGCTAGGTCTATTATATCGAGTAAGCGACGTGTATTCTCACACGTCTGCCTCCCCTGTACAAATCCTGTCTGTTCCGGGTGAATCAATTTAGGGAGCAGGGGCGCGACGCGCGAGGCCAATAATTTTGCATAAAGTTTAATATCAACATTTAGTAGGGAGATGGGGCGAAAATTCGCGCAATGAGTGGGAGGCTTGCCAGGTTTAGGGAGTGTGACTACGGTGGCCAGGAGCATCTCTGGGGGAACTTGGCCAGTGGTTTTAATGTTATTGAATAAGGCTGTCAGGGTAGGGACCAGGAGGGAGGCGAAGTTTTGATAATAAAGATTAGATAATCCATCAGGGCCTGGAGCTTTACCTTTCGGGAGAGCTCGGATCGCTTTGTAGACGTCTTCCTCAGAGAAAGGGGCCAGCAAGTCAGCTTGCTGATGGGGCAGTAATGTCGGCAAATGCGCTTCTGCTAAGAAGGTGGATATCGCTGCTGAGCAGGGTGGTGAAATGGCCGAGTCAAGTTTGAGATTTTAAAGGGAGCTATAATAGTCAGCAAATTCCGAGACAATCAGCGCTGGATAATGCAATATTTGTCCCCCTAAGCTTTCAATATGGGTGATTTTAGTTTGAACGCATCTAGCCCTGAGTTTAGAGGCCAGTAACTTTCCCGCCTTGTTACCTTGGGTATAGGAAGTGTAATTTAGTTTGCGTAGGGATCGTTCCATAGCCTGTAGGTTTAAGTGCTCCAACTCCCTCTGCAAGGAAAGCAATTGAGATGCAATCGATGGGGTCAGCTAATTCTTATTTTGGGATTCTAAGGAGGAGATTTGTTGTAAGAGATTTGATGTTTTAAGAGTATACTGTTTCTTTCTATAAGCCCCCTGTTTAATGAAGTGGCCCCTGATAACCGCTTTGTGGGCTGACCACACAGAGGAAATCGCCACCTCCTCCGAAGTGAACCAATGTGCCCCCATCCCTCCCAGCCGGGTCCACAATTAACGAATCATTTAAACGCCACGAGCCCATACCTCGAGCCGGAAAATGAGCACGGAAGGAAAGAATCAAAGGAGCATGGTCAGACCATGTCATGTGTCCTATTTGAGCATCTAAGAGATGGTGGACCATGGTCCGGTGTATAAGGCATAAATCAATTCTGCTATAGGAGTGCACCTGGGAAAAAAAAGTGTAATCTCTAGTCTGGGGGTGGGAGATGCGCCAGACATCATACAGGTCAACAGATTGCAGGAAATCAGTGAAGCATCGGCCAAGAGACTTCGCTTTTTGAGAGGGGAGGCGACCTCCGGAGGACTGGCAATCAACCATGGGGCAGGGAGTCATATTAAAATCGCCACAGATATACACAGCGCCTTGGCTAAGAGACTGAATTTTTTTATGGGCTTTCCTGAGGAACTGGAACTGGTTAACATTCGGGAAATACAAATTAACAATAGTCACCGGAACATCATTTAAAGAGCCAGTCAATATCAATATTCTCCCCTCCTTGTCCTGGTGTTGAGATGCAACCTGTTTCAGGTTCTCTATGGAAGAGGATGGAGACTCCTCTTGATTTGGCTGGAGACATAGAGTGATAGGCTTCAGGGTACATCTGAGACTGAAGACGGGGGGCATCGTGAGATTGAAAAGGTGTCTCCTGTAAGCACACTATCGCAGGTTTATACTTATGCAAATCTCGGAAAAGGCAGTGTCTTTTAAAAGGAACATTCAAACCTCTAACATTTAAGGAGAAAAATTTCAGTTCAGGGGAACTCAATCAAATTTAAAGATAACATACATTGGGAAAGACCAGTTGGTGAGCGCCTCCTTCCCTCCCGAGGGAGGTAAGTTGAAGTTGGGATGGGTAGTAGCCGCTGGATTGGGAAAACCGAGCGCCGCACACAGAGCTCTCAGAACATGCGGCTGCTCGTGTTGCCGGCTACCCACGCCCCCCCTTTTTAACCCCTTAGGGACCTTGGACGTACCATGTACGTCATGGCCGCGGGTCTCTTTTAGACCCGCTGACGTACATGGTACGTCCTGCGGTCTTTTGAGCGCTGGAAGTCCAGGCATCCATGCAATGGCGGTTACAAGTGCCGGGGCACCTTCTGATCGCTCCCCGGGAGCGATCAACATCCGGTTTTACCGGAGAGGTGCCCGGCACTTCTAGAGAGCACTGGAAGCGATCGGATCGCTTCCAGCAGCTCCAGGGCCGTTGCACGCTGCCTGGGAGTCCAGGCATCCGTGCAATGGCGGACAGAAGTGCCGGGGCACCTTGTGATCGCTCCCCGGGAGCGATCAACATCCGGTTTTAATGGAGAGGTGCCCGGCACTTCTAGAGAGCGCTGGAAGCGATCGGTATCGCTTCCAGCTGCTCTGTGTATATTGCAGGGATGCCTCGACATTGAGGCATCCCTGCAATATGCTTACCTGCTGCCGGTCCGTCCATGATCGCTCCCCCCGAGCGATCACTTCCGGTAGCGGCAGGAAGTACTGAGTGCCACGAGGTATCGTGGCACTCAGTACATAATAGATCACATGAGTGATCAGGTGCTCTGCTGGGTGCCTCGAGGGATCAAGGCACCCAGCAGAGTAAAAAAAAGTGTAAAAAAAGAAAAAAAAGTTAAATAAAAATAAATAAAAAGGTATAAAATAAAATAAACTGACAGCCAAGATGGCGCTGCCCTTCTAAGGGCAGGGTCATCTTGGGGCTGAGTGGGATGTTCCTAGCCTGCCTCATCAGAGAGGCAGGCTAGCAACATCCAATCAGAAGTTATAAAAAATCAAAATAAAATTTCTAATTTGTCAGGTCAGGTCAATATTTTGTAAATATTGTCTCTGACCTCTGTGATTCTCCCTCCCTCTCCTCACTTGTGTTTTGGTGACCGAGAGAGAGAGATCAGATTTGACAGGTTAGAGATTTTAGGTAGATTTAGTGAGATTATAAAAATTGAGGCAGATTTAGAGAGAATTTAGGGAGATTTAGAAGAATTGAGGCAGGTTTAGAGTGATTTAGGTGTTTATTTGTATTTTCTTGTGAAACCCAACGGTTCTTCTAAGAACCAATAATCCGCTTATATATATAATAATTATAAAATTTTATAATCTATTATATATAATGTCTGAGAGGGTGTACAGCGCCGAGGAGGCATATGCCATCCTGGCGTCAGAATCTGAGGCATCTGCGTCAGACTCAGACCCTGATTTCGACCCCGCTAACTGCTCAGAGACGTCGCTAGATACATCATCTACGCTGGTTGATGTATCTAGTGATGTTTCTGATGCAGATCCTGGGTCACCACCTGCCAGCAGGAGACGCACAGCTCCAGCTGAGGAGTGGGTAATGCCTCATCGCCAGAGGCCAGATATCCCTCCTTTCACGGCAAATCCTGGCATCAATATTGATGTTGCAGGATTTACCGCCACACAGTTTTTGCAGGTGTTTATGGGGGATGATTTGTTGGGCCACATCGTGGCCCAATCAAATCTGTATGCCCATCAGCATTGTGCTGCGAAGCCAGACTCTTACTTGGCAAGGCAGCAATGGACCCCGCTAGATGTGCCAGAATTTCTGAAATTCTGGGCACTTACTATGCTGATGGGCATCATAAAGAAGCCCTCAATTCGCTCCTACTGGAGCAGTAGCCCCATCTGCTCTACCCCCATTTACCCCCAATCAATGTCACGTAGAAGGTATGAAAACATTTTGCGTTTAATGCACTAAAGTGACAACAGCCTGTGCCCTCCTAGAGAGCATCCCCAGTTTGACAGGCTGTATAAAATCCGCCCCCTGATTACCCACTTCGCCGCCAGGTTTGCAGAGGCTTATACACCTGGAAGGAATATCTGCGTGGATGAATCCCTAATGAAATACAAGGGAAGGCTGGGATTCCAGCAGTATATTCCTTCCAAACGCTCCAGGTATGGAGTGAAGGTGTATAAGCTCTGTGACAGCGAGAGTGGGTATACTCTGGCCTTCCGGGTGTACGAGGGAAAGGATAGTAGCCTTGACCCTCCAGGTTGCCCAGAACACATGGGAACCAGTGGCAAGATTGTGTGGGACCTTCTTTTTCCCCTGATGAACAAAGGGTACCACTTGTATCTTGATAATTTTTATACGAGTGTCCCTTTGTTCAAGCTGCTGTATTGTTTTGATACAGCAGCATGCGGTACTGTTCGCAAGAACTGCATAGGTTTCCCAGCACAGCTTGTCCGCACCCGGTTAAAAAGGGGGGAGTCCTCAGCTCTGCGCCAAGAGGAGCTGTTGGCGGTCAAGTACAGAGACAAGAAGGATGTATACCTTCTATCCACCATCCACAATGAGAGGTCTGTGGAGGTCTCTGTACGTGGCAGAGCTGAGCGCATCAGGAAGCCAGTGTGCATCAAAGACTATAACCGGCATATGGGTGGGGTTGATCTGGCAGATCAGCTGCTCCAGCCCTACCAGATTATGCGGAAGTCAAGGGCCTGGTACAAAAAGGTTGCAATTTACCTGATGCAAATTGCAACCCACAATGCCTTTTTGCTCTGCAAAAAGGCAAACCCCGGAGTGACGCTGTCCTTTTTACAGTTTCAGCTCCAGGTCATTTCGGGGTTTTTGTACCAGGATGCACATGCTCCCCGGGCGGTGATGGGGGACAGAGTTGGGGCTACACATTTTATTTATAAAATCCCCCCTACTGGGGGCAAACAGAAACCCCAAAAAAGATGCAGGGTGTGTTTCAAGAGGGGGCAGAGGAGAGACACAATCTTTTACTGCCCAGAATGCCCTGGACAACCCGGTCTGTGTCTTGGGGACGGTTTCAAGATATATCACACTGTGCGTGATCTGTGATTTTTTTTTTCCTTTCAATTTTTTCTCACACTCCAGTTAGTTAGTTCAGTTTAGTTTTTTTTTTCTTTTACTGCACCAGACTTTTACATTTTATTCGTACATTTTTATGTTCTACAATTGGTGCTGTATTTTGCCAAAATCTTTGCACACCTATGCATGGGGGGCATGGGTGTACTCAGGAGACCTTGCAGAAAACAACCTGGAGAGTTTTCATGCAGTAACAAACAACAGTGTCTCCTAAATCACAGTCCAAAACTGATGTGGGTGTGAAAATGAAAAATGACCACCAAACAGTATCCAATTTGTTTGGAGCAAACGGTTGCATCCATGGCATAAAAACACTCCATTTACAATACTTTGGGGTGTTAGCTTACCAAATATATGCACGTTAATAAAATTGGGGTATGTAAAAAGACCCCTAAAAAGAAGATAAGCAAAGAAGATACTGTATGTCAAATTAGAAAATTGACAAGCACATGTCAAAAGATTGGCGTAGCACCTCAAAAACAACAGAACAAATCTATATATGGGTGGTATCAATTTACTCAGAAGATGTTGCTGAACATATTTTGGGGTGTTTTTTGGCAGTAACCCATAACTGGATTTGACAATTCATGCCTAAAGTACAATGTGTGTGAAAAAATAACACAAAAAGTGACTACCTGAAAGTTTGACAAAGAGCTAGTGCATGGAAAGTGTTAAAATACAACTCTTTGAAGCACCCTAGGGTGTGCCCTTTCTAAAAATATATGGTTTGAAGGGGGTAAATTACTTTGGCCTGCTTCAAAAATGTCCCAAATAGGACATGGGTGCATGATGCCGAAATGTGAAAATTCCAAGTTGGAAAACTGAAATGCGCACCCCCCAAATAAGGCCTATTAGCCCCCAAATGACCCGACATACCTATACATGGGTGGTATCAATTTACTCAGAAGATGTTGCTGAACACATTTTGGGGTGCTTTTTGGCAGTAAACCATAAAGTTCACAGTACATGTATTCTTAAATTGCGTTAAAAAAAAAAAAAAATCACCAAAACTTTTTTTTTTCTCAAACTTTGGCATAGATTTGTGGTAAAATGGTTTGCAAGGAAAGAGTCAAAATACCCCAAGTTTAATACCTTGATTTGTGTACTTTAAAAAAATATGTATATGTGGAGGGTTATTCAGGAATTAGTGACAGATATCAGTGTTACAATGTCACTAGCACTAGTTTTGAAAATAAACTCTTTGGAAATGGCAAAGTGCTACTTGCACTTATTGTTGCATAAAATAAGGAAAAAAGCGAGGAATATGTAAACATTGGGTATTGCTAAACTCATAACTAAATTTAGAAACTACTAAGGAATTAATTTTTTTTGACGGTTGTTGATACATAAGAAATTTTGGGGGTCAAAGTTCGAAAAAGTGATGTTTTTTCAATTTTTTTGTCATATTTCACAATGTTTTTTATAGTAAATTATATGAAATGATGAAAAAAATGGTATCTTTATAAAGTCCATTTAATGACGAGAAAAACAGTGTAAAATATGTGTAGGTTGCATAAACGAGTAAGAGGAAAATTTGTCCTAAACACTAACAGCGCAGAAACGTAAAAACAGCAGCGGTAACTAAAGGACGGATTTGTGTAAAACCGCCCGGTCACTAAGGGGTTAAGAAGATTCTAAATACCAATTTTCACATCTGTGACATCTTCTATTTTTGAGATCTAGGTGTCCTGTTTAAAATATTCACCCCCCACTTGAATTTTGGAAAATGGTGAAACACTTTTTTTTTCTTTTTTTCAAAAAGATTGGTATTTACAACTTTTACGCCTCTAGCATCTTTGGTTTTTGAAATATAGGTATACTGATAAAAGTACTCAAACCCCCCCCCCACTGGATTTTCGGAAAATGGTAAAATACGTTTGTTTTTTTATTCAAGAAGATTGTAAATGCCAATTTTCACGTCTGCAACATCTTTTGATTTGAGCTATAGGTATCCTGTTTAAAATATTCAACCCCCTTAGAGGCAGAGTTTCCAAATATCCTTCCTTAGTGGGTGGCTACATTATTATTATTATTCTTTATTTATAAAGCGCCAGCATATTCCGCATTGAGGCGGACATGTGACTGTCAGGGGGAAACTCAATGTATTCCATTGAGAGGATGCGTCCGGAGCTCAGCGCTTTTTTTGTGTAATTTTCCAAAGACAGAACTCAGTGCGTAATCACATTTATGCAAAACATTGTGCAAAACAGTGCTTCCCTTCTCTTTCTGTTTTCTTTCTCTATCCCTGAAAAAAAAGGATGCTTACAGGAGCAAGACTATCAGAGATCTGCTGAGAAATGATGAACTACATGCAGAGCACAATGCAGGCACAGCAGGGTTTACTGTGGAGTCTGTAACCCCGGACTGTAACAGTCAATTGTAGCTCCCAACCCTGAGTGACATGTACTCTGAGCTGGAAATAGTCTTCAAACTTCTAAGAAGGGATGACTCCCAGCTGAGAGTGCGGCTCATTCTCCAGCATCAGATTGGTGCGGGCTATGGAAAGAGAGAGAGAGAGAGATCGGCAGTATCAACTGGATAGGGCCGGTCCTTCCACCCAAAGCAGCAATGGTGGGGAAACAAAAGCCAACAGACCCCGGCTGGAGCATTTCCCATGCTCAAGAAGGACACTGACCTGGATTTGTTCTTGAGGCAGTTTTGAGAAGGTGTGTCCGCAGTACCCATTGCCCAAGGAGCAGTGAGGGCAGTAGTTAACCCATCCAGGGCCTTTCAAGCGTGGGGTTTTCTTTCCTTCCAGAGGAGAGTGACCAGGACTATGCCATAAAAAGCCCTGCTCAAACTCAAAAGTTTTAATTTTAACCCCTGAATTTTATCATAAAAAGTCCATGAGCATGCAGCAAGGAACATCAGACAGCTCCGCAGAGTATGCTGGGCAGTTCCAGAAATGCACTGGGGGGCTTGCAAGTCCTCACCTATGAGGCCCTGAAGGACCTTGCGATCATGGAGCAGTTTCAACCAGGAGTCCTGAGGCCAGAGAGTGGATTCTGGACACAAAGCCTAAAGATATGGCAGAGGCAGCAGACCTGGCCAATGATTATGTGAACAGAGCACCTTCAGTCAGACACGTGCCTACAACAGCTGGAACCACTGCCTGGAAAGGAAGAACTACACCTCCACCAGTTACCAAGTCAGCGGGGAAACCGTTGACTACATCTGAAAAAGGGTAGCCAAACAATTGACTACTGTAGAGCTTCTCAGATGTGAAATCCAGAGCCACTATGGGGATAACCCAACATCAACAAGAAAAAGACCTCTAAACTCGAGGTAACTGGCTAGGACATATACTTTTAAAATATGAATACTTTATTAAACATTGAACATAAACCCTTCGGAAGGTTACATAAACTCAACTCAGACTAACATTACAGACATCAACATAAATAAAATCGATATAACCACAATAATTCGTAGCTAAAATACCGCAAGGAGTGATTATAACAGTTTATGATAAATTGAACATGTGAAATAACCATTTAAATTGCTCCTACTATTATGAAGCATTCATGTCTTAATGGAGCATTAGTTAATTCACAATGTAACATGAGATAACAATGATCGCTGTCATACCAAAGGGTTGTACCTAATAATTACCCAAGAGGTGAGTTTATCCAGGATCTAATGAGGTCAAGAATTGTTTATAACAGAGGTGAATTATTACTGCCTCCTTTACTATTGTATAATGCTAGATCATTAATGGAGCGTGACCATCCAAATCATAGCCTTAACCATAAACATAAATGGACTCGCTGTATACAAAGCTGCAGCCTTGATGTTGAATGTGTTATACTGGGTGTTCCAAAAGGGATCTTAAATGTAAATTATTTACATGAAGGTTAGTTGTACACACGAGACATCCATGAATAGCCAACTCGCTGTAACATAATACTAGTTAGGAGCCACTTGCTCAAATTTCAACCAATTACGAATTAACAGTTGCTGTCGCAAAATGTTTTGATGGGTCATGTATTGTAGCCGTATGGTAAATTAAAGCAGTATACAAGGAAAACAATTGTAGAAATTTTAGACAATTCTTCCACCTTTCGTAAATAATAACTTAATAAAGCTAAAGCAGTAACCCGGATTCCTTAATACCCACCATAGATACACTGCCAATTAGGTTAAACATTGATTGAATAGTAAACTGAATTGAACTTAGTTCAATTGTGCACAGGTGCTAAGGATCGTAGTATCGTGACTATTCGAAAAATTATTAGCACGATAATATCAGGACAAATTATAATGCCTCAATGGTCTTTGCATTATTGGCATAAAAAATTCGAGCTAATCGTAATGCCACAGTTTAAACTATTGCACTCCTTCATCAGATACTTAACGATGCTAAAAAGCACATTAATATAGAGTTAAGTAATAACGCCCGCTGCAGCGTTTAGAATTCAATCTTTTTCCCTGTATGAAAAGAGGTGTTTACACAATTTGTCAGTTATCATTTTGTTATCACCATACAAAATTCGATCTTATAAACAGTGCTAGAGTCAAAACTATTACACTCGTTCTACAGGTATTTTAGGATGCCATATATCAACAACACATATATTTAAATTGTGACCTTGAAAGCAGCGTTTGAGTTGAAGTATGGTCTTTTACACAGTGCTAGACTTTAAACTGCTACACCCGTTCATCAAATACTTTAACGTGCTGCATTTCAACAGCACATATATTTTAGATTGAATAGTAGCGCCCACCTTTGTCTCAGTTGTTAATTCCTTATCACCATACCAAGAACAATTATATACACGGTACTAGATTTGGACTGCGCATATATTTAAGTAATGACGCCCAAAACAGCGTTTAGATTAAAGCTGCTTTGTTATCACCATACCAAATTTCGATCTTGTGAACAGTGCTAGAGTCAGAACTATTGCACTCGTTCTGCAGGTATTTTAAGTTGCCATGTATCATCAACACATATATTTAAATTGTGACATTCAGAGCAGCGTTAGAGTTGAAGTGCGGTCTTTTATACAGTGCTAGAATTTAAGCTGCTACATTCATTCATCAGATACTTCACATTTGTCTCAGTTGTTATTACGTTATCACCATACAAAGATCGATTTTATACACGGTACTGGAGTTTGAACTGCGCATTTATTTGAGTAGTGACGCCCAAAGCAGCGTTTAGATTTAAATGTGATCTTTAACACAGTGCTGGAGTTTAAACTGTTACATTCGTTCATCAAGTACTTGAAGGTGCTATATCTTAACAGCGCATATATTTTAGATTAAGTAATTGCGCCCTCAGTTGTCTCAGTAGCTATTTCGTTGTCACCATATTAGGTTCAATCTTTTGCACAATGCTGGAGTTTAAACTGTTCAACTCGTTCATCAAATACTTAAAGATGCCATATATCAACAGCACATTTAAAGGTAACTACGCCCAAAGCAGCGTTTAGATTTAAATATTCAATGAAAAGGCTTCAATCATTCATTATCTCATTAAAGATTCGATTATTCATTTATCATTCCATTTCACTTTAGATTCTTTAAAAAGAAAATATATTATTTCATAGATATCTTGAATTAAGATTTAGAATCATTTCTTAAGGCATTCGACGCGCGTTTCACATACGTGCTCCTCAGGAATGCTAACTTGTCCAGTATGTCGGGGTTGCTTTTAAAGACCTCCTTTGAACATTCACTTGGACACGTGATTAGATTCTCCAATCAGATTTTTATCTGGACCAACAGGTTTTTTGGAGAATCATTTATATATTTGAAAACGTGTTTTAGAAGCCGTTAATCACATATTCTTACTTTATAAACAGTATGGATTCCTAAATCATTCATATTGAAGATCATTAATGAATAGAAATTAAGTAATATTTTGTTCATGAGCTGAAGAATTTACAAATTCAATTAGCTTTTCCTAAAGGGTAAATGGAGCTCATGAATCAAACCATATTGCTAACAGACTCGTTTGTGATTTTTTTGGCTTATAGAATTATTTTATCGGATTCAAATATTTAACTTTAAATTTAAGATATATAATAATAACCATTAAAGTGTAGTTAATGAGAGTTTTGTACAGTTTATTGAAAAATAGGATCATAGGAAAGGAGTAAAGTTGAATTCTTCATTAAGGCCATTGGGAAATTGTGTTTTAAGTATAAAGATCCATCTGGATTCTTTTCTCCTAAGTATTACATCAAAATCACCTCTTCTTGGACCTAGTGTGATAGCCTCTATTGCTTGAAAACTTAGACATTTAGGGTCCCCATTATGGTTAGCCCACACGTGTCTAGATATAGGAGTTTCTGTTATATTAATGACCGAATTAATATGTTGTAAAATTCTCTTTTTAAATTGCTGATAAGTTTTCCCTACATATTGTTTTTTGCACGTACAGGTGATTAGATATATCACTTTCATAGTTTCGCACGTAATTGATTCTTTTATGGGGAATGTTTTTCCTGTGATGGTACTATTAAAAGATTCTGAGTTTTCCACAGACTGACATGCTTTACAGTGTCCACATCTACGCATGCCAGGTTTAGATTTCAGCCAGTGTGTTTTAGGCTCTTTTGTAGAAAAGTGGCTGTGAACTAGTATATCCTTTAGATTAGTGGATCTCCTTGCTGTGAAGGTCGCAGATTTAGATATTACATTAGAGATATTCTCATCCATTTGTAAAATTGGCCAGTATTTTTGGCATATTTCTTTAATATCATTCCATCCCTTGTCGTAAGTCGCAATGAATCTTATTTGTTTTTCTCCTGGTATTTTCTTCTTTGGAATGAGTAATTTTTTTCTGTCTGATACCAGGGCTTTTTTATAAGCTCTTTTTAAACATCGATTAGGGTAGCCTTTGGAGCGAAACATTTCCCGGAGTCGATTCGCTTCTTCTTGGAAGTCTTTAAGATTACTGCAATTTCTCCGGGCTCTTAAATATTGCCCTATTGGTATTCCCAATTTTAGAGGGACTGGATGGAAACTCTCCCAGTTTAACAAATTATTTGTTGATGTTTCTTTTCTGTATAATTTAGTTTGTAATGTATTGTTATTAATTTCAATCATTAGATCCAGAAATTGTAACTTTTCTTTGCTGTTGATCAAAGTTAGTGTCAATCCAATATTGTTGGTGTTAAGTTCATCCAACCATTCATTTAAGAGATTATCAGAGCCATGCCATAACAGAAAAATATCATCTATGTATCTGAACCACTTTGACACATTTACAGTATATTTTAGGGTTTTATCTGTAAAAACTACAGTTTCTTCCCAAAGGGCTAGACACAGGTTCGCATAACTTGGGGCACAGGATGTTCCCATTGCCGTGCCCCTTGTCTGCAGATAATATTTACCATCAAATAAGAAGAAATTATGAGTCAGAATGTATGTAAGTAGTTGTATGATGAAATTTGTCATTGCTTCATCAAATTTCTTACTCAGGAAGTACCTGCATGCCTTTATCCCTTGCTCATGTGGGATATTATTATATAAAGATACTACATCGAAACTCGCCAATGTAGTACCTGATGGGATAGTTATATCCTCTAGATGTTGGAGAGCATTTTGCGTGTCTCTTGTATAAGAGGGTATTTCTTCCACAAATGGATGTAAATAGTGATCAACAAATTGACTCAATTTTTCTGTTAGAGAATTATTACCTGCAATAATTGGGCGTCCTGGCGGATTGATTAGAGATTTATGTACTTTAGGTAAACTATAAAGTGTTGGTGTTGTAGGTCTTAATGGTAGTAATGATTTCTTTAATTCTTCTGAAATATGTCCATCCATTACTCCTTTTTGTAATAGTTTATCTAATTCTACAAGATACTTCTCAGTAGGATTGAAAGTTAACAGAGCGTAGCCCTCCGAATCGTTGATAATTCGCAGACACAAATCTTTATAGTCAGATTTTGACATTATCACAATGTTTCCCCCTTTATCTGAGGCTTTTATCTCAATACTTTTTTCATTTTTTAATTCTCTTAAGGCTATACGCTCCTCTCTAGATAAATTCTGTTCTTTTTTCCAAGATATTATTTCCAATTTAGTAATTTCATCAGTTACTAGTTTTACAAAAAGATCAATGCTCGAGAATTCTGAAAAAGACGGTGTATATTTAGATTTATTTTTAAATTTTCTATTTATTTCTGAAGAAGGTTCCTCATTTTCTTCGAGAAGATCCATTAACGTTCTTAAATATGGAAAATCTTCAAGTGTTATTCCTAATTGTTTTGCTTGTCTTTCATCTTTTTTAACAAAAACTTCATGTAGTGCGAGTTTACGAGCAAATAGATTTAAATCTTTGATCCAAGTAAATTGATCAAACCTAGGACTAGGTACGAAGGATAAACCTTTTCCCAGAATTCTTAAGTGTTTTTCTTGTAGAATAAATTCAGAGAGATTTATTATTCGATTTTTATTCGTCATTGCTGTTTCTTGTAATGTCGTGGTTTGTAACCCCATTTCTGCCTGGGTCTCAATCTCCCTATCTGTACTTCGTCTGTCCTGTCTGTTTCCTCTAAAAAAGAGACGCTTCTTTTTTTATTGGTAAGTATTCCCTTCATTACATTAGGATTCTGACTTATTGATGTTTGTTGGAGGTCATTCTCACTTTCAGATCCACTTGTCCTATCTGATTGGGAAGAATTTTTTTGAAATTGTTGATTTCTCCTCCGTTTTTTATCCCAAAATATATTCTTTGTTTCAAAATCTTTAACATCCCTTTGAAATTTAAAATGCTTTTTTTCTTTAATTTGTTGTCTAAACCTATCTAGATTTTTTTGTAATTTATCCTCAAATTGTTTATAATCCTTATTTGTTTGATAGTTCTGTATATTATTTATTTGAATTTCAAGGTCGTCTTTTATTTTATTCAAATTTTCTTGTTCTAATTTTGTAAGGAAAATCATTAATTTATTTGAGCATTCAAGTAGGATTCCCTGCCATTCAGCTATGTGTTCTTCTTTTATTATTTTACTAGATGTAAAGCCTGCCCAGAGGGCAGTCTATTGAAAAGTGTGGTGTGTATGAATGTTTGTCGAAAGGAAAACACAGAAGCATCAAGTAACGTTAAATATCTTTAGTGACTATTTCGAATAAATTTCTTTAAACACAACATTTTTAGTAAAACATGCATCAGTCTTGTGCTCTGCCGAGTTTATTCTGATGGGTTTTGCAGTTGTTTATTCCGGTGTGCTTGGCACCGTGCGTGGATCAGTGACGTTTAATGTGCTGCGCTCTGTACGGGATATTCTGCTGTGCTCAGCTCGGTGGCATTTATTGTGCTTGGCTCTGTGGCGTTTATAGTGCTTGGCTCTGTGGCGTTTATTGTGATGTACTCAACTCTGTGGCGTTTATTGTGCTCGGCTCTGTGGTGGCTATTGTGCTGTGCTCAGCTCTGTGGCGTTTATTGTGCTGTACTCAGCTCTGTGGCGTTTATTGTGCTCAGCTCTGTGGCGTTTATTGTGGTTGGCTCTGTGGCGTTTATTCAGTTGTGCTCGGCTATGTGCTTGGCTCTGCGGCGTTTATTCAGTTGTGCTCGGCTATGTGCTTGGCTCTGCGGCGTTTATTCAGTTGTGCTCGGCTATGTGCTTGGCTCTGTGGCGTTTATTCAGTTGTGCTCGGCTATGTGGCGTTTATTCAGTTGTGCTCGGCTATGTGCTTGGCTCTGCGGCGTTTATTCAGTTGTGCTTGGCTATGTGCTTGGCTCTGCGGCGTTTATTCAGTTGTGCTAGGCTATGTGCTTGGCTCTGTGGCGTTTATTAAGTTGTGCTCGGCTATGTGCTTGGCTCTGTGGCGTTTATTCAGTTGTGCTAGGCTATGTGCTTGGCTCTGCGGCGTTTATTAAGTTGTGCTCGGCTATGTGCTTGGCTCTGTGGCGTTTATTCAGTTGTGCTCGGCTATGTGGCGTTTATTCAGTTGTGCTCGGCTATGTGCTTGGCTCTGCGGCGTTTATTCAGTTGTGCTCGGCTATGTGCTTGGCTCTGCGGCGTTTATTCAGTTGTGCTCAGCTATGTGCTTGGCTCTGTGGCGTTTATTCAGTTGTGCTCGGCTATGTGCTTGGCTCTGTGGCGTTTAGTCAGTTGTGCTCGGCTATGTGCTTGGCTATGTGCTGGGTTTACTGGCGTATATAGTGATTTGTGCCTCTTTTTATACACTCCTGTATTTTCTTTTGCTTTGTTCTTTAATTTTCTGCTGTGCTGGGCTCTGTGCTCCTGGCTGGGCTCTGCGCTGTGCTTCGTGCCGTGGCTCAGATTTCTTGTGGTGATTTCGCGCGCTTTCATTGGTGGATCAGCGGCGGGAGGCGCGCGCAAACTCCACAAACTGTTTTGGCGGGAGGCGCGCGTTGAGCCAGCTGCGTGCGCATCCTACCTCGCAAGACGCTTTTGGTGTTCTTGCGGCGGTGGGATGCGCGCGCACCTCTGGCTGGGTGAAAGTTAAAAAAATACTTCCCTGAATCGGCCCCGATCCTCCAGCGGTGACCGGCTGCCGAGCGGGCTGCTCAGCCGGCCTCCAGCCTCAGGCGGGCCCCCGGCTCGGCTTGGGCCTACAGGCCCAGCCGAGCCGGGAAATCGCCTGAGCCTAGAGGCCGGCTGAGCAGCCCGCTCGGCAGCCGCTCAGCGCTGGAGGATCGGGGCCGAAGTTTAAAAAAACATACATAGCCCCATAGGTCGTCCCTGAGCTCCAGCGGGGCCCGGCGGCCTGCTCGACGGGCCTCCAGGCTCAGGCGAGCCCCCGGCTCGGTTTGGGCCTACAGGCCCAGCCGAGCCGGGGACTCGCCTGAGCCTGGAGGTCCGCCGAGCAGGCCGCCGGTCCCCGCTGGAGCTCAGGGACGAAATACCCATAACATACTCAGATACATGGGCCCTGAACTCCAGCGGGGACCTCCTCCGGTCGGGCTGCTCGGCCGGCCTCCAGGCTCAGGCGAGCCCCCGGCTCGGCTTGGGCCTACAGGCCGAGCCGGGACTCGCCTGAGTCTAGAGGCCGGCCGAGCAGCCCGCTCGGCCGAGGAGGTCACCGCTGGGGAATCAGAGGCCGTGGTACACTAAACATACATATCCCCCTAATGCGTCCCTGTGCTCCAGCGGTGACCGGCTGCCGAGCGGCCTGCTCGGCCGGCTTTCACGCTCAGGCGAGGCCCCGGCTTGGCCTGGGCCATACAGGCCCAGCCGAGCCGGGGACTCGCCTGAGCCTGGCCGGCCGCTCGGCAGCCGGTCACCGCTGGAGAATCGGGGACTAAATACCCAAAACTTACGCCCATAAATCAGCCCAGAGCTCGACCGGTGACCTCCTCCAGCTGAGCGGGCTGGTCGGCCGGCCTCCAGACTCAGGACAGCCCCCGGCTCGGCTTGGGCCTACAGGCCCAGCCGAGCCGGGGACTGTCCTGAGTCTGGACGCCGGCCGACCAGCCTGCAACAGTCGAATGACTGCCACCGGTTGAGCTACGGGCCGATGTACACATACTCACCCACATGGGCCCTTAGCTCCTCCAGCGATGGTCAGCCCGCTTCCAGCATCTTCAATCTCCATTGGACGCCGGAAATGACGTCGCGAAAGCCTTTGACCCCGGGTCAACATGCCAGGGTCAAAGGGCTCGTGACATCATGCCGGCGACCAGCGGAAAGAGAGGACGCTGCAAACGGGACCGCCATCGCCGGAGAAGCTAAGGGCCCATGTGGGTGAGTATGTTTAGCCTACAATCCCCCTACATTGACTCGGGGCTCCAGCGGTGGCTGTCACAGGCTGCTCGGCCGGCCTCCTAGCTCAGGCGAGCCCCCGGCTCACCTGGGCCTGTAGGCCAAAGGCAAGCCGGGAGCTCGCCTGAGCTTGGAGGCCGCCCAAGCAGCCTGTGACAACCACCGCTGGAGCTCCGGGCTAATGTAGGTGAGTATATGCTCTCAACACCCACCCTTTCTAAGTCGGCCGGTATCCAAGCTTAAGGAAAGCCCCCGGCTTGGCGTGGGCCTAGAGGTCCAGCCGAGCCGGGGACTCGCCTGGGCCGGGAGGCTCAGGCGAGTCCCCGGCTTGACTGGGCCTCTAGGCCCAAGCCGAACCGGGGGCTTGCCTTAATCCTGGATACCGGCCGAGCTATAAAGGGTGGGTTTTGAGAGCATATACTCACCTACATCGGCCTCGAGTCCTGCGCCAGTTGAAAACATACTCACCCACATCGGCCCTTACATCCTCCAGCGATGGCGGTCTCAGCTCACAGCGCCCTCTCTCTCTTTCTCAGTTTGTCGCCGGCATGATGTCACGAAAGCCTTTGACCCCGGGTCAAAGGCTTTCGTGACATCATGCCGGCGACCAACTGAGAAAGAGATAGAGGGCGCTGTGAGCTGAGACCGCCATCGCTGGAGGATGTAAGGGCCGATGTGGTGAGTATGTTTTGGCAACTTACACCCTACATAGGCCCGGAACTCCAGCTGGGGCTGTAGCAGGCTGCTCGGCCGGCCTCCTAGCTTAAGCGAGCCCCCGGCTTGCCTTGGGCCTACGGGCCCAGCTGAGCCGGGGGCTCGCCTATGCTAGGAGGCCGGCTGAGCAGCCTGCAACACTCGGCCAAACTGCTGGCTACTCGCCTGAGCATGGAGGCCGGTCGGCAGCCGGTCACCGCTGGAGCTCAGGGACGCAGTAGGGGGTTATGTATGTTTTGTGTACCGCGGTGACCTCTTCCGGCCGAGCGGGCTGCTCGGCCGGCCTCTAGACTCAGGCGAGTCCCCGGCTCGGTCTGGGCCTGTAGGCCCATGCCGAGCCGGGGGCTCGCCTGAGCCTGGAGGCCGGTCGAGCAGCCCGCTCGACCGGAGGAGGTCACCGCTGGAGTTCTGGGCCGAATTTTTCGATTGTGTTATGGGTATTTCGTCCCTGAGCTCCAGCGGGGACCGGCGGCCTGCTCGGTGGACCTCCAGGCTTAGGCGAGTCCCCGGCTCGGCTGGGCCTGTAGGCCCAACCGAGCTGGGGGCTCGCCCGAGCCTGGAGGCCCGCCGAGCAGGCCGCCGGTCCCCGTTGGAGCTCAGGGACGACGTATGGAGTTATGTATGTTTTTTTTGAATTTCGGCCCCGATCCTCCAGCGCTGAGCGGATGCCGAGCGGGCTGCTCAGCCGGCTTCTAGGCTCAGGCGAGTCCCCGGCTCGGCTTGGGCCTACAGGCCCAGCCGAGCCGGGGACTCGCCTGAGCCTAGAGGCCGGCTGAGCAGCCCGCTCGGCAGCCGCTCAGCGCTGGAGGATCGGGGCGGATTTAGGTGAGTATGTTTTGCGAGCGGGCTGCTCAGCCGGCCTCTAGGCTCAGGCGAGTCCCCGGCTCGGCTGGGCCTGTAGGCCCAAGCCGAGCCGGGGACTCGCCTGAGCCTAGAGGCCGGCTGAGCAGCCCGCTCGGCAGCCGGTCACCGCTGGAGGATCGGGGCGGATTTAGGTGAGTATGTTTTGCGAGCGGGCTGCTCAGCCGGCCTCTAGGCTCAGGCGAGTCCCCGGCTCGGCTGGGCCTGTAGGCCCAAGCCGAGCCGGGGACTCGCCTGAGCCTAGAGGCCGGCTGAGCAGCCCGCTCGGCAGCCGGTCACCGCTGGAGGATCGGGGCGGATTTAGGTGAGTATGTTTTGCGAGCGGGCTGCTCAGCCGGCCTCTAGGCTCAGGCGAGTCCCCGGCTCGGCTGGGCCTGTAGGCCCAAGCCGAGCCGGGGACTCGCCTGAGCCTAGAGGCCGGCTGAGCAGCCCGCTCGGCAGCCGCTCAGCGCTGGAGGATCGGGGCGGATTTAGGTGAGTATGTTTTGCGAGCGGGCTGCTCAGCCGGCCTCTAGGCTCAGGCGAGTCCCCGGCTCGGCTGGGCCTGTAGGCCCAAGCCGAGCCGGGGACTCGCCTGAGCCTAGAGGCCGGCTGAGCAGCCCGCTCGGCAGCCGGTCACCGCTGGAGGATCGGGCCGATTTAGGTGAGTATGTTTTGTGAACTTCAGCCCCGAACCTCCAGCGCTGACCGACTGCCGGCGGCCTATTCGGCGGACCTCTAGGCTCAGGCGAGTCCCCGGCTCGGCTGGGCCTGTAGGCCAAACGAGCCGGGGGCTCCCTTGAGCCTGGAGGCCCGCCGGCAGCCGGAGGACGGTCAGCGCTGGAGGATCGGGGCATCTGGCGGCCGTGTAAACACGGGTAGCTGCGCGCGCTCGTGCCGTTTTTTTTTTTTTTCACGCGGCCGCACGCGCAGCTACCTGTGTGTTTTAACGGCCGCTTTCAAAAGTCCGTCGCGCATGCGCAGACGGCTTTTGGCGACGGACGTTTTTAGGCTTATTCTATTATAGTATAGATTAGGGAGGGGTACTTCTGGTCTTAGTCCTCTGGGTACCAGTTTCTCGGTTATGTATGTCTGCAGACTTTTAATTTCCCACCAAGATTTAATTTGTTCTTGATAAATCTTTTGAATTGCAAAAAATGCTTCAGATATGTCCCTTATGTTTAAATCAACTGGAAGAGATTCATTTGTGAACACTTTTCCTACATCTTCCGACCAAGTGCTCACATCACATAGTTGTTTTAATATCTCTGACATGATGTCATTTACTGTACAAAAAACTATAAACTCTAAATGGGTATTAAAACCCTATAATTCGTATGAAAAAGGGTAGCCAAACAATTGACTACTGTAGAGCTTCTCAGATGTGAAATCCAGAGCCACTATGGGGATAACCCAACATCAACAAGAAAAAGACCTCTAAACTAGAGGTAACTGGCTAGGACATATACTTTTAAAATATGAATACTTTATTAAACATTGAACATAAACCCTTCGGAAGGTTACATAAACTCAACTCAGACTAACATTACAGACATCAACATAAATAAAATCGATATAACCACAATAAACTGAGGGCGCAATTACTTAATCTAAAATATATGCGCTGTTAAGATATAGCACCTTTAAGTACTTGATGAACGAATGTAACAGTTTAAACTCCAGCACTGTGTTAAAGATCACATTTAATCTAAACGCTGCTTTGGGCGTCACTACTCAAATAAATGCGCAGTTCAAACTCCAGTACCGTGTATAAAATCGATCTTTGTATGGTGATAACGTAATAACAACTGAGACAAATGTGAAGTATCTGATGAATGAATGTAGCAGCTTAAATTCTAGCACTGTATAAAAGACCGCACTTCAACTCTAACGCTGCTCTGAATGTCACAATTTAAATATATGTGTTGATGATACATGGCAACTTAAAATACCTGCAGAACGAGTGCAATAGTTCTGACTCTAGCACTGTTCACAAGATCGAAATTTGGTATGGTGATAACAAAGCAGCTTTATCTAAACGCTGTTTTGGGCGTCATTACTTAAATATATGCGCAGTCCAAATCTAGTACCGTGTATATAATTGTTCTTGGTATGGTGATAAGGAATTAACAACTGAGACAAATGTGGGAGCTACTATTCAATCTAAAATATATGTGCTGTTGAAATGCAGCACGTTAAAGTATTTGATGAACGGGTGTAGCAGTTTAAAGTCTAGCACTGTGTAAAAGACCGTACTTCAACTCAAACGCTGCTTTCAAGGTCACAATTTAAATATATGTGTTGTTGATATATGGCATCCTAAAATACCTGTAGAACGAGTGTAATAGTTTTGACTCTAGCACTGTTTATAAGATCGAATTTTGTATGGTGATAACAAAATGATAACTGACAACTGTGTAAACACCTCTTTTCATACAGGGAAAAAGATTGAATTCTAAACGCTGCAGCGGGCGTTATTACTTAACGATGCTAAAAAGCACATTAATATAGAGTTAAGTATCTGATGAAGGAGTGCAATAGTTTAAACTGTGGCATTACGATTAGCTCGAATTTTTTATGCCAATAATGCAAAGACCATTGAGGCATTATAATTTGTCCTGATATTATCGTGCTAATAATTTTTCGAATAGTCACGATACTACGATCCTTAGCACCTGTGCACAATTGAACTAAGTTCAATTCAGTTTACTATTCAATCAATGTTTAACCTAATTGGCAGTGTATCTATGGTGGGTATTAAGGAATCCGGGTTACTGCTTTAGCTTTATTAAGTTATTATTTACGAAAGGTGGAAGAATTGTCTAAAATTTCTACAATTGTTTTCCTTGTATACTGCTTTAATTTACCATACGGCTACAATACATGACCCATCAAAACATTTTTGCGACAGCAACTGTTAATTCGTAATTGGTTGAAATTTGAGCAAGTGGCTCCTAACTAGTATTATGTTACAGCGAGTTGGCTATTCATGGATGTCTCGTGTGTACAACTAACCTTCATGTAAATAATTTACATTTAAGATCCCTTTTGGAACACCCAGTATATACACATTCAACATCAAGGCTGCAGCTTTGTATACAGCGAGTCCATTTATGTTTATGGTTAAGGCTATGATTTGGATGGTCACGCTCCATTAATGATCTAGCATTATACAATAGTAAAGGAGGCAGTAATAATTCACCTCTGTTATAAACAATTCTTGACCTCATTAGATCCTGGATAAACTCACCTCTTGGGTAATTATTAGGTACAACCCTTTGGTATGACAGCGATCATTGTTATCTCATGTTACATTGTGAATTAACTAATGCTCCATTAAGACATGAATGCTTCATAATAGTAGGAGCAATTTAAATGGTTATTTCACATGTTCAATTTATCATAAACTGTTATAATCACTCCTTGCGGTATTTTACCTACGAATTATTGTGGTTATATCGATTTTATTTATGTTGATGTCTGTAATGTTAGTCTGAGTTGAGTTTATGTAACCTTCCGAAGGGTTTATGTTCAATGTTTAATAAAGTATTCATATTTTAAAAGTATATGTCCTAGCCAGTTACCTCTAGTTTAGAGGTCTTTTCCCGTTGACTACATCGTTCACCATCCAAGGAGCAGCGGCCGCTTTGAGCCAGGGGGGTACCCTCCAGTGCTTTCAATGTAATCATGAGGGACACCTGAGGTACCACTTGTCCAACCAAGAAGCAGCCGACACGGGCAGAAGGTGACAAAGCCTCAGGAAGTCCATCTCCTGTCCCTTTTGTTTGGGTGGCTCAGTGGATCAAGGTATCGACAACCTGCAGAGCATCACTGTGGGTGACTGTGTGACCATAAGTCTGAGACACTGGTGCATCGTGTATGCTGGTGCAACCCAACATCGTCAGTCTGGAGGATATTCTTCCCAGAATGGCCATTAAAGGAGTGGGTGGGGTTTGCCCCACAGTGCCCATGGCACGAGTGTAGATTGGTAAGGGGTTGGGGTTTGAGGATATTCCTGTGAACTGCTGGGGATCAACTTGGGCTGGCATGTATGTCAGAACAATGGCTAACCCCGCACAAGGTTCTGAGGTACTGTATGAAAATTTAGAACACACTGTTGCATGTGGGTGCTGGGAGGGTGTCACGCAACTGACTTTGCACCCTCTCCTAAAGATATGTTTCCCGCATTGAAAATCCCCAAATGCAAACTTTATTCCTTTTGTGTGGTGTTTAATGTACTGTAACATGTTTAGTTTAAATGTGGTGTACTTTAATTGCTGTATTCGATGGTGGGTGGGTGACGTGCAGCATTTGGACTTGTGCGTGGGCATAGAGATGGGTTTCAGGTGCTGGCCCAAGGTTCTTTATTTGTTTATTTAGAACTAGGTGTTAAGCCTGCCCGGAGGGCAGTCTATTATTGAAGATATGACTGCTCTGCGCACCTCGGGATCTGGCTGCTCTCGGCGCACTATTGGGGGTTGCAAGGGCATTGAGGGCGCAGCAGTTGGTATTGGGGGGTTGCAGGGGCATTGAGGGTGCAGAAGTTGGTATTGGGAAGTTGCGGGGGCAGTGGGGGTGCAGAAAGTGGTACTGGAGGGTTGCGGGGGCGCAGAAGGTGGTATTGGAGGGTTGTGTGGGCAGTGGGAGCACAGAAGGTGGTATTGGAGGTTGCGGAGCAGTGAGGGTGCAGAAGGTGCTATCGGGGGGTTGCAGGGGCAGTGGGGGTGCAGAAGATGATATAGGGTGTTGCAAGGTCAGTGGGAGTGCAGAAAGTGATATCGGGGGTTGCAGGGGCAGTGGGGGTGCAGAAGGTGATATCGGGGGGTTTGCAGGAGGTGTTTGTGGAGGTGTTGCAGGAGGTGTGTGTGTGTGGGGGGGGGGTTGCAGGAGGTGTGTGTGGGGGAGGGTTTCAGGAGGTGTGTGGGGACCCTCCCCACACACACCTACCTCCTGCAACCCTCCCCACACGCAGGGGTGTGTGTGGGGGAGGTTTGCAGGGGGTGTGTGGGGGGGTTGCAGGAGGTGTGTGGGGAGAGGGTTGTGGGGGGTGTGGGGGAGGTTTTCAGAAGGTGTGGGGGTATGCAGGAGGTGTGTGGGGGTTTGAAAGAGGTGTGGGGGAGGTTTGCGGGATGTGTGTGGGGGTGTTGCAGGAGGTGTGGGGGAGGTTTGCTGGAGATGTGTGTGGGGGAGGTTTACAGGAGGTGGGGGTTTGCAGGAGGTGTGTGTAGGAGGTTTGTGGGAGGTTAGGAAAAGTTTGTAGGAGGTGTGGGGGCAGTTTGCAAGAGGTGTGGGGTGTTTTTAGGTGGTGTGCGTGGGGGGAGGTTGCAGGAGGTGTGTGCGTGGGGGAGGTTTGGGAGGTTAGGAAAAGTTTGCAGGAGGTGTGTGGGTTTGCAGGATGTGTGCTTGGGGAGGTTTGCAGGAGGTGTGTGGGTTTGCAGGATGTGTGCATGGGGGAGATTTGCAGGAGGTGTGTGGGTTTGCAGGATGTGTGCATGGGGGAGGTATGCAAGAGGTGGGGGGTTTGTAGGAGGTGTGTGGAGGTTTGCAGGAAGTGTGTGTGTGGGGGAGGTTTGCAGGAGGTGGGTTTGTGGGAGGTGTGTGTGGGAGGGGGTTGCAGGATGTGTGTGTGTGGGGGGTTGCAGGAGGTGTGTGTGGGGGGTTGCAGGAGGTGTGTGTGGGGGGTTGCAGGAGGTGTGTAGAAAAGTTTGCAGGACGTATGCGTGGGGGGAGGTTTGCAGAAAGTGTGTGGGAGGGGGTTTGCAGGAGGTGTGTGTGGGGGAGGTTTGCAGGAGGTGTGTAGAGGTGGTGTATGGGGGAGGTTTGCAGGAAGTGTGGGGGAGGTTTGCAGGAGTGTGTGTGGGAGATTTGCAGGACGTGTGGGGGAGGTTTGCAGGAGGTGTGTGTGGGGGGAGATTTGAAGGAGGTGTGTGTGGGGGAGGTTTGCAGGAGGTGGTGTGTGTGGGGGAGGGTTGCAGATGGTCTTGTGTGTGTGGTAGCAGGGGGTATGTTTGTGTGTGGGGGAGGTTTGCAGGAGGTGTGTAGGAGAGGTTTGCAGGAGGTGTGGGGGGAGGGTTGCAGGAGGTGGTGTGTGTGGGGGAGGGTTGCAGGTGGTGGTGTGTGGGGGTAGCAGGGGGTGTGTTTGTGTGGGGGAGGTTTGCAGGAGATGTGGGGAAGGTTTGCAGGAGGGGTGCAGGGGAGGGTTGCAGGAGGGTGTGTGTGGGGGAGGGTTGCAGGAGGTGGTGTGTGTGGGGGAGGGTTGCAGAAGGTGTGTGTGGGGGAGGGTTGCAGGTGGTGGTTTGTGGGGGGCGGGTTGCAGGTGGTCTGTGTGTGTGGTAGCAGGGGGTATGTTTGTGTGTGGGGGAGGTTTGCAGGAGGTGTGTAGGAGAGGTTTGCAGGAGGTGTGGGGGGAGGGTTGCAGGAGGTGGTGTGTGTGGGGGAGGGTTGCAGATGGTGGTGTGTGGGGGTAGCAGGGGGTGTGTTTGTGTGGGGGAGGTTTGCAGGAGATGTGGGTGTGGGAAGGTTTGCAGGAGGGGTGCAGGGGAGGGTTGCAGGAGGGTGTGTGTGGGGGAGGGTTGCAGGAGGTGGTGTGTGTGGGGGAGGGTTGCAGAAGGTGTGTGTGGGGAGGGTTGCAGGTGGTGGTTTGTGGGGGGCGGGTTGCAGGTGGTCTGTGTGTGTGGTAGCAGGGGGTATGTTTGTGTGTGGGGGAGGTTTGCAGGAGGTGTGTAGGAGAGGTTTGCAGGAGGTGTGGGGGGAGGGTTGCAGGAGGTGGTGTGTGTGGGGGAGGGTTGCAGATGGTGGTGTGTGGGGGGTAGCAGGGGGTGTGTTTCTGTGGGGAGGTTTGCAGGAGATGTGGGTGTGGGGAAGGTTTGCAGGAGGGGTGCAGGGGAGGGTTGCAGGAGGGTGTGTGTGGGGGAGGGTTGCAGGAGTGGTGTGTGTGGGGGGAGGGTTGCAGAAGGTGTGTGGGGGAGGGTTGCAGGTGGTGGTTTGTGGGGGGCGGGTTGCAGGTGGTCTGTCTGTGTGGTAGCAGGGGGTGTGTTTGTGTGGGGGAGGTTTGCAGGAGGTGTGGGGGGAGGGTTGCAGGAGGTGGTGTGTGTGGGGGAGGGTTGCAGGTGGTGGTGTGTGGGGGGTAGCAGGGGGTGTGTTTGTGTGGGGGGGGTTTGCAGGAGATGTGGGTGTGGGGAAGGTTTGTAGGAGGGGTGTAGGGGAGGGTTGCAGGAGGTGTGGTGGGGGGATGGTTGCAGGAGGGTGTGTGTGGGGGAGGGTTGCAGGTGGTGTGTGTAGGGGGAGTAGCAGGCGGAGTGTTTGTGTGTGGGGGGTTGCAGGAGGTGGTGTAAGTGGGTAGGGTTGCAGGTGGTGGTGTGTGTGTGTGGGGAGGGTTGCAGGTGGTGGTGGTGAGTGTGTGGGGGGTAGCAGGGGGTTTGTTTGTGTGGGGGGGGTTGCAGCAGGTGTGTGGGGTTGGAAGTTGCAGGGGTGGGTGCTGCGTGCAGTGAGGAAAGGGACATGTGGAGGAGGAAGGGCCAAGTCAGAGGGAGGATTTGCCGGCACACACCTTATCTCTGAGCTGCTGATCTCTCCCGGCCGGCCGTTTGGCTGCAGCTGCCTCCTCACACATCCTTCCCTCTCCAATGGCTTTTTCCCCCCTCGTGCGCGCCAGCGGCTTGTTTTCATCGCGCATGTGCAATGCGCACGTAAGTTGACGGCGACAGAGAAAACACTTTTATAGTTCTAGAAGTAACCAGGAAGGATACATCGATTTCTCTCGTTTTCAAGTATGTCCTCGGTTCAAGAACATTGAATTGTTACAGTTATTCCAGAAATTCCAAAGTAATAAAATGAAAGATATTAAAAAACAACACAAATGTACCGATTAACACAGAATAAATATGTAGGAAATAGTCACTACGTTACATCTTTACAGGTGAATTCTGTATCGAGTTATGTTAATAGAGATGTCTTAAGTGATTTTAGACTGGGAGAAGATTTGATGGTGTCTGGGACTTTATTCCATAATAGTAGTGCACTGTAGGAAAATGAGGAACGAGCCACTTTCTTTTTGTATTGTTGTGCTGGCCCTGGACGGGAGGTTATAGGATGAGGGAACTGCTGGGGGAAGCAGTCTATTCAGGTAGGGTGGTAGCTTCCCAGAAAAGCTCTTAAACACCAGTTTGGAAAGGTGACGGGTGCGTCTGGATTTCAGCGATGGCCAGTTTAGCTCTTTTAACATGTCACAATGGTGGGTCATGTAGTTAGATTTTAGCGCAAGTGACAGAATGAGTTATACAATGTAGTAAGTATATGAAGTAGTGTATGCAGCTGGCACGCAAACGCACCATCTCCGTATTCAATAGCCGGCATAAGCATTTGTTGTACAATCTACTTTCTTACTGCAGGGTTCAGGCAGAATTTGTTTCTGTACAGCGCACCTAGTTTGGGGTAAAGTTTTTAAATGAGAGGGGTTTTTTTTATATGGGTTTTATCCCACTACGGTTTGTGTAGGTGGGGATTACCTCTGCCTCGCACTATGAGTTGCACAGGATTTTCCCCCTACCCTGTTTTTCTCTGTTTGTTTTCCAGCCCCCCCTACCTTGAGGTTTAGCCGTGCATCTGCTCCTCTATCTGTCCACTCCCATACATCTTCCCTCCTCCCTTTCCCCTCCACCATACGGCGCTTTATTCTAAGGGTTCCCTGCAATAGCATATTAATCCCGACCATTCTTCATCCGTTCCCTGAATGTCAGGGGACTCCACATACCTACTAAGAACATGTCGCCTTACGTGACTTTGCCAAGGCCGTGTTTCGGTAGCCCTTCTCCAGGAAACTCATTTGACAAAGCAGCGACCCTTAGGAGTGCCTCCTACCCCTTGGGATTATTCAGCAGCTGTAAAGAGGACAAGTTCAGGGGTGTTGCAATCCTTTTGCGCCAAACATGTACCGTTCCAGTTGTTGGCTCATTTGGCAGATGATGAAGGTTGTTATATCATGGTGAAGGGTACTATTGGGGGCCCACTTTACACTTTTGTTACTTTATACCTCCCTAACTGCAGACAGGATAGTCGCAAGGGCCGTGTGTTGACAGCAGTCGCTACCTTCCAGGAAGGCACATTGGTAGTGGTGGGGGGGGGGGTGATTTTAATCTTCTTTTAGATCCAAAAATCCACAAGTCCTGTGGGATCTCCTGTTTCCCTATCTGTCATCTGTTCTGTGCGCCTGACATTGCTGAATCTATGCCAGACTGATAGTGGTGGGATGCAGGGCTCACCAACTAAGGATTACAAGCACTATAGTGCATTGCAAAAATCGTATTCCCCTTCCCTTTGCCCAATCCCACCTCATCCGCTCGGCCAAGATTGGCTCTCAGATGTGGTTGGATCACTGCCCGGTAGACGTGGTTGGATCACTGCCCGGTAGATATGGAACTAAGCTCCTGTCTCTAAGGCGTCACACTGGAGATTAAATGAAACCTTATTGTGAGACCCAATAGTCCTTTCTGGTTTAACAGATACGATTTCCCAATATTTTGTAGACGCCGGGAGATCGCCTGGAAGGGAGGGCGGGTCCGTTCGGATCCCTCTCCCTCCCGATCGGGAGGTCCCACAAAGAAAAGCCAGGCACCGCTTAAAAGGAGAGAGAGTCTCCCCTTTTAAGCGGTGCCAGGCTTTAACCCCTTAGGCACCGGGTCGCACTTCGGCATAGCGTGATGATGTCAGGTAGCCGGGGAACCCCTAGCTGCCCGGAATCCCCTGGTGGAGATAGGGGGTTCATTTGAGGGTTCACAGAGATGCTGTGAGGTTGTGTATAGAGATGCTGTGAGGATGTGTATAGAGATGCTGTGAGGTTGTGTATAGAGATGCTGATGGGGTTGTGTACAGAGATGCTGTGAGGCTGTGTATAGAGATGCTGTTTGTGTATAGAGATGCTGTGAGTGTATAGAGATGCTGTGAGGCTGTGTATAGAGATGCTGTTTGTGTATAGAGATGCTGTGAGGCTGTGTATAGAGATGCTGATGGGGTTGTGTATAGAGATGCTGTGTAGAGATGCTGATGCGGTTGTGTAGAAATGCTATTTGTGTATAGAGATGCTGTTTGTGTATAGAGATGCTGTGAGGCTGTGTATAGAGATGCTGTGAGGCTGTGTATAGAGTATGCTGTTTGTGTATAGAGATGCTGTGAGACTGTGTATAGAGATGCTGATGGGGTTGTGTATAGAGATGCTGTGTAGAGAGATGCTGATGCGGTTGTGTAGAAATGCTATTTGTGTATAGAGATGCTGATGGGGTTGTGTATAGAGATGCTGTTTGTGTATAGAGATGCTGTGAGGCTGTGTATAGAGATGCTGTGAGGCTGTGTATAGAAGATGCTGTGTGAGCTGTGTATAGAGATGCTGTTTGTGTATAGAGATGCTGTGAGGCTGTGTATAGAGATGCTGATGGGGTTGTGTATAGAGATGCTGTGTATAGAGATGCTGTGAAGCTGTGTATAGAGATGCTGATGAGGTTGTGTATAGAGATGCTGTGAGGCTGTGTATAGAGCTGCTGATGGGGTTGTGTATAGAGATGCCGTGTATAGAGATGCTGATGGGGTTGTGTATAGATATGCTGTGAGGCTGTGTATAGAGATGCTGTGAGGCGGTGTATAGAGATGCTGTGAGGCTGTGTATAGAGATGCTGATGGGGTTGTGTATAGAGATGCTGTGAGGTTGTGTATAGAGATGCTGTGAGGTTGTGTATAGAGATGCTGTGTGGCTGTGTATAGAGATGCTGTGTAGAGTGATGCTGATGGGGTTGTGTAGAAATGCTATTTGTGTATAGAGATGCTGTGAGGCTGTGTATAGAGATGCTGTGAGGCTGTGTATAGAGATGCTGATGAGGATGTGTATAGAGATGCTGATGAGGATGTGTATAGAGATGCTGATGAGGATGTGTATAGAGATGTCGTGTATAGAGATGCTTTGAGGCTGTGTTTAGAGATGCTGATGGGGTTGTGTATAGAGATGCCGTGTATAGAGATGCTGATGGGGTTGTGTATAGAGATGCTGTGAGGTTGTGTATAGAGATGCTGTGTATAGAGATGCTGTGAGGCTGTGTATAGAGATGCTGTGAGGTTGTGTATAGAGATGCTGTGAGTTTGTGTATAGAGATGCTGTGAGTTTGTGTATAGAGATGCTGTGAGTTTGTGTATAGAGATGCTGTGTGGCTGTGTATAGAGATGCTGTGTATAGAGATGCTGATGGGGTTGTGTAGAAATGCTATTTGTGTATAGAGATGCTGATGGGATTGTGTATGGAGATGCTGTGAGGTTGTGTATAGTGAGGCTGTGTATAGAGATGCTGATGGGGTTGTGTATAGAGATGCCGTGTATAGAGATGCTGATGGGGTTGTGTATAGATATGCTGTGAGGCTGTGTATAGAGATGCTGTGAGGCTGTGTATAGAGATGCTGTGTATAGAGATTCTGATGGGGTTGTGTATAGAGATGCCGTGTATAGAGATGCTGATGGGGTTGTGTATAGATATGCTGCGAGGCTGTGTATAGAGATACTGTGAGGCTGTGTATAGAGATGCTGTGAGGCTGTGTATAGAGATACTGTGTATAGAAATGCTAATGGGGTTGTGTATAGAGATGCTGTTTGTGTATAGAGATGCTGTTTGTGTATAGAGATGCTGTTTGTGTATAGAGATGCTGTGAGGCTGTGTATAGAGATGCTGATGGGTTGTGTATAGAGATGCTGATGAGGTTGTGTATAGAGATGCTGTGAGGCTGTGTATAGAGATGTCGTGTATAGAGATGCTGATGGGGTTGTGTATAAAGATGCTGTGAGGTTGTGTATAGAGATGCTGTGTATAGAGATGCTGATGGGGTTGTGTAGAAATGCTATTTGTCTATAGAGATGCTGTGAGGTTGTGTATAGAGATGCTGTGAGGTTGTGTATAGAGATGCTATGTATCTGTATATAGAGATGCTGTGAGGCTGTGTATAGAGATGCTGTGAGGCTGTGTATAGAGATGCTGTGTATAGAGATGCTGTGAGGCTGTGTTTAGAGATACTGATGGGGTTGTGTATAGAGATCCCGTGTATAGAGATGCTGATGGGGTTGTGTATAGAGATGCTGATGGGGTTGTGTATAGAGATGCTGTGTGGCTGTGTATAGAGATGCTGTGTATAGAGATGCTGATAGGGTTGTGTATAGAGATGCTGTGTGGCTGTGTATAGAGATGCTGTGTACAGAGATGCTGATAGGGTTGTATAGCGATGCTGTGTGGCTGTGTATAGAGATGCTGTGTATAGAGATGCTGATGGGGTTGTGTATAGAGATGATGCTGTGAGGTTGTGTATAGAGATGCTGTGAGGCTGTGTATAGAGATGCTGTGAGGCTGTGTATAGAGATGCAGTGAGGCTGTGTATAGAGATGCTATTTGTGTATAGAGATGCTGATAGGTTTGTGTATAGAGATGCTGTGTGGCTGTGTATAGAGATGCTGTGTATAGAGATGCTGATGGGGTTGTGTATAGAGATGCCGTGTATAGAGATGCTGATGGGGTTGTGTATAGAGATGCTGTGAGGCTGTGTATAGAGATGCTGTGAGGCTGTGTATAGAGATGCTGTGAGGCTGTGTATAGAGATGCTGTTTGTGTATAGAGATGCTGTGTAGCTGTGTATAGAGATGCTGTTTGTGTATAGAGATGCTGTGAGGCTGTGTTTAGAGATGCTGTGAGGTTGTGTATAGAGATGCTGTGAGGTTGTGTATAGAGATGCTGTGAGGTTGTGTATAGAGATGCTGTGTGGCTGTGTATAGAGATGCTGTTTGTGTATAGAGATGCTGTGAGGCTGTGTATAGAGATGGTGTGAGGCTGTGTATAGAGATGGTGTGAGGCTGTGTATAGAGATGCTGATGGGGTTGTGTATAGAGATGCCGTGTATAGAGATGCTGTGAGGTTGTGTATAGAGATGCTGTGTATAGAGATGCTGATAGGGTTCTGTATAGAGATGCTGTGTGGCGGGGGGGCGTGTCCTGACCGCCGAGCAAGATGGCCGCGTGAACGGAGAACTCCGCAGCCACAGCCAACTCCGAGCTCATAAGCACACCGTCCATTCAGGATGGTCAAACCCCGCAAGCCTCCACATACCCCTGGACCACCGGAGACCATACCCAACGCACGCCCGGGCTCAATCCGGCAATTTTGGGCACCTAATAAGGAGGCCACGGATCCGGCGGTGGAATCCAAGATGGCGGCCGCACGCGATGCCTCGACTCCCAGCTCCCCGAACGGATCGGAATCAGGACGTGCAGGTGAGCGCTGGGATCCCCCGCCAGACCTCCATACACTCCTCCGCTCCCTCCCCACCAGGGAAGACCTGGCGACCTCAACGGCGGGTTTACAGACCTCGCTGCTGGCAGAAATCAGGGGCCTGCGCGACGACCTCAACGGCCTACAAGACAGGATCACGCAGGTGGAGGTGTCACAGGCCCGCCAACAAAAAATCTCGGCTACGCATGACTCGGCACTAGCAACACCGCACGATGCTGTACAGGCCCTGGCCAGACACGTGGAAGACGTTGAGAATAGAGGCCGAAGAAATAACATCAGAGTCAGGGGCCTCCCTGAAAGTGAAAATTCTCCTGCGGACTTACGCCACGCGCTCACTATACTGTTTAACGAACTGCTGGACAGGGACCCCTTGACGGACATTGAGTTTGAAAGATGCCACCGGGCTTTGCGCCCCCGAGGCCCGCCCGACGCGCCACCCAGGGATGTAATATGCTGCTTACTCCGGCACATGGTAAAAGAAGAAATCATGGCGGCTGCACGCGGGTCCCGCTCTATTGTATTCGCAGACGCCAGCGTCTCCCTGTTTCAGGACTTGTCACCTGCCACGTTACAGTCGCGGCGCCTCTTGAAACCACTCACCGCGGCCCTCCAGACTCGAAACCTCCAATATAAATGGCTCTTCCCGTTTGGGATACAGGTCCGCTCACAGCACGGACCCATTGCACTACACACTGGCTTGGAGTTACCTGCCTTCCTGGAAGCCCTCTCACTCCCACTGGACACTCTACTGAATTGGCCGGATCTCATGGAGATGTACTCCCTCCCGCTGGGGCCACCTGCGCGGCAGCAAAGACCGCGTCGCCGTCAACGCTCTACGTCCCAATCCTCTTCGCAGGCCACGAACAGGCAGAGAAATGACTGACGACGTTCTGAGCTTCAAACCACGGCCTGTTTTGCCCCACATCCCGTAACCAGTCAGCCGATACGAAAGACAGTCCCAACCACCGATTTGACGACCTGGAACCTCACCGGAGTAACCACGTTCTACCCGGGCCCTGAACCTCACATCCCGCCTGAACTCGATGCACCGATGCATTACTGGTCTTCTTACGAGGACATGTATCCTTTATCTTTTACCACTTAACTCTGGGTTCGAGCCGCACTAGCTGCAGCGGTGGCCGGAGCTATCGCGCTTGGCCCTGGCCTAGCCCAGAAGCGTCGCAAGAAATGACTGTAGCTGCTGGCGGGAAAGCTGCGGAACTCGCGTTTCCTGATTCCTGGCCCCTCGCAGGCTCACACACTCGGTCGGAGCCGGCAGGCAAGCGGCGAATCCGACACCCTATTTAAATTGTTTATTGTTCAGTTCTACTGTTTATAGATTACTATTGTCCGGTTTACGGAACTTGGAGGCGCCATCGCTCGGCGCTCGTTACTACCTCCCCCGAGATAGTGCCTTTGGGCCTTAGGTCCCCGTTTGTAGTGTAACTACCCTCCGACGCTTGTGCGGAGGGATTAGCTTACACCAGGCACAACCTCATTGATCTGACCCATCCGTCCAACCCTTCCCCCTTTCCACCCACCCAACTCCCCCTCCTTCTCGAGTCACCCATTCCCTCAGAAACTAACAAACCTCCCACCGATACCTCCTCATGGCCTCTCTCCCCCGCCCCTTCAAAGTCCTTACCATCAATGCCAAAGGGTTAAATATCCCAGAGAAAAGGCACTCAGCCCTCAGGGAATTCCGCTCATACCACGCGGATGTGGTCCTCATCCAGGAGACCCACTTCCCTCACGACGGAGCCTCACGTCTTAGCAGCCAGAAGTTCCCTCTAGGGTTCTTTAGCAACTCCACAGCCGGTAAGGTCTGTGGTACGGCGATTCTACTATCTAGAGACGTCCCACTTAACGTCACCGATACGAGACTTGACACGGACGGGCGTTACACCTTTGTCAAGGGTACAATAGGCGACCAACCATACACATTTGCCTCCATATACCTCCCGAATCGGAAACAACATCGCACACTCCGCTCCATTCTGACGATTTTAGCGGACTTTCAGGAGGGGGTTCTGGTATTGGGAGGAGACCTCAATCTCCCCCTGGACGTCCGCCTCGACACCTCCAGAGGGGTTTCAAGTGTCCCGCATGCGGTGCTTAGGCAAGCGCGAGCCTCCTTACACGCTCATCGACTGGTTGACTGCTGGCGTACACTGCATCCTACCACCAGGGATTACACACACTTTAGCTCGCCTCACCACTCATATTCGAGAATAGATAGTGTCTTCCTCCCCTTCGGGCACCTCCGCCTCCTAGAATCGGCGACTATAGGCCCCTTGACGTGGTCTGACCATAACCCAGTGATAGTCACTCTCCACTCGCCCCTAGTACGGCCCAGAGAGCGGCTTTGGCGCCTCAACGAGACACTTATTGCCGACCCACTGATCAAAGAGGACATCACTCAACTGCTGCACAATTACTTTAGAGAAAATGCCCCACCACACTCCACACCCGAGATCGTTTGGGAGGCTCATAAAGCGGTAGTGAGGGGATGCCTCATTCAACGAGGCTCACAGAAAAAGAAAGCGTATGCTGCCACACTTGACTCCCTCCTTCAACGCATTCACGACTTAGAACAGGCACATAAGCAACACATAGACGACGCGAGTTACGCCTCTCTTCTGGAGCTTCGGACTGAACTTCATTCCTTATTGAATGTTAAAGCCCAGAAAGCTTTTTTAGCAACTCGCAGACTCTACCACGAACATGGTAACAAATGAGGGTGGTTGCTGGCCCGGGCACTCAGATCCCACAGACACAAACTGTACATCTCCAAACTCCGCACACCCCAGGAATCTCACGTTACGCTGCCCCGGGACATGATAGCGCTGCTTCAGGATCATTTCACTCACTTATACAACCTCCCTCAGGAGGCAGGTAGCACCCCCCCTCCCTCTTTAATGCTCCAATTCATACGCAAAAATGTCCACACCAAATTGTCCCTATCTCAGCGAACGGCCCTGGAAGCACCTTTCACTATAGCGGAACTATCACAAGCAATCAAAAAAACACTGACAGGCAAAACACCGGGACCGGATGGGTTTTCCCTACGGTATTGTAAAGTATTTTTTCCCTCCCTTGCCCCAGCGTGGCTTGCTGCTTTCAATACAATGACTCAGGGATCACACTCCCTACCACCGCAAACGCTAGCGGCCACTATCACCCTTATCCCGAAGCCGGGAAAAGACCCAGATGTCTGCGCGAATTATCGCCCCATATCGCTGCTAAACCAAGATATCAAACTGTTTGCAAAAATTATCGCCTTGAGGTTGGCCCGCTATATTCCTGGGCTGGTACACCCCGACCAGGCGGGATTTGTGCCGGGCAGGGAAGCAAGGGATAATACCGTGAGAGCGCTCAACCTGATACATTCGGCCTCCCACCCCAAATCTGAGCCCACGCTTTTGCTCTCCACGGACGCCGAGAAGGCGTTCGACCGAGTACGGTGGACCTTCCTCTTCCAAACCTTGCGCTGCATGGGTTTTGGCCCCAATCTTATGGCATGGATTGGTGCTCTCTACTCCTGCCCTTCGGCGAGAATTAATCTGAATGGCATCCTCTCCCCCTCGTTCCCTATACGGAACGGAACACGGCAGGGATGCCCCCTCTCCCTGATGCTGTTTGCCCTCACCCTCGAACCTCTTCTGCAAGCAGTCAGGACCAACACCTCAATACATGGTATAAAGGTGGGCATGCAACACCACAAGGTGGCCGCGTACGCGGATGACCTGCTGTTTTTATTAGTCAACCCCTAATGACCCTACCATCCCTTACAGCGCTCCTACGCAATACGGTTCGTATAGTCACTACAAAATCAATATGACAAAATCTGAGATCCTTGGGGTGAACGTCCCGCTGAAAACACGCACGCAGCTGCAGGAGGCATTCCCGTTTAGATGGCGCCCCTCCGCGATTAAGTACTTAGGAGTCCAACTGACCTCGGACCTGTCCACTCTGTACTCAACAAACTTCCTCCCGTTGTTGCAATCCGTTTCCTCCGACCTGGCGTCCTGGGCCTTCCCCCACGTCACCTGGTTTGGCCGCATTAGTGTCCTAAAAATGAATATCCTCCCCCGCATACTGTACCTCTTTCAGACTTTACCGATCGCCATACCCAGACTGTTTTTCAGCTCCTTGCAGTCGATCTTTAACAAGTACGTGTGGAACAATCGACAACCTCGACTTAAATTTAGCCTTTTGACCGCCTCAAAACTCAAGGGTGGCCTGGCCCTGCCTAACCTTAGACAATATTATCAGGCCACACATTTACTCCGCATATCCGAATGGTCGAATAACCCCTCCCACAAGCTCTGGATACGCCTGGAAGGGGACCTTACTGGTACTGACCTAGCCTCACTCCCGTGGCTTCTGGGCACTAATGCGACATGCGAGACCCCTCACACCCCACCGTCTCTGCTACCCTTAAAATTTGGAAATCCCTCCAACGCTCCACGACAATTGCTCCATGGCCTTCCCCCCTCCTCCGGTCGACCGCTTACCTGTATACTCCAGGTATGTCCGCCCCACCCAGGAGGGGACTCAGCAGATACGTGCCCCACTGTACATTGAAGGAGACACATTTAAACTTCCAGCAGATATCCCACCCATACTCATTCCTCACACGATTTCATCTGCACCGACTGACCACATACTTGCGTACTTTGGCACAGCCGTCCGCATTTACACGACCCCTTACCCCTTTTGAAATGCTGATACAACGCCCCTGCGCCCTGACCCACGGTATATCCCTCCTCTATGGCCTGCTCAGGGATCTGACCAGCACTGACCCCCCATACAGGGCCAGGTGGGAAGCTGACCTTCAGCAGCCCTTCACCGATGACGAATGGGAGAAAATTACCACCCTTGCCACGAAATGCTCCATAGCCAGCAGAACACAGGAAACGGCCTATAAACTGCTATCAAGATGGTATAAAACTCCCGCACTGATCGCCCACTACGACACTCGAACGGATGGCTCCTGCTGGAAATGTCATGCTCCTCACGCCAATATGCTGCACATGTGGTGGTCCTGCCCGCAACTCCAACCTTTTTGGCGCACAGTACATGATACCATTTGTAAGGTTTCCACCATGCCCCCTGACTTTTCGCCGGCCCCGATGCTCCTGCACCACACGGTCCTGTCAGTAGGAGATTACGCAAACTCAATGGACATCAGATTGCTGAACGCGGCCAAAGCGGTCATTCCCCACCATTGGAAATCGTCTACTGCCCCCTCCATTCGGGAATGGGTACAGGAACTACACGAACTCCGCAACATCGAAGATCTTCTTCACAGAGCGGCAGGCACCACAGACAAACATCTGCGCCGTTGGTTTTACTGGCCAGCCGCCTGTCCTCCCGTGACTGGTCCTCTCAATACCTGAGATTGTGGGACTTGAGTAGTAGTGGTGGTATGCAAGAGATATAAGATATACACTAGTATCTGAGAATTGCAGTTTAAGGGAATGAGCTTCGCAACTTTAAGGGACATGGATCCCTGATCCACCATGACTCCTGGGAAATCTCGCTCCCCCCCACCTCCCCCCCCTAACCTCCCCCACACCCCCAAAATATCAGACAGTTCTTCTGTATTTACTTGATGAATCTACAATATGCCAACTGACTACGCTTATATGTGGTACAAACTGTTGAAAGAAAATGGATACAGGTATCTTGTATCATACTGTACAATTTGAAGTTTCATCTTTGTTGATGGCACCTTTTCATTTTCAATAAAAATTTTGTTACAATAAAAAAAAAAGATGCTGTGTGGCTGTGTATAGAGATGTTGTGTATAGAGATGCTGATGGGGTTGTGTAGAGATGCTATTTGTGTATAGAGATGCTGATAGGGTTGTGTATAGAGATGCTGTGAGGCTGTGTATAGAGATGCTGTGTAGCTGTGTATAGAGATGCTGTGAGGCTGTGTATAGAGATGCTGATGGGGTTGTGTATAGAGATGCTGTGAGGTTGTGTATAGAGATGCCGTGTATAGAGATGCTGATGGGGTTGTGTATAGAGATGCTGTGAGGTTGTGTATAGAGATGCTGTGTGGCTGTGTATAGAGATGCTGTGTATAGAGATGCTGTGTGGCTGTGTATATAGATGCTGATGGGGTTGTGTAGAGATGCTATTTGTGTATAGAGATGCTGATAGGGTTGTGTATAGAGATGCTATGAGGCTGTGTATAGAGATGCTGTGAGGCTGTGTATAGAGATGCTGTGAGGCCGTGTATAGAGATGCTGATGGGGTCGTGTATAGAGATGCTGTGTATAGAGATGCTGATGGGGTTGTGTATAGAGATGATGCTGTGAGGTTGTGTATAGAGATGCTGTGAGGCTGTGTATAGAAATGCTGATGGGTTGTGTATAGAGATGCTATTTGTGTATAGAGATGCTGAAAGGGTTGTGTATAGAGATGCTGTGTGGCTGTGTATAGAGATGCTGATGGGGTTGTGTATAGAGATGCTGTGTGGGGTTGTGTATAGAGATGCGGTTTGTGTATAAAGATGCTGTGAACCTGTGTATAGAGATGCTGTGAGGCTGTGTATAGAGATGCTGTGAGGCTGTGTATAGAGATGCTGATGGTGCTGTGTATAGAGATGCCTTGCGGCGCCGAAGTGCAGCCTAGCTCCGGTGGGGGCCGCCATCTTGGATCGCATAGCGTGATGACGTCAGATAGCCGGGGAACCCCTAGCTGTCCAGAATCCCCTGATGGAGATAGGGGGTTCATTTGAACCCCGATATCTCCAGAACCGTGGCAGCTAGGGGGTCATGGAGGGTGTCAATCGAAAGGCCTGAGCATGATACCCAAAATGACCAGGTATAAAGTAAAAAAAATAAAAACATGAATTATTTTTTTGGGTGTTATTTTTATTAATGCAGCAATATTGTTCACATTTCAATTATAATGTGAACAATGATGCTGCACTAATGATTTTTTTTCTAGGGGGTGTGTTTGCTATAAATCACGTAATTCCCCCCACAAAATGTAACATGTCCCCATTTCTAATTTTTGTACAAGCGCACCCCATAGAAAACGCTCATGTGCTAAAATGTGAAAAAAAAACACTTTACACACTGCAGAGGAATAAAAATTCAATTTTTATTGCATTTTTTGTCATAATATACAGGCAGGACATGACGTATACATATAAAAATGATATATTATGAATATGCGGAGTCTGTCGGAAAGAACGATATCGAATATGTCTGGGTCATTTAATAAAATGTGGCTTCAAATCGCGTTTAAACATGATGAGCGAATGCGGTAAAAATGAGCTGAGCACACAGCAGTGAAATGCAGGGTTAAGGGGTTAAACAGCATATCAGAGGAAGATTTAGTAGAGAAATTAACACTTCTCAGAAGCACAGGTGTTGTTTGATACATGTTCAGATCAGGAGACACCACACCCTCAGTCTGCATACAATGTATCAAGTTCATGAGACTTGACTAATTAGAAGCACATGTTATTTCCAAGCACTAATTAACACCTGTTGTTTACGCCGTTTGAGAACACAGGTCATTTAGGAGGTGAGAATCTTTGCACGTAGACATTATTTTTTAATTCAATATCTAATAAACCGTTGCTTAGAATATTCTGCAGTAAAGAGTGTCTTTATTACTAGATTTTTTTGTATTTTTTATACTTTTTTCAAATTATTTTTTTTTCTTTCGAACTCGAACCGAACACCCCAAAAAGTTCTAAATTCGCAAACTTGCGAACGGCCAAAGTTCGAATCAAACTCCGAACTGATCGAACAGCTCATCCCTACTGACGACAAGGTAGTGGCCACAACGGTCCGTTTTTGTGACTGACTTTTTTTGACTGATTTAGATGGAAATAAAATGAGAAACCATTTTTGTCTGTCAAAAATGCTGAACGTCAAAAATGCAGTCCGTCTGATTACATTCCATCACTCACACACAAAGCTATGCGGATGTGGTGCACTCCGCAAGTCCATTCTAGCGGTTTTACGCTCTTGCCTAACTTGCGTCCGTTTGCCGCGTCCATTGTGCGTCCGCACTTCTGTGCGGATGTACTTCGTGCGTCGGTCTCTATTGATCATAATTATATGCTACCACGGACGTTAAAATGTACAGCAACATGGACATGAACACTGCGCTCGTATGACCAGAGCCTTATGTTCTTACCTAACTCGCGTCCGACGTACTTTGTGTGTGGGTCTCTATTGATCATAATTGTATGCTACCACGGACGATAAAATGTGCGACAACATGGACGTGAACACTACGCTCGTCTGACCCGAGCCTTAAACTTTTAAGTTATTTTTGTCCTATTTTGGTGGGTTCATTTTACATCTAGTGCATACATTCATGTGTAAAATTTGCGCACACACACACACACACGTTTTATAGTTGAACACATTTACACATCCCAGCAATTCAGAGAACTCAGCAAATAATAAAGTTTATAGTTGCAGTGTCGAGGCTTTTAATTTATTTTGCCCTCCACCACATCTTGTGTGTGTGTGTGTGTGCCGATCATGGTTCAGACGGAGCCTAAACACCAGTCTGTTTATATGTTAACTAAATAAAAGATAGGATTTAAATTACATTTCTTCTCTATGGCGTTGTATGTTTTTGGACGCTGCATCCAGACACAAATACAGCTATTGTGCTTGTGATGGTTTGTGTGTCTTGTTTTTTTTTTTTTGTTTTTTTTTTGCGTGAGTGTGTCTCTTTGGAATCTGTTGTTTTATAAAGTGCAGAAAAACCAAGCATTATCAAGGGGTCTTTAAGATGCAAAGGAAAAGACAAACCAATGCAAAATGAACATGTTAAGTTCCATTAACCTTTTGGAGGCAGGATCCATGGAAATAAGCTCCTATGATGAGGGCCCTCTGCACCTCTTGTTTCATTCTATATCCATGTATCTGTATCTTGTTCACTTTTGGTTATTGTAAAGCGCTGCGGAAACTGTTGGCACTATATAAACGATGATGATAAGAATAATAAGGTCTTTGAAGGCAGCCTGGCTGTGATGTGACTCAGCCTCACATTAACCCCCCCCCCCCTCTTGTTCTACACACTACACAGCTGGCAGGAGGTCAGTGATAAATCACTCCTTCCTTGTCATGGAGAGGCCAGACATTACCGCTTGCTCATTATAGTGGCAGCAGCTCCGAGTAGGCAGTTAACCCTTTGTGTGCAGAAATAAATGTGTAGCAGCTCCTGCCTCTTTCCAATTACAATTATCTCCAGCTGAGCAGCATTGAAAGAGTGCTCGCTCAGTGTCAGCTGGGATCAGCAATTTGACTGGTGTTTTGCTTTCGGGCCAAAACGGATAAACCCCATTATCGGCAGAAATCTATCGGTGGCCGACATCCGGTGCATCCCTACTTTTTTCACTATAAACATTTATTCTTTGAACATGGCAATAAGCGCTGTAGATTGCTGGCCAGGGTTCTCTGCAAAAAAAATATCGCAATTCAGTTTATATATCCAGAATTACCTATAGGGCAGGCTTAGCCTCCCGCCGGCCATGCTAGAAGTGTTTCGTGAATTGATTATATTTTCATGCCGTTCGGTCACTCTCACATGTTACAATCGGCTACTATATGCCCTCAGACGTGGTCGGATTATTGTCCGGTCCTGGCGACATTTAGTTTCCCCGATTCATCGCCCTAAAGGGGCCACCTGGCGATTGAATGAGTCTCTGTTGGATGATCAACAGGTGATCACAGGACTGCGATCCATGATTGAAGGGTACTTTACGTCGAACCTGGATGGCCAGGTAGCTTTGCCAACTGTCTGGGAGGCCCATAAGCCTGTAATTCGAGGATATCTCATCCAGCAGGGTGCCAACCTGAGGCTGCAGCGGTCAGCAGAACTGGAGTCTCTTTTTGCGCGAATTAAGCTGGTAGAACACACATAAACGCTCACTCTCCAACGACTCTTACAACGAGCTCTTGAAATTGCGTTCCCAACTATTGACCATTTTTATTGTCATGGCTAGGAAAACGTTTTGGGCGGTGGGGCACCTTTTTTATGAGCATGGTAATAAGAGTGGCAAATTGCTTGCAAGGGCCCTACGCAAGCGTAGGGCGGCTATATATATTCCGCGCATCCGTCACCCCTCTGGGATAGTTTCGCATCCGAAGGATCTTTTGGCAACGTTTCGGGACCATTTTACGGAATTGTATGGCGCAGGTAACGCTGCACGAGACGTATCCTTACACAGGCGTATTGAGGACTATCTTCAGGCACATTCCCCTAAACGACTTTCTACGTCGTCACGTACATTGCTGGACCAGCCTTTGACATCAGAGGAACTGGCGGAGGCTATTAACTCTTCCCCGGCGGGCAAAGTCCCGGGTCCTGATGGCCTCACCATTAAATACTACAAATCAAATTTGCGTTTACTGGCTCCTCACTGGTTGGCAACTTTTAATTCCCTACTGGAAGGCACCACCTTACACGCTGACTGCAGATGTCGCTTTACTTCCAAAGCCGGGCAAGGATGTCATCTCCTGCAGTAGTTATAGGCCTATTTCGCTTCTGAATCCGGATGTGAAGCGCTTTGCCAAGATTTTGGCGAACAGATTACAACCCCATGTCCGCCTTCTGATCCACCCAGATCAGACCGGTTTATACCTGGCATCGCCCTCATTCACCAGGCTTCTAATCACCCCGCCTCGTCTTCCTTGCTGTTGTCCACGGACGCAGACAAGGCATTCAATAGGGTGAGTTGGCCCTTTCTATTTGCTACTTTGAAACGAATGGGCCTCGGTCGTAACATGCTGCGTTGGATTAGCGCGTCGTACTCATCTCCTTCGGCGCGTATATGCGTTAATGGCTCCCTCTCTGACCCGCTCCCAGTTCAAAATGGCACCAGGCAGGGATGCCCATTATCCCCTTTATTGTTCGCAATCTCACTGGAGCCCTTTCTCCATGCCGTTTGCTCTAACCCCGCGATTCATGGGTTTGAAGTAGGAAAGACGACTCATAAAGTGGCCGTGTATGCGGATGATTTGTTGTTTTTTGTATCCCAACCGACCGTATCCCTGCTGAGCATAGTGGTGGAGTTCGGTGCCTATGGTGAGTTGAGCAACCTAAAAATTAATATGAACAAATCTCAAATTTTACCACTCTCAATTCCCCCTGCAGAGCGTTGCGCTCTGGAGGAGGGGTTCCCTTTTCGTTGGAGTGGGGACACCTTGAAATACCTGGGCATCGAACTCCCGTCAGCTTGTTCGAGATTATATTCGGCTAATTTTTTACCTCTCCTTAAGGCGTTGGAGGTTGACCTTTTCACATGGGCATATTCGCACATCACTTGGTTTGGTAGGATCCAGGTGATAGAGATTTTAGCCCGAATTCTCTACCTTTTGCAAGCCATTCCCATCACGATCCCACCGGCCTTTTTCAATGACCTCCAAAAGCTGTTCCGACGATATGTCTAGAGCAATAAACGCCCCCAGGATTAAGTTACCCCTTCTCACCAGACCTAAATCAGAAGGAGGGGTTGCTATGCCGCACATTCGTAACTACTATCACGCCTGTCATCTACAAAGGATTATGGAATGGGGAGCCGCCCCTCCTGACAAATTGTGGGTGGCAGTGGAGGGTGGATCAATTGGGACCCCGTTGGATACCTTGCCTTGGCTCCCTCTCTCAATTCCATTGGCCGGGGATTTAACACACCCCACTGTGGGCTCTTTGTTGAAGGTATGGCGGCGTTTGGTATCGGTGGCTCCTTTCCCGTCACCTCTGATGGTTTTCTCGCCACGCTTGCAACCTTTTGACCATCAGGGAGTTAGATTGGTTGCGCTCCCGGGCCATTTCCTGGAGGGTTCAGAGGCTAAACCGGTGGGGGATCTCCCGATCTCTTGTCCGGATTCGTTCCCATCGGCTTTCCATCACCACTGCTTGATCGGGTACTTGCGTAGCTTGGCCCCATTGGCAGATTACACCCGCCCTATTACGCAATTTGAGAGACTTTGGGAATGGCGTCGGGTGCCGGCACATACCATTTCGCTATTGTACGGCCTGATACAGTCTCTGACGCCGATACGGCCATCCTTTCGAGATAAGTGGGAGTCGGATCTGGGGAGAGGGTTCTTGGATGAGGACTGGGACAAAGTGTGTCGCCTGTCTCACTCCTGTTCCATCTCGTCGAGAGCGCAGGAAACTGCATATAAGGTTCTCTCGAGATGGAATAGGACACCTGATAGATTACTTCAGTGGTTTCCATTGATTGATGATGGCTGTTGGAGATGTGGAGCGCCGGCGGCGGATTTCCTTCACATATGGTGGCACTGCCCAACGCTAATACCTTTTTGGCAGGCCGTTCATGACACTGTAAGTCAGCTGATTGTCCCTCCTTTGCCTTTCAGCCCAGAGGACGTCCTTGGCAGTCAGCACTGGCCACCCTTTCTGGGTGAGAGCAGGCTGATTTGCATATGGAAAATTCATCCCTGTAATGGCACAAGCAAGCGAAAACCTTGTTTGTGAGACCTGAGCGGGCACCCACCGTAGAGCAGGTCATTGTGCTGTTGCTCGTTCTCAGGACCCTCACAAACACCCCCCCTTGCTTCTCACTATAATTGTAAAGGGTCATCCAGACGTGGACCCCTTGCTTGATGTGCCTAGAGGGGTGTCAGCTATACCCTCCTGACGAGGCCCAAGAAGGCCGAAACGATCGTCGGGGTTGCTGCACCTCTCGTGCAGGGATGACGTCCTTGGCAGTCAGCACTGGCTACCCTTTCTGGGTGAGAGCAGGCTGATTTGCATATGGAAAATTCATCCCTGTAATGGCACAAGCAAGCTAAAACCTTGTTTGTGTGACCTGAGCGGGCACCCACCGTAGAGCAGGCCATTGTGCTGTTGCTCGTTCTCAGGACCCTCACAAACACCCCCCCTTGCCTTTCAGCCCAGAGGCCTATTTGTTGCACCATGTATCCTGCTGGATAGAAACATACAAGCGCACTCCGGCTTGTCAACGCTGCTAAAGCGGCCGTCCTCTAGGTACTGGAAACAGGCAATCACCCCTCCGCTCCGGGATTGGCTGCGGGAAATAGATTTAATTCGTTCGTATGATGAGTTGATCTACGAGGCTAGGGGTCAGTACGTTCAGCATGCCAACCAATGGTTTTACTGGACGTCTGCGGTGATCCCATGCTGCTCTCAACCTACTGAGCGTTAACTGCATCCTGTTCTTTCCCGGCACTATTTTTTGTGGACTCTTTCGTTGCTTCTTCCACGCTATCAGTTGTTTTAAAAGTTTTCAACTGTATATGCTTCATATGTTGGTGGTTGGTGGATGACTACTTCTACTTCTATTTCATTGATGTTTCTCTATTCTTCATATTGCTACTTTATATGATGTAAACTGTGTTTGATACTTCATTTGTATACATCATCATGCCCTATTGAAAATCTAATAAAAATTTAAATTTAAAAAAAAAAATGGCAGAGAGCAAATGTGGGGCATGGGTGGTGTTACGTGGGGGTTTCCGTCCACGTGCAGACTGCTCCCCTTGAAGTCAGTATTCCGCAGAAGTACCGCTTCTAACCGAGATGCAGGAAATATCACACGAGATCCTTGCGGTGCAGTTTCAACTCAAAATGGAGAATGACTGTTTATTACACAGAGACACACAGGTTACAGTCAAGGACTCACACATTTGCATACAATGAAACAGATTACATCACAGATCAGATAGCTGCACAGGAGCTTCAAACAATGAGATTTCCTAGGAGGAGTATGGGGGAGGGAGAAAGCAGGTAAAACAAAAGGAATTTCTTTCAGAGAGAACATACACAATAGAGAGAGCAGGTACTAATACAGAGATGAACACTATACAGAGAGAAGGTACACAGAACACACAAACACCCTGCATCTAGAATTGTAGCTACAGGGTGACTTTAACAAAGGAAAGAGCAGGAAAACAATATAAAACATCAGGGTCGCACCTCCCAAATACATTTCTAGGCCCATGTACTTCAAGTTCAAAGTGACACATGTCACAGGTGGCAAAACATCTGAGGTGGATGAATGAAGAATTCTTTCCCTGGTGAAGAAAACACCCTTCACAACAGTTGGCCAGATCAAGAACACTCTCCAGGAGGTAGGTGTATGTGTGTCAAAGTCAAAAATCAAGAGAAGACTTCACCAGAGTAAATACAGAGGGTTCACCACAAGATGTAAACCATTGGTGAGCCTCAAAAACAGGAAGGCCAGATTTGAGTTTGCCAAACAACACCTAACAAAGCCTTCACAGTTCTGGAACAAGATCCTATGGACAGATGAGACCAAGATCAACTTGTACCAGAGTGATGGGAAGAGAAGAGTATGGAGAAGGAAAGGAACTGCTCATGATCCTAAGCATACCACCTCATCAGTGAAGCATGGTGTTGGTAGTGTCATGGTGTGGGCATGTATGGCTGCCAATGGAACTGGTTCCCTTGTATTTATTGATGATGTGACTGCTGACAAAAGCAGCAGGATGAATTCTGAAGTGTTTTGGGCAATATTATCTGCTCACATTCAGCCAAGTGCTGCAGAACTCATTGGACGGCGCTTCACAGTGCAGATGGACAATGACCCAAAGCATACTGCAAAAGCAACCAAAGAGTTTTTGAAGGGACAGAAGTGGAATGTTATGCAATGGCCAAGTCAATCACCTGACCTGAATCCCATTGAGCATGCATTTCACTTGCTGAAGACAAAACTGAAGGGAAAATGCCCCAAGAACAAGCAGGAACTGAAGACAGTTGCAGTAGAGGCCTGGCAGAGCATCACCAGGGATGAAACCCAGCGTCTGGTGATGTCTATGCGTTCCAGACTTCAGGCTGTGATTGACTGCAAAGGATTTGCAACCAACTATTAAGAAGGGAAAGTTTGATTTATGATTATTATTCTGTCCCATTACTTTTGGTCCCTTAGCAAGTGGGAGGCACATCTGCAAACTGCTGTAAATCCTACACCGTTCACCTGAGTTGGATGTACATACCCTCAAATTAAAGCTGACAGTCTGCAGTTAAAGCACATTGTGTTTGTTTCATTCCAACTCCATTGTGGTGGTGTATAGAGCCAAAGATGTTAGAATTGTGTCAATGTCCCAATATTTCTGGACCTGAATGTATTTTATTTATTTATTTATTTATAAAAGGATTTTACCAGGAAGGATACATTGAGATTTCTCTCGTTTTCAAGTATGTCCTGGGTTCGAGAACATTGAGTGGTTACAGAAATACAAAAAAATAGTAAAATGCAAGATATTAACACAAGACCAAATATACAGATTAACAGAAAAATAAATATGGAGGAAATAAAGTCATTATGTTACATGTTTACAGGTGCATTTCGTATTGAGGTATGTTAATAGGGAAGTCTTAAGGGACTTTAGACTGGGGGAAGATTTGATGGCGTCTGGGAGGTTATTCCAGATTTGCGGTGCTCTGTAGGAAAATGAGGATCGAGCCATTTTCTTTTTGTATTGCGGTATTGCAAGTAAGGTGCTGGTCCTGGATCTGAGGTTATAGGATGAGGGAACTGCCGGGGGAAGCAGCATATTCAGATAGGGTGGTAGCTTCCCAGAAAAGCTCTTAAACACCAGGTTGGAAAGGTGAAGGGTGCGTCTAGAGTCCGGTGATGGCCAGTTTAGTTCTTTTAACATGTCACAATGGTGGGTCATGTAGTTACATTGTAGCACAAAGCGACAGAATGAGTTATACAATGTAGTAAGTTTCTGGAGGTGTGTTTGCGGGGCGGCTGCATACACTACATCTCCGTATTCAATGGCTGGCATAAACATTTGTTGTACAATCTGCTTTCTTACCGCGGGGCTCAGGCAGGATTTGTTTCTGTACAGGGCACCTAGTTTGGGGTAGAGTTTAGATGAGAGTTTTTCGATGTGGGGGCCAAAAGATAGATTTGGGTCTAACCACATACCTAGGTATTTCAGAGAAGTGCTTGTGGTCAGCGTGTCATTTGATTTTGTCCCAACACATAGATGGGGTGTTTGCAATTTGTGTAGTTTAGGTGCGGTTCCAAAGAGCATTGTAACAGTTTTGGCAGTATTTAGAAAAAGTTTGTTATTTGCGATCCACTTTTCTACCCCTGTGAATTGTTCTTGCAGCACTGCCTCCAGCTGTGGGAGATTTGGTTTGCTGGTATAGATTACAGTGTCATCTGCGTACATGTGTACAGTAGAAGCTTTGCAGACATTGGGCAGATCATTTATGAATATTGTGAATAGCAGGGGGCCAAGTATCGAGCCTTGGGGTACACCACACGTGACTGGGAGGGGGAGGGAAGTGCTGTCAGAAATGGACACAAATTGAGACCTATCAGACACATATGATTGGAACCAGGTTAATGTACTATCACCAATACCACAGTTCTTAAGTTTTTGTAATAGGATGCCATGGTCTACTGTGTCAAAAGCCTTGGCAAAATCAAGGAAGATGGCTCCAGTTAGATTTCCTTGTTCCATGCCAGCTTGGATATAATAACAAACTTTTAAAAGGGCAGTTGTAGTTGAATGGTTTGGACGAAAGCCTGATTGATCTGGGGTTAAATAGTTCTGATACTGATAATAATCACGTAATTGAGTGTAGACACATTTTTCCAGAATTTTTGACATTACAGGGAGCAGTGATATTGGGCGGTAGTTGGATACCAAAGTATTGTCTCCACTTTTATGGATAGGTACCACCCTTGCAGTCTTTCAGAGTTTGGGTATGTATCCAGTCGCCAGTGATTCATTAATCAGGGTTGCGACAGGTTTTGCAATTGCTGGTGCACTGATTTTCAGCAGCATTGCTGGGATTTGATCAGGTCCAGACTGGTATTTCATTTTTTGGTTACGGAGAAGTTTAGTGATGGCACTGACAGGCGCTGGCCTAAAACTGAATTTCTCTGTGTTACGGGGTCTTTGCACTGTTGGTGGGTCCTGACCTGCGTGTGGCCTTTCTGATTGCGTGTCATTTCCTAGCTTAGCAATCAGGGCGGTGGTGCATCCAACAAAATAATTATTAAAAGCATTTGCTACATATAGGGGGTGTTTTACAGTTTGGTTGTTTACTTTTAAAGCAGCTGGTTGGGAGTGGCTGGGGGGTGCTTGTATGTTACTTATGATTTTCCAAAAATTTCTGGGGTTTGATATGTTATTGTTTAACCCTTTCGCTGCTGAGGCATTTCACGCCTCTGTGCTGAGGTCATTTTTACCGGTTTTGCTCATCATGTTTAAACGTGTTTTGAAGGCTTATTTTAGTATATGACCCAGACATATTATATATCATTCTTTCCGTCAGACTCGGTAGATTCATAATATGTCATTATTATATGTATACGTCATAACCTGCCTGTATATTATAACAAAAAATGCAATAAAATATGTATTTTCAATAATTTACAATGTGTAAAGTTTGTTTTTTTCACATTTTAACATGCGAGCAATTGCGGTTATATTTTGTATGGGGTGCGCTTGTTAAAAAAATTAGAGATGGGGTCTCGTTACATTTTTTTTTGGGGAAAATTACACGATTTTTAACAAACGCACCGCATACAAAAATCGTTAGTGCAGCATCATTGTTCACATTATAATTGAAATGGGAGCAATATTGCTGCATTAACTAACCAAAAATAAGAAAAAAAAAGTTTATTTTTTTTTATAATTTTTTTTAAAATATATTTTTATTTTTAATTTTTTAAAAAAAAACTTTTTCACAGTAGTGTTTGGTATCGCTGGAACGGCCATGCTCTGGCCGATCCAACCATACCAAACTTTAACCCCTAGCTGCCACGGATCGGGAGATAGGGAGTTCATTGGAACTCCCTATCTCCACCATTGGTGGCAGTTAGGGGTTAACTCCAGGACTGACGTCATCGTGCTATGCACGATGACGCCAGTCCTCAGGGGGAGTTCCCAGAGGCTTGGCCGACATCCAAGATGTCGGCCAGCTCCGGGAAAGGATCACGAACCGGCGCTTTTCAGCGCCGATTCGTGATCCGGCTCCCCAGGGGTTAATGCCAGGTACCATTTGGAAGGGCAGGCTGTGCCCTTCCAAATGGTGCCTGGGTTAACCCCTGCAATGCCACCGATCGGGAGGGAGAGAGGTCCGAAGGACCTCCTCCCTCCCTTTCAGGCGCCTCCTCCGCACATGCGGGGGGCACCTGAATTAGGTGTCATCGCGCTGCCGCGATGACACCTAATTTTCATTTCAGCAGGAGCCATGTGGAGGACGCGCTGAGCGCGTCCTCCGCATGGAAGTGGTTAAATTTTCATTGAAGTATTGGGCTTTAGCCATTTTTGTTTCTTTTGTGCATTCATTCCGGCATTTTCGATATTCACAGTGATTGTTCATGGATCCAGTACTCTTGAACTTTGACCACAGGGAGTCTCTAAACTGGTAGATATGCGTGAGGTCAGCTGTAACCCAGGGGAGATGGGCCCCTTTTACTCGCACTTTGCGCAGTGGGGTATGGGTGTTCCAGACTTTCAGGAGCTCGGCTTGAAAGTATTCAATTGCACAGTCCAGGTCTGGGATTAGGTTTAGTCTCTACCATGGGAGCTGTTTGAGATCATTTAGGAAGGATTCAAGATTAAATTCTTGAAAGACCTGGTGATTATTACCTTTGGTGGACATTTTATGGCCCTTATTTTGCGCACACAGTACACTAGGCAGTGATCACTGAAACTGTTAGCGAGAACGCCTGCCTCCTGTATTCGATCAGGACATGAGGAGAGAATCCAGTCCAGCAAGGTATGGTTAGGGCTTTTCATATTAATGCGAGTGGGGGAGGAGATTAATTGTGTTAGCTGCAAAGCCTTAAACAGTGAGCAGTGTTTATTGTTTTTAGGATTCAGCCAATCAACATTAAAGTCGCCGAGGACCAGCAGTTCGCTTTTTTGGTTTTGAGCGACTAATTTACTAAGAATTTGGGTTATGTCAGAAAGGGATTGCACTGGGGAACTTGGTGGGCGGTAGAATCCAGCAACAATAATTGTTATACTGAATGGGATCTCAATAGTACCAGAAAGGAAATCAAATGTGGCTGGGGAGCTAGGATTCTGCAACGGGGTGAACTTTATGGAGTTGTCAACATAGATAACAATTCCCCCTCCTCTCTTAGCTCTGTCCTTTCTAGAGCATGAATACCCTTGAATTGCTATGGCAGAGTCTGGCACTTTAGGGGTTAACCATGATTCTGTCAGCACAATAACTTTAGGTTTGTAATAGAAGCACCAAGCTTTAAGCTCATCCAGTTTAGGGAGTAAACTGCGGATGTTGCAATGCACAAAGGAGAGGCCTTTTTTAGTGGGGAGATTAAATATGGTGTCAGCTATTGGACCAGGGTTGGATTCAACATCATTTGCAAGTGCAGGCAGCAGAATAAAAAGGAATTTGGACAGTATGTGCGCAGAATTCCCGCAGGGCCGCATGCCGCTTCTCAAACCTTTGACATTAACCGTTAGAACCTGCATCGAGGACGCCATGAGGACTCGGACAAGCTAGCCAAGGCATGGAGGTGGAGGAAAAGAAATTTCACACAGTGAGGGGTGGACACGAGACGAAGTAGGCACAAGAAAAAGATAACAAAAAAGAGGAGGGAAAAATTAGAACCTACAGTTCGAACAGATAAATCAAGGTCTAAAGCGCAGACAGACTGATCAAAGGACAGGACAAAAGTCAAGTCCTGACCACCCTGTAAACCTAGAAGCACTACCCAGATGGGGAACGTGGTACGAACCCGGAATGCAACAATCTCTCACACGGCCAGAACATAAAGACCCATAAATAGGAGTGAAACATAGATGCCCCCTGTAACAGTCGGCCAACCTAGAACATGTAGCAATATATATATCTGAGACATACTCAATGCAAAATCTAAAACAATAAAGTGAACCCGCCAGAACAAGAGGAGTGCGATATAGTTCACAACCACTTCCCCCACCCCCTTAAGCGTAAAAAAGGCAGACACTCAAAAGTATCCAGTATCTGGTTAACCGCTGGCATAAAGGTCCCCAGCATCTTGCGGTGTCTATAAAGGGTCAAAAACAGCTCGATACCCTCGCGGGTCAGAAAATAAAAGGACGAGTGAGGCAGGGGGTGAGGGGACAGTAAAGAGGCCATAAAAAATCGAAATCCTCGGATCAGGGATATGAGGGGTGTGTGAGGGCGGCCAGATAGTGGGGATCAGGCAAAGTACAAGCGAAAACCAGATAGCCGAATCCAGTGGCCGTGACCCCAGTACTGAGACACGCAAAGTTCTTCAGGCTATCACAACCTCAAAATCCCGTCCCCAAACTAGAGAGAGGGCATGGAACATCCGAACCGCACCCCAAAAGGCAAACCTCAAATCTTTTGGATCGTCGGGTATCACCATGCCAACAGCAGCCTCCGAGCGGCGACGGCATCCATTATTATGCGGGCCTCGCTGTAGTTTCGGGGGTTCCATCAAATATGCCTGCAAAGGATCAGGCCAGTGTTGTAAAAGATCCTCTGGCAAATCTTGATCCGATATAAACGTTGAGTAATGGGCAAAAGTGCGAATGACGGCGGGACCACCTGGAGCGCGAATCTGGATGTCGAAAGGATGGAGCCATCTGTAAAGCATGTCCCGTTGATGCAAGGCCAAGGTAAACGGTTTCAGCGCTCTTCGGGTGTTTAAGGTCACTGGAGAAAGGTCTTGAAAGAGAGTGACTGCCGCCCCCTCATAGGAAATGTCCTGGGCTTTGCGTCTGTGGCTCAGAATATCCTCTTTTAATTCGAAGCGCAGAAGGCAATAGATAACATCCCACGGTGGACCTTCCTCCGTGCTTCGTGGTCGCAGGGCACGATGACAACATTCCATTTCAATAGGCTCAGAGACTGGGCGTTCTAAGATGGAGTTAAAGAGCGCTGTGACCGCCTCACGTAGCTCCCCCGATGTTTGTTCAGTGTCAGGCAGGTCGCGTATCCGAATATTATTTCTTTGCCCCTATTCTCTAAGTCCTCAACATGTCTGGCCATTGTAGTCATGGTGACAGTGTGCGAATCAAAGCGCTCCCCTTGTTCAGCAAGAAGTGAGGCCTGTTTTGGTTTGGGACTGTTCCAGCGTTGCTAATTTTTCGTGGGTGCCCCGGATGTCTTCACGAAGGGCCTGCATATCGGCCGCAATAGAGGAGCGCAGGCGGTAGCAGCCTCCAAGTCAGCCCTGGTAGGTAGGGAGCGCAGAATCTGCTGCATCTCCGCCGATGGATCCCACGGTCCGCTGGAGGAGGTTTGGCAGGATGGGGAATCATCCGCAAGTGCGGCCGCCATCTTGGATTCTGCCACAGGTCTGGTGCAAGACAGGTTCAACACTATGGGCAAATTTTGCCCAATCATGGGCTCACAGAGCTAAGTCCCGCAGCACACTATATATGGTTTCCACGCTGCGCTTCTGCACACATTTGAGAGGAGATTTCAGAGGAGATCGTGGTTCTGTGTTCTTACTGCCGGTCTGCCACGCTACTGGGGGGGTCTGGGGGGTCTCATTTCTACCAAATATCTGGGAATTGAGGTGATCTGTGTCTTGTGACTCACTGCCAGTACCACACAGTATTTTGGGGGGGTCACTAATTTTTACAAAATATCTGCGAATTGAGGTGATCTGTGTCTGGTCACTGCCAGCAAGTATTCTGGGGGTCACTAATTTCTACAAAACATTTGGGAATTGTTAAAATCCGTGTGTTCACTGGCTGCCACCCATCAGGGGGTCTCACTGATTTATAGGAGGTTTCTGATATTTGTAATTTGTGTCTTCTCACTGCCACCCATCAGGGGGTCCCACATACTTCTAGCAGATTTATGCAAATTGTAATCTGTGGCTTCTCACTGCCACCCATCAGGGGGTCACACTGATTTATAAGAGGGAATTGTAATATGTTTCTTGTCACTGGCTGCCAGCTATCAGGGTGTCTCACTGAGTCCGGTGCAGAGCGCTGTGGTCTCAAAGCACACATGCAGGAACTCTGCTGTCTGCTGGGAGTTCTTTAACAAATGTGCAGCAGACCCCACCGTTGCTATTTGTAATCTATGTAAGATGAGGCTTAAGCGTGGGAAAGACACCGGACACTTGGGTACCACGTGCTTGAGGCGACATATGACCTCCTGTCACACATCCCGTTGGCGCAAAACTTTGCGTAGGTCCTCCTCCTCATCTGTCTCTACCCCCACTGTATGTCCTGCCATGTCATTGCCTACAACCTCCACTGACAGGGATAATGCTACAGTAATGCATGTACCAGGTCCTTCCTCACAATGTGACAGCATCCCATCAGCTGAAGATTTACGCAGTCAGATTACTTTGCCGCAGCTGCTGCAGCATAAGAAAAAATATAGTCCCAACCATCCCCAAGCACAGCATCTAAATGCCAGTTTAGGAAAATTACTCGCATTGCAGCTGCTGCCTTTCCAGCTGGTGGACTCTGCTCCCTTCTGTGAATTTGCTGAATGTGCTGTACCACAGTGGCAGGTTCCAAAACGCCATTACTTTTCACGCAAGGCCATTCCAGCACTATACCAGTACGTGGAAGACAATGTTATCGAGTCATTGGGAAAGGCAGTCAGCAGCAAGGTGCATGTGACTTGAGACACGTGGTCCAGCAAGCATGGACAGGGTCGTTACATTTCCTTCACGGCACACTGGGTAACTCTGAATGCAGCTGGGAGGGATCCAAGATGGGGCTCTGTGCTGGAGCTTGTTCATCCACCATTCCTCCAGAAAGCTGCTTGTATGAGGTCTGTCTGCTCCACCACCACCACCTCTCCCTCTTCCTTCTCCTCCTCCTTCTGTGTCTCTGGCGAAGTGGCAGTTAAACCGACGCCTGACAGGGTCTACGCAATGGCTCAAGCAAAAAGAAGCCATACTGTGCTTGAGCTGGTTTGTTTAGGGGACAGGAGCCACACCGGGCCAGAAATTCTGTCAGCTCTGCAGGGCCAGGTGCAGAGATGGTTAACACCACACCAGCTTCAGCTGGGAATGATCGCCTGTGATAATGGCAGCAACCTTCTCTCCGCCCTACGCAAGGGTAAATTGACGCATGTATCATGCCTAGCACACATCCTAAATCTAGTGGTACAGCGTTTCCTAACCAAGTACCCAGGGCTGCCAGAGCTTCTCATCCAGGCCAGAAAAGTCTGCAGCCACTTCAGACGGTCATTCCCAGCAAGCGTTCGCCCGGCAGAAATTCAAAGAGAATTCCACCTTCCCACAAACCGTCTGATCTGTGACATGCCCACCAGGTGGAACTCGACATTAGCAATGCTGCAGCGTCTGCACAAGCAGCAGAGGACCATCAACGAGTACCTGTGTAAGTATGGCACAAGGACAGGTTCAGGTCAACTTGTTCCCCCCCGCAGTGGCTGATGATCAAGGATGCATGCACTGTACGGTCACCATTTGAGGAGGCAACGAGGATGGTGAGCAGGGACGGTGCATGCATCAGTGACCCAATTCCTTTAGTGTTCCTGCTGGAGCACACTCTGCGGGGAATTTTATAGATGTGGCTCTAGAGGCAGAGTAGCGGGAGGAAGAGTAGGCCTTCCCTAGCTCTGAAGGCCCCAGTCTTTCCGCAGACAGCATTCCAGCAGGTCCTACTCAGATCAGACAGGAGGAGGAGGAGGAATATTTAAGTAGTGGGGGCATTGAAGGTGGAGATTCCTCAAGGGAGGGTTTCGTGTACCCAGAAACACAAGGGCTAGTGCGTGGCTGTGAGGAGGAAGTGCACGATGGGGTCATCCTCATTGACCAGGAAGACTCGGAAGCTAATGCCACCTCCAACCTACGCTGCATGGGCTCCCTTATAATGCAAAGCCTGCTAAAGGACACCAGGATTCGTGCTATCAAGGAGAGGGATCATTACTGGTTGATCCCATGATACAAGGGTAAAGTTGCAGAGCTCATCCTGTCCGCACAGAGGGAGCACAGGATGAAAAAACTTGAGGAAGCTCTAAAGCGACACTTGTATAACACCTTTCCAGGCACTGGTAGGCTACCAAGTGATGACACACGTGCTTCTGAGGCTGCGGATGATCAGAGGAATAGTGGTGAAGGCCCGGGCCGCTTGACTGATGCATTTTTAAATTTTTTTAGTCCACGACGCCCAGGGACGTCAAATGTAGGCACCCATTGCCAGCGTCTTCACCGTATGGTGCAGGACTACCTAGGGGCAAGGGCAGACCTGGATACGTTTCCAGCAGATGATCCACTGTCTTACTGGGTGTTGAGATTGGATCACTGGCCAGAATTTAGCCAATATGCTATGCAGCTACTAGGTTGCCCTTCATCTAGGGTGCTTTCTGAAAGGACGTTCAGTGCCGCTGGAGGTTTTGTCACAGACAAAAGAGTGCGTTTGTCCACCGATTCTGCAGACCGGCTGACATTTAAAAAAATGAATCAGTCCTGGATCAGCAGCTATCAATCCCCTGATGCTGAAGTAACGGAATAGATCGGGGATGTCTTCTGCATTCACAAAACCTCCAGCACTGAACTCTTCCACAATACCACAAAGGGGTTACGGTGTGAAGGCACTTGCTGCCATAAAAGGCACAATATTTGGCTGCACTGACGTCTGTGCCAGATTTATATCATTTTAATTTTTTGAACCGCAGGGTCCAACCCTGCACTCTTCCACAATACTACAGAGGGGTTACTGTATGATAGTACTTTCTAGCCTGCAGTCAGTGCACCCAGATATTGTGCTTTTGGTGCCAGACTGCCAGGCCAGCAAGTACGATCATACAGTAACCCTTTTGTAATATTGTGGAAGAATGCATGGGTGGACCTTGAGTTCCTATATTAAAAAGATATGAATCTGGTAATGGGCGTCAGTGCACCCAGATATTGTGCTTTTGGTGCCAAACGCCTTTACCAGATGCATATCTTTTTAATATAGGACCGCAAGGTCCACCCCTGCATTCTTCCACAATACTACAGAGGGGTTACTGTATGATAGTACTTGCTGGCCTGGCAGTCTGGCACCAAAAGCACAATATCTGGGTGCACTGACGCCCATTACCAGATTCATATCTTTCTAATATAGGACCGCATGGTCCACCCCTGCATTCTTCCACAATACCATAGAGGGGTTACTGTATGAATGCACTTGCTAGCCTGGCACCAAAAGCACAATATCTGGGTGCACTAACGCCTTTACCAGATGCATATCTTTTTAATATAGGACCGCAAGGTCCACCCCTGCATTCTTCCACAATACTACAGAGGGGTTACTGTATGATAGTACTTGCAGGCCTGGCACCAAAAGCACAATATTTGGGTGCACTGCCACTGACGCCTGTATCAGATTCATATCCTCAGAGGTGTTACTGTGTGTGACGGCACTGTTGCCAACGCTAAAGGACCAATTTTAAAACACCTATGGTTACGTTCATCCAAAGCCTGCATAAGATTCACAATAATTTAGCCAAAAAAATCACTAAACCTTTTCTACGTGTCCGAAAATGTCTCCTCCTTTCATACAGACTGCCGCCCCAAGCAGTTGTTTATGGATAGATTAAAAGGAAAAGCATTTACCGTCATTTGAAACATCATTTTTTTGTTTTTAAGTGTTTCTATACATCCTAGAAATCCGCCACTTCACGGGCAGGTTATGGGGACCTCCTAGGCACGATATTTGAAGGAATTTTTTGTTTTTATTTTTAACCCTCATTTCATGGAAAACTCACTGTCCCTTTTAAAAAGGTTTTTTTTTTAAACTTCTTGTCCTGGTTTCCTGTCCCCCAGGGCACTACCCAGACCCCCATACACCATTTATGGCAAATATCTAGCATATATGCCCTCTTGGAGGGCACTCTAAAAATCGAATTTTAAGCCCCATTGACTTGTATTGAGTTCGAATTCGAACATTTGGAAAGTTCGAATGCGAACTGAACTCGGGGGTGTTCGGCTCATCCCTAATTGTCGGCAGTGACGTAGCAAGGGGGGGCAGGTGCCCCCGGGCACCTTTCAACCAAGGACACCGGCGCAGCAGCCATGCTGCTCACTTGGGTTCCAGCCAGCCACGAGATCGCAGAGTTCACGTGAACTACGCAATCTCGCGAGATCACGGCTGGCTGGTGGAACCCACATGAGCAGCAGAGCTTTTTGCCAGCAGACGCTCGTAGGACAAAAAGCACGCGGCCGCCGGCAGAGGAGAGGTGAGCTGGGGGCAATATATATATTTGTTTGAGCTGCTGGGGGCAATATATATCCCAGTGTGAGCTGCTGGGGCAATATATATCCATGTGTGAGCTGCTGGGGCAATAAATATCCATGTGTGAGCTGCTGGGGCAATAAATATCCACGTGTGAGCTGCTTGGGACAATATATATCCCTGTGTGAGCTGCTGGGGCAATATATATCCCTGTGCGAACTGCTGGGGCAATATATAGCCATGTGTGAGCTGCGGGGGCAATATATATCCATGTGTGAGCTGCTGGGGGCAATATATATCCATGTTTGAGCTGCTGGGGGCAATATATATTCATGTGTGAGTTGCTGGGGCAATATATATCCATGTGTGAGCTGCTGGGGCAATATATATATCCATGTGTGAGCTGGGGGCAATATATCCATGTGAGGTGTGTTTGAGTGTGAGTTTTATTGCTTTGTGGCTCTGTGATACGCGCATACACACCGCACATTGCTGTGAGTTTTATAGTTGTGGAGCTCTGTGATACACTCATGCACACCATACGCAGCCAATGAGGCAAGTGGCACGTCGGCTAGTCTTGGCAAAACCTGCCGTCAGTAAGAGGTTAATGATGCTCTCCTGTTAACCTATTTTATGTGTTGCACCTTTCCAACTGTTATTGAAAAAAATTTGTTATATTTTGGGGGTTTAAATATTTGTATGCTTTAATGATTGTTTTTGGTTGGGGGGGCACTAATGAAAGCCTTGCCCCCAGGCGCCACATGATCTCGCTACGCCTGATTGTCGGGCATGATTTTAAGGAGTGAAATATTGGTTTTTCACAGCAAAGACATCAGGTTTGTTATGAATCAGTGAAGCACCATGCCTTTGATGCTCTCCAGTACCCTCTGATGTTCTGCCCTGGAGAAGATGGCCATTACATCAATGTACCTGAGTGCGACCCAAAAGGTCCTCTCGAGAAGACCGTGCCTGCTGTCGCCATTAACAGCTACAGGATACTGGAGCCTGAAGGCAAAGAATGCTACCTACTGCTGTTCTACAACCTTCTCAATCAATTTCTGGTTGATAGGTTCACCAAAATTGAGAGTGAAAAACTAAACTGGATTCATAGAAATAAAAAAAAAAAGCTGATAAGTGAGGAGTATATGCACCTGAAGGATGCCATAACAAGGACTGACAACCATCTTGCCAAGCTGTGATAAGTGGCTATGTTGCCATCCTTTCACTGGAGGACTTCGCTACATGCATGAGCGAACTCAAGATGTGATGACGTATGTGCGCCATGTCGGACAACCAGATCTGTTAATTACATTTACCTGCAATCCAAAATGGCCAGAAATTGTACATATCTTGAAACAAGGACAAAAATCTCATGATAGTAGCAAGGGTTTTTCATGTGAAAGTAAAACATATGATGAAGCTCTTCACTAAAAGGTTGCATCTTTTATCATCAGTGTTTATTTTCATCAGTATCATTTATTACTGTATGTGTTTCAATCACCAACCACTAAGCCAATGGATTGTGAACCAAATATCTCCTGCACAGTCCGACGTTTCATCACGAAGCACGGGTATCCAGCTAGCATATTAATATTTAATTGATATACAGTTGCAAGACAAAGTATGTCGTTTGGGATTATGTGGAGTTTTGCATGAATTGGTCATAAAATGTGCTCTGATCTTCTTCTAAGTCACAACAATTTGAAAAACACAGTCTGCTTAAAATAATACAACACAAACATTATATGTTTTCATGTGTTTATTGAACATAACATGTAAACATTCACAGTGCAGGGTGGAAAAAGTAGGTGAACCTTTGGACTCTTCTTTGGCAGCAATAACCTCAACCAAACGTTTCCTGTAGTTGCAGATCAAACCTGCACAACGATCTGGAGTAATTTTGGACCACTCCTCTTCACAAAACTGTTTCAGTGTAGCAATATTCTTGGGATGTCTGGTGTGAATCGCTCTCCTAAGGTCATGCCACAGCATTTCAATCGGGTTGAGGTCAGGACTCTGACTGGGCCACTCCAGAAGGTGTATTTTGTTTTGTTAAAGCCATTTTTTTGTTGAATTACTTGTATGCTTTGGGTCATTGTCCTGCTGCATCACCCATCCTCTGCAAAGCTTCAGTTGGCGGACAGATGGTCTTACGTTTTTCTGCAAAATGTCTTGATAAACTCTGGAATTCATTTGTCCATCAATGACAACAATCCGTCCAGGCCCTGAGGCAGCAAAGCAGCCCCAAACCATGATGCTCCCTCCGCCATGTTTTACAGTGGGGATGAGGTTTTGATGTTGGTGTGCTGTGCCTTTTTTTCTCCACACATAATTTTGGTTTCATCTGTCCACAGAATATTTTGCCAGTAGTGCTGTGGAACATCCAGGTGCTCTTTTGCAAACTTCAAACGTGCTGCAATATTCTTTTTGGACAGCAATGGCTTCCTCCGTGGTGGCCTCCCTTGTACTCCATTCCTGTTTAATGTTTTCCTTATTGTAGATGTGTCAACAAAAATGTTAGCATGTGCCAAAGATTTCTGTAAGTCTTTAGCTGACACTCTAGGATTCTTCTTCACCTCATTAAGCATTCTACGCTGTGCTCTTGCAGTCATCTTTACAGGACGACCACGCCTAGGGAGAGTAGCAACAGTGCTGAACTTTTGAACATTTGTAGACAGTCTGTCTTACCGTGGACACATGGCTTTTGGAGATACTTTTGTAACCCTTTCCAGCTTCATGCAAGTCAACAATTCTTGATCGTAGGTCTTCTGAGAGCTCTTTTCTGCGAGGCATGGTTAACATCAGGCAGTGCTTCTTGAAACCAGTAAACCCAAAACTGGTGTGGGTTTTTAAAGGGCAGGACTGCTTTCAGCAACACATGCAATAATATCACACTCCTGGCTCCAATTAGCTCTTGGAGAAGTCATTAGACTAGGGGTTCACATACGTTTTCCACCCTGCACTGTGAATGTTTACATGTTATGTTCAATAAACACATGAAAACATACAATGTTTGTGTTGTATTATTTTAAGCAGACTGTGTTTTTCAAATTGTTGTGACTTAGATGAAGATCAGAGCACATTTTATGACCAATTCATGGAAAACTCCATGTAATCCCAAAGGGTTCACATACCTTTTTTTTGCAACTGTACGGTTTAGCTTTTGATATTATTTTGTACTAACACTTACTATACTAATTGCCATCCTCTTACATTGATTAGTCATTTATTCCACTAATATCAGTGTCCTGTTTATCTACTATGCCAGGGTTCTTTTGTTGTCATTTGCCATTGTATAGGGTCACCCATGTGTGTCTCATTACTCTCAGCCAGACTCGGCATTTGGAGCTCAATGGGTTAAATGGACTACCTTAATTAACTATTTGTACCAAGGTTATTTTGAGCCAATGCTTTAAGGTCATCCATGTGTGTCTCAGTACTCTCAGCCAGACTCAGCATTTGCATTTGAAGCTCAATGCATTAATCTTAATTAATGAACTACAGTAAAGCTCTTTAAGATGTGTAATGTTCCCGTTTGTCACAGGTGATCTTCCTGCAGTAATTTGTTAAGAGATACTTGTTTGAATACATGATGTTTCAGGATGATTCGTTAATGGATTGATGAATTCATTTAGATCTACGTGCGTGTTGGATTCGGTGATAAACTTGTTTCAAGAATGCTCTTGGGGTTTTGATGTATTTGCCCAATATGTAATTGAAATACACACACTGGTTTTCACTAACCATTTAATAAAAGTTTTCCCCTTTACTTTCACCAATCTGTCTCGTGTCCTGTTGATTAAAACTTTGATAGGGGGGGCGGAGCTGACTGCCAACGGGAGCGGATGCACATCGCAGAGCTCTCTAGCTGACTTTCAATTAACCCCAGATTTTACATCCCCGTCGGGTTAACAACCTCTTTTTGGGTTACCCCATCCCCTGGAGTAGGGGAGCTGGTGCCACGCTGTGTTGTGGAGTCTTCCGTTGACGACTGTTTCACTTTTGGGCTTCAGGCCTGATAGTGCGGCCTACACCAGTGGCCATTTTTGCAGCCTATTGCACCATCCTGGACTGGCTATTCCTGCCTCTCTGAGAGCTGCTGTGTCCTCGCATATCTCACCTTCTCCAGTCCTGGTCGCCGCCTCGCTCCCCGATGACGATGTCTCACCCTGATTTGCAGCTGCTTACTAGGGGGATGCTAGCAGTTATGCTGGCGGAGTTCTGTGAGTTGGGGTCAATTGACAGACTGATGGCAGGATGGAGTTGTGATGTTACTCCGGTGCCAGTGAACGCTGCACAGCCTGACGTGGAACCGCTAAGACAGGGATCTTGCGGTGCCCCCGCTGATGGAGGGTCTCATTCCCTCCCCTACTGAGATCGTGATGGCTCCACCGGATAACTTACCTGCGTCTGAAGGTGGAGACCGGTCCATTGACTGCTGGGTGGGGCCTTCGAACATCCCCACCTATCCCTGCGGCTTTGGAGCCTCAGGGTATCTGCTGGCTGCCAACCGTCGTAGAGAGTGCCGGTAGACCTGCTGTGGCTCTGCTGCAGGTGCCGACCCGTGGGTGGCCCCCTTCCTCTGCTGAAGCAACATCTCCATCTGGCATGATCCTTCTCTGCCATGGCTCAACGAGGCATCCTGGTGGTATAGCCTCACTGGTGGCAGCAGGAATGTTTGGTGAAGCTCAGGGGGCCCTTGTCACGGAGGTCTGTGGTGGTGGAGCTCTGTGTGTCCCTCTGTGGTAGGACACAGGCTGAGATGTGTCCTTCCATCTGCTACTCTCCGTTGTCTTCTCACGTTGATGATCCTGGACCTGTGACTTGCAACCCCCTATAGCTAAAACCACCCTGTATTAGACTTACTTTCCCACTTTAGCCTCCCCTCCTCCTTTGTTTGTTTTTGCTTCTCTGACACCCCCTTCTCGTCATTTGCTGGGGACCCCCTGTGCTGGCTTATTTGCCTCCCCCTTTTCATGTTTTGTTTCTCAAGAGAGCGAACATGTGGTTTTCGGGACTTTGAGGACTTTGGACAATTTGTTGTCTGATGGGGTATCAGGATCTCCAATTTCCCCCCACCCCCTTTTTTGATGGGACACTGGGTAGCTCCCTGGGCAAGCCGCTGGGATGGAAACCTAGGCTCTGGCCATCCCCTCAGCCACAGGGCTCCCGGCCTTGTGGCCCCTTCCATGGCCCCTGTTGTTTGCTGGGGTGAGCCAGGAAAGCCACGGCCTAAGAGGCAGTCTCTATCACCCCTGGGTTTCCTGATGCATCCTCCTGTCGGACCCTTTTTTTTTTTAGTTTGGAGCACTCAAACTGTTTTGTTTTTCTTCGCTCTCCTCACTGTTTTAATCTTTTTCTTTTATCTGCGGTTTTGTGTGTAATTGATTTATCATATCCATTTTTCTGTAACAAATGCACTGTGATTTATAATCATAAATAAATATAACATTTATTAAGTTCTGCTTCTGACTGATATTCGATCCACGCTAACTGAAGGGACTGGATTATTGCCTTTTGTTTTAAGCTCGAGTATCTACTAAATTGTGAGTTGCGGTCGCTGGACGGTTTCTGTTTTGGGGTACGGGACCAGAGTTTCGAACAGTCTCTGGGGTCCCCCGGGAAGCCTCTTAAATAATAAAAAGGTTGGTTTGTGGTGGCAGTGTAACGAATAGAATAAGAAAAGTGGGTGCAGGGATTGTGGGACACATAGTCGGTATTCCGGGACGAGAATAGCCAGACAGCGTCGCAACCCTATGACTACTTCATCACGTTCTACGTGCGTGTCGCGAGCGAAGACATTGCTGGGACAGTTAGGCACGTGCGCGCGGGGGATTGTTGTCCGCGTAGTCATTATGTGGGTCTAGGATAAACAGATAGTGAGTTGCTTAACTGCGTCTTTCGTAGTGCGCGTGTAGTTTTCTTGACACTAGATACTGCTCAGCAGCAAGTGATTTCGAGATCAAATGTCTGCAGAGTGAAAACCAGTTATCTATACACAGATCAGGACAGTATAGTGAGACAGAAATAGAATTAGGTTCAGAAGACTCGTAGTCAATGTTATGCTCTGCGTTGGTACCAGAGGAGACTCTCTTATGCTGGTGCTCAACAACGTATAAAGCACATATAGATAATAAAGCAAGTTGCAGGGCAGTCCTGCAAGGCGAGGGTATATGGAATGCAACGCATATATGCTTCGTGTCAGACAGTAGCCATGCGGGTTTGATTGATACAGCAATCTGCAAAGCAGACAGAGACCTTGCGATAGACTTTGTATATATGCCCAGTACCCGGCGGTTAACATGGGGGTTTGAGGGATTCGATAACCTGCAGGGCAGACCCACAGAGAACTTGCGATATTTTTTGTGCATAGGATTACTATCAGACAGTTGACAGGAAAGAGCGATAGCTTCTGCAAGCTGCAGGGCAGACCCACAACCGAAACCATGCAAAGATCAGTAATCCACTTAGAATAAGCAGAGTAACAAACAACAATTAAGGGCAAGAGCGAAAGAATAGTCAATAGCAGTCCGGGTTCAATACACACTCAGGCAACTAAACAGAGACAACAGGCGATGTGGGAATAACTCCACGTCAGGGCGACGAGCAGATTCTCGCGACCTGCTTTTAAACCCGGTGTCCCCTCGTGACAATGCTAGGCCGGTCCCCTGAGACGCTGATCCGCCAGCCGAAAGACCTGGCACCCGGCCAGCCAGCAATGCCGCCGGGCGCCCAGGTCCCGGCGCTGAGGTCGTGACAGTCTCATGCAGATGGAACGACCTCGTATAAAAAACACATGGGAGGGGGTAGCACTCAACCTAAACTAAGCATTCAGTGCGGGTGCGTCTCAATAAGAAAATTCAAAAACAAAAACCAAGGAGAGAGCACTCCAGTCAACACATTCAAAAAACAGCTTTCACCATGTTGAGAAATTCTTAAATCTGAGCTTTGTTGAATAAAATGGGGGAAATTTAGTTTGCAATGAACAGTCGTGAACAACGTCAATGTAGTCCACCCTCTGGCAGGTATTTTATTATTGAGCCGCACCTGCACTGAATGCTTAGTTTAGGTTGAGTGTTACCCCCCTCCCATGTGTTTTCCTATGAATCTCTTGGGTATGCACCCCTCCCTGCCACAGGTACTCCTCCTCCAGGTTCTATTTAACCTTGATCTGCGGGAGCTCCAGGAAATGAACTTGTTCCTCAGTAAGTGAGTTTATCCCATGAAGGGGGTTTGCAGAGTAGGACCTGCCAGAGGGTGGATTACATTGACGTTGTTGGCAGGCTTAAAGCAATTCACGGTCGTTCATTGCAAATTAAATTTCCACCATTTTATTCAACAAAGCTCAGATTTAAGAATTTTTCAACATGTGGTAAAATCTGGTAGTACCCATGCATGAATCTGTTGCTGGTTTTTGAATGTGTTGAATGGAGTGTTGTCTCCTTGTTTTTTGTTCATCACACACACACCTGTACTTCACGAAACGACGGGCTGTGCAGGAGATATTAGGTTCACAATTAGGGATGAGCTGTTCGGTTTGGAGTTCGATGCGAACATTGGCCGTTCGAAAGTTCGCGAACTTCGAACTTTTTTTTGGGACGTTCGCCAAAAGTTCTAAAAACTTTTTTTGGAAAAACTGTAAATAATGCTTAAAATCTAGAACAAAAGAGACTCTTTACTGCAGAATATTAATCGCAATATTATTGAATTAAAACGGGAATATTTTTAACATTGAAGCCTATGGGATAAAACATTCTTGTTACTAAAACATCAGGCAGACATGGCCCTTTAATCAGGCACTAGAGAGCATGCGGCTGCCGGATGACAGAGCTGCAACTATGCGGGCTAGCCGCCCGGGTGCATGTGGCAGAGACAGGCGGCGCAGGGAGGGAGCCACTGCACCTGCGGCCACGGCAGACCCCCCAACCAGGATCCAGGGAGCCCTCACTGACCACCAGGCTAAGGTAAGGCGACACATTTCTAAAAAAAATAAAATCCGAGGACATTTTTAAATGTCCCCGGGAACATAAAATAAAACCTTTTTTTTTCTTTCTCTACCTGGCTGAATGTATTTAATTATATATATTAGATACAGCCAGGTAGAGGGGGGTGGCAGGTGGGCTGTGCGGGGTCTCAGGCAGTGGTTTGTTTTTTTTGTGTGTAGATTTTTAGCAAATTTATAGGGGAAGGTAAGGGCATGTATGATATATATAGATTATAAGAATATAGATATATATATCCAAATATATATATCCAGACTTGTATTACACGCACATTTTGGCAACTAATTGCCCCCCCATTTGGCTGATCCCTCCAGAAGAAATGTTGATCCTGATCGAGCAGAGAATAATATATATTCTCTGCTCTGTCGGGTTCAACATTTCTTCTGGAGGGATCAGCCAAATGGGGGGAGCGCATTTAGTTGCGATTGTCCACATGCCACCCCCATGTGTGTATGTGTATATGTGTATATATGGTCTGAGGTCTGTGGGTATAAATATATATATATATATCTGCGTGTTGATATATACATATATATAGATCTGCGTGTTGATATATACATATATATAGGTCTGCGTGTTGATATATACGTATATGTCTGTGTGTGTGGTATCAATGCATCCCTACTCTATACACAGCGCTCAGTGTCCCTATCTATACTATAATAGAGTAAGGCTTGGCGTGTCCGTCGTCAAGCCTACTCTGCGCATGCAACCAGCGGCGGTTGGCTGCGCGCGCATGCAACCGCCGCGGCACGAGCCGGCTGTGCACTTGCCGCGGCGGTTACAAGATGCGCACGCAGCAGCCGGGTAGAGGCTGTGCGCGCATCCTGTAGAGCCGGATGCGCTCGCAGCCTCTACCCGGCTGCTGCATGCATCCAACACCTGAGCAGCGAAGGGAAAGTTTCCTCGCTTCCGCTCTTTGAAGGACCCAAGCCGCGGTCACGTGGGAGTCCCACGTGACCGCGGCTTGGGTCCTTCAACGAGCGGAAGCAAGGAAACTTTCCCTTCGCCGCTCAGGCAGGTAAGTATGCCGGAGACGGAGCTCCAGGGGCGGCTGTCCGAATGCCGATAGAGCATTCGAACAGCCGCCCCATGTCTGGTCTGGGGTCTGAGCTGGGGCATATCCATGAGAGCTTGGGGGCCAGTATATCCACGAGCTGGGGCAGTATCTCCATGAGCTGGGGGGCAATATCCACGAGCTGGGCCAATATCCACGAGCTGGGCCAATATCCACGAGCTGGGGCCAATATCCATGAGCTGGGGCAATATCTCCATGAGCTGGGGCAATATCTCCATGAGCTGGGGCAATTTCCATGAGCTGGGGCAGTATATCCATGAGCTGGGGCAATATCCACAAGCTGGGGGAATATCTATGAGCTGGGGCAGTATATCCATGAGCTGGGGCATTATCCATGAGCTGGGGCAGTATATCCATGAGCTGGGGCATTATCCATGAGCTGGGGCAGTATATCCATGAGCTGGGGCAGTATATCCATGAGCTGGGGCAGTATTTCCATGTGCTGGGGCAATATCTATGAGCTGGGGCATATCCATGAGAGCTTGGGGGGCAGTATCTCCATGAGCTGGGGGGTAATATCCACGAGCTGGGGCAATATCCACGAGCTGGGGCAGTATATCCATGAGCTGGGGCAGTATATCCATGAGCTGCTGGGGCAGTATATCCATGAGCTGCTGGGGCAGTATAGCTGCCTCTATCCGGCAGCTGCGCGCGCTTCCTGTTCTCCTGGATGCGCTTGCGGCCGACAAGTAGAGGCTGCGCACGCATCCAGCGTCTTAGTTGGGGGCACTTTAAACCACGTGAGCTGGGAGCACTTATACCCACGGGAGCTGGGGGCAACTATACCAGCTGGGGGCAACTATACCCACGGGAGCTGGGGGCAACTATACCCACAGGAGCTGGGGGCAAAAATTCCCATGTGAGCTGGGGGCAAATATTCCCATGTGAGCGGGGGCCATAATACCCATGTGAGCTGGGGACAATTTTACCCATGCGAGCTGGGGGCAATTATACCCATGTGAGCTGGGGCAAATATACCCATACGAGCTGGGGGGCAAATATACCCATGTGAGTGGGGGCAAATTTACCCATGTGAGCGGGGGCAAATATACCCATGTGAGCGGGGGCAAATATACCCATGTGAGCGGGGGCAATTATACCCATGTGAGCTGGGGCCGATTATACCCATGTGAGCTGGGGCCGATTATACCCATGTGAGCTGGGGCAAATCTACCCAGGTGAGCTGCTTCGCTTAACAATAGACTGCCCTCTGGGCAGGCTTTCCACCTAATATATATATATATATATATATGATCAGGGGGTTACCTTTTTTATATTTTTATACTATTCCTATTAAATTAACAGTAATTTGATGTATTTTATTCAGTAGAAATTTTTTTTGCCTATATAACATGTGCTTTGTGAAAATAAAACGGTTTTGTGTGTACATTTTAATTTAGTTAGTGGATTCCTGTCCAGTGCAGTTTAGACACGCGAGGCGGAGCGGAGTGGAGTGAAGTCAAGCCTGCAAAATGTTTGCTTCTCTTCGCTACGCTGTGCGTCGCTACACGTTCAGTGTGTCTCAGCCTTTATTCCCGCATCGCTAGTTTACTGAATCAGTTTGTATGCTTGTTACTGACCCTGCTTGATCTGAGGACCCGATCTGTTGCCGACTTTGCCTGCCATTTGACTATTCTCTGTGTATTCCCTGCCTGTTCGGTTTGCTTCCTGTTGCTACTGGTGTGTGCGCCGATTCTCACCATATACAGTAGCGCAGTACAAGTGCCTAAACATTGCTGACCCGGTTTTGTTATAGCTGCTGATGAAACTGAATAGATCGGGGATCTCTTCTGCATCACCAAAACCTCCACCACTGCACTCTTCCACAATACCTCAGAGGGGTTACGGTGTGAAGGCACTTGCTGCCACCAAAGGCAAAAGATTTCGGTGCACTGACACCTCTACCAGATTCATATCATTTTAATATTGGAACGCAGGGTCCAACCCTGCACTCTTCCACAATACCACAGAGGGGTTACGGTGTGACAGCACTGTTGCCGACACTAAAGGCCCAATTTTAAAGCACCTATTGTAAACTTTCATCCAAAGCCTGCATAAATTTCACCATAATTTAGCCAAAAAAAAAATCACTAAACTTGTTCTGCGTGTCCTAAAATGTCTCCTCTTTTCATACAGGCTGCCGTCCCAAGCAGTTGTTTATGAATAGATTAAAGGAAAACCATTTACGGTCATTTGAAATGTCATTTTTTTGTTTTTAAATGTTTCTATACATCCTACAAATCCGCCACTTCACAGGCAGGTTATGGGGACCTCCTAGGCACGATATTTGAAAGAATTTTTACGTTTTTATTCTTAACTAGGGATGAGCTGTTCGGGTTCGGAGTTCGACCCGAACTTTGGCAGTTCGAAAGTTTGCGAATTTCGAACTTTTTGGGTGTGTTCGGTTCGAGTTCGAAAAAAAAAAAAAAAAGAAATTTTGAAAAAAGTATAGAAAATGCTTAAAAAAATACTAAAAAATCTAGAAATAAAGAGACTTTTTACTGCAGAATATTACAAGCAACAGTTTATTAGATATTGAATTAAAAACTAATGTGTACGTGGAAAGATTATCAACTCTAAATGACCGCTGTTCACAAATGGGCATAACACCAGGTGTTTTTAGTCTGGTAATAAATTTGATACATTGTACACTATACTGAGGGTGGGGTGGTGTCTGCTTCTGATTGAGATTTGAGAATTAATTTCCCTCCTAAAACATCCTAATATGCTGCATTTTAACCATTTCGCTGCTGAGGCTTTTCACACCTCTGTGCTGAGGTCATTTTTACCGCTTTCGCTCATCAGGTTTAACCGCGTTTTGTAGCCATATTTTGATATATGACCCAGACATATTATATATCGTTCTTTCCGTCAGATTCATAATATGTCATTATTATATGTATACGTTATGTCATGTCTGTATATTATAACAAAAAATGCAATAAAATTTGAATTTTCAATAATTTATTATGTGTAAAGTGGGTTTTTTTCACATTTTAACATGCGATCGTTTGCAGTTATATTTTGTACGGCGTGCGCTTGTTAAAAAAAAGAGAAATGGGGTCTCGTTACTTTTTTTTTTGGGGAAAATTTCGCTTTTTTTAACAAAAGCACCGCATACAAAAATCGTTAGTGCAGCATTATTGTTCACATTATAATTGAAATGGGAACAATATTGCTGCATTAACAAAACAAAAAAAAATTTTTTTAAATATTTTTTAAAAAAAAAAAAAACATTTTTCATGCTCATGTTTGGTATCCTTGGAAAGGCTCTGGCTGATCCAACGATATCAAACATTAACCCCTAGCTGCCACAGATCTGGAGATAGGGGGTTCATTGGAACCCCCTATCTCCACCATTGGTGGCAGCTAGGAGTATATGTCGGCCAGCTCCAGGAGAGGATCACGATTCAGGCACTTCCTCCGCACATGCGGGGGGGCCCTTGAATTAGATGTCATCGCGCCGACACGATGACATCTAATTGCTCCGCCGGGGTCCCGGAGTGCTGGGCTGACATCCAAGAGCTGGCGGATTGCTGCCTCCTGTGCATGGACGCGCTCAGCGCGTCCATAGCACAGGAGAACCACTTGGAGCTGTGTTTGAAAAAAATTCAAAATAACATCTAAAGCAATGTTATTTTTCACCTCGGGATTAAACATTCAGAGGGTTATTCAGAGAGCGGTGAAAAGCAGGAGAATAACTGGAGAAGTGAAAATTCGAGGTCAAAATAGCCAAACCAGAAAAATTCTCCCATTTAACTCACTTTTCCAAATTGGCTATTTGGTCTAGATTGTTCTCTTCTCCTGCCAGTTCTCCTGGCTTTCACCTCTCTCTCTGGGTTGTTCAAAGAAAGGTGAAAACCAGGAGAATGGCAGGAAAAGAGAACAATCTGGACCAAATAGCCGATTTGGAAAGTGAGATAAGGCTAGGGTCAGACTAACGCATTTTTCACAGCGACCGTCAAAAAGTGCGTCCGAACGCATTGCCGTATTTTTTCACGGAATGCGCGAAAACGGTCATACGATGCGCATTTTTGTGCGTGATTTTTTACGGATCCAAACCAGGAAACTTTGGGTGTCTGGACGTTATGTTGGCCGGACATGAGCAGGGTCTGACGTCTCCAAATCACGCACACATGCCGCTAGTGGACGCAGCACACTCTGTACGTCCGTACTAGCGGTTCTGCGTTCTCGAAAAAATGCGTTCATTTTCCACTTGCGTTGCGCAGCTGGACTTTCGTGCGACCGTACTTCGCATATTGGCCGTCATTGCCAGTCATTTGCTGCTAGTGCGGCCGTTAAAAATTCGCTAGTCTGACCCTAGCCTAAATGGGAGAATTTTTCTGGTTTGGCTATTTTGACCTAGAATTTTCCATTCTCCAGTCATTCTCCTGCTCTTCACCACTCTCTGAATAACCCTGACAGGGTTATTCAGAGAAAGGTGAAACTCAGGAGAATGACTGAAGAGAAAATTCTAGGTCAAAATAGCCAAACCTGAAAAATTCTCCCATTTATCTCACTTTCCAAATCGGCTATTTGGTCTAGAATTTTCCATTCTCCAGTCATTCTCCTGCTTTCCACCGCCAAAAAAATCAGTAAACTTTTTCTGCGTGTCCGAAAATGTCTCCTCTTTTCATACAGACTGCCGCCCCAAGCAGTTGTTTATGGATAGATTAAAGGAAAAGCATTTACTGTCATTTGAAATGTCATTTTTTGGTTTTTACATATTTCTATACATCCTAGAAATCCGCCACTTCACGGGCAGGTTATGGGGACCTTCTAGGCACGATATTTGAAGGAATTTTTCGGTTTTATTTTTAACCCTTATTTCATGGAAAACTCACTGTCCCTTTAAAAACGTTTTTTTTTTACTTTTTGTCCTTGTTTCCTGTCCCCCAGGGCACTACCCGGACCCCCATACACCTTTCATGGCAAATATCTAGCATATATGCCATCTTGGAGGGCACTCTGTAAAAACCGAATTTTCAGCCCCATTGACTTGCATTGAGTTCGGGTTCGGATCCGAACCGAACTCGGGGAGTGTTCAGCTCATCCCTATTCTTAACCTTTATTTCATGGAAAACTCACTGTTCCTTTAAAAACTTTTTTTTACTTTTTGTCCTGGTTTCCTGTCCCCCAGGGCACTACCCGGACCCCCATACACCTTTTATGGCAAATATCTTGCATATATGCCCTCTTGGAGGGCACTCTAAAAATCAAATGTTCGAGTCCCATTGACTTACATTGAGTTCGGATTGTGTTCGAACGCGAACTTTTAAAATTGTTCGAGTTCGAAGTCGAACCGAACACGGGGGCGTTCGGCTCATCCCTATTCACAATCCGTTGTCTTAGTGGTGTGTTGGCGAGTGAAACACATAAGGGATGATAATAATAAACTAGGGATGCACCGATACTTTTATTTTATGTCATGTGAACGCTTTCCAATAAGAACAGACCTCATAAAAATGCCCCAAGCTCACAGATATCTATCTATCTATCTCGGGGGGGGGGGGGATTATATATATATATATATATATATATTATATACACAGAATGCCCCCAGCGCTCATGGATATTGCCCCCAGGTGTGTGTGTGTAATTATATATATATATTATATATTACACATGCGCACACACAGACCTCAGACCAGACTTGGGGCGCTGTCCGAATGCTCTATCGGCATTCGGACAGGCCCCTGCAGCTCATCGCGTTCATACTTACCTTCCATGAGCGCCGCCGGAAAAGTCTTCACGCGTGCGCTCGTTGGAAAGCCCCCAGCCACGATCACGTGGGAGTTCGCGAGATGAAGGCTGGGGGCTTTCCAACGAGCCGACGCGCGGAACTTGGCTGGCAGCGCTCGTGGAAGGTAAGTATGAACGCGATGAGCTGCAGGGGCCTGTCCGAATGCCAATAGAGCATTCGGACAGCCGCCCCAGCCCCTTGGAGGCTCATTGCTGGCTTCCGGTATCGTTGGAAATATCGGGGGCACTGCACGAGTACTCCTGCAGTACCCGGTATCGGCACAAGTGATGGAAAGATACTGGGGGGGGGGGGACAGGTCACACAGTGGATGCACCCAGTGGCACATAAAATATTTTCTTAACTGAACATACAAGAGAAAAAACAAAACACATGTAGGATAAGGACATATAATTATTTGTGGTAGTGGCCCTTTAATCAGGTCACATGGCTGCTTTAGAGAAATAAACTTTTTAATATCTTTTATAATATGTATATAGGATGCAACAATGAAAAAAAACCTTTTAACCCTTTCGCTCCTGAGGCTTTTCCCGCCCCTGTGCTGAGGTCATTTTTACCGGTTTCGCTCATCATGTTTAAACGTGTTTTAAAGGCTTATTTTAGTATATGACCCAGACATATTATATATCGTTCTTTCCGTCAGACTCGGTAGATTCATAATATGTCATTATTATATGTATACGTTATGTCATGTCTGTATATTATAACAAAAAATGCAATAAAATATGTATTTTCAATAATTTACAATGTGTAAAGTGTTTTTTTTTCACATTTTAACATGCGAGCAATTGCGGTTATATTTTGTATGGGGTGCGCTTGTTAAAAAAATTAGAGATGGGGTCTCGTTACATTTTTTTTTGGGGAAAATTACACTATTTTTAACAAACGCACCGCATACAAAAATCGTTAGTGCAGCATCATTGTTCACATTAGAATTGAAATGGGAACAATATTGCTGCATTAACAAACCAAAAAAAAGTGTTTATTTTTTTTTTTATATATTTTTTTTAATTTCTTTTTTTTTTTGCAAAATTTTATACAGTAGTGTTTGGTATCGTTGGAATGGCCATGCTCTGGCCGATCCAACCATATCAAGCTTTAACCCCTAGCTGCCACGGATCGGGAGATAGGGAGTTCCAATGAACTCCCTATCTCCACCGTTGGTGGCAGTTAGGGGTTAAGTCCAGGACTGGCGTCATCATGCTACGCACGATGACGCCAGTCCTCAGGGGGAGTTCCCGGAGACTTGGCCGACATCCAAGATGTCGGCCAGCTCCGGGAAAGGATCGCGAACCGGCGCTTTTCAGCGCCGATTCGCGATCCAGCTCCCCAGGGGTTAATGCCAGGCACCATTTGGAAGGGCAGGCTGTGCCCTTCCAAATGGTGCCTGGGTTAACCCCCGCAGAGCCGCCGATCGGGAGGGAGAGAGGTCCGAAGGACCTCTCTCCCTCCCTTTCAGGCGCCTCCTCCGCACATCCGGGGGGGGCGCCTGAATTAGGTGTCATCGCGCTGCCGCTATGACACCTAATTCCAGCGGCTGCGGTTCCGGATGCGCGGCTGACATCGAGACGGAATCGGAAGGAAGACGGCTTAAGAATTATCTCTTACTTGTGCAAGAGGTAAATGGGGAGTGAGTTCCCCTTGTCTATGGGATCAGGCATTGAAAGGGTACCCGAAAGCGGAGGATAGGGAGTTATTGGGTAATGTTTTTCAGGATACCGGTTTGTGGGGACGTGATGGGGGAATAAGAGTAAAAAAATTTAAGTCAGCGTATGAGCTACCAGAAGTCTTGAAGGATAAGTTGGAGAAGGAGGTGCTATTAGGTAGGATGGCTGGTCCATTTTTGAAGTCGCCGATTGAGAGTCTGGTGGTTTCACCGCTGGGGGTTGTGCCTAAGAAGGAGATGGGAAAGTACAGAATGATCCAGCATTTGTCTTATCAGAGGGGCCAGTCAGTGAATGATGCCATAAGTAAGGAGGATGCTTCTGTTTCCTACCAGTCATTTGATCAGGCAGTGAGTCTGGTACGGGATGCAAGACAGGGGGCTGAGTTGGCAAAGGTTGACATAGAATCGGCTTTCAGGCAGTTACCAATGCATCCGGAGAGTTTGTTTGATGGGGTGTAAGTTCGAGGGACAATTCTATATAGACAAAAGTTTACCCATGGGGTGTGCGATATCATGTGCTCATTTCGAAAGGTTTAGTACTGGTTGGTGGGGAAAAAAACGGGATGTAAGAGTATGGTGCATTATTTGGATGACTTCATGATAGTGGGCTCCAAAGGGATGGGAGAGTGTGGCAGGGTCATTGAGGTGCTGTTACGGACGTTTGGGCATCTAGGAGTGCCGGTGGCAGAGGACAAGTCAGAAAGGCCCTCTGTTTGATTCGGTGAATCAGCTATGCAGGTTGCTGGGAGATAAGGTTGAGAAACTGAGGTTGGCTATTCGGCAGGCAATGACAAAAAAAAAAATCAAGCTTAGGAACTTACAGAAATTGTTGGGCCTGCTGAATTTTGCATGTAGAGTGATTGCAGTCGGTAGGATTTTCAAGAGGCATATGGAAATACGTACCAGGGGAGTTACCAGGCCGAATTTCAGGATAAGGTTAAGCCAGCAGGTCAAGGTGGATTTGGGAGTGTGGGATGCTTTCTTGAGAGATTTCAATGGGGTTAGAATCTGGGAGGAGAGGGTCACAGCGGAAGAGATTCAGCTGTTTACAGATGCTGCCGGAGGTTCTGGTTTTGGGGCACACTTGAGTGGAAGATGGTGTGCGGGGGAATGGCCACAGGAGTGGATTCAAAGAGGTTGGATTAAAAATTTGGTGTTGCTGGAACTCTTTCCAATTGTGGCAGTGATTCAGTTGTGGGGGAACAAACTGGCGAATAAAAGCATTTTGTTTTGGTCCGATAATCAAGGTGTGGTCCAGGTTCTGAGTAGCATGTCAGCATTATCTCCTCAGATTATTGCCTATGTTAGGCATTTGGTGTTATGTTTACAAAGCAATATAAACTTTAGGGCTAAACATATACCAGGGGTGAGAAATGTTGTGGCGGATGCATTGTCTCGGTTCAAGTGGGATGTTTTCCGCCGTTTGGCTCCAGAAGCAAATCTGCAAGGTGAAGGTTGCCCTTCGTTTCTTTGGCAGATTGGAAACAGATAGAGGTCAATGAGTTGGTGAGGAGATCGTTGGCACCAAAGACATGGGTATCGTATAGCAGACATTGGAGGGAGTGGAGCGAGTTTAAGAGAAGTCGAGAAGGGAGAACAGTGTGTTTTTGGAATACTTGCAGAGGTTAAGGAGTAAGGGGATAAAGGGGCAACTAGGGAATATTTTAGCTGGTATTTCGTACTTTGCTTGGTTAAGAGAGGAGAGAGATGTTACTAAAAGATTTGTCGTTAGGAAGATTTTGGGAGGATGGGGTACAAAAGGAGGACAAGTTCAGTGAGAAGAGGGAGCCGATAACGAGAGAGAGAGAGACTTGAAGCTTTGGTGCAAATACTTAGCAAGGTCTGTAATGGTTATGGGGCCAGGCTATTTAGGGCAGCATTTGTGCTAGCATTTTTGATGGCTTTAAGGGTCGGAACTGGTCGCTCCAAGTAGACATTCCAGTTGGGTTTAAGGAGGGAGGACGTGAGAGTGACAGAGGGAGCAGTGTTGGTGCTAATAAGAAAGTCAAAAACGGATAGAGAGGGAAAAGGTGTGTGGGTCACTGCTAAGGCGCATGCTGGTGAGGTCTGTCCATTGGCCTGTGTGAGAGGATACTTGGAGGTGGCTCCTTCAAATGGCCACATGTTTCTGAGGCACGAGGATGGTACTAACTTGCCACGGTATCAGTTCAAGGTGGTTTAACGGAAGGCCGCTGAGAGCCTTGGTTGGAAGGGGAGTTGCATTGCTCCTCATTCCTTCAGGATAGGGGCAGCTACCACAGCAGCAGAATTGGGTTGCCCTAAAAATCAAATTAAAAAGATGGGGAGATGGAAATCAGAGGCGTAGAGGCGATATGTGAGGCCATTAAAGAAGTGAGGGATGGGAGCGATTGTTATAAAAAAATTATTTGTTTTTTCAGATTGTATAGAATTGTTGGGGTATTGCTGTTAATAGTTTGTTTTGGCTTTTTGCAGGTTGGCCAACGAGAGTCTGGGTCCTGAGACACTCCTACGTGCACTGGGTGGCGAGTTATGCTGCGGGCACAAGGAAGGGAGTGAACATGGGGTTCAGTCTCACAGAAGTAGGGATTAGATGGGTAGGAAAGAGGGGTATGAGGTGAGATCAGTTGTTAGTGGGGGAGGCCAGATATTATGATAATACATTTAGGGGGTGGGAACGATATTGGCGCTATTCCATCTAAGCAATTTCAGGAGTTAGTCATGGAGACTTTTAGGTGGTTTGGGAGGGAGTGGCCAGATGTTAAAATTGTCTGGTCTAGCGCGATTTCTAGGCTAATGTGGAAAAACTGTAGGAGATCAGAGGGCGGGGTATATAGGTAGAAAGAAATTAAATCAAGCTGCGAAAAAGGCAGTGAAAGAAATAGGGGGAAGGGTTCTGGAGCACCCAGGCATAGGGGCAGTTAACGAGCAGTTGTTTCAGAGTGACGGGGTCCCCTTATCGGAGGCCGGGAACACTCTCTTCATTGAAGGCATAAGGAGCTTTTTGTGAGGCAAGAGGAAAAGGTCACGTTTTTTTATTGGTGGCTGAAAAAAAAAGGGTCCTTGTTTTTGGTGGCAGTGAAATAGGCAGCCTGGCACATGGAGAGGCGATAGTGGGGGGAGGGTCTGTAGGGTACGGGGGCTGTCATGTTTCACATGACTTGTGATATGCCTTTAAGAATTGCACATGTCTTATCTACCCCCTGGGTTTCTCTCCTCCCCTCTTGGTGCAGGGATTTCCTGTCCAGATAGCTCCACCCTTTGTTCTCTTCCCAGTAATCCTTTGCAAGCCTTATGGACTCAGATTCATTATGATTGTTTGACCTATACGATGTATATTGTTTTGGATTTTCTACAGTTTTGGAATATAACTTAAACAGATCTTCAAGGTGTCATCTGGATTGAGTCACTGTCTGTAATTCATCTAGACTGAGTTATAGCCATCTCATCACAACAGTAAGTTAAGAGATCACATTCTCAGTGCTTTGGTGGAGAAACAGAACAGTCAAAAAATATCATATAATCAGTCAGAAGATCTTAGAAAGATCAGCCAAAAGATCAAGAAAGATCAGTCAGACATCCTCCATAGGATCCTTGCTAGTTCTGGATACACAGGGAGACGCTGTAGGGACACTGGAAATAGCAGCTTCACACAGTGCAGCCATTACCACAAGCCTGTATGTGCCTGCAAGCAAGTCCCAGCATAGCATTCAACAATGTCAGGATATTAGTGCTGTGAATCTACAATACATCTGTGCCTTAGTTTATCCGGTGCATCTGTACACTACAACTAGTTTATTCCTCTGTATGCATTGCATGTGATTTGACTGTGAAAAGAAAGTCAAAACAAATCTTTCTACAACCATTGCCTAGAAATCTTAGCTGAGCTCAGCAAAATTGATACATTTCTCTGCTGCTATAGAACTATATCATTAACCTCCTTGTCAGCAAAATGTTCCAGCAAATCAACATGCAATCGGACACACTACCAGACTCAGAAATCCTTTCAGATCAGGAATTAACCCTGAACCAAACAAAAGCGAAAAAAAGATTAACAAAACCAACCTGGAAAGTACAAGATAATCTTGAAGCTGACGCAAAAAAGTTGCTGTCTCATACGAATGATCTCTGGTGTACTGCTGTCACATGCATGTCAGCTCTCTCTCAACCATGTCATGATGCATTACAACTAGAGAGCACTATTAAGCAATTAGATGTCGCTTATCAGAATTATCAAAGACTGTGTTAAATATATTCATCTCTTAAAGCGGTACAACACTAAAGTGTCACTGGAAGAACTAAAAAGATTCAATGAGCTCAATCTAGAAAGAGACAATTTAGTGCTGCAAACAAAGACAAAGGTAGAAGAATCGCACAGCTCCATGAATCCAGATCCCACCGCTCTGCATCCACCAGACATTCCTCAAGGTCTTCCAAATCCCTACGATCAAGGTCTTCCACACTCAGTCAACAACTCATAAAGGCCCGTGCTGATGCTGAAGCTTCTAAAATTCAGGCAGCCTTCGCCAAAGAAAGCAGAAATGGGAGCTGAAGCCGCACGCATGGAGGCTGAAGCCGCACGCCAGAAGGCAGAAATGGGAGCTGGAGCCGCATGCCAGAAGGCAGAAATGGAAGCTGAAGCTGCACACAAGGAAGCTGAAGCCACACGCCACAAAGTGGAAATGGAACTTTTGGAAAAACAATGTGAACATGCCACGGCCATGGCAAGATTAAAGGTTTTAGCAGCAGACACTCAGCTGTGTCTTATGCCTCAGATTCTTCACATTCCTCTCCAGAACGTCAGCTCCCTGTCACAGCAACCAAAGCACTCAACCAAGGTCTCTTCTCCACACCTACTGTACTCCAAGACAATTTGCCTCCACATCTTCCAGTACACCAGACTGCAGCATCTCAGCAAGCAGTGGACAATAGCATGCACATAATAAACTATCCACCTTACCTTGACATCAGCCAAGTACCTACTAGCAAGCACACTGCTCCACAGCTACAAACCAACATGCCAATGAACTTTAAACCAGTTCCAGTGTTGAATGCCTCTGCACAAACATACAGTTGTGTTCAAAATTATTCAACCCCCACTGAAATTGAGTGTTTTGGCCAGTTTGACATTGATTTTGATCATTCATTCCTCTTGCTTACAATTAAATCAAAGAGGCACGTGTAGGTCAGACAAATATAACATAACATTTATAATGAAATAACCACAAATGTCTTTTCTGTGCTCACATCATTATCAGTTTTATTCAACCCCCAAGTGACATTCAATCTTAGTACTTAGTACAACATCTTTTACAGTTATAACAGCTTTTAAAACATGAAGCATAGCTTGACACAAGTGTCTTGCAGCGATCTACGGGTATCTTCGCCCATTCGTCATGGGCAAAAGCCTCCAGTTCAGTCACATTCTTAGGCTTGCGCACTGCAACTGCTTTCTTTAAGTCCCACCAGAGGTTCTCAATCGGATTTAAGTCAGGTGACTGCAATGGTCACTCCAAAATGTTCCAGCCTTTAATCTGCAACCATGCTCTAGTGGACTTGGAGGTATGCTTGGGATCATTGTCCTGTTGAAAGGTCCAACGTCTCCCAAGCCTCAGGTTTGTGACGGACTGCATCACATTGTCATCCAATATCTCCTGGTACTGAAGAGAATTCATGGTACCTTGCACACGCTGAAGCTTCCCTGTACCTGCAGAAGCAAAACAGCCCCAAAGCATGATTGACCCCCCGCCAGTAGGCAAGGGGTTATTTTCTTCATAGGTCTTGTTCTTCCTCCTCCAAACATAGCGTTGATCCATGGGCCCAAACAGTTCTAATTTTGTTTCATCAGTCCACAGAACACTATCCCAAAACTTCTGTGGTTTGTCCACATGACTTTTGGCATACTGCAGTCGACTCTTCTTATTCTTTGGAGACAGCAAGGGGGTGCGCCTGGGAGTTCTGGCATGGAGGCCTTCATTACGCAGTGTGCACTGTATTGTCTGAGCTGAAACTTCAGTACCCACATCTGACAAATCTTTTCTCAGTTCCTCAGCAGTCACACGGGGACTTTTCTCCACTCTACGCTTCAGGTAGCGCACAGCAGTCGAAGTCAGCATCTTCTTTCTGCCACGACCAGGTAGCATTTCAACAGTGCCCTTTGCCTTGAATTTGCGAATGATGCTTCCTATGGTCTCTCTTGGTATGTTTAACATCTTTGCAATCTTCTTATAGCCATTGCCCTTCCTGTGAAGAGTAATCACCTATTCTCTTGTCTTCCTGGACCATTCTCTTGACTTAACCATGTTTGTAACCACACCAGTAAATGTCTAGAAGGAAGCTGAGTATCACAGTCATTTTAAATCTGCCTAATTGGTGCTTATTATGCTTTATTGCTGCTCCGTGACATCCACAGGTGTTTTCAATACCTAATTGAAAACACTTGAATGAACCTCTGTTCTTCAGAGTGGTAGTCTTTAAGGGGTTGAATAATTGTGTCAATGAAGAATTCACAAAAGAAACATTTACTATTGTATTACAAAACCAATTGATGTCATTTTAGTTGCATATGGTTCTTTAAAAAGTCCTTGTAGGATTTCATTCTGAATACAATTACAAATGTACACCAAATTCCCTAAAACCCTTTACAGCATTTGGGGTTGAATAATTTTGAACACAACTGTACGTTCCAAAGTCACCTGCAGTCATGCACCCAAAGTCTGAAAACACGGACATGTCAGTTTGCTAAATACATGCTTCGCAGAGAGCACAAAGACAGGCCTCACCAAGTTTGATGACAAGCCTGAAAATTACAGAGGATGGAAATCTACCTTTAAAGCCACAATGAGTGACCTAGACACTGCTACAGAAGAATTAGATCTGCTTATCAGATGGCTAGGTCCCCAGTCTACTGAACGCATCAAGAGGCTCAAAGCGGTTCATATTGACAACCCTGCTGCAGGCCTTACGGCTGCTTGGGACAGACTTGAACGTACCTTTGGCAGTCCAGAAGCCATTGAAGATGCCTTATTCAAAAGATTGCACAGCTTCCCAAGGATTTCCGCTAGAGAGAATTTAAAGTTTCAAGAACTCAGCGATGTTTTATTAGAGCTTCAACTCGCTAAAGCTGACATCCGCTTACCTGGTCTCAGTTACCTTGACACCGCTCGTGGCATCAACCCTATTGTTCTCAAGCTACCGTATGGCCTTCAAGAAAAATGGGCATCGCTTGGATCAAGGTACAAGGAAAGACATCAAGTTGCCTTTCCTCCCTTTTCCTACTTCTGCGAGTTCATCAAAAGAATTGCGGATACAAAGAATGACCCAAGTTTCTCCTTTGGTGACGGTAACCCTCTCAGTTCACCCCCTCCAAGATCTACAAACACACGTAGACCATAGAGGACCAGTGTCAGTGAAAAGGACCACTGTTCTACCTGCACCTGCTACAGTTCTTGAAAAGACTGAACAAAACAAGAACATTGAGAACCCAAATCGCCAATGTCCCATATATAACAAACCGCATCCACTTAAGAAATGTATTGGCTTCAGAACGTAAAGAACTTTTAAAGAAATTTGGGGTCTGCTACAAATGCTGCGCCTCCACAGAACACTTTGCAAAGGACTGTAAAGCTATCATTAAATGCAAAGAGTGTGACAGCGATGACCATATACAAGCTCTTCATCCATATCCGCACAACTTTACTAAGCCCGCAAACAATCCTCCTGAGGCAAAGCAAGGCGGGGAGCGCACAGATCAAGCAGCACCTTCTACCTCAGTGTTCTCTTCATGTACGGAAGTCTGTGGAGAAGGACTGACAAATCCTGCGCAAAGATATGTTTGGTTCGTGTATACCCAAGAGGTCAACCTGAAAAGGCCATAAGACTATTCTGGATGATCAGAGTAACAGATCTCTTGCAACAACACAATTTGTTGAACATAAAAGAAAATGCTCTACCGTATACCCTAACTACTGGCACTACAGAAGTCTTAGGTAGGAGAGCCAGCGGTCTTGTGGTTGCTCCTCTAAACGACAATGTGGAAATACCTTTGCCCACTATCACTGAGTGCAACCAGATTCCAAGCAACAAAGAGGAGATCCCTACTCCTGAAGCTGCCTTACACCATTCTCACTTGAAGGACATAGCCTGTCAAATACCAGCCCTCGACGGAAGTGCGGATATCCTGCTGTTGCTCGACTGAGACAGCTTAAGGGTGCACAAAGTTCGTCAACAAATCAACGGTCCACATGATGCTCCATATGCTCAGTGTCTGGATCTAGGCTGAAATCAAAGGCAGAAATCCTTACTCAGTTTCTTCCTTTAAAACACACGTCCTGCCGAATGGACGGACTTCTTGTTCTGCACGATGACCACACCAATATCATGTGAAGGAAAGACTGCTTCATAAGGGCGCACAACGACACATCATACAGGACGAAGAGAAAGCTCTTAATTTCTGGGATGACAACATCGGCAACACAGTGTTTGAGGTAACATCTAAAAGATAACGAGTTGGCAGCTACCATGGAAGACAAAGAATTCCTGAAAACCATGAGTAAAGAGTTCCACCAAGATGATTCCAACAGCTGGGTAGCACCTCTACCATTCCGTACTCCAAGAAAGAGACTACCAAACAACAGAGAGCATGCAGAAGCACGGTTTACTTCTTTACAACGCAGTTTGAATCGGAAACCTGAGATGAAACACTTTGTGGACTTTATGCAGAAAGTGTTTGAGAGAGATCATGCTGAGCCTGCACCTCCACTTAAGGAAGGAGAAGAATGCTGGTATCTTCCATGCTTTGGTGTCTATCATCCTCGCAAGCCTGATCAGATTAGGGTGGTCTTCGACTCAAGTGCTCGACATGAAGGTGTCTCCCTCAATGACAGTCTTCTCACTGGGCCTAATCTGAACAACCTCATAGGAGTTTTACTTCGCTTCAGACAAGAACCAATTGCTATTATGGCCGACATTCAGCAAATGTTTCACTGTTTCATCGTCCGTGAAGACAACAGAAACTTCCTCAGGTTCCGATGGTATCGCAACAGTGATATCAATGATGAAGTCATAGACTACCGGATGAAGGTACATGTTTTCGGTAATAGTCCTTCTCCCGCAGTAGCAATTTATGGACTGAGGAAAACGGTTCAAGAAGGAGAGAAAGAATTTGGGTTTGATGCACGACCGTTCGTCGAAAAGAACTTCTTTGTAGACGACGGACTCAAATCTCTGCCTACAGAAGAAGCTATTGACCTTCTCACTAGAACCCAGAACATGCTTGCCACTGCAAACCTCAGACTTCACAAAATAATTTCGAACAGCGACAAGGCCATGAGAGCCTTTCCCTCTGATGACTACGCTGTCAGTGTGAAGAAATTGCAACTAGGAACGGACCTTTCCATTACACAGCGCAGTCTTGGATTGCTTTGGAACGTTAAGAAAGACACGTTCACATTTCAAGCATCAACCTGTGATAAACTCCAAAGCGAGGAGTTCTGTCTACAGTGAACAGTATTTATGATCCATTGGGTTTCATAGCACCTCTCACCATTCAGGGTAAAATACTGCTGAGACAGCTTACTTCTGAAAGCTCAGACTGAGATACCCCCTTACCCAAGCAGAAACAAAGGTGGGAATCCTGGAAACAAATCTCTACAAGCGTTAGAACAACTCCAGATACCACGTGCTCATACCCCTGCATCTTTAAAGAAGGCCACCAGAAGAGAGATCCAGGTCTTCTCCGATGCATCCAATGAAGAAGCCATAGCTGTAGTGGCTTATCTTCGGGTCACAGATCCCAGCGGTGGAGCAAGTCTAGGATTTATCATGGGCAAGTCCAAGCTCACACCAAAACGTGCACATACGATTCCAAGGCTTGAACTTTGCGCAGCTGTGTTAGGTGTGGAAATTGCTGAGCTTATAGAACTTGAAACAGACACTGAAATAGACTCCTTTTACACAGATAGCAAAATAGTGCTAGGATACATACATAATCAGACAAGACAGTTCCACGTGTATGTCGGCAACAGAGTGGAACGCATAAGAAAGTTCTCTACACCTGAACAATGGCACTATGTGTCCACTAACTTCAACCCTGTTGATCGAGGTACGCGTGCAGTACCTGCTACTGCATTTCTGGACACATTATGGCTATCCCCACCAATACTCTTGAATGAAGACCTCATCTCAAGTTCTACGAATTCTATCCTTGAACTGGTTGAACCAGAATCTGATAAAGAAATTAGAGCTGTTACGGTTACACTCAACACCTCTGAAAGAAAGGATAAGGCTGAGTCCTCACCGTTTTGAACGCCTTTCTATGTGGTCTTCTGTTGTACGAGCCATTGCACGTCTTATTCACATTGCTCTTCAGTTTACAAACCGCTCTGACACGGACAAAGAATGTCACAAGTGGCACATCTGTAAAGGCCCCCCCACAATTCAGGAGGCCTTGCGACCAGAAAAGATACTGAACTTCTTGAATGACAACAAGTATAAATGGGAATTCAACCCACCTCACTCCTTTCACATGGGAGACTCTTGGGAACGCATGATTGGAGTTGCAAGAAACTTCCTAGACTGGTACTGGACCAGAAAACTTTACAACTTATTCATGAAAGAAGATTCTCCACACTTTACTTCAGGCCTATAAAGGAATTAGTACTCCTTCTGCCCAAAGAGGAAGACAAGTCTCACAAGTCATCAAGTTGATTCAAAGGGAGGTAAGAAGGATTGGTGCATGTTGCTGCCTTCCCCTCTGAAGATGGACTCACTGACTGTTCTTCTCACAGCCTGGACCATCAAGATCAAGATCTGCAAGAATTGTTAATGTTTGCATTATTTTCTCTTGTTCTTCCCTTCCCTCTTGTTTTTCAGATGTTCCTGGAAAAGCATCTTCGTTTACTTGTTTTTGAACTTTGACTAAAGTTATTGAATTATAGAAATCAAAGATTGACGGGGAGTGTCATGTTTCACATGACTTGTGATATGCCTTTAAGAATTGCACATGTCTTACCTACCCCCTGGGTTTCTCTCCTCCCCTCCTCTTGGTGCAGGGATTTCCTGTCCAGATAGCTCCACCCTTGTTCTCTTCCCAGTAATCCTTTGCAAGCCTTATGGACTCAGATTCATTATGATTTTTTGACCTATCCGATGTATATTGTTGTGGATTTTCTACAGTTTTGGAATAAAACTTCAACAGATCTTCAAGGTGTCATCTGGATTGAGTCACTGTCTGTAATTCATCTAGACTGTGAGTTATAGCCATCTCATCACAACAGTAAGTTAAGAGATCACATTCTCAGTGCTTTGGTGGAGAAACAGAACAGGGGCTGAGTGGTGGTTTTGTGCGGCCAAGCTCAGGTGCCCTCCTAGTTTGCAGATCCTCTCGGTCTGCTATTTGCCATAAAAGATACCCTGAGCAGATGCGTGGTCACGCTGCTTAGCCACATGGGGCCGCTATTTCTGGGCAATGTTTGTGGTGCATTGCAGTTGCCAGTGTTATCTGGCTGCCAGTGTTATCTGGTGTAAAGTATTTGGCATACGAGGATCAATAATAATTATGCCTTAGAGGCAAAGAATCTGGCCTTAATAAAAGACGTGACCTTTTCAAACCGCCAATACCTTGTTGTGTGTTCATTTATGGGGAAGGCAAGGGGGGGTGGGGGTGAGGGGTGGTTACTTGGTTTCAAGAAGGTAACTTACATGGGAAAAAGTTGTAAGAAAATAAGGGTATAATTCTTAGTTCGGAGGACAGATGGAATCGGAAGGAAGACGGCTTAGAATTATCTCTCAATTGTGCAAGAAGTAAATGGGGAGTGAGTTCCCCTTGTCTATGGGATCAGGCATGGGCCTTTGTTCTATGGACTTAAGCATGGCTCTTCGGGATTGGGTACACTAGGGAGATAAGAAGTGAAAGGGGAGGGGAGTAAGGGGTAGAAAAAGTATTGTGTGGGACATTTTTGAATCAGAGCTAATTTAATTTTTCCCACCCTGTTTTTTTTTTAGGTTTGCTGCTTCCCTACAACATCGACAAGGTCACGTCGACAGAAGCGCCACGGATAGGGGCAAATGACGTGGTGATTCCGCCAGTCATTCAAGACCGCCTGTGGTTTCCCATATTGAAATATACCATGTTGCATGAACCTGGTTGGTGGTTTCTGCGGCCAAGCCTGGGGGATTGTCTAGATATGGATGTGGTTCGTTTACCTATTGCATCATATAGTACACCATGTCACATGAAGCCAGCTGGTGGTTTTTGCGGTGAAAGCTGGGGGATTGTTTAATTAAAGACATGATTTAGCTTAATTATTACCTATTGTATAGTATTCCATGAAGCCAGTTGGTGGTTTTTGCGGCCAGAACTGGGGGAATTGCGTTTAATTTGGGCATGGAGTCCGTTAACTAATGTCACTCAGATAAATTTTGCCATGTTGCATGAAGCCAGCTGGTGTTTTTTGCGGCCAGAGCTGGGGGATTGCATTAAGTATGGACATGGTTAGGTTTAGCGATGAGCGGTGAAATAGGCGGCCTGGCACGTGGAGAGGAGATAGTGGGGGGGGGGGTGTCTGTAGGGTACGGGGGCTGAGTGGTGGTTTTGTGCGGCCAAGCTCAGGTGCCCTCCTAGTTTGCAGATCCTCTCGGCCTGCTATTTGCCATAAAAGATACCCTGAGCAGACGCGTGGTCACGCTGCTTAGCCACGTTGGGCAGCTATTTCTGGGCAATGCTTGTGGTGCATTGCAGTTGCCAGTGTTATCTGGCTGAAACTCAGTACCAGTGTTATCTGGTGTACCGTATTTGGCATACGAGGATCGATAATAATAATTCTGCCTTTAGAGGCAAAGAATCTGGCCTTAATAAAAGACGTGACCTTTTCAAACCGCCAATACCTTGTAGTGTGTTCATTTATGGGGAAGGAAAGGGGGGTGGTTACAAGAAGGTAATTTACATGGGAAAAAGTTGTAAGAAAATAAGAGTATAATTCTTATGCTTAAGCCCAGAGAGAAACCAGAAGCATCTACCGGTCAGAATCCCTGATACCACTGTCTCCATTCCATTAGAATGTGCAAAGGTTTCTTGCAGAATTCAAAGGATAATTTTTATCATTCATGCCCCCCCCAGTGCCCCACACATGTTTTTTTAATGGATGGATGGGGAGGTGGTACACACATGCAGTTAGAAGAGGAGCTGCAGATAACAGGCAAGTGCTTTGATTCACTAGCAGGCAGGTGTATTTTTGGGGAGGTGGGAATCACCTGGATTCAGGTAGGTAGGAGTTGGATGGAGGGGTAGCTGGGCTAGACAGGCAGGTGATGGGGAGCTGGCATTCACCTGTATGTGAGCAGTTGGGTGCTTGGAGAGGAGCTAGAACTCACCTGGATTCAGGTAGGTAGAGGATGGATGGGAGGAATAGACAGGCAGGCGGGTGATGGGGAGCTGGGAGACCCCTAAAAGCTGTCACAATCTATGCTCCCAGCAATGAGCATCCCTGCAACTAGCTGAGACTAAAACTTTCCTGCCTTCCTGATGAGCATGCCGGGAAGCCAATCAGTGAAAGGCTTCTCAGTATCACACAGCCTAACTGCCAATGAGGTGACGGGGCAGGGCCAGCTGGCAGTGCGGCTCACATTGCCTGGTTGCCATGGACGCACTGTGCTTGGCAACAACAGCGAGTGATCCCAGCACACACGTGATATGAGCTCTGCCCCCCCTTGCAGAAACGCCCCATGATTGACGAGGCTAGTCACATGACTGTCCTGCATCAATCAATCCATGAGGATCTCTGCCTCCCATGGGGGCGTTTTTTGTGTAAAAAAAATGGCTTGATCAATGGAGCTTTCTCATTGGCTCAAGCCATTCAATTGCGCCAATTGCTCTCAGTGCTCTGAGGCACTGAAGGCATGATTCAGGAAGTAGGCCAGCTTGAGCTACACAAGTAGCGTAGTGTTCAGCTGCGCAAATTGTGTAGGCTAGGCTCAGTGCTGCCCCTGCTGTGTGTGTGTGATGAATCACACACACACACAGCAGCCGGCAAAGAAAGAAAAAAAAAAAAAAACGACAGAGAAGGTCAGCGAGGGAGTGTGGAGCATGGAACTTTTTTCCAATCTAAAATTTTATTTTATTTTAGTATAGATGCACAGCTGATCACACTGACAATGGCAGGGGAGGTCTTGCCTCCCCTGCTAAGTGGTGTACCCCAATAGTTCCAGTATTGAAGCCAAATGGTGATGTCAGAATTTGTGCTGACTACAAATGTACAATTAACAAAGCATTGCAAGAGCATCCTTATCAAATTCTTACTGCTTTGGATATGGGACAAGCTTGCCAGCAGTTACCTGTGGATGAGGAAGCTGCTGACACACAAACGATCATAACACACAAAGGAGCTTTCCGAGTCAGCCGTTTGGGGTTTCCATTGCTCCCGGCATATTCCAGAAATTAATGGAGGATATCTTATCTGGACTTCCAGGTGTGGTACCTTATTTTGATGATGTTCTTCTTGGAGCAGACTGCATACAGTCCTTGGCTTCACAGCTACAACTTGCATTAAAACGTTTTCTGGATGCTGGTCTAAAGCTTTAGAAGAAGTGTCCTCGGCTGAGGATGATGCATCTTGGACGGAGGCTGAGAAGGCCCCTCAGGACCTGGCCACAGCTGTAACGCTGGCAGATGGATTTCCTGGAGCATGTGGGATCTCCGATTTGTCAGGAACCTCCAGGGCCCCGGGGAGGCGAGTGGCGACGGCCTCCTGCCTTCTACAAAAGGACGACATACGTAACATGCTTCCAGCGATGTGCGCGATGTGCACGATGTGGAGAATGGACTTCGACATCATGCGCACTACCGTTGCTCAACTTGCAGGTCGGGTGTCGGTCATGGAGGTGTGTGTGGAGGCGGCCCGAGCCCAACTTGTAACGCAAGTGGAGTCCCTGCGGGCTCAAGTTGAAGTACTGTCTGGGGCTCTGTCAGCATTGGAGGCCTGTCACCGGCGCCAAAATGTGAGGATTTGGGAATACCCAAAACATTCCCTGCAAGTGATCTGCTGTCCCATGCAAACAGACTTGCCGCTCAGGTTTTGGGGGAACAGTTGGCGACTTTCGGCACAGTCATACGCCTCCAGAAGGCAGCTGCTGCTCCGGCCCCTGGCGATGTATTTGCGGTCGCTCTGGAGGTTTCTGCCAAGTGTCACTTGATGTCACATCCGGCTGCTCTGGGTACCATTTTGTTTAAGGACTCTACGGTGACCCTCTTTACGGTGACCCTTTGTTGGCTCGACAAAGATTCCGAGAAGTGACTGGTCTTATACGCGCTCAGGGGGTCCGGTATAGATGGCGGGTTCTACTATGGTATTACTCATGATAACTTGAACCTTCCGGCTGCTGCTGTAACGGTTAGCTCCTGTTTGGGCCATCGTGGTGGTTAGGACCAAGGAGTGAAGCCCTTAAGGCAGGTGACTAGACACAAGAACAGACGGATTTTTCCAAAACCAAAGGAGCATCAAAAAACAGAACTGAATTGCCACTAAGCTCCGAAGGCTTCAAGACCGACAGACCACTTAGGACACGCTCAGAAACACAATGATACGCCTGACAATCTGTGAATTGAGCAGGCTGCAGGGCAGTAAACAAAACAGACAGACTATACTAAAGAGGTCCTTATAAGCGGCCTCTGAAAATATACTAGACTAAGACTGACAAGGTACATAAAACATGAAACCTACAAGAATCGTCAATCAGGCAGAGGTTGGCAACAGATCAGAATATACAGTACCAGGAGTGGGTAGAAGGGATAGTCAGAAAACACAGCCGAGGTCAAAACCAGAATACCATGAAACAGAAATGCTTTGCAGCAACCAGGGAACACGAACCAGACAGAACCACCATGAAACTCCACAAACCGTCAATGAGGCTCTGTGCTGCTGGAATATTTATAGGGAGTGGGTCTGTGTGATTGGGCCATGTGACCCCAGACCAGGAGATCACCACAGAGCCCCAAACAGCAAGGCCAAACAAACTACAGGGGAAAAACAGACATGAAGGCCCTTCACCACCAGGGGGCAAGGCTGAGACGTGACAGCTGCTCCTGAAGACGCATAGTATCTTTTGCATTCCTGGGGACTTGCTCTTGCCCCGCTCCCTGCCAGTTCCAGACCGAGCACCCTCACCCTGGCCAACCCCCGATTGCTTGCTAGTCTGCTCCTCATTGCCTTTGCTTTTTATTTGAGTCCACGGTTTCAGGCTCGAGGTCTGTTCTACTTTTCCTCACTATTGGAAGATTTTTGCGGTCTTTACTTCCCTGGCATTGCTTGCTCCCCTCCCTCCCTTCCACCCCCCCATGTCTGTGGTCACCCCCCATTTTTTTGCTGGTTTCTGGGACTTTGCTACATGCTGAACTCTGCGGGTATTTCTCCCCTCCTTTTTGTTTTTGAGTGGGAACATGGGTCGGTCCAGGAGAGACATTCTGGGTGGCTACCGTCTCCTCTTTTTGGCCCCGGACCACGACGGGCTTTGGACCATTGGGATGAGCCGGCATTGCCACACGAACCCAGGCATTTCACCTCTCCCCCCCACCCCCTCTTGCTGTGTGTAGGTCCCCCCCTTTCATGAAGCACCGGTTTGAGACTATGGCCATGTCCCCGACTTTATATATTTCGGCCTGGTCTGTCCCCCTCCCTGGATTTTTTTGTTTTTTTCTCTTCTGTTGTCTCAGATTGCTCCTCTATGCTGTGGTTTTGCTGTTATCCTCTGATCCTGCTGTGTTTGGCCTTTCTCTCTGCATAGAAAGGCGTCCACAGCATAACCTGTCTTCTATGCATGTCTTACAATAAAAAAAAAAAAAAAATTAAAAACGAAAAGTGTGTCTTTGGGGTAAATGTAGATTTTGCTGGCCCTTTGAGGCCTGATGTTTTTATTAGTTGTCAATTCCTTTTCAAAATGGCTCGAAGTTGTTTCAGATACATCTGCTACCTCAACCATTGTCAAAAGAGTTAAGGAGTCTGCTACACATGGGCTGCCTGATACAAGTGTGTCTCATAATGGAGTACAGTTTACCTAACCTGAATTCAAAACCTTTATGGCAAGGAACCTTATGCGACAGGTTACAATTGCACCATTTCACCCGTCAAATGGCCAAGCTGAGCGTATGGTGCAGACCAAAGACTCATTAAAGAGAATTATTGAAGGAGATTGGAATCAGACTTGCTAGTTTCCTTCTGCAACAACATGTGACACCATGCTCAAGCACTGGCTGTAGCCCAGCAGAGCTCCTCATGAACCGTTGTCTAAAAATTTGTTTAGATCGTTTACACCCTGATCCGACATCTGAGTTACAAGGGAAGCAAGAATTGCAATTCAATAATGACTCTACTGGAAGAGTGTTTGCATCTGACAAACAGTTTCTGGACCAGGGGCAGGGGCAATGGGACAATTGCCCCCCCCCCCAGCAGTGCAGTCACCAGGCCAACCTCCAAATTAACTCACATCGCGATGAGTGCAGAGGCACACATGTGACTGAGTGATATGACCTCCACTCGGCACCTGGATTGCATGTGGGGGTGGGTCTCTCTCCTGCAAGGGGATCCTCAAAGGTTTCTAAGACATATATACATTGAGTTTTATTACTGTGGAGGCTCTGTGACACCCTCAAACACTGCACATTACTGTGGAGCTTTGTGATACCCTCATACACACCGTACAGAGCTCCACAATAATGTGTGCAGTGTGTATAAGCATATCACTGAGCTCCACAGCAATAAATCTAACAGTAATGTGCACTGTGCGGGAAAAAAAAAAAGTGGGCTGCTCAGTCCAAAATGCCCAGGCCTATTTTTTGTCCCAGTCCGGACCTGCCAACACTGCTCACCCACAGGAGTTATTCAGGGGGAAAATGACCCCAGGGTGTATCTGGCGAAGTACATAGAACATGTGCCAAAGCGCAGATTATTGCTGTGCGGTGTCAGTCAGGTGTTACCTGAGCCACATGAGTACAGAACCTATGCAATGTTCTGGGGAGAGGGAGTGTAACGAGTACAGCCTGCGATTAGGCGCTACTCTGCATGTCATTGCAAACCCAGTGCCCCCCCCCCGAAACCTGTGTCTGGATCTGCCCCTGTTCTGGACCTAAAAGGATACCTGTAAAAGTGCTTGTGGCTACAGGACCATTGTCATACAAGGTACAAATTCCTGATGGCAGAATATCAAGACAGCATATCGATCAGATCCGGGAGCGGAGTGATGAAATTGTGCCTGCTGCTATTCCCAATTCTACAGAGTTTTCTGGGATGCCAGATGATGGGGAACTACTGGATAATACAGGTGTAAGTTCTCCAGGAGTTGCTGTTAGCACAGGAAGTAGGAATTAGTCCAGTTGAAGCGGCACCAAACATGGCCCATCGGCGCACAAGAAATATTCGCCCTCCCAGTTATTTCAAGGACAGGCCCAGACTGAACATCTGGCATAACAGGCGTTTTACCTGGTAGGCCAGGGGTGTGGAAATTTTAAAAAAATTAAAAAATCTACTTGTCCAACGGACTAAGTGGTAGTCCAATCTACTTGTCCCTCAGGACGATCTACTTGTCCTGATAAGAAAAATAATTTCAACAAAATTGCGTTTAGAGGTCTTTATTCATAACAGTGCGCACATATTGAGAGTTAGAATGCAAGCTGTATTAAATACATATAAATTACTGCCAATTTAATCCTAATAGTATCATGCCCAGATACATATATAAGACCAGATCATGCCCACTCAAGATACATATACAGAGACCTCAGCCCAAATCATGCCCACATACAGTATATAGACCTCAGAAAAAACAGGCAAAACACAAAAACTGCTGAACTAAAAAAAAAAAAAAAAAAAGATCTTAAAATTCAAATTGAGCACAGGCCTCCTTAGCAGAACCAGATAATTATACTACAGGGGGCCACTATAAAATATTCATGCATCTCTGCAAAAACAAAAAAAATATTGCATATATAGCACTCGCCCGCCAGTTTTTTTTTGAGAAAGGATTTTACCAGGAAGGATACATTAAGATTTCTCTTGTTTTCAAGTATGTCCTGGGTGGCGAGTGTCATTTTATAAAGAATTTCAGTAAATAATCCCCCCCCTCCCCATTGAAGTCTGAGCACATGGATCTATTATTAATGTTTAGGGAAAAAAATTAAAAGTCCCTACGGTTGCGGTCAATCTCCAGTCCCAGCGTCGTCGGGGAGTGCTGCTCACCCTAGACCAGGAAGTGGCTCAGCAAGTTGAGGGTTAGGCTGCTAATATGCAACGTTGGCGCTAGTGTTTACAGACTGGAGGCACAGAGCTCACCGTTCCCTCCCTGCGGAGCTCCAGATTCTGTAAATAAAGCGCTCATGATTTTTTCGAAGCTGCAGGTGGGCTTGGCTTTCTCCGGGTCTTCCACAAAGTGCTTCAGCATTTCCCGCAGGACGTCGTCCAGAGAGGTTGCAGTTTCATCTAGGATTATGCTGGCCTTGGCAAGGAAGCCGTCCATGTCCCTGTGGCCGCATACCTCCTCCAAGTTCTTTAATTTCAGGTACTGCTCAGTGAGAAAGGAACGTCCGGGAGAGTGGGCGTTCCTTCCACTCTCTGCGCTCAGTGTTCAAAGTGTGGTCCTCCTATGGAGGATCGCGCTTTGTATCCTGACGGCGCTTGTGTGCATCTCCAAAAAAAAAATTTACTCGCCCGGATCTTCATGTCCCGGGCGATATAATTCCCACACCCCTGTAGGCTGCTGGCCTTTCCGGGCCGGTCGGCTGCTTGAGGGCAGGCTTTAATTGGAACCGCCCGGCAACACTACTTGGGGAAGTCTGGGCCCGGCAGGGACTTCAAAAAAAGCAGCTGCCCATCTGGTGCAACCTGTGAAATATTCAGAGGGAGCCAGCCGGCCCCCCTGATTATGTCACAGGGCGCGCCGGCCAGCTACCTAGGAAAAGAGCAGCCCCAGCATTCACACCACAACCAAATGCTCCAGAAGCTCTCCCCCTACTGCCTGATTGAAGAGAACTGCAGCCTACAATCAGGGCTGGATTAAGAGTATCATGGGCCTGTTGCTGAGGACTTTGTTGCCTCGTTATCTATAAAAAAGGCCCACCAATCAGTCAACGCTGCTTTCTCGTTCAAAGGGTCAGGCTGCACACTGTGCTATGCCAATATCCCAGTGACTGGGAAACCTGACTGGTGACTCTGATGTGATGTGCCATGATGGACAGCAGGACTTAGTGCACCAGGCCCCTTCTCCAGCCCGATTACACAACTGACGTGTAGTGCGCGTCATTGGCTGCGGGGGAAGGCTTGAGTTCAAGCTGTCCCACGGCAGCAAATGGCACGCCAACTATGGAGAATTTCCTCTGTCTATTTAAAAATCGAACGGTCACCGTAATCTGCAGGTTGGGGACAATAAATAAATCAACCCTGAAATTATATATATATATATATATATCATATATTTGCAAAGAAATTGCGACGGCACTCCAGGACTGTTGACTTTCTATTTTATTGTGACATGAGAGTCAACATTTCAGCGCCTCGTTTAGAGCTTTCTTCAGGACAAAATCATTACATTTTACAATGTAGAAACACACAATGAGTAAAGTGTACTCACCCCTCCCTCAAGACGCGGCGTTTCTGTCCGCTTAGCGTGCATGTTCATCCCGGTCTCATCGGGATGACGTGTCACGTAACCCAGGACGCGAAAGCTCCGCTCCTTGCACCCAGTGATGAAAAAACGGAACATGATATCTCAAGTTAGACTAGCGCACTTTTAACATGTGTTCTGGTGCACTTAATTACGGCCGCAGTAGCAGCAAATGACGGGCAATGACGGCCAATATACAAAGTACGGCCGCACAAAAGTCCGGCCGTGCAACGCAAGTGGAATTTGAACGCATTTTTTCGAGAAATCAGAATTGCTAGTACTGACGTACAGAGTGCGCTGCGGCGGCATAGCGGCGTGTTTGCGTGATTAGGAGATGTCAGACTAGGCTAATTTATAGCCTACAAAACGTCCAGACGCAAAAAAGTTTTTTTTGACGATCTGTAAAAAATCACGCACGAAAATGCACGTCGTCTGACCTTTTTTGCGCATTCCGTGAAAAAATACATCAATGCGTTCAGATGCACTTTTTGACGTTCGTGGGGAAAAATGCTTTTCGTTTGACCCTAGCCATAATATTGAGAAGCATAGGCAACAAGCGACGGCCTATAACCAACTACCTGATGTAACACCCCATATATCCAACTACTCTCCAATTACATCCATAATGTAGACAATATATTTTGAGTTAGTGGGGGAATGTCTCTTAGGATGTCACTCATGTTCCGTTTGTTCGTCACTGGGTGCAAGGAGCGGAGCTTTCACGTCCTGGGTTACGTGACAAGTCATCCCGATGAGACCGGCATGAACACGCGCATGCGCGCTAAGTGGACAGAAATGCGTCTTGAGGGAGGGGTGAGTACACTTTACTCATAGTGTGTATAAAAGTGTGTTTCTACATTGTAAAATGTAATGATTTTGTCCTGAGGAAAGCTCTAAACGGAGGAGCTGAAACGTTGACTCTGTCACAATAAAAAAAGAAATTCAACAGTCCTGGAGTGCCGTCGCAATTTCATTGCAAGTATTTACAATTGACTACCGAGTGGCAGGCACCAGGCATTTTGGAACTAGAGAGAGCACAAGTGCATAGCAGCTTCTATATGCAATGACGGCCAATATATATATATATATATATTCTCCACTGCAACTAGTCATGCCTAGCTCCTAGCTCATGAGGATCCAACAAACCCGAAACAGCGCTGTCCTAGGAGTGGCTTTGACCTGTTGCATAAACGGTGTGGTATAGCATTGATTTTAGGGTTATATATAATAACCAACCCAGGACGCATAAAAGTGAGACAGATGTCATTTGCATATCCTACTGTCGGGTATATTAGAATGGATAAATTAAAATGGATGCCTGTAGCCATCTTGTTTTAAATGGAAAGTCTTTTCTTTTTCAATTTTCCCTAGTTTTAGAAATGAACTGATTTTTTTTTAAATAGTTCACGGCTAGGTGAAACTTTAAGAGTTTTTTTTATAAATGCCAGACATGAGGAAACCTTAAAATGTCTGTGTGATATAATGCTGAAGCTAAGTGCCAGATACGTCATATTTAAATTTATTGGTGTTTTATAGACATGTGCACAGCACAACATTTTGTTTTGAACTAATGGATTAGTCCTAAAATGCAATTTATTTAGTTGCTAAAGAAATTCGTTTTCAGTTCATTAGTATGAAAACTAATTCATTCATCCGAAAACCAGTGGATACAATTACTCTTGTAGTGGCTCCTCAGAGGGCTGAGATCGCTGCTTGTTACATTGTGCTGAGAGTGAGAGATACTGTGTCAGGCAAAGCTGTTACAGTAACTGACTGCTGCTCATCACAGCGCTCAGTTTCAGTAAAACTAGTAAATAATATTTTTGTATATAAGAGGTTAGAACAATATTACTTCCTTGTTTTACTGAAACTCTGAGCGCTGTTAGTCAGTTACTGTACCAGCTGAGCCTGATACATTATACTGAGAGATAATATAACAAGCAGCCGATCTCAGCGCTCACAGCCACTGGATTTAAAGGGCTAGAAAAAAAGGCTCCTCTCTGTATAATGTAGATAACATCCTCCTTAATTAATGTCCCTCTCTGTACAGAACATCCTACTGCATTGGCATGTGGAGGGTGCAGAACTTCGGAGTGCAATGCTTATCCAGCACAGGAGAGGGAACTTTTACTTAGACAGCAATATAAAAGCAGGGGAGAGGGAAAATATTTACGTAAAATCGGTCTGAAAGCTCAGAGAAGGTTTATAATAAAATAAAGCACTTTAAATCCAGGGAAAACATTCAAATAAATCACACTGAAGGCTCATAATTACAGAGTAACTGTGAGAGCTGGATACTAAATGTATCAGACGTAAAAAAATCAACTTTATAACAAGCAGCACTGGGAGAGGAGAGGGACTTTATATAAAAGATGTATTATAGATGAGGAAAGGGGGATAGTGCTCCTGGTTAATATAAAATGTATCAGACCTAAGCCCGTATTATGCAGAGCGGGAGGGGAGAAAACACATGTTTTATAAAGTCCCTCTCTTCTCCAAGTGCTGCTTGTTGTAAATGGGGTTTTAACTATCCAGTCCTCCTCTGTCATTACCTTTCAGTGTGATTTATTTGAATATTTTCCTTCTCCAGCTGCTTTTATCATCTTGTCTGCCTCATAGACATGCAAGGGTTAAGTAAAGGTTTCCTCTCCTGTGCTGGCTGTCTGTGCTGTGAGTGAGTATTCTGGAGCTCTATCACTGTCAGATTTTCAGGTAGGGGTCGGGAAGGAATACGCATACAAACCTTTTCTGTAGCTTTGCGATGTTGCGCTCTTCATTGCTGGTCTCCTTCATCCAATGTAATATCACAAAAAGGACTAAAACTAAAATGTAGTACATTTTATTTTAGTTTCTTTCGTTATTTGTACTAAGCAGTTTCGTATCCCTTTAGTCATACTAAAACTAAATTATCCCAAAATTCGGACTAAATCATTTTAGTACTAAAACGAATGCACATGTCTAGTGTTTTAACAAGCCTTTAAAACAAAAAGATATTTTCTCTTTGGTTATAGGAATAAAAGTTAAAATCTTTGCAAATGTATGATTATATTCACAAAATATATTCTCAATGTATATTTTATTATATTTACAGTAGAAAATAGATGCTCCAATAAGTATTTGTTGAGTATAACTGGTAAATAGTATAATTATTGAAGAATAGATGCTGTTGATTTAACTAGAAAGGACATGCTCTCAGTTTGAGAGGAGTGGAAATATAAATCTAAATTTGGATAGGAGAGACTCAAAGTCTAAGACTGAAAGTAGAGGGTCTTTGTAAAACAGACTGACCTTTGATCTGAGATAAGAGATATTAAAATGTGGAAATAATCTGAAGAGCAACACTGCCCTCTAGAGGTATAGTAAATATTAGATTAATATAAAGAATATAATATTTAGATGGAAAGAGCTAGATTGTCAGTGACGTCAAATTGACTATAATTGAAGCTGCACTGTTCGTTGCAAATTCATTCAGACTTAAACGACAATGCATTCAGACTTCCAGGACACGACAATGCAGTGAGATCATTCCAGGACATAAGGCATTCACGCAAGCAGACCATCCCAGGACACAATGCACTCAAGATTTCTCACGACATCTCTAACTCACATGCATTGATTATCTGACATTGTTTTGGAATATGTGAAAATTATCAAAGAATATTCCAAGGCAGTAACTCATTGAATCCAGATTGGAGGTAATGTATGAGAGAGTAAATTTTTAAGGTTAAAAATTATATATATTTGGAGTATTTCTTGCAACAGATAGATCTAGAGGTCTTCAAAATATTTCTATATCTGCAGATAGAGATATGAAGAAGAATCGGATATAAGGATTTATCCTAAAGAAACTGTTGCAAGATTGATATACCGATATATATATATATATATATATCGAATTTGGAAATTACTGTGATTGAAATGAAATCAGCAAGGAATTATATAACTACAAAATAAAAAGCAGATTAGAAGCTTAATTCTCGATATCAGGGGAGGATTCACTAAATACGTTTTTATTACTTATTCTATTTCTAGAATGTTGATAGCTCATCTTTTGTTGATCCACGTAGCATAGAGAGATACATATATCTCTACAAGATCTAGCTTGTTAAACATTGGTTTGCTGGGAAATATAAATAATTGTTTTCATTAAGCAGAAATGTTTATTAACCATTTGTGTATAGTTACTAACTGATAAGGTAAAGGATATTAATCATATATGCAGTTACTAACAGGAGATACATAAATTGAGAAGCTAGTGTCTATGTGCTGATGGATGTTGTGTGGTTTATAAATCTTTGTCTATGATATGAGATTTGAAACTTTTTTGTATACGTAATATATATATTTTTATCCGATTGTTTTGCTTGGAAGCATACACTAGACAATTAAAAGAATTTAGGAGAATTTCTAGGAAATATAAACGATTGATAGGTGTCTCGTATAAGTTTCTTATTGAATATGAATCTCAACGTATTGTAGGCACGTGCAGAGATAATAATCCCAACGCTACCCAGAATTCCTTGCTGCATATGGGGAATGTGGCACAGGAGCTCTGGAATGCAATTCATCGAATTGCTGTGATGTACAAGTGGCTACTGCCATAATAAACATATAAATTTGCCCGCGTGGAAACATCAAAAGAAATCTATAATGTGCGGTGTGTATGAGCGTATCACAGAGCTCCACAGCAATAAAACTCACAGTAATGTGTGACGTGTATGTGTGACGGAAACGCTCTCTGCCTATCCTGCTCTCCAGACACCCCCTCGTTGCGGTCAGCCCGGCTACTGGGAACGCAGTCCTCGAGCAGCTTGACCAGCTTGCGGAGACCTGGTAGGGATCTACGCCAGTGCTGGGCCGAAGGTACAGCAGCTTCTGGGGATCTGCAGGCTTTCCGATAATTCTGGTGATTCCATCTCCCATGTGGTAGACTCGCTATTATATCAGTCTTTCAGATGGCCGCTCAGCGCCTTCTGATGGTGAGTGTAGTGGAATTGTGCAGAGGAAAAACACACCAGACAAGCTGAATGTATAAACCAGCAACTATCTATGTGGTCCAACAGGGATCATTTACATATACCAAACCCCCTTTGAAACCACTGGAACATAATAACACAAACATTGACTTCTTGGAACTCTAATTACATTAGGTCAGTTATCACACACCATTGCCCAGGTAGATCAGATTGGGACAATGCTCACAATTTACACAGCATTCTTGCATAATCACCGCGCACAAACAGAATTACATTCTTCACAAAAGAAAGGTCTGCACCTCCAAAACACATCCAAGTTCACATAGGGTAAATGTACATCACACTAAATCCAAGCATTTTGCAGTACATTAAACACCAAAGAATATAAATGAGCATAAAGTCTGTTTCTTTTGGGGATTCCGTCATGGAAATAAACAAGCATGGTGGCTGAAGTGGGGAGCGCGATGTTAGTTCCATGACAGTATGAGTGAGTTTTATTGCTGTGGCTCTGATACACACTGCACATTACTGTATCAGAGCAACAGCAATAAAATGTAAAGTAATGTGCGCGGTGTGTAGTATTAAAAATACACACCTTTACACATCCCACACCAGCAGCAAAATTGGATGCGATGAAACCATGCGTTATTACTGGTTGTGTCCTCAAAAACGTAAGCCACCACACCACACCACTGCGAGAAGAGGCAGAGGCCCTTTGTTATGGTCTGAGGTCTAGATCTGTGGGCACGTTCTGGTCTGAGGTATCAATATGTATCTTGAGTGGGCATGATGTGGTCATGATACTAGTCGGATTAAATTGGCAGTAATTTATAAGTATTTTATTAATGGGCGTAATGTGTCAGTGCGGTCGGGCGGCTGATATAAGTGGTGTTTAGATCTTGCCTGTATTTCATGCGCTTTGTAAATAAAGTTTTGGCATGTTGCATATTGTAATTTAAAAGTGGTTTTAAAATATACTTTTTTTTTCTACGCTTTGCAGATCAAACTAGAGAAATAAAGCAGAGTATTGGATTTCTGTCCAGTGCGGAGAGAAGCAAACATAATGCAGTGTAGACAGGCTGCGAGGCGGAGCGGAGCGGAGTGAAGTCAAGCCTGCAAAATGTTTGCTTCTCTTTGCATCGCTACGAGCTCAGTGTATCTCAGGCTTAAGGGGGACAAGTTGTCTGAAGTGGTATGTGCCCTAGGGTCTGGACACTCTCGTGGCTCGCCTCCTGCTTTTACCATGCCACAGCAGCGACTGACATCACGCACGGGTTGGCCACAACCACGCGAACAAAGAAATGGTGCTGAGCTGCAGGACTTCAATGACGTGCTTAGTACATCCTCTGAACAAACATGAAACCAGAGGATGCGCTCAGCAGCAAGAGAGGTTAAGGCTAAGGTCAGACGAGTGCAGTGTTCATGTCCATGTTGCCGCACATTTTAACGTCCGTGGTAGCATAAAATTATGATCAATAGAGACCCACACACGAAGTACATCAGCACAGAAGTGCGGACACACAATGGACGTGGCAAACGGACGCAAGTTAGGCAAGAATGTAAAACCGCTAGAATGGACGTGTAGAGTGTGTCACGTCCGCATAGCTTTGTGTGTGAGTGATGTAACGTGGTCAGACGGACTGCATTTTTGATGGACAAAATGTTCTCATTTTAATTTATTTTCCCTGCAACATCAGTCAAAAAAAATACGTCAGTGAAAAAAAAAAGCAGACTGTGTGGCCACTACCTTGTTGTCAGTCAGAAAGTATGTCCGTACTGCACGGACGCAGAGTCCGTACAAAATGCGCTCGTCTGACCCTAGCCTAAATGAGGGGAAAAAAAAAAAATTTGAGCAGATTGCCCATTTAACATCCTGCTGCCCCGCACCACTAGTTAGTCTCCTACCTGTACCTCGCGATGCTGCCAAGACGCTCGCTGTAATTCTATTTTTGGAGTGCAGGCAGCAGATACTGTGTGTCACTTTGGACTCGAAGTACATGGGCCTAGAAATGTATTTGGGAGGTGCGAGCCTGATGTTTTATATTGTTTTCCTGCTCTTTCCTTTTGTTAAAGTCACCCTGTCTCTACAATTCTAGATGGGCGTTTGTGTTTTCTGTGTACCTTTTCTCTGTATAGTGGGACCTCTGTATTACTAGCCTGTCTTGTATAGCATAACCCCCCCCGTAAGTAATGGATTCCTTTGTCTTCACATGCTTCCATCAACCCACACCTCCCCCCAGCAACTAATGTCACTCAGATGATTGTTATCTGACTCCTAAACCATTGTTCCAATGCTGGGTGTGTTTCCATAGTGTGTGTGTGTGTGTTTTAACTAGTTGCAAAAGGTAAATAAACTCAGTCTCCATTTTGAATTGAACCTGCAAGGATCTCCTGTGTGCTATTGCCTGCATTCTGGGCCAGAAACAGTACTTCTGTTGAATACTGACTTGAAGGGGAGCATTCTGCACATGGACGGAAACCCCCATGTTACACTGTGCTTGGTGATTAAGGGAGCAATACCATCCTTTAGGGTGCAGAGCTAGGGGGCAATGCCGGACTGCAACCAGGACACAGGTGCATACTTTTACGTACAGCAGCCTGTTTAAAGACAAATCCATGCATTTACACACACATCCATATACAGTATATCCTACACCCCAGGGATATGTGACAATAAAATTCTGTGATAAGCTCATACACACTGCGCATCACTGAATCCACTGCAATTAAACTCACAGCAATGTGCAGAGCTCCACAGGCCCATCCCATTTTTTTTAACAGCTTCCCACAGCTCAGGCCCCTTACTTGATTTTCCCCACAGCAGGGCCAGCCCCCCTCCATTAACCCCCAGTCCCCCACACAGAGACAGAGGGCCTTCAATTTATTAAAATTTCACCCCACAGCAGCAGATGAGGTCAGACTGGGCCGAAGCCACTCACCAGCAACTTGACAGGATTGGAAGAAAGAAGAGCAGACTGATTCTCCGGCCTGAACCTCTGAGAGGTGACCTGGTCTGGCTTCTCCACTGAGTTTGGACTCGGTACACAGGCATCCACAGTTACTCTCGACCGCACCCTCCTCTTCAGTGTGTGCACAGCCCGCTGTGCATCACGTGGATGATGTATCACGTGGGGGGGCCAGCGCTAACGCAGCTGCGAGTGAAAAGTAGATCGGGAGGCGTATTGCGGCAGCCATTTGCCCCCCTGTCTAGTCCGCCCCTGCTGCTGTGTGTGCTGGCACGGCTCCCCTCAACATCCTGCACGCCACAAACAGGGCTGTCTTTAATATTGACTGGGCCCAGGGCAAAAATTTATTGCCCCCCAATGGAATTTTGCTCTCCACCCCAAACAACCTCAAAATATAAATAATTTTTTTTAAACAACACCAACACATAGGCTTGTCGCAAAACTGAAAGCAACTAATGTGTTGGGTATATTACAGAAAGGAAAAATTAAAATGGATGCCTGTAGTCATTTTGTTTTTAACCCTTTCGCTGCTGAGGCTTTTCCCGCCCCTGTGCTGAGGTCATTTTTTACCTGTTTTGCGCATCATGTTTAAACGTGTTTTGAAGGCTTATTTTAGTATATGACATCGACATATTATATATCGTTCTTTCCGTCAGACTCGGTAGATTCATAATATGTCATTATTATATGTATACGTTATGTCATGTTTGTATATTATAACAAAAAATGCAATAAAATATGTATTTTCAATAATTTACAGCGTGTAAAGTGTTTTTTTCCACATTTTAACATGCGAGCAATTGCGGTTATATTTTGTATGGGGTGCGCTTGTTAAAAAAATTAGAGATGGGGTCTCGTTACATTTTTTTTTGGGGAAAATGACACCATTTTTAACAAACGCACCGCATACAAAAATCGTTAATGCAGCATCATTGTTCACATTATAATTGAAATGGGAACAATATTGCTGCATTAACAAAAAAAAAAAAAAAAAAAAAAGTGTTTATTTTTTTTTATTATTTTTTTTTTAATTTTTTTTTATTTTTATTTTTCTTTTTTTTTTTTTTTTTACAATTTTTTTTACTTTCATGTTTGGTATCGTTGGAACGGCCATGCTCTGGCCGATCCAACGATATCAAAATTTAACCCCTAACTGCCACGGATCGGGAGATAGGGAGTTCATTGGAACTCCCTATCTCCACACTTCGTGGCAGTTAGGGGTTAATGCTAGGACTGGCGTCATCGTGCTGCGCACGATGACGCCAGTCCTCTGGGGGAGTTCCCGGAAGCTTGGCCGACATCCAAGATGTCGGCCAGCTCCCGGGAAGGATCGCAAATCGGCGCTTTTCAGCGCCGATTTGCGATCCAGCTCCCCAGGGGTTAATGCCAGGCATCATTTGGAAGGGCAGGCTGTGCCCTTCCAAATGATGCCTGGGTTAAGCCCCTGTGAGCCGCCGATCGGGAGGGAGAGAGGTCCGAAGGACCTCCCCCCTCCCTTTCAGGCGCCTCCTCCGCACATGCGGGGGGGGCGCCTGAATTATGTGTCATCGCGGGGGCGCGATGACACATAATAATGGCGGCCACTGCTCCGGATGCCGGGCTGACATCCAGGATGTCAGCCCGCACCGGAGGGGCCAGCGATCGGCCGGAACCCGGCCGAACGCTGACCCCAATGCGAGGACGCGCTCAGCGCGTCCTCCGCATACCAGCGGGAATGCTGAGGACGCGCTGAGCGCGTCCTTAGCATTCAAGTGGTTAAAGACAGTTTTTCTTTCAATTTTCTCTAGGTTTAGAAATTAACGAGATTTTTTTTTACAGAGTTCATTCCTGGGTGAAGTCTTTTATATTTTTTTAAGAAGTGCCAGACATGAAGGAACCTAGAAGGTTTTTGTGTGATAATGCTAGAGTTAAGTGCTAAGACGTGTCATAATTAAATTTATTGGTCTGTCTTAAGTTTTTAAAACAAAAGATATTTTGTCTTTTTGGTATAGGAATAAGAGTTAATATCTCTGTAATATAGATTTATATTCACAAAATATATGTTTATAATCAAGGTATATTTTATTATATTTACAGTAGGAAATATATACTCCAATAAATATTGTAGAAAGTATATAATTGGTAAATAATAAAAATTACTAAAGAATAGATTCTGTTGAGTTAACAAGAAAAGAATTCAGCTGATAGTAAGTAATTTTAAAAGGGAGTAGGGATATAAATTAGGTATGACAGATAGAGACACAGTGTCTAGTGACTGGGAGAAGAGAAGGTCTTTGTGTAGATTGACCTTTTGACCCGAGATAAGAATATTAAAAAGAAATGGTGGAATTAAATAAGAAGTGCAATACTGCCCTCTAGAGGATAGTAAATATTAGATTTGATGTATTAATAATTATTGCCAGTGACGTCAAATTTACTATAATTGAAGTGGCAGTGTTGGTTGCAAGTCAGTCGGAGATTCCAGCATTCAGACTCACACCGCAATGCATTCAAATGTCCAGTACACATAGCAGATCCCAGGACATGAGGCAATCAAGAGTCTCACCAAATTTCTGACTCTCACCAAATCTCTAAATCACATGCATTGATTATCTGATATCGATAATCTTCACACATTCCAAATTACTACATCAGGAATTCCAAGGCAGACTTATCAAAATCCAAATTGGACAGGTAATGTATGAAATTAAGGAATTAATGTAATTATATATATTTGTAGATATTCTTGCAACGTAGACGGAGACTTCTCAGATACTGGCTAACTCCAAAAATTCTAAGTACTTCTATTCTGCAGATAGAAATATGAAGAAGTGGACATAAGGATTTATTCCTAAAAGAAATGTTGTAAGATTGATACCAATATATATTGAATTTGGAAATTACTGTGATTATAATTAATAAGCAAAGAATTATATAACTACAAAATAAAAAGCAAAAGATTAGAAATTTAATTCGAGATTAGGGGAGGATTCACTAAATAAGTTTTTATTACTTATCATTAAATTAGCTCATCTTTTGTTGATCCATGTAGTATAGAGATATATATATATATCTATAAGAGCTGGCTGGTTAAACATTGTTTGCTGGGAAATGTATGTTGTATTAAGCAGAAATGTTTATTAACCATTTGTGTATTAGTTAGTAACTGATAAGGTAAATGATATTAATCATATATGCAGTTACTAACCGGAGATACATATATTGTGAAGCTAGTTTTTATATGCTGATGGATTGTGGTTTATAAATTGTTGTTTATGATATGAGATTTGAAACTTTTTTGTATACGTAATAAATATATTTTTTTATCCGATTATTGTTTATTGTATTTTTCAAAGCAAAACACAGACAACTAAAAGAATTCAGGAGAATTTCTAAGAAATATAGACGATTGATATTTGTGTCTCGTATGGATTTCTTATGAAATAATAGTCCCTGATATATTGGAGGCTTGGCTGATAACTCCAATATATAACGTGTTGTATTCACGTGCAGAGATTATATCCGACAAATGCAATGTATTTTTTTTAAAATATATATATATATATATATATATATATACATACACACTACTGAGTGGCCAAATTATTAGGACCACCTGACTTTTAGGCAAATTAGCTAATTTTGCGCTGAAGTTGCTAGAGGGCCAGACCATTAGAAATAGGGAAGCAAAAACACTCGCAGGCTGCACCAAGATAGTTATGGGAAGCAATCTATTGAACATAGAAAAAAGGCTCTTGCCACTATTGGTGACCGGGGGTAAACCCAATTTATCAATTGATAAAGATAGCTTTTAATGAGAAATGCAGTAAAAAAAGCTTTCAAAGCTGTTTTGCAGTAGTCAGACAGTGCTTACCTAGGACAAACATAACGTATACATGTCTCAGCGGAGGCAAGGACATGAAGGCCATTGCAAAAAAACAGCAAGCCATAAAGCAAATTTGGAAATTCTAGAACAATACTGGACCCTCCCTGGAAACCTATCAGTTTCCAGGGAGGGTCCAGTATTGTTCTAGAATTTCCAATCTAGCATACTCCCAAACTTGCTTTATGGCCTCTTTTTTTGTAATGGCCTTTATGCCCTCGCCTCCGCTGAGACATGTACAGTTGTGTTCAAAATTATTCAACCCCCAATGCTGTAAAGGGTTTTAGGGAATTTAGTGTACATTTGTAATTGTATTCAGAATGAAATCCTACAAGGACTTTTTAAAGAACCATATGCAACTAAAATGACATCAATTGGTTTTGTAATACAGTAGTAAATGTTTCTTTTGTGAATTCTTCATTGACACAATTATTCAACCCCTTAAAGACTACCATTCTGAAGAACAGAGGTTCATTCAAGTGTTTTCAATCAGGTATTGAAAACACCTGTGGATGTCACGGAGCAGCAATAAAGCATAATAAGCACCAATTAGGCAGCTTTAAAATGACTGTGATACTCAGCTCCTTCTAGACATTTACTGGTGTGGTTACAAACATGGTGAAGTCAAGAGAATGGTCCAGGAAGACAAGAGAAGAGGTGATTACTCTTCACAGGAAGGGCAATGGCTATAAGAAGATTGCAAAGATGTTAAACATACCAAGAGAGACCATAGGAAGCATCATTCGCAAATTCAAGGCAAAGGGCACTGTTGAAACGCTACCTGGTCGTGGCAGAAAGAAGATGCTGACTTCGACTGCTTTGCGCTACCTGAAGCGTAGAGTGGAGAAAAGTCCCTGTGTGACTGCTGAGGAACTGAGAAAAGATTTGTCAGATGTGGGTACTGAAGTTTCAGCTCAGACAATACGGCGCACACTGCGTAATGAAGGCCTCCATGCCAGAACTCCAGGCTCACCCCCTTGCTGTCTCCAAAGAATAGAGAGAGTCGACTGCAGTAGCCAAAAGTCATGTGGACAAACCACAGAAGTTTTGGGATAGTGTTCTGTGGACTGATGAAACAAAATTAGAACTGTTTGGGCCCATGGATCAACGCTATGTTTGGAGGAGGAAGAACAAGGCCTATGAAGAAAAGAACACCTTGCCTACTGTGAAGCATGGCGGGGGGTCAATCATGCTTTGGGGCTGTTTTGCTTCTGCAGGTACAGGGAAGCTTCAGCGTGTGCAAGGTACCATGAATTCTCTTCAGTACCAGGAGATATTGGATGACAATGTGATGCAGTCCGTCACAAACCTGAGGCTTGGGAGACGTTAGACCTTTCAACAGGACAATGATCCCAAGCATACCTCCAAGTCCACTAGAGCATGGTTGCAGATTAAAGGCTGGAACATTTTGGAGTGGCCATCGCAGTCACCTGACTTAAATCCGATTGAGAACCCTGGTGGGACTTAAAGAAAGCAGTTGCAGTGCGCAAGCCTAAGAATGTGACTGAACTGGAGGCTTTTGCCCATGACGAATGGGCGAAGATACCCGTAGATCGCTGCAAGACACTTGTGTCAAGCTATGCTTCACGTTTAAAAGCTGTTATAACTGTAAAAAGATGTTGTACTAAGTACTAAGATTGAATGTCACTTGGGGGTTGAATAAAACTGATAATGATGTGAGCACAGAAAAGACATTTGTGGTTATTTCATTATAAATGTTATGTTATATTTGTCTGACCTACACGTGCCTCTTTGATTTAATTGTAAGCAAGATGACTGAATGATCAAAATCAATGTCAAACTGGCCAAAACACTCAATTTCAGTGGGGGTTGAATAATTTTGAACACAACTGTATACGTTATGTTTGTCCTAGATAAGCACTGTGTCTGCCTACCGCAATACAGCTTTGAAAGCATTTTTTTTTTACTGCATTTCTCATGAAAAGCCAAGTCTTATTTTATTCTTTGGCCATCTCCACTAACCTTTTCAATAAGGCTAGGGTCAGACTAACGAAGTATGAACGTGCGTTTAGCAGCACTAAATCACTGCCGTGCTAGCAGCAAATTACGTCCAATGCCGGGCAGCATACGAAGAACGGCCGCACAAAAGTCTGAGTGGCAAACGAACGCATTTTTTCGAGAACGTGATACCGCTAGTACTGACGTACAGAGTGCGCCGCGTCCGCTAGCGGCGTGTGTGCGTGATTAGGAGACGTCAGACGCTGCTAATGTCCGGCCAACAGAATGTCCAGACACAAAAAGTGTTTTATTGATGATCCGCTATCGGGTATTCCGTGAAAAAATGTGTCCATTCGTTCGAAGGCACTTTTTCACGAACAACGCGAAAAATGCGTTAGTCTGACCCTAGCCTAAATAGGGAAGCAGGTCGTTTACGACAGGTTTTTTTTTTCCCTAAAGATCTGGGTAAACCACGCAATTTAACAGCCTTTGAACATTGGATGATTATTGGCGCTCGGAGCATGGAGAGTAACAGCAAACCAGCAGAATTTGTTTAAAGACTGGACTGTCAGCCGAAAATCTGGGTCTGAACGTGTGAATTGTGACCGTCAGCGACTAGTCAATGTTAGGGCAGAACGAAGAGTGGCAACAGTGCATCAAATTACTGCAGATCTTAAATCAGGGATCCTCTCAAATGATCTCTGAATGCACTGTTTGCCTTACACTGCATTGTAGTGATATGGAAGCCGAAGACCTGTTCGAAACGCCTTTGCTGTCTGCAGTTAGCAAGATAAAACGTCTCCAATTCGCACAGGAACACAAGTATTGGACAGTCGCGCATTGGGAAAAAGTCAAGTGGTCTGATGAATCACGTTTCCAGTTGCATCATGCAGATGGTAGTGTGAGAATTTGGCAGGAACAGCATGAAAGCATGCACCCCACATGCATGAGTACAACCCTTCAAGCTGGTGGGGGCAGTGTTATGGTTTGGGGCCCTTAAATTTGTGTAGAACATATTAAAGCATGGTTGCTGATCAAGTTCATCCTATCATGTTGTCCCAATGGAGATGGCTTCTTCCAACAAGACAATGCTCCATGCCACGGTGCTCGTATTGTGCAGCAGTGGTTTCAAGAACATGAGGGAGAATTTACCTTGTTTTAGGTGGCCCCCCACATTCACCAGATCTCAATCCAATTGAGCATTTGTGGGACGAAGTTTAATTTTAGCCAACAATTTTTAAGTTTAATTAGCCAACAGGCAGCTGGTTCCACAACCATCAAATCTCACAGAACTGGACAGTGCCATTCATCAGGCATGGTGTCAGATTCTTCACATCACCTTTCAACATCTGGTGGAGTCAATGCCAAGAAGAATCGCCGCAATATTGAAGGCAAAAAGTGGCCCATCAAAGTACTGATGGGGGTGGTCATAATAATCTGGCCACTCAGTGTATATTGTGTGGTGTTTAGTGTACTGCAAAATGCTTGGATTTAGTGTGATATACATTTACTCTATGTGAATGTGAACTTGGAGGTGCATACCTTTCTTTTGTGAAGAATGTAGTTGTGTGTGCTCGGTGATCATGCAAGAATGCTGTGTAAATTGTGAGCATTGTCCCAATCTGATCTACTGGGACAATGGATTATGTAAATGGAGTGTGATAATTGACCTAATGTAATTAGAGTTCCAAGAAGTCAATGTTTGTGTTATTATGTTCCAGTGGTTTCAAAGGGGGTTTGGTATATGTAAATGATCCCTGTTGGACCACATAGATAGTTGCTGGTTTATACATTCAGCTTGTCTGGTGTGTTTTTCCTCTGCACTATTCCATTACACTCACCATTAGGGATGCACCGATACCACTTTTTTAAGACCGAGTACGAGTACCGATACTTTTTAAAAGTACTCACCGAGTACAGATACTTTTCTTTAATGTCATGTGACGCTTTCCAATAAGAACAGACCATATAAAAATGCCCCAGCTCACACCTGGATATTGCCCCAGCTCACACATGGGTATGCCCCCCAGCTCACACATGGGTATGCCCCCCAGCTCACACATGGGAATGCCCCCCAGCTCACACATGGGAATGCGCCCCAGCTCACACATGGGAATGCGCCCCAGCTCACACATGGGAATGCGCCCCAGCTCACACATGGGAATGCTCCCCAGGTCACACATGGATATGCCCCCAGCTCACACATGGATATGCCCCCCAGCTCACACATGGATATGCCCCCCAGCTCACACATGGATATGCCCCCCAGCTCACACATGGATATGCCCCACGCTCACACATGGGTATGCCCCCCAGCTCACTCATGGATATGCCCCAGCTCACACATAGGTATGCCCCAGCTCACACATGGGTATGCCCCAGCACATGGGTATGCCCCAGCTCACACATGGGTATGCCCCCACAGCTCATGTCCCCGTCCCCCCCTCCGCGATGATACTTACAGTTGTGTTCAAAATTATTCAACCCCCAATGCTGTAAAGGGTTTTAGGGAATTTAGTGTACATTTGTAATTGTATTCAGAATGAAATCCTAGAAGGACTTTTTAAAGAACCATATGCAACTAAAATTACATCAATTGGTTTTGTAATACAGTAGTAAATGTTTCTTTTGTGAATTCTTCATTGACACAATTATTCAACCCCTTAAAGACTACCACTCTGAAGAACAGAGGTTCATTCAAGTGTTTTCAATCAGGTATTGAAAACACATGTGGATGTCACGGAGAAGCAATAAAGCATAATAAGCACCAATTAGGCAGCTTTAAAATGACTGATACTCAGCTCCTTCTAGACAGTTACTGGTGTGGTTACAAACATAGTGAAGTCAAGAGAATGGTCCAGGAAGACAAGAGAAGAGGGGATTACTCTTCACAGGAAGGGCAATGGCTATAAGAAGATTGCAAAGATGTTAAACATACCAAGAGAGACCATAGGAAGCATCATTCGCAAATTCAAGGCAAAGGGCACTGTTGAAACGCTACCTGGTCGTGGCAGAAAGAAGATGCTGACGTCGACTGCTGTGCGCTACCTGAAGCGTAGAGTGGAGAAAAGTCCCCGTGTGACTGCTGAGGAACTGAGAAAAGATTTGTCAGATGTGGGTACTGAAGTTTCAGCTCAGACAATATGGCGCGCACTGCGTAATGAAGGCCTCCATGCCAGAACTCCCAGGTGCTGTCTCCAAAGAATAAGAGTCGTCGACTGCAGTATGCCAAAAGTCATGTGGACAAACCACAGAAGTTTTGGGATAGTGTTCTGTGGACTGATGAAACAAAATTAGAACTGTTTGGGCCCATGGATCAACGCTATGTTTGGAGGAGGAAGAACAAGGCCTATGAAGAAAAGGACACCTTGCCTACTGTGAAGCATGGCGGGGGTCAATCATGCTTTGGGGCTGTTTTGCTTCTGCAGGTACAGGGAAGCTTCAGCGTGTGCAAGGTACCATGAATTCTCTTCAGTACCAGGAGATATTGGATGACAATGTGATGCAGTCCGTCACAAACCTGAGGCTTGGGAGACGTTGTACCTTTCAACAGGACAATGATCCCAAGCATACCTCCAAGTCCACTAGAGCATGGTTGCAGATTAAAGGCTGGAACATTTTGGAGTGGCTATCGCAGTCACCTGACTTAAATCCGATTGAGAACCACTGGTGGGACTTAAAGAAAGCAGTTGCAGTGCGCAAGCCTAAGAATGTGACTGAACTGGAGGGTTTTGCCCATGACGAATGGGCGAAGATGCCAGTAGATCGCTGCAAGACACTTGTGTCAAGCTATGCTTCACGTTTAAAAGCTGTTATAACTGTAAAAAGGATGTTGTACTAAGTACTAAGATTGAATGTCACTTGGGGGTTGAATAAAACTGATAATGATGTGAGCACAGAAAAGACATTTGTGGTTATTTCATTATAAATGTTATGTTATATTTGTCTGACCTACACGTGCCTCTTTGATTTAATTGTAAGCAAGATGACTGAATGATCAAAATCAATGTCAAACTGGCCAAAACACTCAATTTCAGTGGGGGTTGAATAATTTTGAACACAACTGTACCTTCCTGAGCGACGCCGGGAATGTCTCTGCGCGCGTTGGAAGGACCCCAGCCGCGACCACGTGGGACCATGTGATCGCAGCTGGGGTCCTTCCAACGCGCGGGCGGAAACTTTCCCGGCGTCGCTTAGGAAGGTAAGTATCGTCGCGGAGAGCAGCTGCAGGGCCTGTCTGAATGCTCTATCAGCATTCGGACAGGCCCTGCAGCTGCTCACTGTGTTCATACTTACCTTCCTGAGTGACGCCGGGAAAGTTTCCGCGCGCGCTCGTTGGAAGGACCCCAGCCGCGATCACATGGTCCCACGTGGTCGCGGCTGGGGTCTTTCCAATGAGTGCACGCGCAGAGACATTCCCGGCGCTCAGGAAGGTAAGTATCACGGAGAGCAGCTCCAGGGGCGGCTGTCCGAATGCCGATAGAGCATTCGGACAGCCGCCGCAGCCCCTCGGATGCCGGCAAGCCGGCTCAATGCTGGCTTCCGGTATCGGGAAAAATATCGGGGGTACTACACGAGTACCAAGTACTCCTGCAGTACCCAGTATCAGCCCCGATACCGATACTAGTATCGGTGCAACCCTACTCACCATCAGAAGGCACTGAGCGGCCATCTGAAAGACTGATATAATAGCGAGTCTACCAGACGGGAGATGGAATCGCCAGAATTATCGGAAAGCCTGCAGATCCCCAGAAGCTGCTGTACCTTTGGCCCAGCAGTGGCACAGATCCCTACCAACCAGCCCAGATCTCCCTGCAGGCAGAAGCAAGCCGGTCAGGCTGCTTGAGGACTGCGCTCCCAGTAGCCGGGCTGACCGCAAAGAGGGGGTGTCTGGAGAGCAGGGCAGGCGGAAGAGCGCATGGATGGATGGGCATCCATGGACTCACATCTCCCCCTCCTGCACTACCAACTCCACCGACCAGAACTGGTTAGCACCATAGCCTAAATCACATGTCTGGAGTGCTTTTACTTTGCAATTAGGGATGCACTGAAATTTTGGCCACCGAAATTAATCAGCCAAAAATGGTGCTTTTGGCCAAAATGGAAAATTCAGCAGGAACAAAAACACGATTTCTCTTTCAAAAAAATGGGGCCTGCGCGGCCGGCCTCCAGGCTCAGGCGAGTCCCCGGCTCGGCCTGGAGGCCCAGCAGAGCAGGGGGCTTGCCTGAATCTGAAGGCCGGCCGAGCAGCCCAGGTGACGGATTTTGTTGGGGGGGGGGTGGAGAGTGTTTCACACTCACCTACATTAGCCTGAGTCCTCCATGTTGGTAGCCGGTACGTCGTCATGGAAGCCTTTGACCCTGGGTCAAAGGCTTTTGTGACGTCATCCTGGAGACCGACAGAGAGCGGACACTGGATGCAGGAGGACTGCCACCAGTGGAGGACTCGGGGGGGGGGGGGTCGATGCAGGTGAGTATGTGTAGGCTCACCTGAGCCTGGCCGAGTAGCCTGCGACAGCCGGAGGAATGTCACTGCTGGAGCTCAGGGCCGTAGGAGGATGTAGGTGCAACCAGCCATCTGAACCTGGGCCTGAAGACCCGGCCGAGCAAGCTGCTCGGCTGGCCTCCAGGCTCAGGCGAGCCCCCGACTCGGCCTCCAGGCCCAGGTTCTCAGGTCTGATTTTCGGCCGAACCGATTTCGAATTTACGGTATCGGACGGAAATTTCCATTTCGGTGCACCACTGCTTGCAATCTGGTGCCATTACAGAGTTTAGGTGGGTTGATGTTCTGCAATAATAAATCATCACAGGTTCTCCCACACCACAGCATTGAGGGTGTGTGTTAGGCCTCACTGTGAAAAGGAAGCAGACATGCTGGAGCAGTGAGGGAGTGTGTGAGGCCTGGCTGTGAGAGGAGCTGCAAAGAGAGCTGCAAATTCTGTGTGAATTAACAGCATCCCTCTGCTCTTCCAGAGCAGCAACTGGATTTTCGGAAAATGGCAAAATACGTGTTTTTATATTTTTCAAAAATATACCAATTACCAATTTTCACGTCTAGAACACCATCTGTTTTTGAGATCTAAGTATCCTGTTTAAAAAAGTATTCATCCCTTTTTCACATCACACTTGGATCTTTGGAAAATGGTAGAACAGGTGTTGGTTTATTTTTCAAGAAGATTGTAAATCACAATTTCAACACCTGTTTCCACATCTTTGGTTTTTGAAATATACAGTTGCAAGAAAAAGTATGTGAACCCGTAGGGATAACGTGGGGTTTTGCATGAATTGGTCATAAAATGTGCTCTGATCTTCATCTAAGTCACAACAATTTGAAAAACACAGTCTGCTTAAAATAATACAACACAAACATTATATGTTTTCATGTTTTTATTGAACAGAACATGTAAACATTCACAGTGCAGGGTGGAAAAAGTATGTGAACCCCTAGCCTAATGACTTCTCCAAGAGCTAATTGGAGCCAGGAGTGAGCCAACCTTGAGTCCAATCAATGTGATATTATTGCATGTGTTGCTGAAAGCTGTCCTGCCCTTTAAAGCCCACACCAGGAAGCGAGCGGCTGCATGTTGAAGGAGCTCTGTGATAAACACGGCTTTTAAAGTTATTTCCGCCGCTTGCTCGAACTTGAGAAATGCTCTACTGTCTCTGGGGGCACTGGGGGACTCGTGAGTTTGCCTTACCCCCGAAATTGACGCTCCAGAGCGGATTAACCCCCACGGCACAATCGGGGCCTAGTACTAGCGGCCATTTTGGAAGCCTGGAAGGAGATTGCTAAGAACTTTTACCGCTCTTCCTCCTTGTGCCTGCGCTTTTGGTGACATGCCCACCGGTCGCTCACAGAAGCTGGGGTCCAGACAGGGACATTCGGGACTCCATGAGAGGTGGGTCCACTTCGAAAGGAGATGCGATCTCCTCATCCCTTCCCCTGGGCTACGACTTTTCTGAAGATGAAGAGGAGCCCTGGCACTCGGGTGGTAGCTCTGCGATGACCTGGATCTCCCCGCAATCTCGGAAACCAGATTCCCAACCACTATCTGCAGCAGCAAAAAAACGGGCGCAAAAGAAACGAAAAGCAGCGCTGACGGCGTCTTTGAGTGCCTCACTTGCTGCTGGTGGCCTCTCTGACGGGGATTCGGCCGAGGAACACCAGCTTTCAGCCAGCAGTAGTGTGGCTTCGTTACGACAGGACGTTTTGAGACCGGGTACCCAACCGCAACAAACAAGAGCGACCTCACTCGAAACACGTATGACACAGCCTGAGGAACGACGGCAGGAGGAGGATGATGATGTTCCTCTTACGAAAAGAGACCTTCGGAGGATCTTGGACGAACTCCGGGAGATCTGGGGGGGTATGGAAACCTGAAGTGGCAGCGGTTCGAGAAGAGGTTGCAGCAATTCGTGCGCAGGTGACAACCTCTACAGTGCTATCGGAACATACTCACCTGTTGGGACAGGTCGCTGGTCTAAGATCCCAGGTCGAGCTTTTGTCCCGCTCTGTGGAGATGCTGGAAACAAGACACCGCCGTCGTAACGTCAGGGTCAGGGGCATCCTGGACTCTGTGTCGTCGGATGAACTCCCAGCTTATGTGTCTCGTTTGGCCCTTCGGATGGCGGGACTTCCTCCTGACAAGCCAGATGTGATCGGATCGGTATTCAGAGTTCGGAGGCCTGCGAAGCTTTCGAAGGGGACACCCCGTGATGTCGTGGTGGCCTTTCGTGACGTAGCATTAAAGGTCAAGCTTATGTCTGCTCCTGGCGCGAGAGATCCAGTGAAATTTGAGGGCTCCACGTTGGCTTTGTATCACGATCTTCCATTCCAGACTCTGCTTGCTCGCAGGCGGTTCCGTCCTGTGACTGCGGTTCGGAGGGGGATCCGTTATCGGTGGGGCTTGGTGGGAGCATTGGTGGTGACACAATAATGTCCCCTACACCATCACTGATCCTGAAGCCGCCTGGTCCGACCTTGAAGCGGCGGGCATCTCGCCGGACCCTCCGGAACTTCAGCCAGACTGAGACCTGAGTGATATTGTTTACCCCCCCCAGCTTTTTTCTTCTCTGTTTACGTGTCACTGGTCTATAGATAAGCTCTGAGTATAATCTATCAGGACAATTTGTGGCATTTACGTTTATAGTCCTACATGCTTATGTGTTTCTTTCGTGTTTTCTCTCTTCCCTGAGGTTGAGACTTCTTGCTTTTTGTTTTTGATTATTCCCTTATTGACTTGTTACTACTTGCATCATACATTATCTGACTGGCTGACCGTAGTTAGTTTGGCCAGCCCTAGACGGCTGTCTTTTTCTACGTTTGATTTCGTGAATTTCCTGTTATGTATAATTCTCTAAATAAAGAATTTAAAAAAAAAAAAAAAAAAAACACCAGTTTTGGGTTTACTGGTTTCAAGAAGCACTGCCTGATGTGAACCATGCCTCACAGAAAAGAGCTCTCAGAAGACCTACGATCAAGAATTGTTGACTTGCATGAAGCTGGAAAGGGTTACAAAAGAATCTCCAAAAGCCTTGATTTTCATGTGTCCACGGTAAGACTGACTGTCTACAAATGGAGAAAGTTCGGCACTGTTGCTACTCTCCCTAGGCGTGGTCGTCCTGTAAAGATGACTGCAAGAGCACAGCGCAGAATGCTTAATGAGGTAAAGAAGAATCCTAGAGTGTCAGCTAAAGACTTACAGAAATCTCTGGCACATGCTAACATTTTTGTTGACACATCTACAATAAGGAAAACATTAAACAAGAATGGAGTACATGGGAGGACACCACGGAGGAAGCCATTGCTGTCCAAAAGAATATTGCAGCACGTTTGAAGTTTGCAAAAGAGCACCTGGATGTTCCACAGCACTACTGGCAAAATATTCTATGGACAGATGAAACCAAAATTGAGTTGTTTGGAAAAAACACACAACACTATGTGTGGAGAAAAAAAAGGGCACAGCAAACCAACATCAAAACCTCATCCCCACTGTAAAACATGGCGGAGGGAGCATCATGGTTTGGGGCTGCTTTGCTGCCTCAGGGCCTGGACGGATTGTTGTCATTGATGGAAAAATGAATGCGAGTTGCAGGAATGCGACATTTTGCAGGAAAACGTAAGACCATCTGTCCGCCAACTGAAGCTCCGCAGAGGATGGGTGATGCAACAGGACAATGACCCAAAGCATACAAGTAATTCAACAAAACAAAATACACCTTCTGGAGTGGCCCAGTCAGAGTCCTGACCTCAACCCGATTGAAATGCTGTGGCATGACCTTAGGAAAGCGATTCAGACATCCCAAGAATATTGCTACACTGAAACAGTTTTGTGAAGAGGAGTGGTCCAAAATTACTCCAGATCGTTGTGCAGGTCTGATCTGCAACTACAGGAAACGTTTGGTTGAGGTTATTGCTGCCAAAGGAGGGTCAACCAGTTATTAAGTCCAAAGTTTCACATACTTTTTCCACCCTGCACTGTGAATGTTATGTTCAATAAACACATGAAAACATATAATGTTTGTGTTGTATTATTTTAAGCAGACTGTGTTTTTCAAATTGTTGTGACTTAGATGAAGATCAGAGCACATTTTATGACCAATTCATGCAAAACTCCACATAATCCCAAAGGGTTCACATACTTTTTCTTGCAACTGTAGGTGTACTGATAGAAGGATTCAACCCTCTTTTTGCCCTCCCCCCCACTGGGTTTTCGGAAAATGGTAAAATACGTGTTTTTTATTTTTCAAGGCGAATCTAAATATCAATTTTCAGGCCTGTAACATCTTCTGTTAAGAGATATAAGTATCCTGTTTAAAATATTCACTCCCCCCACTAGGATTTTTGAAATGCGTGTTTTTATTTTTCAAGACGAATATAAATACAGATTTTCACATTTGTAATATCTTCTGGTTTTGAGCTATAGGTATCTTGTAGGGATGCACGATACCTTATTTTTTTTTTAAGACCTAGTACCGATACTTTAATGTCATGTGACGGCTTTTCAGTAAGAACAGACAAAAAAAATAAATTAAATAATTAAAGATTAGCCCCCAGAGATATATATTGGCCCCAGCATTCTCTCCCCTCTGGTTACTGTTCATCCATCGAGCGGCCACCGGAAAGGGGCTGTAGCTCGGCCGCTCGTTGGGAACCACCAGCCACGATCTCGTAAGATCGGAGTTCACAAGGTCTCGCGAGACCGCGACTTGTGCGCTTCTGGTTCCCAACTAGCGGCCGAGCTACAGCCCCTTTCTGGCGGCCGCTCGAAGGATGAACACTACCTGGAGAGCCTAGCAGAGGGGAGAGAACGCACTGCCAGATGGATACCGGCCGGCAAGCAAGTATCGATGCATCCCTAGTACCTGGTTTAAAATATTCATCCCCTTAGGGGCGGAGTTACCAAAAATCCTTCCTTAGTCGGTGCCTACGTCATAAAAACAGGGTACCTTCAAAATTTCACATTCCTAGGTTAAATGGTTTCAGCTGGGCGTTGATCAGCCAGTCAGGACTTTCACGTTTATATTAGGGCTGCAACAACCAATCAATTATGAAATTCGTTGTCAATGAATCTCCTCATTAGTTAGCAGCGATTAGTTGGCAGAGTATTGTGGCCGTTGTATGCGCTATTCACAGGCTTTCCGATCGCGAGACATCGCAGGAGCTGCCAGTATTACCATAATGACGAGTCTGCCTGACGTTTCCTGAAGCTCTGAACGCGAGATGTTACAGGATGTTACTTCACTGCAGAGGGACTGGGCACTTCAAAGTGCAAAACTTTGCATTTGAGTGAAGAACACACAAGCCACTTATACCCTAAGGCAGGGCCGGCCCAAGCCACTGTGCTGCCTGGAGCGAAAAATTAAATGCTGCCCCCCCCCCCCAAAAAAAAAAAAAAAAAAAAAAACACGTGTGAGCGTATCAGAGCTCCACAGCAATAAAACTCACTCATACACACGGCAAATTACTGTATCACAGAGAACCACAAATCCTGCCCACTGTCACACACAGATCCACACACACCTAAATTTACCCACAGCGGAGGGCTTTGACACCATTTGGCCTGGTTGAGCTCTGCTGCAGCACACTTGAGGGTCTGGTGGTGGCCTGGTACTGTGGCGGTCTCTGGGCCTGCTCCGCGGTTGGCATTGAGGCTGGGTCTGGGCTCCAGCCAAGGCATCGGGTCTGGGCTGGCCGAGGCCTAGCATTGGGGTTGCGTCTGGGCCTGGCACTGACTCCGGGGCATGCCGAGGCCTTGCTCCGGCATCGGGCTGAGTCTGGACGAGGGGCTGGCTCTGGCCGAGGCCTGGCACTGGCCAGGCATAGGGGGTTACGTCTGGCCCTGGCTCCGGGCCATGCATCAGGGCTGGCCACTGGCTTGGCATCGGGGCTGGTTACTGCCCTGGCTTCAGACCGCCACTGGAGGTTGAAAGTGGCGGGCTCCGCCTTGCTTCAGGGAAGTGCGCACGTGTGAAGGGGCAGGCGCTGCTCGCCGAGAGAGGTGGGCACCGGCCTGACTTCGCGGGATGCAGGGCCGTGCCTTGTCCAGGACAGGTGCCCCTTGCTGTGGCCCTTGACAGGGTGATTTTGCCGCTCCTGAAAAGGGCCACCTGGAGCCGCTGCTCCATGGACGGGCCGGCCCTGCCCTAAGGCTTGTTGTGGAAATTTTATTATGTGGACATTATATTCTAGGATGTGCGTGTTTTAGAAGTTGTCATCTGTCTCCCTGTGTTGGATTTGAATGTGGTTTTAAATCCAAACCAGCGGCAAAACCGTCAGTATGAAAACCTTCTTTTGGGTTTAGAGGCATACCTGCTTTTAAGACATTTAAGCCTTGTCTGGGCACTCGTACCGTGCACAGACAATAACTGAAGGTCTCCGCAGATATGTCAATAATCCATAGGAACGAGTAGATTGAGCAGTATCTGAATGGGGTCCATATTGACAGTGATGGGGGATGGTCGGACAAACATGGCTGACGGGGACCATGGAGATGACTCAGGGATGAGTCATCTCCAGGAGGCCGGTCGGTCATTCTAGTCCACTCCTGTCATGGAACTGACGTAGCGATCCCCGCCTCAAACCCCAAGACTTTTATTTCCATGGCAAAAACCCCAAAAGACATAGACCGTTGCGTTGGGGAAGACCTTATGTTCATTTATATTGTGTGGTTTTAAATGTATCGTTGTCACGGAACCTCTGGCTCAGAGACTGTGGACTGTATTAACCCCTCGCTCCTCTGCTATTCCCCTCAGTTAAGCTATTTGTCTGCTAGTGTTTTAAAGTGGTGGTTTTGTGACTCCAACCCCCCCCCCCTATCAGCACGTAATCAAAATGCCTTTAAGCCTGTCCCTTATGCTCACTGTGTTATCCGACACCAGGGTTAGCCTGGGATTGAAAGCCTGAGCTGGGTTTGAAACCTCAGCCAATCACCATCCAAGGAGCTAGAAGGGCCAACCAATCCCATTCCTGGAATGCACCTCATTGACTGTAATGGAGCCATCTGCAGAAGCTTTAAACGTCTGCGCCCCGAAAAGTAATTCCTCCGGTGGGGTGATTTTTAACAGGTGGGGTGATCCTCAGGCGAGCTACCGTTGTGGTGATTTTCAGGAGGGAGCTCCATTGGGAAACCACTTTGCTGAGCCTTTCTTGACCCCAGGAGCTTAAGCAGCCCTGACCATGCGGCATCCAAGGGGGATATCTACTATATGCTGCCACTCGTGCCCCTACCCCCAGATCTGGGCGCTTTTTGGACTGTGACACCCTAGGGACCCGAGCTATCAAACGGTATACCCCTGGATCGCTGCTGCTCCTCTGGAATCCCCCCAAACAAGGACCTGTGCTCTGTATGACTGCAGGTACAGTTAAATATAAGGCACCACCATGTACCGTAGCGCTGTACAATGGGAAAGACAGGATAACCAATATACATGCAAGTTAAACACATAGAACAGTACCAGAAAAGCCCCTGCTCAAGAGCTTGCACTCTGAGAGGACCTGATGGGGAACTGCTGAATGACAGTGCCGTAATGTCTGGGGGGCGGGAATGTTAACTGTTATCTGATTGTGAACCAAATAAAAGCAGGTCATGTGAAATGGCCAGTGTGTATCCTGTGATGAACATACAGCCTGCCTGGTGTCTGCCTCAACTACGCTACAGCTATAATCACTCTCAGAAGGCACTGAGCGGCATTCTCGAAATGCAAAGAGGTTCCAAGGCAGAAATTCAGAGCAAGCGGGTCTGGAGCTGCGGATCCGGCTGCTCGAGGCACTGAGTTCCGAGCAACTCAGAGGCCGGGCTGATCCTGGTAAGGGGGTGTCTGGAGAGCCTGGACAGACGGGAAGAGACGGCGTCCCGTCACAACTCCCCTGTCCTTTTGATATGTAAATGTAATTACTGGACAAACTTGGTTTTCTGTTGTACAACCAGTTGCCCACTGGGCGTGTGCGATGGTCTAATAAATTAAGCTGACCAGGAGCCACAGGGACACTTGGCCTTAGGAACTCCAGCTAGAAACAACGTGTGTGTGTGTGGCTTTTTCTGGGTGAGGATGCAGAAGACCACAGCAGAGTCTCTGGGTCTCCTTGCTGCGGGCGTTCAGGTAAGTATGCCAGGGATAGCAGAGAGCTGCTTGTAAGTGTAGCGGATCAAACTACATTAGGGAATTGATAGATTAATTTCTACGACAGGCTCGGGTTAGACGAGCACACTGATCAAGTCTGTGTTGCCGCACATTTGTACGTCCGTTATAGCATAAAATTATGACCAATGGAGCCCCACACACAAAGTACGTCTGCACGGAACTGCAGACGCGGCAAACGGACGCAGGTTAGGCAAGAACGCAAATCCGCTAGAATGGATGCACAGAGTGCGCTGCTTCCGCATAGCTTTGCATGTGAGTGATGGAACGAAGTCAGACGGACTGCATTTAGGACAGACAAAATATTTTTCATATTAATTTATTCTCCCTTCTACAGTCAAAAAAAACATCAGTCACAAAAACAGACTATATGGCCACTACCTTGTCGTCAGTCAAAAAGTTCGTCCGTTGTGCACGGATGCACAGAATGCGTTAGTCTGACCCTAGCCTAAATGGTACGGAGTTAGGGAAATCCAAGCAGGAGAAGGATTTGGGGATAATCATAGACTTCAAATGAAGTAACACTGTGCAATGTCAAACAGCAGCCGCCAGGGACAGCAAGGTATTGGCATGCATTAAAAGGGGAATTCACGCTCGGGATGAAAACAGAATTTTGCCTCTGTATAAATTAGGGATGTGCATTTCGGGTTTTTTTTTCTTCTCTTCACAAAACGGGCCAATTCGGATTCGTCCGATGTTCCGAATCGGCTACGAAATACACACCTTCCGAAACGAAATAAATTGTTAAATCGAAAGTCATTTTCGTTCTATTCATGATTTCGGGTCCGTTTCCGACATCGTACTTTTGTATCGTTGCGAGTCAGTTTCGGTTCCGTTGCTGATTTCGTAATGTCACTTTTTTCACTTGTTCCAGTGCTTTCTTTCTAGATCAATAATATATTATTTTACATTTTTAGTACAAGATACTGATAGAATTTATAATGCAGAATATGAATCCTCACAATGCCGGGCAACTGTAGAGGTTCTGCCCGGCAGTGTGAGGATTCATATGCTGCATTATTCTATAGAGGTAAACCGTTTTGTTCATTTTTTTCCTCTCATACCATTTTAATATGATGAAATAAAGTTGTGCAATGCATAAGAAAAAAAGGATCTAACAAAAAAAAAAAAAAGATAGAATCGGCAGAATTACCGTATCGACCGAAATACCTGTCGTCTAAGTCAAAATGAAATAGACCCTTTGAAACGACGAGAACAGACGATCCGAAAGATCGAAAATTTCCGATATCACGAAATGAAAGTCGATATGAAGTGATCCGAAAATTTTAAAAAACCCGAAGAAGCCAAAACGAAAAAGAAAGAAGTGCACATCTCTAGTATAAAATCAATGGTAAGACTGCACCTTAAATATGCCGTGAAATTTTGGGCACACATCTTAAGAAAGGATATTATAGCGCTAGAAAAAGTGCAGAGAAGGGTGACTAAATTAATAAGGGAGAATGGAAGGTTTAAGTTATGAAGAAAGACTAACAAGCTTAAAACCTGTTTAGTTTAGAGAAACGGCGCCTTTGGAGAGGATCTGATAATAACCTTATATGAAATTTATACAGGCCATTATAAACCATTGTCTGGAAACCTAGTCATTAGCAGGACTATACACAGGACATGAGGTCGAAAGGAAATACAGCCTAAAGCATAGGAAGGGTTATTCTACGTGGAGAAAAATACAGCTGTGGAATTCTCTGCCGGTTGAGGTGGTTGGGACAGAGACTTTTAAAAAAATGGCTGGATGACTTCCTACAGACACAGGGCTAGAATATTTAATATGTGGGTAAGCTTCTTGATCCAAGGAGAAATCTGACTGCCATTCTGGGGTCAAGAAGGAATTTTTTCACAGTGTGTTGCATATTGGCGAGCGCTTCAGACTGGGTTTTTGCCTACTTTTGGATCAACAGCAGTAGGTGATGTGTGAGAGGCTGAACCCGATAGTTACATGGCGCATGTCTTTTTTTCAGCCTAAGAGATACTGAGCCGGCCCCTACAGCACATTGTGATTGCCGCCAGCAGGCACTCACTGTAAATAAGTGATTAAGCCCGTTCTGACAGTGATCAAAGGCAGAAGAAAAAAAAAACAGCCAACAGCCCTTATCTACTCAATTAATCCCCTGCAGTGCCAGTCCAAACAGTCGGCAGCTTCATTAACCCATGCTGTGCCAGCCTGAAACAGTCCCACAGCCTCCATCTGCTCCATTAACCTCCTGCAGTGCCATAAATTCTGGCAATGCAGGGGGTTTAATGAAGCCAAGAAGGCTGCTGTGCAGATTTCTGGCATTGCAAGGGGTCAAGGGAGCCCGCGGGGGGGGGGGGAGCCTACAACCTCTATCTGTGCCATTTAGCAGCCAGCCTAAATCTCTGCACCATTAACCCCTATTGTGCCAGTCCAAACATGTCCCACAGCCTCCTCCATTAACCCCTGTGCCAGCCCAAACATCTGCCCTACAGCCTAAAACTGCTCCATTAACCCCTACTATCCCAGTCCAAAGCTGCCCTTCAGCTTCCATATTATTATTATTATTATTCTTTATTTATAAAGCGCCAGCATATTCCGCAGCGCTGTACAATAAGCACAGTATAGACAGGGTTACAATACATTGAACAACATTTGACAAACAGTACAGGAGGAGATGAGGGCCCTATTCCCATAGGAACTCACAATCTAGGAGGGTTGGGGTTGGGGTTGGAAACAGGAGGAGAGGACTGTAAGGTGAGAGTGATCGATGGTTGCGTCAGTGAGTTGGCTTCCCTAAATAGGAATGTTTTAAGGAAGAGAAGTTAGGGGAAAGTCTGACAGTACGAGGGAGAGCGTTCCAGAGAGTGGGGGCTGCGCATGAGAAATCCTGCAGTCTATCATGGGAAGAGGTGATGCGGGGAGAAGCTAGGCGCAGGTCACTGTTTGACCTTAGGGAGCGGGCTGGGGTGTATTTGGTGATTAGTGAGGACAGGTAGTGGGGAGCTGAGTTAGTGAGGGTTTTGTAGGTAACGATAAGGATTTTGAACTTAATTCTGCAGTGGATGGGGAGCCAGTGAAGGGACTCGCAGAGGGGAGCGGCAGAGACAGAGCGGCGGGTGAGGTGAATTAGCCTGGCGGAAGCGTTCAGGATGGATTGTAGGGGGGAGAGGCGGGACAGAGGGAGGCCAGATAAGAGATTATTGTAATAGTCGAGTCGGGAGATTACCAGGGCGTGTATGAGTTGTTTAGTGGTGACAGCGGTAAGAAATGGCTGAATTCTGGAAATATTACGCAGTTGGTATCGGCAGGAGGAGGAAAGAGACTTGATGTGGGGGATGAAGGAAAGAGCAGAGTCAAGTGTAACTCCAAGACAGCGAACTTGGTTTGATGGGGAGATGGTGATACCCTCCACCGTGATAGAGAAGTCAGGAGGTGGGGAGGCATTGGAGGGAGGAATAAGTAGGAGTTCAGTCTTTGACATGTTGATCTTTAGGTGGTGGGAGGCCATCCAGGAGGAGATGCCAGATAAACAGTCCAAAGCTGCCCTTCAGTTTACGCTTTGCCGACTGAGGAAGCGACTTGCTCGCAAAACGCGTCTTGGCGTTCACATTTAATTTGTTTTAATTGTTTTAAAGAAATAAATTCTCATATACCTTTACCTAAGGTCCTGCAGCTGTATTTTATTTCCTGGAGGAACATCTTCAAACGGAGGTGCTAAAGGGGAGTCCGGTATCTCCTTAAAATACCGGTGGTGCAGTATATCTAGTGTCTGATTTATGACACCTCCACATGTGAGTTGAACCTTTGCATATTTATTTGGGGGGCACAGATGAGTTAAGCAAATCACACTATGTTGCCATTTTATCCCCTTTCTTTCGAGGGTTGAAGATCACATGAGAAAAGTGATTCTACAATATAATAAGAAGATCTCCCACTCGAAAATACCCATTACCTAAGAGGGAAGCGCAGACAGTCACCACACTCTTCTGTAGTTTTTCTAAGAGCTTTGATGTGAAGGGAAGCAGGGATACAGGGCGGTAGTTGGATGGAGAGTTGGGATCTAGGGATGGTTTCTTTAGTAAAGGGGTAACTAGCGCGTGTTTGAAGGCGGATGGAAAGAAGCCAGTGGAGAGAGATAGGTTGAAGATGTTTGTGAGAGCACGGGTGAGGGAGGAGGAGAGGGGAGGAATTAGATGTGAGGGAATGGGGTCGAGCGGGCACGTGGTGAGATGTGAGGAGGACAATAAGGAATTGACTTCCTCCTCAGTGGCTGGGAGGAAGCGGCAGAGGGTGGCAGAGGGGACCTGTGGGAGTGGAGGTGGCAGATAACTATCTTGTGTTGGGATGTTGCTTCTGATAGTTAGAGTTTTACTGAGGAAGTAGTCTGCCAGGTCTTGAGCGCTGAAGGCAGCTGTGGGGGGAGGTGCAGGTGGGTAGAGGAGGGTGTTGAAGGTGGACCAGAGCCATTTAGGGTTGGAGGACAGCGTAGATATAAGAGATGAGAAGAAGGATTGTTTGGCCAAGTGGAGGGCAGAGGTGTATGACCGGAGAATAAACTTGAAGTGAACAAAATCAGCTACAGAGCGGGATTTCCTCCAGGCACGCTCTGCAGTGCGGGAGCATCTTTGCAGGTAGCGAGTCTGGAGGGTGTGCCAGGGCTGAAGCTGGCGGCGTGGGGCCTTACAGAGTCGAAGAGGAGCAAGAGTGTCTAGAGCAGAGATAAGCGTAGTGTTGTAGTGATTAGTGGCAGCATCAGGGCAGGTGAAGGATGAGGTATGAGGAAGGTGGTGAAGTAGGTTGGAGAATTGATGGGGGTCCACAGCATGTAGATTTCTGCGAGTGTGTGTGCGGGGTGGGGGAGCAGGGTGTTTAGGAAGTCCAGATAGGTTGAAAGAGAGAAGGTGGTGGTCAGAGATGGGGAAAGGGCGACAGTTGAACTCAGAAATGGAGCAGAGGTTGGAAAAGACAAGGTCAATAGCGTGACCATCGCGGTGGGTAGGGAGGATTGTGTGAGTCCAAGGGAGGACGTGAGTGAAAGAATTTTGGAGGCAGCAGGGGCGGAAGGATCGTCAATGGGAATGTTGAAGTCCCCGAGAATTAGGCATGGAAGATTAGAAGACAGGAAGTGAGAAAGCCAGGTAGCAAAGTGGTCAAAGAACTGGGAGGCTGGTCCCGGTGGGCGGTAGATGACTGCCACCCTGAGAGCCAGAGGAGAGAACAGGCGGATGCAGGGTGTCTCGAAGGAGGAGAAGAAGGAGAGGGATGGGGGTGGAGGGAGATGCTGGTAGGTGCAGGTGGGAGAGAGCAGGATTCCGGCACTCTAATTTCTGCTGTGCCGGTCAAAACTCTGCCCTACAGTCTCAGTCTACTACATTAACCCCTACAGTGGCTGCCCAAAACTCTGCTCTACAGTCTCCATCTGCTCCATTAAGTCCCCTGCAATGCCAGAATGTCTGACATTGCAAGGGTTTAAATGGAGCAGAGACTGCAGGGCAGAGTTATGGCATTGCAAGGGGTTAACCGAGCGGACTAGCCAAGGCTGGGATACTGCACACAAGATTTGGTTTAGAATTTTTAATATACAAATTCTAACATTTTAATAAAATCATTTTATTCATATTAATACGTTGTAATTCCAAAGTTTTATATTTGTAACACTGAGTTTGTTAAAAAAAATATTATAATCAATGGGGGAAATTAGCCGATCAAAAAAAAAAAACAAAAAAAAAAACACTATTGAACTTGGCCCCTAAAATAATTTAGAAATACCCAATTTTTACATTTTTTTTTACCCCTTCGATGATGAGCCATTTCACCTCTGTGCTGGGCTCTTTTTCACCATTTTCTGCTCAGGTTTAAATGTGATTTGAAGTTCAATTTTATTATACGAGCCAGCCTCCCCCCCTTAAAAAAAAAAAAGTGTTTTTTTTAAATTATTTTGTATTTTCTTTTTAAACCAAACATTATCATGCTCTGACCTTTCCAAATGATACCAAACATGACACTATCTAGCAGCAAAAGTCAATTGGTGGTGTAGCGATATCAATGTCCTCCCTGGGATAGCGTCAAGGTCCCGATGTTGTACTCTCGAGATCCTCCTCTTTAGTATCCCTCAGAAAAAACAAAAGGAGAAGTACATCATAGTGCGAGATATATATATATATATATATATATCAATGCCACTCACATGTAACAGAACCCTCCTGGTCCTGGGTATATTGCTGGCTTCTCAAATGCCCTTTCGGAAGAAGTTCATTGCATCCAGATAGGTGAAGCTCAGCATCTGTCCCAGATATTATGGAGTTCCAAAGAAAATGACTCCAAATGGCAGAGTTAAAACTTTAATACAGGTAAAACAAATAAAATGAACGCCAGAACGCTTTTTGCCAGTTCAATAATATACTAATGGCTTCCTCAGCTGGCTAACTTTCAACTGACCTTACTGCTGTTTAAATACCTATTGCTGTTAACTGTCAACCAATCCTAGCCATCTAATTCGGCGGGAGATTGGTATATCCAATGGGGACGTTGCTTTCATTCCATTGAACAAATACACATTATGGCCATATACTGCTCCGTTAATGACCGGAACTGCTCTTCCCCGCGACGGGATCCCAAATGAATACACCATCCTGGGAACAGAAGGCAACTCCACTCATACACTCAAAAAAAATCACGGCCCAAATCAAAACCGGAGTGGTCAAAAGACCTCTGTCACGAGCCTGGCCTAGCAGATGTGCAGAAATGTGGGTGTGAGCCCAAGGTGCAGTAAACGTATCAGAAGGCAGGGTAACAGGGTTTATTTGTGAATACAAATAAACTGACAACAGACCAGGAAAATAAACAATGGATATAGAACATATAAATCAGGCGCAGGTACAAAATAGGAATAGGCAATAGAGTGGTCAAGAATTAGCAGAGATCTGGTATATCAATAATGGAAAGCAGAGGGTACAGGGGGCAATGGAGGATACCGGTAGAGAATGTCCAGAAATAGCAGAGGGTGTACAGGAAGATCTATGGATCAAGAGCAGGAGGGGTTCCAGGTAAGGATCTGTGGAAGGCAGGTCTGCACTAGCTAAGCTAGGAACTTCAATGAGGAAGCGTGGGATCAGGGGTGTAGCTTCCTCATATGCAGGATCAATTAGGGAGATGAACGGCAGGTGTGGTTCCATGTCCATTATGCAAATTATAGTTCAAGAAGCGTATGGAGGAAAAAGTCCTAGAACCTGCATATCAATGCAAAACAGGGCAAAAGAGGGCGCCAGAGGGTCTGGTGGTACGGACCGTGACAACCACACTACCGCCACCACCCGAGACCCACCAATAATTCTTTCACATTCCTTCCCGAAAGTGAAACATCATGCATGCACACTCGGACCTGGAAGTCCACTAGCGCACATAGCCCAGAGCGAAACTCCGCGCATGCGCACTAAGGGAGGATGCCCGATCAGTAATACACAGGGTAACAGAACTTCATATATGCATGCTGAAACGGCATCTAATAACAAAGGTCTAGTTGATGTGCTATTAGATGCCATTTCAGCACGCATATATGAAGTTCTGTTACCCTGTGTATTACTAATCGGGCATCCTCCCTTAGCGAGCATGCGCGGAGTTTCGCTCTGGGGTATGTGCGCTAGTGGACTTCCAGGTGCGAGTGCGCAAGCATGAGGTTTCACTTTCGGGAAGGAATGTGAATGAATTATTGTCCTTATTGATGGGTTTCTGTGGTGGCTCTCATCGGTAGCGCGGTCTTTTGACCACTCCGGTTTTGATTTGGGCCGTGATTTGAGTGTATGCTGGAGTTGCCTTCTGTTCCCAGGATGGTGGATTCATTTGGGATCCCGTCGCGGGGAAAAGAAGTTCCGGTCATTAACGGCGGCAGTATATGGCCATAATGTGTATTTGTTCAATGAAATGAAAGCAACGTCCCCATTGGATATACCAATCTCCCACCGAATTAGACGGGAGATTGGTTGGCAGTTAACAGCAATAGGTATTTAAACAGCAGTAAGGTCATTTGAAAGTTAGTCAGCTGAGGAAGCCTTTAGTATTATTATTGAATTGGCAAAATGCGTTCTGGCGTTAATTTTATTTGTTTTACCTGTATTAAAAGTTTTAACTCTGCCATTGGAGTCATTTTCTTTGGAACTCCATAATATCTGGGACAGACACCTTTATCTTGATTCTGGACCTCCTATCTGGATGCAGTGAACTTCTTCCGAAAGGGCATTTGGGAAGCCGGCAATTTCCCTAAGGCAATATATCCAGAACCAGGAGGGTTCTGTTACATGTGAGTGCCATTGTCCATTCATATATATATTTATGTATCTATGGGTCGCACTATGATGTACTTCTCCAGTGTTTTTTCTGAGGGATACTAAGGAGGATCTCGAGAGTACAACATCGGGACCTTGACTCTATCCCAGGGAGGACATTGATATCGCTACACCAATTGACTTTTGCTGCTATGTTTTGATGGTCGAGAAACAAGGACCATTTGAGGTGTATCAGCAATTTCCTATATTCATCTATCAGTGCTACCTAATCTTTTTTATCTCTATGACACTATATACACCGATCAGAAGTTCAAAGGAACTCCCCCCACCAGGGCTCGAGTCCTGCGGGAACGCAGAGGAACGGTGTTCCCGCACTTCTCCCGCAGCGGGAACGCACCTTGTCACCGCCGGGGAAATTACGCTGGAGGAGCGTGATCGCCTCCCAGGTTCGGCAGTGCCACGTGATCTCGGCTGCTCTCGGCCGATACACACGCATCTAAGCCTCTGCGTGTGATTGACTGGGTAGGCCAGAGGTAAAGTCACATGGCCGGCTGCCGGCACGTGACACGGGCGTGCTGCACACAGCGCAACCTCGGCCAGGACTGGAGGACACCGAGTGAGAAGACAAAGGAGGAGAGAGTGAGAAACCACAGTATGTAATATATGTAACACGGGTCAAGGTTGAGGGAGTTGCTAACCCTCTACATTTTATTTCTGTCGACCTCCATTAGCCACGCTGGTGTAGGTGACTATCCACTTTACTTTTTATCACATGGACATCGAAGTTAAAGAAAACGAAAAAAGTCCTGGCATTGCTATTTTGCTGCAAACAGTATAGATTTATTGTGAAAATGGCAACCTTTCAGCCACAAACTGTAATTAATAGGCACAAGAGAAATATGATGTTTAAGATGAATATGGAAAGGGTCAGTAGGGAATACAGTTTCTAGTGAGAGGTAAAGGGATTCATAGATGGTGGGTGACAGCAGGTAATGTCACTGCAGGAATCAGCAGACTACAAAAGAGAAATTATTTGCAATTTACGCCAACAAAAAGGCATCACACAGGGTATATTGTGATAGGTTAATATGAAGGGACATAATTTGTAAATGCGGGGGGGGGGGTGTCAAAAGGGATATTGATTCGATTAAGTAGGGCAAGAAGTACCCAAACAACAACTCTGCTTATTCTACAACCTTTCTGCAGCTTAATAGGGTGATCAACGGATTTTAAAAACGTGTGCGTCTGCCTCAATATGAAGTTATCGAAAATAAAAGGATCGGTGCAAGTGTAACACACACACAAATTGACGAGCCCTTCTCAACCCTGCCAATATGTAAATCTGACGATTGCTTCAGGGATAGCGTAGCAACATCAACGTGCACATGCTTTTATCTATTCTATTATATAGCTGTATTTTGCGAAATTACGATGATAGCACATAACAAACACATAAACAAATTCAACTGCGCTCAGGGTGGTAGAGATTTAGCGTAATCTAGTTACTTACCCTCTGGGGATTAAATCTTCATCAAGAGGATGAAAGGAATACGGTACTGTTATTTCAAACCTCTAGGTTAGCCGTCTCTGATGAACTGGTGGTAAGATTAAGCAGCTCATACTATATATATGTCCGAGTATCTTCCTCCGTTTGGCCAATCGGAGCAAGTTACATGTCGTTCAGCAGTCAGCTGCAGCACATTCCCAGCCCAGTTCCAATAAATGAAGAGAGCACTGAAGCAAAAGCCATTATGGCTTTGACGACACATACTATTCATATGCTTATAGTTTGGTCTGAGCACAACATTAAACAAGATTATCAATGTTCTAGTTTCAAAAATGAACTTTGTATTGCATTGATCGATTCGGTAGAGCTTTCATATTTTTCTAAAAGTAATCATTTTTATGTAAATTTTAGAAACGTGAGCATTCGTCTATTTCTGGGATCAACTTGTCAATTTCGCATTTTATTGTTAGTGTGAACGACCTTCTATGCCGCATACGCAGGCTCTAGAACTTTAACATCGAAGCTGCTGCGTCGATTTAGACGAAGCTTTTGAGTAGCTCGGCTCGGAAAATGTAATTTTCCAGGAAATGAAGACAAGGTACACGCGCATTCTCATCAGAAGAAATAAAACTTCAAATTGATCCAAGCTAGCTCAAGAGTTAAATTGGTTTGAAGATGACATATATAAACTAGTTTTTCAGAAAAGAAATGGTGAAATGAAGTTAGGTACAGTCCCCTTTATTTATCCATATCAACATCAAAGAGCAGTGTTTTAAAGGGTTTGAAACTGACAATAATTACTTGGAAGCAAAGTCCTGAACTAATCTCAAAGAAATTGAAAGATACAAAGATAAGAGCGGTGTAAGGAAAAACTGGGAAGGTGAGTTGTTAAAAATTCTGTGTTGTTAAAAATGCTGAAGACGTTAAACATAAGTATAGGCTTGCTCTGCAGATATTGGAGTGTGCACAGGAAATGCTCCTGCAGAGCCTGCGCGTGCACCACAGCACCAGGAACTAAACATTACAGGTAACCAAATTTAGTATGACACCCGTGTATCAAAATTGGTGATCTGTGACATCTTGTGACACAGGGGTTTGGCAATTTCTGTGACCCCGCCCCCTGTTGTGACCTCACCCCTTCCTCATTGGATCTCCGTCCTTGCCTGGCTGCCTGAATAGGTGTGTACCTCCCATGCCCTGCCCTGCCCTGCCAGCTTGAATGAATGGTAGAGGATAATTTGAACCCTCCAAGAAGGACCGGTGGTCATGTGACAGGATGAGTCACATGGTACCAGTGCCAGAGGAAGCAGCGCGCGGGATATTCAAGTCAGTGTGATTTGGCAGTGTAATGCCGCTGAGCTGTCTCTGCACAGAGCTGGACACCCCCTCCCTGGGCTGCACACAGCTGGACCCCACTCTCTGAGCTGCACACACAGAATTGGACCCCTGTTCGGCAATTTCCGTAGCTCCGCCCCCTCTCCCTGCCACATAGGACCTCCTACATCCTTTCTTAGCTGCCTGAATTGAATGCCTGATTGCACCTCCCTCGTGCTGCCTACATCCTGCCTCCATAACCCTAATGCCCCGTCCTGCAGGAGATACCTTTACATTATGTGTGACCTCTGAGTGATTGCAGCAGCCTGCATACAACTCCTATCACTCTCAGGCATCCCTCCATATACCGTAGGGATGCCTGTGAGTGATGGGAGATACTTTCAGGCTGCTGTGAGGGCTCTATTACATACAAAGCAGCTCCTTTCACTCACTGTATATGCAGGGATGCCTGAGTGTGATAGCAGCTGCAATGTATATGATAGAGGCTGCTAATACACTGTGCGTCTGCTTCACACGCGCCATATTTTCATTAGCCCATATCCTCGCTGTCCTTTCACCCTTTGGACTTGTTCTGGCTGGTGGAGACAGAAGGGCTTATTCATAAAGCACAGATATGTCAGTGAAATTACGCTGCTTTCTGGTTTGGTGTGTTTACTTCATTACATTTCGCCGACCCTGCCGTGAATACATTATTCACAGCAGACACCCCAAAGTGCCCTGAACAGATTCGCCAAAAACACAGAGCAGCCCACTGAACATCCATTGCCACCGAACTGCAAAAGCAAAGACGGAACTCTGCTATTCTTTTAATAGCTGTTTAAATAAATAATAATAAAAAAAATAAAAGGGGATTTAAAAATATCATCTAAAAAATACAAAAAGGCGTTCCAAAAGGGTACCGGACAAAATCCCTACAGCCAGGTTCCCTAATGCCAACATCCAGACGGCCAACTCCCAGACAGGACAAGTGCCGGACATCCCAACTTCCCTATGTGGTCAACTTCCAGACATCCATAATTCCAGCATCTAACCTTAATACTAACACCCTAACTGTAGGTTAGGTTTAGGGGGGTTATGGCTAGATTTAAGGGAGTTAGGGTTAAGGTTAGGTTTAGGGTTAGGGCTAGAATTAGGGGGGTTAGGGCTAGATTTAGGGGGGTTAGGGCTAGATTTAGGGGGTTAGGGCTAGATTTAGGGGGTTAGGGAGTACGGTTCGGGTTCGCCGCTGGGATTTTGGATGTCTGAAAGTTGCCCGTCAGGGAGTTGTCTGTGTAGGGAAGTTGGCCGTCCAGATTTTGGCATTAGGGAACCTGGTTGTAGGTATTTCGACCCAAACCTGTTCAAAAAGAAATAAAAAAAACTTTGCTGAAAATGAAAAGAATAAACACAGTCACTCTTCCTGACAGCTCCACACTCGGCTTTATCACACCAGCCCATCCACTTTATTCTTCTACCCCTTGTACCCTTTATGGCCACTGGAAACAGAATCTCACAGGAGCAGCTGTTAGAAATGGTGACCAACAGCTGTTAGAAATGGTTTCCACCACTATTCCGGGGTTAATGGGAGTCTCAGTCACTCTTCCTGTCAGCTCCACACCCGGCTCTATCCCACCAGCCCATCCACTTTATTCTTCTACCCCTTGTACCCTTTATGGCCACTAGAAACAGAATCTCACAGGATCAGCTGTTAGAAATGGTGACCAACAGCTGTTAGAAATGGTATCCACCAGCAATTCCAGGGTTAATAGGACTCCCAGCCACTCTTCCTTACAGCTCCACACTCTGCTCTATCCCACCAGCCCATCCACTTTTTTCCTTTACCCCTTGTACCCTTTATTGCCACTGGAAACACAATCTCACAGGAGCAGCTGCTGTTAGAAATGGTTTCCACCAGCTATTCCGGGGTTAATGGGAGTCCCAGCCACTCTTCCTGACCGCTCCACACTTGGCTATATCCCACCAGCCCATCCACTTTATTCTTCTACCCCTTGTACCCTTTCTATCAACTGGAAACCGAATCTCACAGGAGCAGCTCTTAGAATTGGTGACCAACAGCTGTTAGAAATGGTTTCCACCAGACAGTCCAGGGTTAATCAGACTCCCAGCCACTCTTCCCCAGTCTTTCATACTCCTACCTTTTTTAATGTTTTCAAAAAATATATGTATTGTGTAATGTTTTAAAATGTTAAAATGAGACAACTTTCATTCAGTTATATTTCTAATAAATCTATTAACTCTGTCCGGCCGGGCACAACTTGTACGGCAGCAAAACGTTCCCACTTTTGCCTCCTCCGACTCTACTATCTTACGTGCGTCATTGACTGCAGGGGACAGCCTGAGTTCAGGTCGTCCCAAGGCTTGCCAACGGCGGCGATTTGCGTGGCAGTCACAGCTCAATAAGATCCATTACTGAGACAAGGGGACATATTTCAGCAATGGGCGGAATGTCACCGGCGTGGCCGCCCGCCCTTACTGCACCACAGAGGACGTTAATTTTGTTTTTATAATGCTGTGGATCCTGTGTACACTCAAACGCAGTGAAAATTATGTAAGTTTTATTGTTGTGGATCTTGTGATAAAGGATGAGCCAGAATACAGTGAAAAAATGCAGCTTGTGTTCAGAAAGCAAGTGGGATGATGAGGAGACACTGTTAGGTCAAGTAATAGTCAATGGAGCACAGCCAGCCTGCTCACCACAGATCAGATCCCAAATGATCGGGGACCTGCTGCCAAGCTTTACTCACCATGGCAGAACAGACAGTACCACTGTAAGGAACTTGACACCCAGTGAAGAGCGATCTGCGGCCGGCTGTTCTGTAACTCGCTGTCGCTCCTGTTGACGTCAGAGCGACCATTAAGAAAATAGGAGTGCGCAAACCTGGGTCAAATAATGTGACAGTGCACTCCACTGCTTATACATGTGTAGGGGGGAGTGTTGGTCCAGTGGCTAATGTACTATTTTACAACTCGTACACCAGCTAGCTCTGTTTTCTCACTGACCACCACACCCATAAGAAAAAAGAGGTAGCTGCGTGAGATGTAAAATAGTGCAATAGCCTCTGGACCAACACCGCCCCTACACATGTATATGCAGTGGAGTGCATTATCACATTATTGATCCAGGTTTGCACACTCCTGTTGCTTAGCCGGCCTCCCGGGTCCATTTTCTTAAAGGTCGCTCTGACGTCAGCATGGAGCGACAGCGAGTTACAGAGCGGCCGGCCACTGATCGCTCTTCACTGCGTGCCGAGTTCCTCACAGAGCCAGCAACATGTTAACAGGGACAGTGGTACCTGCTCCTGCATTAGTCTGATAATATCCTCACTATGCGACCGGCTGGCCGGACGTTCAGCCGGCTAGCACAGGTGCTAGAGAACACCCGTGGGCTAATTCGATTCTGGGGTAATTAGAGTGTACCCAGGCACACCCCATGCACATGCATATGGGCTGCTTTCTGAGGCTAGTGTCAGACGAGCATGTTTGGGGAGTGGAAGGAACGTCCGTGAGAGTGGAAGTTCCTTCCACTCGACGCCCCGTCTGGCCACATCGCTGAGCGCACTCAGTGCTGCAAAGCGCGATCCACCTATGGAGAATCACGCTTTGCAGCTCCGTCAACGTGCATCCTAGCACTTTGACGGAGAGGCTTGGATAATGGATGCATGTTGTGCGAGCATTTAGTGTGCGCACACAAGTGTGTGACCGGCCCTGTTGCAGTGTGACAACACTGCAATGGACGCCGGTAAGCACGTTAGTACGGGCACATTCATCTGATGCTAGCCTGAAAGAGTTAGGTCAGCCAGATCAGTCAGAATCGACTGATGTCACCTGTGGCCAATATGGTTACCTGAAATTAATCCCAGCTAATGATGTTGCTGATGATGGTTGAGGAAACTCCTCGGTGATTCATCTAGCAATTTTTCCAGATTGGCACTATTGGGAGGTGGGGTTTGGGTATTCTAAATATACAGGCCACTTTGAAAAGATAACGTAGTCAGGGTGTGCAGAATTCACCGTTTACCTCTTTTAACATGTTACAATGGTGGGTCATAGAGTTACATTGTAGCAGAAAGTGGCAGAATGAGTTATACAATGTAGCATTTTATTTATAAAGTATTTTACCATGACGGATACATTGAGATTTCTCTCTTTTTCAAGTACAGTACTGTGCAAAAGTTTTAGGCAGGTGTGAAAAAATGCTGTAAACAAAGAATGCTTTCAGAAATATAAATAATGATTGTTTATATTTGTCAATTTTCAACATGCAAAGTGAGCGAACAAAAGAAAAATCTAAATCAAATCAATATTTTGCCTTCAAACCAGCATCAATTATCATAGGTACACTTGCACAAAGTCAGGGATTGTGTAGGATTATAATCAGGTGTATGATCAACCAATTATACCAAACAGGTGCTAATGATCATCAATGTCACAGGTAGGTTGAAACCCAGTCAGAAACAGAAACAGCTGTGTAGGAGGCTTAAAACTGGGTGAGGAACAGCCAAACTCTGCTACCAAGGTGAGGTTGTGAAAGACTGTTTCATGTCATGGCAAGATTGAGCACAGCAACAAGACACAAGGTAGTTATACTGCATCAACAAGGTCTCTCCCAAACAAAGATTTCAAAGCAGACTGGGGTTTCAAGATGTGCTGTTGAAGGTCTTTTGAAGAAGCACAAAGAAACGGGCAATGTTGAGGATCGTAGACGCAGTGGTCGGCCAAGGAAACTTAGTGCAGCAGATGAAAGACACATCAAGCTTATTGCCCTTAGAAATCGGAAGATGTCCAGCAGTGCCATCAGCTCAGAACTGGCAGAAACCAGTGGGACCCAGGTACACCCATCTACTGTCCGGAGAAGCCTGGCCAGAAGTGGTCTTCATGGAAGAATTACAAGAGTGGGTGACTGTGGTTCCTTAAAAAAGGGTACAAATGCGTACAAATCTGCTCCTATAGCACAAAGTGTATAATAATCCACATGTGCAAAATGCATATAAAATACATATAAAGTGCATGTGCTTATATATCCTATTCCATTCGTAAAGTGCAGACACAAAATTTGTGTTGATGTGACATCAAAAAAAAGTCATAAGGCAGTCCTTTTATTAGGTTATCTGATAGTCTCTGGATGGCCTATGACTGTATAAAGTGCACGCGAAAAAGTGCAAATCTCAAAATGAACAAGGTCCGTGACTCCTAGTCACCATACAGTATGTAGGTTACACTTCAGACAAAATGTTCCAACGTTATGCTTCCTCTCCTCAGTTGGTAGATTCCGTAGCAAATTATAGAGCCTAATAAGTCCTGGCTCTAGGTTGGAATGCCTCACGTGACGTTCCCCCTTTTCCTGGGTCTTCCAGTTATCCGATATTGGAGCCTCGGTTTTCTCAGACTCAGCTTAAAGGCGAATGGTACTTCTTAATTAGGTGAGTACCTTACCCCTCTCTCCTGCAATGCCTTTCAGCTTCTGTCTCCAGCTCTGTATTACCATCCATCATGGGGATGAAAAAGGGGGGTAGAGAGGGGGGGAAGAGAAAAATCCCTCTGCTTTCACCTTCAAAATATTATCCTCTCTCTAAAGGGATAAAATAGTAAGGGGGTATCCCATAACAGAGTAAAACCAGAGATGAGAATCAGGTTAAAATATCAAAAATTTATTCAAAAAAAAAAGTGCGGGGGGGGGTTACTGCACGCGTTTCGGCACTACACCTGTGCCTTCTTCAAGCAGTATAGCATATGGGGTAAGGGGAGATTATACCTTGTGTCCTTCTTATATACTAAAATAGTACTGAATCCACATATTGGCAGAGTTCATTGATTCTGTTCATTACTTCCAGGTTTGTGGTAATTGCGGTCACATGATGACGCGGCCATTTTGATTATGCATTCCAGCGTGGATTTCTTGCGTTCCAGCTTGGTTTTCATCAGCTGCAGTTCAGTATGGCATAATGTTAGGCGATCTCTTGCATATAGTACTTTCCTTTTTTTTTTCTTCTCTTTTTTTTGTCAAAAAACTTTACCATTGGATCTTTAAGCATGTCTTGAGGAGCCAGTGCTGCGTTATATCTAAAAAATTGTTATTGATCAGTACCAAGTACTACAAGATACTGCTAATTCTTTCATTATATATACACATGGGGCCTATTATCAAATGGAGCAGCCACAATGCGATCTAATCAATATGGTGGAAATAAAATAACTATTTTATATGAAGGGAGATGAACCTATGGGCGCTCTTAATATAGTCTCAGGAGAAATTATATTATTTAGAAAAAACAGCCTAAATTATTAAAAAGACCTTTAAAAGAAAGCAATCCTTAAAAATTATATATATAGTGTGTTTAATATTGCAGAAGCCACCTGCACATCATAGCAACTCAAAGAATTGCATCCCAGAGCTCCTGTGCCACATTCCCCATATGCAGCAAGGAATTCTGGGTAGGATATGCAAATGACCTCTCTCACTTTTATGCATCCTGGATCTGTTATTACACAGAACCCTAAAATCAATGCTATGCCACACTGTGGCTTTGTAGCAAAGATAAAGTTATGCAACTGGTCAAAGCCACTCCCAGGACAGCGCTGTTTCAGGTTTGTTGAACCTTCATCAGCTAGGAGGCAGGCATGACCAGTTGCAGTGGATGCTTGGACCATAGGTAAGTAAGTGTCTATAAGGGTTGTGGTGAAGGACTAAAAGTGAGATAAAAAGCCTCCACACTATAATAAGTGTGTTTAATATTGCAGAAGCCACCTGCACATCATAGCAACTCAAAGAATTGCATCCCAGAGCTCCTGTGCCACATTCCCCATATGCAGCAAGGAATTCTGGGTAGGATTTGCAAATGACCTCTGTCTCACTTTTATGCATCCTGGATCTGTTATTACACAGAACCCTAAAATCAATGCTATGCCACACTGTGGCTTTGTAGCAAAAATAAGGTTATGCAACTGGTCAAAGCCACTCCCAGGACAGCACTGTTTCAGGTTTGTTGAACCTTCATCAGCTAGGAGGCAGGCATGACCAGTTGCAGTGGATGCTTGGACCATAGGTAAGTAAGTGTCTATAAGGGTTGTGGTGAAGGACTAAAAGTGAGATATATATACTTATGTTACACGCATGTAATACCTACTAAATTGGACTTAGGGAGAAGGCTTGAGTGCATCCCTAAGTTCAATTTAGTAGGTATTACATGCGTGTAACATAAGTATATAAACATATATATATATATATAATTTTTAAGGATTGCTTTCTTTTAAAGGTATTTTTAATAATTTAGGCTCTTTTTTCTAAATAATATAATTTCTCCTGAGACTATATTAAGAGCGCCCATAGGTTCATCTCCCTTCATATAAAATAGTTATTTTATTTCCACCATATTGATTAGATCGTATTGTGGCTGCTCCATTTGATAATAGGCCCCATGTGTATATATAATGAAAGAATTAGCAGTATCTTGTAGTACTTGGTACTGATCAATAACAATTTTTTAGATATAATGCAGCACTGGCTCCTCAAGACATGCTTAAAGATCCAATGGTAAAGTTTTTTGACAAAAAAAAGAGAAGAAAAAAAAAAGGAATGTGCTATATGCAAGAGATCGCCTAACATTATGCCATACTGAACTGCAGCTGATGAAAACCAAGCTGGAACGCAAGAAATGCACGCTGGAATGCATAATCAAAATGGCCGCGTCATCATGTGACCGCAATTACCACAAACCTGGAAGTAATGAACAGAATCAATGAACTCTGCCAATATGTGGATTCAGTACTATTTTAGTATATAAGAAGGACACAAGGTATAATCTCCCCTTACCCCATATGCTATACTGCTTGAAGAAGGCACAGGTGTAGTGCCAAAACGCGTCCAGTAACCCAGAGCTGGAGACAGAAGCTGAAAGGCATTGCAGGAGAGAGGGGTAAGGTACTCACCTAATTAAGAAGTACCATTCGCCTTTAAGCTGAGCCTGAGAAAACCGAGGCTCCAACATCGGATAACTGGAAGACCCAGGAAAAGGGGGTACGTCACCCTGTATTTGACGTGAGGCATTCCAACCTAGAGCCAGGACTTATTAGGCTCTATAATTTGCTACAGAATCTACCAACTGAGGAGAGGTGTCACGGATCCCCCTGATTACCAAGATGGTGGTCCCTATTACGCAGACCGCTCACTACCCTTCCGATCCTTAGAATGGTCGGCACGTCTAGACAGATACAGAATACGTAAAGATAGGTAGACACAAAGAACGATACTAGGAGGGTACACAAGACCTAGAATGGTTGGCTCTTCCCAAGACCTAAACAATAGAAGAGGTAGTCTGATGCGTGCTTAGGATGCCACACAGACTGACCACAAAACCAATTTAGAAGAGTAAACGCCAATACCAGGAGTGTTGCACAGAATAGTTAATAAGCCAATGCCAGGGGTCGGTACACAGAATGGTTCGTTTGCCAATGCCAGGGGTCGGTACACAGAATGGTCAGTTTGCCAATGCCAGGGGCGGTACACAGAATGGTTCGTTTGCCAATGCCAGGGGTCGGTACACAGAATGGTCAGTTTGCCAATGCCAGGGGTCGGTACACCCCAGAATGGTCAGTTTGCCAATGCCAAGGGTCGCGTACACAGAATAGCCAAAAATATACAATAGAATGCAAGAGCTCTGCGGGAAGTAACTACCACGTCAGGGCGCCGGTTGTTCTGCGAGTCTGGGCTTTAAACCCGGCGGTCCGCGTCAAGCCCGCCAGGCCCCGCCCCCCGGCGTCCCCACGTGTGCGGAAGCGACCGCAATATCACTCGCGCCTGGCTAGCGAGCAGCGAGGAAGCTGCTGCCAGGCGCCGGGGGGTACGGGGAGCCACCGTGACAAGAGGAAGCATAGCATTGGAACATTTTGTCTGAAGTGCGACCTACATACTGTATGGTGACTAGGAGTCACGGACCTTGTTCATTTTGAGATTTGCACTTTTTCACGTGCACTTTATACAGTCATAGGCCATCCAGAGACTATCAGATAACCAAATAAAAGGACTGTCTTATGACTTTTTTTGATGTCACATCAACACAAATTTTGTGTCTGCACTTTACGAATGGAATAGGATATATGAGCACATGCACTTTATATGTATTTTATATGCATTTTGCAAATGTGGATTATTATACACTTTGTGCTATAGGAGCAGATTTGTACGCATGATTTAAGGATTTATCACCATTGTTGTTGCTTATTTTGCACAAGGTTGTTCATTTGCACAGAATTGCTATTTGCACAATACTAGTGTAACATTGACTCACTGGAGTACTTTTATCTATCACCACCTGACAAATAGAGTTGAGCCATAATATCAGCATTTAGAAATACTCATTTAGATTGCTCCATATTTGGAAGCACGCACTGCGCTACTAGGACCCTTACCCTTTTCTACACATTTATTTGCACATTTAGGTTGAGATTTATGTGCAACCCCTTGTAGGCAGCACCCCCCTTTTTTTAAGGAACTACAGTTACCTAGTAAGCGCCTCCACAGACATCCACTCTTGTAATTCTTTCTTTAAATTCTCAACCTGTGTCGAGGCTGCAAAATATCCCGATGGATTTTAGAAGCAAATTTGGGAAATGCAATGAAGATGCTTTTGAAGGTTTGGGACCAGACCATATATGCACGGAACCTACCAACAAATACACTCTAAAGAGGCAACTCTTGAAAGATCTAAAAAAAGAAATAAGGAATAAATGGGATGTCACTACCCTAGAGAGATATACTAAGGACCAAATGGTACCCAGAGGGCTTAGATTCACAAAGAATCTAGCCGGGGACAAAGAAGATGTCATATTCCGCGAACGATGGGAGAAAATGTTAGAAGGTTTTTCCCATCATAGCATGAAGGTGATCATAGAGAGAAGGAATGAGATTTTAGGGGAATTAAATGCGAGTATTGAAAATAACCATAAGGAACTTAAGAAAGTGTTATCTGAACAAGAAATGGATCAGTATCTAGAGAGATTGGAGAAAGATCTAGACAAACTGAACGAGGAAGTCAAAGAGAGAAAGAGGAAAAAATACCTAAGGGACATTATGGATTACAAGAAAGGTAATGTCTGGCAACAAGAAAACCAGGAAAACGTAGAAAGTCAGTATCCGTATCCAACACAAACACCCCTATGGAAAAATCAATCCACGCTACACTCAAAAAATCAGAGATTGGCACTTCCATATGAAGCTTTAGAGAGCAAACCACAAAGAACACCCAGGATATGGAAACCACGGAGTAAGAACAATTATCATCAGAATTATTACGCAGAAGATTATAACTCGGGAAGGACCAATGAACCAATATATAGATACGCTGATAATAGGGAAGACACCCATCATACCTATAAGAGACCCAAATACTATAACCGACACTATGAACAAGGGAATACGCAAACACAGAGAACCAATTGGAGAACGAATCCAAGACAGACATTAAGGAACGAGTGGAGACCTTCCAACCTTCCTAACATCACTACCCAAAACCGATACCAGGCTCTCAAGGGCCTCCAGGATTTTCACGGGACCCAGCTCCAACCACACAAGGATTTAGCCACTATAAGGAGAGGCTGGTCACCAGGCAAGAGACCCTATCGAGACGAGGATGTCGATCAGGACGGATTAGAAGAAGAAAGAAGACGAACAGAGAAACTGATGAGAATGGAGGGATATACAACTTAACCAATATAACACTCACAGAAGCCCAAACCAAACTCCTTAGAAAGGGCTTGAAGTTTGCCCCGACGACACATATGGATCCCTTTGGGATATACATAGACCTACAGAAATTTAAAAAGAATTTATGCTTAAAGAAGTATTTTCTTAAAAATCCGATAGAAAGAACAAATACATTGGAATTTTATAAACACCACTCTGAAAGAGAAATCTACCTTTTTTTCCGAAATCCATGGTTTCTCGAGAAATAAACACTTTTGAGAATATGGTGTTAGCAGACCTTGGAAAATTCAAGACTAACAAGAAAACGGATAACCTCACAAAAAAGGAGAAAGAGGCACTAAAGGAACTTACCTCGAATGAAGATATAGAAATTAGACCAGCAGACAAAGGAGGAGGTCTAGTGATCATGACAGCCGCTTATTATAAGGAAGAAGCAGACCGAATTTTGGGTGATATTACCACCTATAAAAGACTGAACAAGAACCCAACAGAAAACATTAAACAAAAGTTCTTAGACCATATTGACAAAGGATATGCGTTGGGAATACTCAATAATAAAGAATATAAATATATGAAGATTGAACACCCAAGAACACCAGTCTTTTATTTTCTTCCCAAAATCCATAAGAGCATTGAGAAACCACCAGGTAGACCCATTGTCTCTGGAGTGGGTTCAGTTTCAAGTAGGCTGTCTGAATACTTAGACCAACAATTACAACCATTCGTGACTAGTACCGTATCTCATTTGAAAGACACAAATGACATATTAAATGTCTTGAAAGGTATCAAATAGGAAGATGGAATGATGCTAGTAACAAGTGATGTACAAGCGTTATACACCATCATACCTCACGACAAAGGAGTGGAGGCCACTCAACATTTTTTAAATCAGAAAGACACTCTACAGTTGGAGCAGATTATTTTTATTTTGGAGGGCATTAAGCTGATTTTAGAAAATAACTTTTATTTTCAGGAGAATTTTTATCTACAACACAACGGAACGGGGATGGGAACGAGGTTTGCGCCAACTTACATCAATTTATTTATGGCACACTGGGAGGAATCATTTTTATCAATGTACATGGATAACCTAGTGTGTTACAAATGTTACATAGACGATATTTTTTTAATCTGGAGAGGAGGAACGGAGAAACTACAAGAATTTTTAACTCAACTTGATAAGAATGACAGAGGAATTAAATTGACAACCACTTGGAGTAGTGAAAAGGTCGAATTTCTGGATTTGAGTATATATAGAAGACAATGTAATTAAGACCAAGACTTTCTTCAAAAAAGTGGACGTCAATAGTTTCATCGAGAGAACAAGTTGTCACCTCCCACAATGGTTGGATGGGGTCCCCAAAGGACAGTTCTTGAGGATTAGGAGGACTGCACAGATGAAACCATATATGAATCACAATCTGAGAAACTCAAGAAAGACTTTATAGAGAAAGGATATTCCCCTGAGACTCTGGAAGTAGCAAGATCAGGGGTGCGGGAGACCAGCCGAGACACCCTATTAGAAAAGAAAATCAACACCCACCCCGAGTACACTGAAGGTGTTCCATTCATTTTTACTTATAATGCCCAGAACAAAACTATAAGAAAGATAGTGAGTAAATATTGGCACATTTTACGAAAAGACCTGCTATTGAAGGATGTTCTCCCGGAGAATCCCAGAATGATATGTAGGGGCGTGAGTAATTTAAAAATGAAATTGGCATATGGACACACACAGAAAAAAAACAAGAAGACAAACCACTTTGGCATACCAAAAGGATTCCATCAATGTGGCAACTGCCTAAACTGCCGTAACACCAAAGGCCAGAAGAAAATTGTGACTAAAGTAGAAGGTGTGACTGGAATTATCAAGATAAAAGAAATCATCACATGTTTTACGAAAAATGTGATCTACATGCCCATGTTAACATGCCCATGTGGCCTAAAATATGTTGGTAGGACCACCAGACCCTTGAATCTACGCATTCAGGAACATATCCGAAATATAGGAAAAGGCTATGACAAACACAATTTCTCGCTACATTTTAAAATCAAACATGCCCAAGACCCAGAAGGTTTCAGTTTTACTGGTATTAAAAAAGTGGAGGCACCCTGGAGAGGCGGGAACTTTGATCAGATTATTGGAAGAGAAGAAATGAATATGATTTTTAAGATAGGATCACTCCAACCTCAAGGTTTGAACGCAGACTTCGAACTATGCCATTACCTAAACTGATCACTATTTGAAACCACATGACAGTACTCTCCATCCAGGTGGCTATCCACCCTTCATATCTATACCTATGATCCCACTTAGTATCCAGTATTTATCTACATTATGACTTTTTTATGATATTTTTATCTCATTTACCCCATTGTATTAAAGGATATAATCCATCACCGTGATATGTCGACATTCCCTTCCCAACATGGGACCATATTTTATATAATATATATATATATTTTATTTTTTTTAAATAACAATTTTAATATATTTTATATATTTTAATATATTTTATATATATTAAATAACATTGACATTCATGACCTCTCCCAAACTCACATTGTTAACAATACTCTCTCTCATGTATGGGACTGAGCCCTATATCATATATGAATTTGCAACCTCCTCTCCTAATTAAATGGAACCTATTAAATGATATACATATATAAAATGCTGGTAGTATTATTTACATAATAATGTAAATAATTATACCAGCATTTTATATATGTAATTATATATATGTATTTATTTATTTATAGATTAATTTCTTTCCTGTTCAGTATCTAACATCCCTTTTAACCAATGAATGGATCTGTTAGGGATGCACTCATAGCCTTCTCCCTAAGTCCAATTTAGTAGGTATTACATGCGTGTAACATAAGTATATATATATAATTTTTAAGGATTGCTTTCTTTTAAAGGTCTTTTTAATAATTTAGGCTGTTTTTTCTAAATAATATAATTTCTCCTGAGACTATATTAAGAGCGCCCATAGGTTCATCTCCCTTCATATAAAATAGTTATTTTATTTCCACCATATAGATTAGATCGTATTGTGGATGCTCCATTTGATAATAGGCCCCATGTATATATAATGAAAGCATTAGCAGTATCTTGTAGTACTTGGTACTGATCAATAATTTTTTTTTAGATATAATGCAGCACTAGCTCCTCAAGACATGCTTAAAGATCGAATGGTAAAGTTTGACAAAACAAAAAGAGAAGAAACGCCTAACATTATGCCATACTTAACTGCAGCTGATGAAAACCAAGCTGGAACGCAAGAAATCCACGCTGGAATGCATAATCAAAATGGCCGCGACGCATACTGATGACACGGCGGTCATCATGTGACCGCAATTACCACAAACCTGGAAGTAATGAACAGAATCAATGAACTCTGCAAATATGTGGATTCAGTACTATTTTAGTATATAAGAAGGACACAAGGTATAATCTCCCCTTACCCCATATGCTATACTGCTTGAAGAAGGCACAGTTATAGTGCCGAAACGCGTCCAGTAACCCCCCCCCCCGCACCTTTTTTTGGAATAAATTTTGGATATTTTAACCTGATTCTCATCTCTGGTTTTACTCTGTTATGGGATACCCCCTTACTATTTTATCCCTTTAGAGTGAGGAGAATATTTTGAAGGGGAAAGCAGAGGAATTTTTCTCCCCCCCCTCCCTACCCCCCTTTTTCATCCCCATCTGGATGGTAATACAGAGCTGGAGACAGAAGCTGAAAGGCATTGCAGGAGAGAGGGGTAAGGTACTCACCTAATTAAGAAGTACCATTCGCCTTTAAGCTGAGCCTGAGAAAACCGAGGCTCCAACATCGGATAACTGGAAGACCCAGGAAAAGGGGGAACGTCACCCTGTATTTGACATGAGGCATTCCAACCTAGAGCCAGGACTTATTAGGCTCTATAATTTGCTACGGAATCTACCAACTGAGGAGAGGAAGCATAACGTTGGAACATTTTGTCTGAAGTGTAACCTACATACTGTATGGTGACTAGGAGTCACGGACCTTGTTCATTTTGAGATTTGCACTTTTTCACGTGCACTTTATACAGTCATAGGCCATCCAGAAACTATCAGACAACCTAATAAAAGGACTGTCTTATGACTTTTTTTGATGTCACATCAACACAACTTTTGTGTATGCACTTTACGAATGGAATAGGATATATGAGCACATGCACTTTATATGTATTTTATATGCATTTTGCACATGTGGATTATTATACACTTTGTGCTATAGGAGCAGATTTTTACGCATGACTTAAGGATTTATCACCATTGTTGTTGCTTATTTTGCACAAGGTTATTCATTTGCACAGAATTGCTATTTGCACAATACTAGGGTAACATTGACTCACTGGAGTACTTTTATCTATCACCACCTGATAAATAGAGTTGAGCCATAATATCAGCATTTAGAAATACTCCTCTAGATTGCTCCATATTTGGAAGCACCCACTCCATCTTCATGGAAGAGTTGCAGCCAAAAAGTCATACCTCCGACGTGGGAACAAGGCCAAGCGACTAAATTATGCACAAAAACATAGGAACTGGGGTGCAGAACGTTGGCAGCATGTGCTCTTGTCATGGTCCGAACCCCCAGACCCTCTGGCGCCCCCTTTTGTTCCCCTTTTTTGCAATGCCCTACATTGCTTTGTGCATGTTCCAGGACTTTTTCCTCCATATACTTTCCTGGACTATACTTTGCATATGGACATGGAACCACACCTGCCCTTCATTCTCCCTAATTAAACCTGCTTATGAGGAAGCTACACCCCTGATCCCACGCTTCCTCATTGGAGTTCACAACCCTGTCTAGTGCAGACCTGCTTCCTTGAAGTTCCTGAGACCCTAGTCTACCAAAGATATTCCTGTCTTCCCTCTGCTCTGGAACCATCACTCATACCGGTATCTGTGTTTTCCCCCCTGCTATTCATTGTTCCCTATATTAGTTGTTCATTTAGTTCTGTTTGTGTATTTGTCATATCAAATAAACCCTATAACCTGCCTATCCCTATTGTTTGCTGCTATATCACTGCATCCTGGGCTCACACTCATACTCCTGCACACCGTGTTCGACGCAGCCCGTGACAGTTCTGGACTGATGAGTCAAAATTTGAAATATTTGGCTGTAGCAGAAGGCAGTTTGTTCGTCGAAAGACTGGAGAGTGGTACAATAATGAGTGTCTGCAGGCAACAGTGAAGCATGGTGGAGGTTCCTTGAACGTTTGGGGCTGCATTTCTGCAAATGGATTTGGAGATTTGGTCAGGATTAATGGTGTTCTCAATGCTGATAAATACAGGCAGATACTTATCCATAATGCAATACCATCGGGGAGGCGTATGATTGGCCCCAAATTTATTCTGCAGCAGGACAACAACCCCAAACATACAGCCAAAGTCACTAAGAACTCTCTTAAGCGTAAAGAAGAACAAGAAGTACTGGAAGTTGTCAGGGATATATTAATTATGACGTGTATTTTTCTTATTTTAGATATATATATGTATATATATTATTGACAGTGCCTCCAATACCAATGGTATAATTTGATCATTTACCCTTAAAATAAGGATCAATAACCAATCAATGAATATACGTCATATAACAAATATATGGTGCGTTATCCCAAGTTCTTTTGATGCTATGTAGATATTTTTAGACACAATAACATCAATAAAGATGATATGAGACTGCGTAACGGTAAAACAATTCAAATCAAAATTTATTCACACCGTCAAGTTTCATGCAATCATATGTTATCAACTGATCAGCAAGATACAGTTTTAAAAGTAATTACGGATAGTGATTAGTAGCAATACTGTGATGCGCAATAATCTAATGGACAAACAGCGTAGGTTTATAGACCGCACCATAAATAAATAAATAAATAAAATACATGTGCATGAATCAATTATAAAACACTAAATTCTATTCCACCCACTTAAACCGTACCCATTATAAAACAATCCTCCACCTGGCAAAGAACACTCAGTTACTGGGCATCACCTACAGCACAATTTCTTATTGTGGGTGGCCGATTCACAAAATGCAACGTCCTTCAGGGAGTTCCATAACACACTCGATAGTCTACCTATCTCTTCCACAGATCAATCACAGCACTTCATTCAATATACATTAACAAAAGCTTCCTATTGACTTACATGCATTCAATCGAAAGGGCTGCAAGAGGTATATGAAAGGGGTTATGTTCGCTTTACTAATGGAGCTGATGGCACTTGATATATAAAAATTATTTCCCAGTTCCAGCATATCTCACTATGGGTACACAATTGATCTTTAGATGTCCACATCCAGTATTCTTGGAATATAAATAATTTCACTAAACTAGGAGCGCATCAAGGCCGTCTTAATAGTTCTTCCTCTTGCGCTCGTCTGCAGTAGAGCGGAAAGTCTGATACTATTCTACTGTTTATGCTTCATCAGCAAAATGATTAATTTATATTCTTTAATAGGTGATGGACATAGAAAGCAGTGCAATTAGGAACTGGATATCAAGTTATTCAATTATACTTTACCATCTGGTAGTGAAGATAGAATGGTGTAAGATTAGGGTGTGGTTGCGTCTTATTTGAGTGGCTGATCGTATCTGCCCTTTCTCCCCTCCTAGCGTCCCTCAGGTCTATCCCCAAGCTTTCTTTCAGAGTCCTCTTTTTTTTTTCCTTCCTCTCTGGAGTACCCCCCTCTATATAGTGGTTTTCTGCCCAGTTTTAGCTCTAGCCCATCACGTTGTGGCCTCATTTGATTGAAGGATATATATATTCATTAACCCCAGAGGTCTGTCTAGGTGTTATATTACCTGGCCAGCAGATGGCGCTCTCAGATCAACCATCAACCTTCTACAGGGATTAATTTATGTATGTAACCAATCTTTAATGTTTGGGGGTCATTTTATACTATATCTGGGGACTCCATGGGTTTACATTATCCATGAAACGCCAGCATATTTCGCGTGGCGTGCATGCATCTCATACACTCCTTATTTATGTCCAGAGATATGTGTGTATGAGATGATTCTGCAGGCAGGCATTCATGATATATTCCTTAAAATTCATTCATAATTAACAGACTTAATCTGTTTTATAAATGTTAATACACAAGATACCAAGATTATAAAATACCAAGATTATTTTAAGATCTTAAGATAAGATCTTAAAAGTGAACTCTTAGAGGAGATCTTCTGGTGAGTGATTTTGATTTTTGTTTCAAACAGATCTTTTCTATTCATTTTAAGGTTTTAAGTTAGGTCTGGTGAGTAAATTAGGTTAGGCTGGTGACTCATTTTCATACTAATTAGCATACAATTGGAATCAATTGGGTGGTATTTGCAAAGAGGTTTAGCTTGTCCACTCCTTGCTGGGGGAGGTGGCTATATAAAGCTTGTGGAATATTAGCTTGGTCTAATTGAGCTTGGCAAGCCTTCAAAGTGAAGTCTTCAAAGTGAACTCTTAGAGGAGATCTTCTGGAGATACTCTGGAGGTAGTCTGAGGTTTGACAGGAAGTAGAAAACCTACTAAAAGGTAAGATTTGCTGGTTTTAAATCCATTATTTTATAATGGCAGGCTTGGTCCAGTGTAAGAGCTGTCATGCGTTTGTTTTTAGATCCAATTTTTGGAGGTTTGGAGTGTGCCTGATATGTAGGCAGTTCTCTTTATTGCAGCAGGAAATTGCCTGTTTGAAGTCTGAGATTTGTAAATTATCTGTTAGACAAACTCAGGCTATGACTGTTACAAAGCCACTGCCACAGAGGCCTCCTAGGAGCGGCAGATGGACTACTGTAGGATCTGGTAGAGTTAGCGTTGTGGATAGAGAGCATGTCCCACAATCTGTGGCTCTTCTTAATTCTTTTGAGGCACTTTCAGAGTGTAGTGGTAAGACGGATGCAGGCTCAGACACCATAGTTGAGGAACCACCATCCACTATGCCTAAGGTATGCAGCACTGCAACCAAGGACAAAAATGAAAAGGTGGGACTTGATAGAAGGCAATTGTTGCTGGGTGATTCTATCATAAGAGGTGTTGAGCTGGAGAGTAGTGGTTTGGTGAGATGTCTTCCTGGGGCTACTGCTCGTAGAGACAGGAGACGTATTCTCAATATTGTCAAAGAAGCAAAGCAGCAAGGGGAAGTGGATGTTCTAGTCCATCTAGGGACAAATGACTTGGCTAGCAATGAGGTTTCTGAGATTAAGGAAGATTTTTGTGAGGTGAAATACAGCAGATTGCGTCCACTGTGTCATTCTCTGAAGTTTTGCCTGTGCATAACATTCGAGATAGGAAGATGCGCAATAGGGAATTCAATTTGTGGCTTCGGGAATGGTGTCGGGAGCAAGGATTTGGCTTTGTGTCCCATGATAGCTCTAATTGGAGCAGAAAGGAACTGTATAAAAAAGATGGTTTGCATCTTACTCATAGGGGAACATATGTTCTCAGTGAGAAGTTCAAAGGTTTCACAAAGAAATATTTAAACTAGGAGGGGGGGGACAAAAGGGTAAACAATCTGCCCGATTGTCCCCCAAAACTAAATCGGAGGGTACAAGCAACATGCGAGGTAAAAAATGACAAGCTCAGAGTCGTGTCTATAAATGCTCGCAGTTTAGTCAATAAAATCAATGAACTGGAGGCAATGATGGCAGCTGAAAAAGTAGATTTAGTGGCGGTTACTGAGACATGGTTCAGTGAGAAAAATAACTGGGACATAACAATACCGGGGTACTCTTTATATAGAAAAGACAGAGAAGGTAGGAAAGGAGGAGGAGTGGCCCTGTATGTGAAAAACAACATAAAAACAAACCAAATAAAAGTGAGCGAGGTGAACATAGAGTCAGTTTGGGTTACGCTAACATTTGGCAATCATACAGTAGCTCGTGTAGGTGTGATCTGTCGGGTATATTACACAGAAAAGGAGAGATTTAAAATGGATGCCTGTAGCCATTTTGTTTTAAAGACAGTTTTTCTTTCAAAATATTCTCTAGGTTTAGAAATGAACAAGATTTTTTTTACAAAGTTCATTCCTGGGTTAAGAAGTCCCAGACATGAAGGAACCTAGAATGAATGTGAGATAATGCTAAGACGTGTCATAAGTAAATTTATTGGTCTATTCTAGGTTTTTAAAACAAAAGAGATTTTGTTTCTTTTGGGTATAGGAATAAGAGTTAAATATTCTGTAACATATAACTATATTCACAAAATATATGTTTATAATCAAGGTATATTTTATTATAATTACAGTATGAAATATATACTCCAAAATATTGTAGAAAGTATATAATTGGTAAATAATAAAAATTACTAAAGAATAGATTCTGTGAGTTAACCAGGAAAGAATTTAGCTGATCTAAGCAACCAAAAGGGAGTGAGAATATAAATCAAATGACAGACACTGTGTCTAGAGACAGTCTAGTTAAAAGACAAGGCTTTTTGTTAAGTTAGTCTGACCTTTGACCCAAGATAAGATATTAAAAAGAAATAATGGAATTAATATAAGAAGTGCAATACTGCCCTCTAGAGGATAGTAAAAATAATGATTCATATTATTATTGATTATCCATGACGTCAAATTGGGTATAATAGGCGGCAAAGGTTCTTTTGTAAGTCAGTCAGAGATTCCAACAGACAGAGACTCACATCAGACTCACATCACCATGCACTCAGATCCCAAGACATGAGGCAATTAATATTCTCACCAAATCTCTAACTCACATGCATTGATTATCTAATATCGATAATTTTCACATATTCCAAAACAAAGCATCACATAGAAAATTCCAAGGCAGACTCATCAACATCCAAATTGGACAGGTAATGTATGAAATAAGGAATTAATGTAAAAATATATTTGTAGAGATTTTTGCAACGTAGACTGAGACTTCTCGGATAAGGTTAAAATCCAAATTCTAAGTAATTCTATTCTGCAGATGGAAATATGAAGAAGTGGATATAAGGATTTATTCCTAAAGAAATGTTGCAAGATTGATACCAAATATATATTGAATTTGGAAATTACTGTGATTAAAATTAATAAGCAAGGAATTATATAACTACAAAATAAAAAGCAAAAGATTAGAAGTTTAATTCTCGAGATTAGGGGAGGATTCACTAAATAAGTTTTTATTACTTATTATTAAATTAGCTCATCTTTTGTTGATCCATGTAGCAGAGATATATATATATCTATAAGAGCTGGCTGGTTAAACATTGTTTGCTGGGAATTGCATGTTGTATTAAGCAGAAATGTTTATTAACCATTTGTGTATTAGTTACTAACTGAGAAAATAAATGATATTAATCATATATGCAGTTACTAACCGGAGATACATATATTGTGAAGCTAGTTTTTATATGCTGATGGAGTGTGGTTTGTAAATTTTTGTTTATGAAATGAGATTTGAAATTCTTTTGTATACGTAATAAATATATATATATTTTTATCCGATTATTGATTATTGTATTTTTTAAAGCAAAACACAGACAATTAAAAGAATTCAGGATAATTTCTAAGAGATATAGACGATTGATATTTGTGTCTCGTATAAATTTCTTATGAAATAATAATCCCTGATATATTGGAGGCGACTGCCGAGGTAGGTCCAGTAAATCCAATATAGACATATTGGAGGCTTGGCTGATAAATCCAATATATATAAACGTGTTGTATTCACGTGCAGAGATTATATCCGACAGATCTATAGACCCCCTGGACAAGTAGAAGAGCTAGATAATCTGCTGCTTGAGGAAATAGCCAAAATGGCAATGAAGGGGGAAGTTATTATCATGGGGGACTTTAATCTTCCTGATGTGAACTGGAAAACCAAAACAGCTGGGTGCACCAGGAGTACAAATATTCTAAACTCCTTACTGGGATTATCTCTAACACAAGTAGTTGAGGAGCCGACCCGTAAAGAGGCCATATTGGATTTAATACTCACAAATGGAGGTTTGGTATCGGACATTGTTGTAGGTGAAAATTTGGGATCTAGTGATCACCAATCAGTATGGTTTAATATAAGAACAGGGATGGAGCCGCACCACACAAAAACAAAAGTTTTAGACTTTAAAAAAAACAGATTTTTCTAAAATGAGATTTTGTGTGAATGAGTCATTATCAGACTGGAGGAGTTTAAAGGGAGTCCAGGAGAAATGGGATTATTTAAAGGAAGCATTATTGAAGGCCACAGGAAATTGCATTCGGCTTGTTAGCAAAAACAAAAAAGGGAAGAAACCACTGTGGTACTCTACAGAAGTGGCCAAAATAGTGAAGAACAAGAAGATAGCATTCAATAATTATAAAAAAAACTCAGCGTGAAGAGGATAGGCAAACCTATAAGATTAGGCAGAAAGAGGCAAAGCAATTTATAAGAGCTTCCAAAGCACACGCAGAAGAGAAAATAGCTCAGTCAGTAAAAAAAGGGGACAAAACATTTTTTAGATACATAAACGGGAAAAGAAAAGTAAAACAAGGATTAGTTAGATTAAAAACAAAGGAAGGAAGGTATGTAGAAGAGGATAAAAGTCTCGCTGACTGCCTCAATGAATATTTTTGTTCAGTCTTTGCAGAAGAAAAGGAAGGAAAGGGACCTCAGTTAGGAGAGAACACTAAAGAGACATTTACATATGAGTTTACAGAGGAGGAGGTTCTAAAGCAGCTGTCTAAAGTAAAGACAAATAAGTCAATGGGGCCTGATGGGATCCATCCTAAATTATTAAAAGAGCTCAGTGATGTAATAGCAAAACCGTTAACAGATTTATTTAACCAATCCTTGTTAACAGGAGTCGTCCCAGAAGACTGGAAATTAGCAAATGTTGTGCCCATTTACAAGAAGGGTAGTAGGGAGGAATCGGGGAACTATAGGCCAGTTAGTCTTACGTCAGTAGTGGGGAAATTAATGGAATCCATGTTAAAGGAAAGGATTGTTGAACATCTAAAAACACATAGATTACAGGATCAGAAACAACATGGGTTTACCTCAGGGAGATCATGCCAAACTAATCTTATTGATTTTTTTGATTGGGTAACAAAAATAATAGACACAGGTGGTGCAGTAGACATTGCTTATTTAGATTTCAGTAAGGCTTTTGATACTGTTCCACATAGAAGGCTTATCAATAAATTGCAATCTTTGAGCTTGGATTCCAATATTGTTGAATGGATTAGGCAGTGGCTGAGTGACAGACAACAGAGGGTTGTAGTAAATGGAGTTTATTCGGCACAAGGTCTTGTTACCAGTGGGGTACCTCAGGGGTCAGTACTTGGACCCATTCTCTTTAATATTTTTATTAGTGATATTGCAGAAGGTATTAATGGAAAAGTATGTATTTTTGCTGATGACACAAAAATTTGCAACAGGGTTGACGTTCCTGGAGGGATCAGCCAAATGACAAATGATTTAGGTAAACTAAAAAAATGGTCGGAGTTGTGGCAATTGAGTTTTAATGTGGATAAGTGGAAGATAATGCACCTGGGACGTAAAAACCCAAGGGCTGAATATAGAATATTTGATACAGTCCTAACCTCAACATCTGAGGAAAGGGATTTAGGGGTCATTATTTCAGAGGATCTAAGGGTAAGTAGTCAATGTAATAGAGCAGCAGGAAATGCTAGCAGAATGCTTGGTTGTGTAGGGAGAGGTATTAGCAGTAGGAAAAGGGAAGTGCTCATGCCACTCTACAGAGCACTGGTGAGACCTCACTTGGAGTACTGTGTGCAGTACTGGAGACCGTATCTCCAGAAGGATATAGACATCTTAGAGAGAGTTCAGAGAAGGGCTACTAAAATGGTGTACGGCTTGAAGGAGAAAAGTTACCAAGAAAGGCTTAATGATCTTAACATGTACAGCTTGGAAAAAAGACGAGTCAGAGGAGATATGATAGAAACATTTAAATACGTAAAGGGAATCCACAAGGTAGAGGAAGGGAGTATATTTAAAAGGAAACAAAATAGCAAAACAAGAGGACATAGTCTTAGATTAGAGGGGCAAAGGTTTAAAAGTAACATCAGGAAGCATTATTTTACTGAGCGGGTGGTGGATACATGGAACAGTCTTCCAGTAGAAGTGGTAGAGGCCAAAACAGTAATTGAATTTAAGCAAGCATGGGATAGGCATAAGGCTATCCTAAACAAAAGATAAATCCAGGTCAAGTATCCATGTAATTGGGCAGACTAGATGGGCCGAAAGGTTCTTATCTGCCGACATTTTTCTATGTTTTCTATGTTTCTATTATCTATTATAACTGACCACCTAAATTAAATATTCAAATACCATATAATGTTAACCCCTTAGTGACCGGGCGGTTTTACACAAATCCGTCTTTTAGTGACCGCTGCTGTTTTTAAGTTTCTGCGCTGTTAGTGTTTAGGTCAAATTTTCCTCTTACTCGTTTATTCAACCCACACATATTATACACCCTTTTTCCCGCCATTAAATGGACTTTCTAGAAATACCATTATTTCCATCATATCGAATAATTTACTATAAAAAAAATATGAAATACGATGAAAAAATGGTAAAAACACACTTTTTCGTAATTTAATCCCCAAAATCTACAACCACCCAAAAAGACCCCGGCTAAATAGGTTCAAAATTTTGTCCCGAGACTAGAAATACCCAATATTTACATGCGTTTGCTTTTTAACCCCTTCACTGCTGAGACAGTTCACCTATGTGCGCTGCGCTCATTCTGACCATTTTGTGCTAATTATTTTTAGATGAAAGCCTAGGTCCTATTTAATTAAACCCCCCAGACAAAAAACTTTTTAAAAAAAAAACAATTTTTTATTTTATTTATTTAATTATTATTTTTTTTAAAAAAAAATTTAAAACCAAACCTGGTCATATTTGGTATCATTGGAAAGGCCATAATCAGGCCTTTCAAATGATGTCAAATATGACCATCTAGCTGCCATGGATCAGGAGATAAAGGGATCCTTAGGATCCCCTTATCTCTACATGGCAGCTAGATGGTTAACTGGCCCACTGACATCCTCACACATATGGTGAGGTTGTCAGTGGGTGGGGGGGACCTGGACGCTTGGCTGACATCCAAGATGTCAGCCCCCCTCCAGGTTCGAATCGCGTTTTGGTGCCAATTAGTGCCGAAACGCGATTCGGCAGCGAAAAGGTTAATGCCATACACCGCTGAAAAGGGGAGACTCTCCCCTCTCCAGCAGTGTAAACGGCATCTCCCTAGCTTCAATGGTTGGGGAGATAGAGGGCTCTGAAGGAGCCCCCCCCCTCCCCTCCATTGAATTGCATGGGGACGCCTGCTGATGACGTCACCACACAGCGTGGCGACGTCATCAGCCTCGCCTGCCCATGTAAATCACATGGGCAGGCTTCCTCCCTGCCAGATCGCCGTGGGATCCAGCGAGGGAGGTGAGTATCGGCGGGAGGGGGATTAGGCGCCGCTGACGTACCCTGTACGTCTGCGGGTCTAAGGGAGACCTGTGGACAGGACGTACAGGGTACGTCAGGGGTCCTTAAGGGGTTAAAGATCATATCGCCTATAGTATAGCATTAGAAACTGGTTATGCAGGAAATATAGCACTGTTAAAAACAGAAAATCATTTAACCTTTTCGTTTTTTTTTATTCTACAGGTTCTGCAGTCCAATGTCCAAGGTCTATTTGGCTCCAGAGCTTAGATCTGACCAAATATTGCTCTTGAATACATAATGAGTTTACTCAGCCAGGTATCCAATTGTACCTTGGCTTCAAAACAATGCACGATTTACAATATCAATTCGTTTTTACAGCCAGAGTTAATTCAGATAGTTTATCTATTCCAGTCTCTGAACAATAGAGGTTGCTTCGCTGGATTGCGAAATATCAACAAATCTACCAATTCCATTGTCTAGAAAGTTTAGCCTTGTTACATTTTAACCCCAATTAGACAGATGGCCTGTTTGAAGCAATTCTTGGCCTTCATGTACACAGTCCTGCGAAATATAGAAATGTCATATCTGAACTGGTCTGACAAAGTGATGGCATGGCCCCCACAGAGCCCTGATCTCAACATCATCGAGTGTGTCTGGGATTACATGAAGAGACAGAAGGATGTGAGAAAGCCTACATCCACAGAAGATCTGTGCTTAGTTCTCCAAGATGTTTGGAACAACCTACCAGCCGAATTCCTTCAAAAACTGTGTGCAAGTGTACCTAGAAGAATTGCAGCTGTTTTGACGGCAAAGGGTGATCACACCAAATATTGATTTGATTTACATTTCTCTTTTGTTCATTCACTGCATTTTGTTCATTTATGAACATAAATGTGTATCACTTCCATTTGTGAAAGCATTCTTTGTTTACAGCATTTTTTCACACCTGCCTAAAACCTTTGCACACTACTGTATGTCCTGGGTTCAAGAAACAAACAGGGTTATTCAAAGAGATCCGAATGGCTACCGAAGGTTAACCGAACGCTTAAAATCAGCGCTCAGTTACGTTTCTTGGCCATTCGGCTATCCAGAGAGAGCCGGCAGTTCGCCTAATGTTGGCAAATTGCCTGCACATACGGTGCCTGTTCGAGGGCAGTGGAATCCCCATAGCTTCATCTATTCAGAGAACAAAACTCAGCAATGAAAAGTTCACAAATTGCCCTGCGATTCGGATGGCTTGATGCAGCAGATTTATTCAGGCGAATCCCATAGGCTTCAATGTTAGAAATATTCCCGTTTTAATTCAATATCTAATAAACCGTTGATTATAATATTCTTGTAACGGTGGGCTCTAGCACTCACCTCGAAAAGCGTATGAGGAGCCTTTAGGACAGATTTCCAAGACCAAAAGAGCAATAACTACTGTAACCTGATCTCCCAAGCCAGGGAGTAACTGAACAGACCTGAAATGGCAACTAAGCTCAATTGGCTTCAAGGCCAAAAGACCGCTTAGTGCAAAACAGAGACGTGATACTTGAACAAAACCATAAACGTGATACATAAACAGAATAGGCAAGATAGTCGAGGACAGACCTAACAAAGCAACTAAGCTCAATTGGTTTCTGGACCAAAATACTGCTTAGTGCAACACACTTCTAGATTAGAACATAGAGTGTAGGAATATGTGTATAACAGCCTGCAGGGAAGGCCTTCAGTCAGTGACTGGACTCTGTATTATGCAGTCATACAGAGTGCGAACACAATTCAATAGCCTGCAAGACAAGCCTACAAGCAGAGCTTGGATACTGTATCTCTATGAAGTAAGTACAGATACTAGACGGACAACCAGACAATGAATATATATTAATCAAGAAGCAGGACAGGACTTCAACTGGACTCTAGAAGCACGCAGAACTGGATGCCTTGCGATTAGGACTCACAACCAGTAAAACGAACATCAGACATGAATCATAAGGCAAAGCAAAAACTTGAACAAGACAGACATGAATCATAAAGGCAAAACATGAACAAGAAGTACACAAGGGATAATCAAGAGAGTAATCAGTAGGGATAGCCGGGTCAAAACGTGATCAGGGTCCTTGAACAAAAACGGTCAGCAACAGATCAATCAGAATAAATCAGGAACAAGACTCCACCAGACTAGACACCACAACAGTCCAAGGAGCTCCTTCTCTCAGCCTCTTTTAAAGGCTGATGGCTCCTTGGACTTATGCTTGGCTCCGCCCCCTCAGATGCCGTTTCGCCAGCCCTTACTACTGGCAACAGGCTAACCAGCGATGCCACCTGTTGCCCTGACCCACCAGGAAGCGCTGCGGGGGCCAAGGATGTAACAATTCTGCGATTTTGGGGGATATTTTAAGCATTTTTCGGGATGTTTTTGCCAAAATATTTTTGCCGATTTTCTTTTTTTTTAAACGTTTGTTCTTTTTTCTGTAACCACCCTTTTTATTATCATTCCTTGGACCTCATATGTAAATTTCAGACATTTCCGCTCAGTAGTTTCTTTGCAAACAGCGTTTCACTTTTCAAGCATTCAAGCGTACTTTTTTTTTTTTTCACTCCATTCATGTGCGGTGTCGGCTTTTCCGGCAGCTGCTCTGCGCTGTGATCGACTCCTGCTCGGGTTTCTCTGGCGTGTTCGGCGGGGTTAATCCAGATGTTCTTGCGGGTTTCGGGGTGCATTCGCCTGGGTTTTGCGGTGAGTGTTTGTCGGGTTTGCAGCGGGTTTTCCCTACAATTCGGGGACCCTGTGGTGCTTGCTGAATACACTGCAGGGTCACTGAAATGGGATCACTAAATCACACCAAATTGAGGAGAATGAAAAGTCACCGAACGTGCAGTGACTTTTCGATTCTCTCTGAATAACCCTGAATGAATGTAGTGTAGCACTGTGTTAGTCTGGCTCTATGGACTGATATGTTGCTACCACTAGAGGGAGACAGAGCCTAGATATGTAAGGACTATGCTGGACTAAGAGACTCCATCTCTCAGAGACCTTTGGGGAGAGAACAGGAAGTGGGTGTGCTGGCACCAGGAAAGACGTCAGGAGCCTCGTGCATGGCATGGGCAGAACGAGCAGAGCAGCGAGACGAGTGAGATGTATGCAAGACACTGTCTGGGATCACAACCAGGCCGGAGCGTGGACAGTAGCGTATCCAGTGCTGGAGTTCGGGGACAGAGTGTGTATCATCACATACCAAATTCCGCTGAGCAGTTCTGATGACAAGCATGTTCCAGGAGGACCTCGAGGCCGTGGATCGAACAGGAGTGCAGGCAGCGGATCGGTTTCAGTTGCGGAGATTCGGCATTGGGAGAGCAGATTCGTTGGCACCGGGTTCCAGTCGGCGGAGAGAGATCCTTTGGTCGAGTCATCGGTTCTGGTCACATTGTTCGCCGGATGGGTGAGAGGCCTCAAGGCCTACGATTCAGAGAAAGTGCGCACTTGCTTGATTGCTTCAATTTACAGGGCCCCAACGTTGACTAGTCGAAGATATTTTCGTTCATTCACTGGCCAGTTGAATATAGTACCCGGGTACCCTAGGACACCAATTTATGAGCCTTTCTGAGCGGGACATAAACTCACGAACTGAGGGGTATTAACCGTTCCTTTTCTGCTGCGTGTTTTTCCTGCGTTGCGCATTACGTCAGTTATCCAAGCTCAATTGCTTTATGATTCAAGGTATATGTGTCATGGTCCACCCCGTGTACCTGTCTAGCAAACCTGGATCTAAGAACTTTGCCCTGGATTTCTTCATTCTTGGATTCCAGTCCAGGTTTTGCCCAGGCTAAGCACCATGTCCAGGGTCCTGGAGATCCAGCCTGGGTTTTCCTGTCTAGCCCTGGACTTCCAGCTGAAGCCTATCCATGTTTAAACCTCCTTAAAAGGCAGAGAGACCCAGCCAACAGTGGGTCTGCATTATTGTTATCCTTGACTGAGGTCCCTTGGGGGTGTGCTAACCTGCTCTTCCAGAACCAGCTTATCCTACGTATCCAGGACCCATCTGTCTACCTGTGGATTACAGTTGTTGATCACCCTCTGACCTCTTTGATCCAGGACCACTGTCCAGACTTCCTCTTGGTGGGCCCTGTCTGCAGTCTAGGACTGCACTACCCACAATCCACGGACTCTCCCTGGACTTTATTGCTATTCCCTTTGTTCTTTGCCTGCAGTTAAGGACCATTTATGTTTTATTAAAGAATCTGTATTGCGTGACTCTTGTCTGGCCTCCCCTCTGTGTCGCCGCCTGCTGGGCTCATACCAGAACCGCACACGCCTCGTGACAATATGTGTATTCAATGCCACTTTATTGCTTCAGTAAAGTATATCATTTAGAAAATCCACAACAGTGTTCTGGTGTATAGGAATTCTTAGTGCGGTGAGACTATCCTGGGTTTATTCAGCGGCTCCTCCGGGGGTGAGCGCTACACGTGGGGGCTCCTCCGGGATTTCTGTCTCAGAGTATACCACAATTAAAGAGTTAACATGGATCCAGACACAGCTGCAGAATGGTGTAAGGAGCAGAATGGCCAGTTAGGGTTGAGCGTAGTAATGGACATTCCCGCAGACACCTGGGCAGAAGAACAGATTCGCCGGGCTGTGGCAGTGATGACACCTGACCATCGGGGGTCAATAATAGACATTAAAGTGAACCCAGAGACTTCCCACACCTATGTTCTTCTTGAGGGGAGGAAGGGTGTTCCGGTGTGTTTGCAGGGCGCTAGTATACAACTGACCAATGATGTGGAAGTTCATTTGATCCAGCCAAATCTGCTGGATGACCACCCTCTCAGCACTAGCCCAACAACGCCAAGTCACAGGGTATCAGACACTACTCCTACCCCAGTGACAGGGTTCCCTCCTACTATATTATTTACCGCGATGGGAAAACTGGTGGAAACATTAGCCCAAAACTCCACTGCTTCTGCCAATTATGGATATCGCAAGTTGCGGTTTTATTCTGGTAAGGTCCCTGTGCCAGCTAGAGAAGAGGACTTTGAAACTTGGATAGATCAGGCCGTGCAAGCTGTGGAAGAATGGGAAGTTGCTGACACCGTGAAGAGATGAAGGTTGATCGAGAGCTTAAGAGCTCCTGCTTCAGATGTCATCAGAAATCTAAAAAGAGACAAGGCAGCCTACACTGCTGCTGAGTATTTAGAAACTTTACAGGAAATTTTCAGAGGGGTGGAGGATTGTGCCGAGCTTATCCACAGGTTCTCTCACACCTATGTCTGGCGGCTGGATAAAATCATTCATCAGGTTATTCTAAAAGGAGGCATGGAGCCGAGTCATGCAAGCAAAGCTTTGATGGATCAAATTCTCAAAGGAGCACTCCCACTGGATCCCATAATGTTGAAATTTCAGACTAGATACCAGAACAAGCCACTGACTTATTCCAAACTGGTCAAAGCTATTCGAGAAAAAGGGAAATTGGTCATTTCAGGGCTCAGTGCCCAAAAGGGAGGCCCGCAAAGACACCGGTCGAAGAGCAGCAGGAAATGCTAGCAGAATGCTTAGTTGTGTAGGGAGAGGTATTAGCAGTAGGAAAAGGGAAGTGCTCATGCCACTGTACAGAGCACTGGTGAGACCTCACTTGGAGTACTGTGAGCAGTACTGGAGACTGTATCTCCAGAAGGATATAGACACCTTAGAGAGAGTTCAGAGAAGGGCTACTAAAATGGTGTACGGCTTGAAAGGAGAGAAGTTACCAGGAAAGGCTTAATGATTGTCATGTGGCGTGTGCGGTTCAGATGTGAGCCCAGCAGGCGGCGACACAGAGGGGAGGCCAGACAGGATATCAAGCAATAGCATATATTTAATGAAACACAAATGGGACTTGGAAGCAGGCAAAGTCTATTTGCAAAGGGGATTGTGGACAATGTAGTCCAGAGTGCACACAGGGTCCACCAAGTAAGATTTAGGAAGGCTGGCAATGATACCTTGATAGAAGGTCAGAGAAGGTGATGAAAAGCTGAAAGCCACAGGTAGGTCTCCAGACACAGGGGATAGTGGGCTACACGGTTGAGGGTACCCACTTGAGCAGCGACCTGGAAGTTTTGACCAAAGACCGTAGATACAGCGCAGGTGGAGATCTCTGGAAGTCCAAGGCAATGAAGGAGATATATCCAGGAATAGCAGGGTAGAGAGATGGGTACTGGATACGCTGTACAGTGACAGGATAAGCTGGTTCAGGACGAGCAGGTATGCACACGGCCAAGTGACCTAAGTCATGGAACACAATGCAGAACCACTGCTGGCTGGGTCTCTCTGCCTTTTAAAGGAGGCTTAATCCCGGATGGTCCTCAGCTGAAACTCCAGGGCTGGAAAACGAAGACCCAGGCTGGATCTCCATGAGCCTGGTCAAAGTGCTGAGCCTGGGCAAAACCTGGAATGGAATCCAAAAAAGAAGAGATCAAGGGGAAAGTTCTTAGATCCAGGTGTGCAAGACAGGTACATAGCAGGTACCCCGGGTGGACTGTGACAATGATCTTAACATGTATAGCTTGGAAAAAAGACGAGACAGCGGAGATATGATAGAAACATTTAAATACGTAAAGGGATTCCACAAGGTAGAGGAAGGGAGTATATTTAAAAGGAAACAAAGTAGCAAAACAAGAGTACATAGTCTTAGATTAGAGGGGCAAAGGTTTAAAAGTAACATCAGGAAGCATTATTTTACTGAGAGGGTGGTGGATACATGGAAAAGCCTCCAGTAGAAGTGGTAGAGGCCAAAACAGTGATCAAATTTAAGCAGGCATGGGATAGGCATAAGGCTATCCTAAATAAAAGATAAATCCAGGTAAAGTATCCATGTAAGTGGGCAGACTAGTTGGGCCGAAAGGTTCTTATCTGCCGACATTTTCTATGTTTCCTGAAGACCGTGGAGAAACTGTTGTCCACCTTGCAAGTGGAAAAAACTGCAGATGGCCCTGGTGAGGGAGCACACTAGGTGCCCAACTTCTGGCAACCGCTCCGATCTTTAAGTCCGGAATGAAAGGCCGGGAGGGTCCAGATCTGTGCCAAAAGCTTGGCCTGCCAGGACTAGAAGAGTCACTCCCTTAGTGTCCGGTCCTATGCCACGAATCAGAAAGAAGGTTAGAGTACAACGAACTGGGTCCACACCTCCTGCTACTACGAGAAAGTTCCCTTATCAGTTGATAGGTCCTTCACCCATCGTTCCAATCCAAGTGGAAGGGATCTACACCAAGGCTCTGTTAGACTCGGGTGCTCAAGTAACGGTGATTTATCGAGATTTCTATGAGAAGCATCTGAAGCACATACCTCTGAAGAAGTTAAAGGATCTTGAAATCTGGGGTATTGGAACTGCGAACTTCCCTATGATGGATATCTACAGGTGAAGCTAGAATTTAGTTCAGAGATCGTTGGACAGTCAGAAGCCTGTGACGCGTTGGCTATTGTGTGTCCTCGTCCTTCGGGGGCTAATCGAAGTTCTATGATAGTGGGGATGAACACTGACCTGGTGAGACGTCTTCTGACCCCACTAGTGATGGAAGAAGGCTCTGATAAGGAAGTGCACCCGATGTTACGGCCAGGCTATCAACGGATGGTCGAAGAACAGAGAGCACCTGCCGAGGTGGGACGTCTGTGGAGATTGGGAGGAAGAGGTTCTACAATCAGGAGAAGTGACTAGCTTCCGGGCTTCAGTCAAGTTGAACGGATCACAACCGGGTCCTTATGTGGTACTGGAAACTGGTCCCAGTAATGGGAGTGAGGCCGGAGTAGATGTAATCCCTGAAATAATCTCTACACGAGCTTTGAAACAGACACGTGGAAGAGTTTCCTTCAATGTATGTAATGTGTCTGATTCTCCAGTAGTCCCGAAAGCACGAATGCCCATTGGACAAGTGGCTTCTGTTATGCCTCTCTCCCCTACCGAATTAGGAGGAGGAGTGAATAAAGAGATTTCAGCTGAACGGTTCTATCCTAGAGACGCTCCTATCTCGTTTGAATGGGAGAAGCAACTCCAGTCCCAGATCCTAAAGTGGAAAGACTTGTTCTCCAAGGATGAGTTCGACATGGGATGTGCTAAGAGCACTGAACATCGCATTCGACTTCAGGATGACAAGCCATTTCGAGAAAGGTCAAGACGAGTTCCACTGGGAGACTTGGATGATCTACGAGAACAGTTGGCTGAACTGCAGAGAACTAAAGTGATCCAAGAATCCAGGAGTCCTTATGCTTCTCCCATTGTGGTGGTTCGCAAGAAGAATGGTTCTATTCGCCTATGTATAGACTATCGCACGTTAAATCAAAGGACCATTCCTGTCCAATATGCTACTCCTCGAATAGAAGATGCCCTACAGTGTTTGTCTGGAGCAAAATGGTTTAGTGTACTATACCTGCGAAGTGGGTATCATCAGATACCAATGCATCCTGAAGACAAGGAGAAGACTGCGTTTGTTTGCCTGCTGGGATTCTTTGAGTTTAATAGAATGCCTCAAGGCCTTACGGAAGCTCCCGACACTTTTCAACGGTTAATAGAGAAGATGGTTGGAGACATGAACCTGATCGAAGTGCTAGTGTATCAGGATGACCTGATCGTGTTCGGAAGGACTTTGGAAGAACATGAGCAACGATTGGAGAAGGTCTTGAAGCGGCTCCATGAAGAGGGGTTGAAACTGTCCTTAGAGAAGTGTCAATTTTGTTTACCTTTAGCCACATATCTGGGACACGTCGTCTCCGTTGAAGGCATCTCGATGGACCCTCGGAAGTTGGAGGCTGTGGCTTCCTGACCTAGACCTCGAAATGTTACCGAACTTCGATCGTTCCTGGGATTCTGCTCATACTATAGAAGATTCGTGGGTGGATTTTCCAAGATAGCTTAGCCTTTGAATAAACTCTTACGAACAGAATAAAGAGGGGAAGAGATAATGGCCCCTAATCGGAGTTCGTCTACTTAAGGGCCTAGGAAGGCTCGTGAATCGATCCAAGAAGAGTGGACTGATCAGTGTGAAAGCGCCTTCATGAAACTGAAAGAGAGTCTAACTCGGGCCCCGGTCCTGGCTTACGCTGATCCTCATAAGCCATACGAATTACATGTGGATGCCAGCAGAGAAGGACTAGGAGGAGTACTGTATCAAGAACATGTTGGTCTCCTGAGACCTGTGGCGTATGTAAGTCGAAGCCTTACTCCTTCGGAGGAGAACTATCCTACCCACAAGTTGGAGTTCCTAGCCTTGAAGTGGGCGGTAGTAGACAAGTTAAAAGATTATCTGTATGGGGCTGAATTTGTGATAAAGACTGATAACAATCCTCTTATGTATATCCTTACTACTGCAAAACTGGATGCAACAGGACACCGGTGGTTGGCCACTTTATCAGGATTTCGGTTTAGCCTTAAGTATCACCTTGGAGTTAATAATTGAGATGTAGATGCTTTGTCAAGAAGGCCCTATAACGCAGAGTGGACTCAATTGACTCCCGATGGAGTACAAGCCTTATGTCAAGGGGCAGGACACCGAATCAAAGGAGTGGTTGGAGCAGAGGCTATAGGAGTCATGGCTGCGGGCGTTCCCGAATTGTATTGTAATCCCACACATTTGAGGAGTGAAAGCCTACCTACCTGTCACAAACAGGACCTGAGAGCAGATCAAGCTGAGGATCCTCTGATTGTATTGACAATTAAAGCTATGAAGGCGTATCAAAGGGGATTTCTGCTGACTAACTCCCCTGAGAAAGCCCGTCTTTTCTTGGTTTACAAAGAATGGGAACGATTAAAGTTGTTAGACGGGGTGGTCTACTGAAGGGGCCCCTCGAACAATACCGAAGAGACGCAACAATTGTTCCTCCCATAAAAGCACAGAGAAAGCGTGTTGAGAGCATTGCATGGTGATCATGGACATTTGGGGGCAGAGAGAACTTTTAAACTGGTGCGAGACAGATTCTATTAGCCCTGCATGAGATCTGAAGTTGAAAGTTACTGCCATTTGTGTTTGAGGTGTATTCAGAGGAAGACCCTGCCAACTCGAATTGCTCCAATGAGCCACCTGCAAAGTCAAGGTCCCATGGACTTGGTATGCATTGATTTCCTGTGCTTAGAGCCTGACGCTAGTGGGCAGGGAAATATTTTGGTGGTGACTGATCATTTCACTCATTATGCCCAAGCTTTCTCTACCAAAGACCAACGTGCTCCTACAGTGGCAAAAGTCCTAGTTGAAAGGTTTTTCATTCATTATGGCCTACCACAGAGAATTCACTCAGATCAAGGCAGAGACTTTGAGAGCCGACTTGTTGGACAGTTGTTAGAAATATTAGGAATTCAAAAGACTCGAACTTCTCCTTATCACCCCCAAGGTGATGCTCAACCGGAAAGATTTAATCGCACTCTGTTAAATATGCTGGGGACATTGTCCACCAAAGAGAAGCAGAATTGGAGTCGGCACATATCTACGCTTGTGCACGCGTATAACAGTACTGAGAGTGATGCTACTCGATACTCACCTTACCATCTCATGTTTGGAAGAGAAGCTTGACTGCCAGTACGTCTGTCACTTCCCACAAAAACTATGTGGGCAGACTCTGGAGAAACTTTGCTTCTGAATTTGAATAAGCCCGTTTGACTTCAGAGGGTAGAGAACAGAGGAATAAGCGAAATTACGATTTGAGAGTTCAAGTACAGGACTTGCAACCCGGCGATAGGGTTTGGATGAAAAACTTGGGGGTTTCTTCAAGACACAAACTGGCGGATAGATGGAGTTCTCAAATTTACGTTGTCTGCAAGCAATTGCCTGGTCTGCCAGTGTACCAAATTAATCCGGATGGAAGGCTGGGCCTCTAAAGAACTGGCACAGGAATCATCTGTTACCTTTGAGAGAGGCTGTGCGGATACCAGTTGGAGACAAACTTTCTTTGCCTAACCAGCCTGTTTCTCGTTCGGCTCCTGTTACTCGATCTCAGCAGTTGCATTCTGTTAGAGAAAGTGAAGATGGAAGTTTTTGTCTGGACTGGGTGTGCCCACCTGAGTCTGAAGACGTTATCCCGACCTCTGATCAGTGTGAAAGTAACCTGAGGCCTGATGCTCCCGAATTCAGACCTGAAGTACCTGAGACATCTGAAGTTCCAGAAGATGTATCTATAGATTACAGCTCTATGCCTTCACTGGAAGGCTCATACTCTGAAGAGGTTTCTGCTTCGATTGTTGATGAGAGAATTGAGCCTGTAACTCTGACTCTCCCGCCCGAAGAAGATATTACGGAGTCTGAGTCCAAACGTTCAATATGGCCCACTCAGAGACTTACCAGGACATAGCACAGAAGAAGCGGTTACAATTGTGCGAAGGTTTCCCGAATTGTCTGCTCTACTTGAAGTAGCTAGGGACTTACAGTTGTGTTCAAAATTATTCAACCCCCACTGAAATTGAGTGTTTTGGCCAGTTTGACATTGATTTTGATCATTCAGTCATCTTGCTTACAATTAAATCAAACAGGCACGTGTAGGTCAGACAAATATAACATAACATTTATAATGAAATAACCACAAATGTCTTTTCTGTGCTCACATCATTATCAGTTTTATTCAACCCCCAAGTGACATTCAATCTTAGTACTTAGTACAACATCCTTTTACAGTTATAACAGCTTTTAAACGTGAAGCATAGCTTGACACAAGTGTCTTGCAGCGATCTACGGGTATCTTCGCCCATTCGTCATGGGCAAAAGCCTCCAGTTCAGTCACATTCTTAGGCTTGCGCACTGCAACTGCTTTCTTTAAGTCCCACCAGAGGTTCTCAATCGGATTTAAGTCAGGTGACTGCAATGGCCACTCCAAAATGTTCCAGCCTTTAATCTGCAACCATGCTCTAGTGGACTTGGAGGTATGCTTGGGATCATTGTCCTGTTGAAAGGTCCAACGTCTCCCAAGCCTCAGGTTTGTGACGGACTGCATCACATTGTCATCCAATATCTCCTGGTACTGAAGAGAATTCATGGTACCTTGAACACGCTGAAGCTTCCCTGTACCTGCAGAAGCAAAACAGCCCCAAATCATGATTGACCCCCCGCCATGCTTCACAGTAGGCAAGGTGTTCTTTTCTTCATAGGCCTTGTTCTTCCTCCTCCAAACATAGCGTTGATCCATGGGCCCAAACAGGTCTAATTTTGTTTCATCAGTCCACAGAAAACTATCCCAAAACTTCTGTGGTTTGTCCACATGACTTTTGGCATACTGCAGTCGACTCTTCTTATTCTTTGGAGACAGCAAGGGGGTGCGCCTGGGAGTTCTGGCATGGAGGCCTTCATTACGCAGTGTGCGCCGTATTGTCTGAGCTGAAACTTCAGTACCCACATCTGACAAATCTTTTCTCAGTTCCTCAGCAATCACACGGGGACTTTTCTCCACTCTACGCTTCAGGTAGCGCACAGCAGTCGAAGTCAGCATCTTCTTTCTGCCACGACCAGGTAGTGTTTCAACAGTGCCCTTTGCCTTTAATTTGCGAATGATGCTTCCTATGGTCTCTCTTGGTATGTTTAACATCTTTGTAATCTTCTTATAGCCATTGCCCTTCCTGTGAAGAGTAATCACCTCTTCTCTTGTCTTCCTGGACCATTCTCTTGACTTCACCATGTATGTAACCACACCAGTAAATGTCTAGAAGGAGCTGAGTATCACAGTCATTTTAAAGCTGCCTAATTGGTGCTTATTATGCTTTATTGCTGCTCCGTGACATCCACAGGTGTTTTCAATACCTGATTGAAAACACTTGAATGAACCTCTGTTCTTCAGAGTGGTAGTCTTTAAGGGGTTGAATAATTGTGTCAATGAAGAATTCACAAAAGAAACATTTACTACTGTATTACAAAACCAATTGATGTCATTTTAGTTGCATGTGGTTCTTTAAAAAGTCCTTGTAGGATTTCATTCTGAATACAATTACAAATGTACACTAAATTCCCTAAAACCCTTTACAGCATTGGGGGTTGAATAATTTTGAACACAACTGTAAGTCAAATTGAGGATGCAGATCTGACCCATTATATGTTTGCTGCTGAACCCGAATGTCTTGGCTAATGTGGAAATTGCAATGTTATGTATCTGTTACATGCCCTTGGAGGGACCCAGGAATTTAGGGGGGAGAGTGTAGCGATGTGTTAGTCTGGCTCTATGGACTGATTTGTTGCTACCAACAGAGGGAGACAGAGCCTAGATATGTAAGGACTATGCTGGACTAAGAGACTTCATCTCCCAGAGACCTTTGGGGAGAGAGCAGGAAGTGGGTGTGCTGGCGCCAGGAAAGACGTCAGGAGCCTTGTGCATGGCATGGGCAGAGCAGCGAGACGAGTGAGACGTATGCAGGACACTGTCAGGGATCACAACCAGGCCGGAGCGTGGACAATAGCGTATCCAGTGCTGGAGTTCGGGGACGGAGTGTGGATCATCGCATACCACATTCCGCTGAGCAGTTCGGATGACCAGCATATCCCAGGAGGACTTCGAGTAAGGAGGCCACGGATCGAACGGGAGTGCAGGCGGCGGATCGGTTCCGGTTGCAGAGATTCAGCATCGGGAGAGCGGATTCGTTGGCACCGGGTTCCAGTCGGCGGAGAGAGATCATCTGTTCTGGACACATTGTTCGCCGGATGGGTGAGAGGCTTCAAGACCTACGATTCCGAGAAAGTGCGCACTTGCTTGATTGCTTCAATTTACTGGGCCCCAATGTCGACTAGTCAAAGATCTTTTCGTTCATTCACTGGCCAGTTGAATCTAGTACCCAGGTACACAAGGACACCAATTTATGAGCTTTTTTGAGCAGGACTTAAACTCATGAACTGAGGGGTATTAACCGTTTCTTTTCCGCTGTGTGTTTTTCCCGTGTTGCGCATTACGTCAGTTATCCAAGCTCAATTGCTTTATGATTCAAGGTATATGTGTATTCAATGCCACTTTATTGCTTCCGTAAAGTATATAATTTACAAAATCCACAACAGTGTTCTGGTGTATAGTAATACTTAGTGCGGTGAGACTATCCTGGGTTTATTCAGCGGCTCCCCTGGGGGGTGAGCGCTACAGTAGTAAGTTTCCGGAGGTGTGTTTGCAGGGCGGCTGCATACACTCCATCTTCGTATTCAATAGACGGTATAAGCATTTGTTGTACAATCTGCTTTCTTCCCGCGGGGCTCAGGCAAGATTTGTTTCTTTACAGAGCACCTAGTTTGGGGTAAAGTTTAGATGAGAGTTTTTCGATGTGGGGGAAAGCTTGTCTTTTAAATGTAACAATAGTCCAACAAAAAAAGGTATCACTGCTATACTCTTGGGATTTTGGCATCTGAACTAACATTGCTTAGCAAATATATATATATTTTAAAAAGGGGGAACACAGGGAGCACTATGTACAGAGTAGGGATGCACTGATAGCACACACAGACTTCAGATATATATGTATGCCCACACAGACCAGAGCTATGTATGTATACCCATCAGGCCCAGACTGGGACAATAAGTAGGCCTGGGCATTATGGACTGATCAGCACACATTTTTTTATCTACACAGCGCACATTACTGTGAGTTTCATTGCTGTGGGGCTCTGTGATATGCTCATACACACCGCACATACTGTGGAGCGATATCCTGATGCACATTGCTGTGGCGCTCTGTGGCACCATCATGCACAATGCACATTACTATTGAGCTATGTGACACCCTTGTAAACAACACACATGAGGGTGTCACAGAGCTCCACAGTAATGTGCAGACTTTATGAGGGTGTCACTGAGCTCCACAGTAATTTGCAGTGTTTACGAGGTATGTCAGAGCTCCACAGTAAACACTGCACATTATTGTGGAACTCTGTGATACCCTCATACTCACCGCGCATCACTGTGGAGCTGTGGCCTTGCAGAATTCCAAGATGGCGCCGGCCCCTTCTGATTCCGTCACAGGGCGCCCATTTCCTGGGCGGCAGATTTCACACGGTGTGTGCCCTGTGACCTAATCAGCGGGGGCCTGCGGCCGGCCAGCTCTGTCTGATATGGTCACAGGGCACACTGAATGGTCAGCCACAATCTTAAAGTTGGCATAGGCTGCCTTGTCAGGTGGCTGGTTATGTTGACCAGCCATCCACCCTGAGAGGATAGCGACCGTCCAACCCGGGAAAGTAGCGGCCATCTGGCATGGGAGGGTAGTGACCCTCCGGCCCAGGAAAGTAGCGGCCATCCGGACTGAGAGGCTAGCAGCCGACCAACGTGGGAGGCTAGCAGCCGACCAACCTGGGAGGCTAGCGGCCGACTGACCCGAGTATGACTCCCAGTATGCCCGATGGTTAGTCTAGGTCTGATACCCACACAGACATCATAGATACACATACACCCATACAGACCTCAATATATATATATATACAACCATAAAGACATCAGATCACCAGATATATATACACTCAGACCAGATATACATACTCAGACCATATATACAGACCTTAGACTAGAAATACCCACTCAGACCACATATACACACATACAAACCTCAGACCAGACCCAGAGCGGCGCTAGGAGGCATCTGGAGCACCTACAGATTTCACCCCTCCTCTCATTTGTCAGGTATATTACACACAGAGGAAAAGGTAAAATGGATGCCTGTAGCCATTTTGTTTTTAAAGACAGTTTTTCTTTCAAAATTTCTCTTGGTTTAGAAATGAACGAGATTTTTTTCTGGGTGAAGTCTTTTATATTTTTTTTTAGAAGTACCAGACATGAAGGAACCTAGAATGAATGTTTTTGTGAGATAAGGCTAGGTTTAAGTGCTAAGACGTGTCATAATTAAATTTATTGGTCTGTCTTAAGTTTCTAAATCAAAAGATATTTTGTCTTTTGGGTATAGGAATAAGAGTTAATATTCTCTAATATAGATTTATATTCACAAAATATATGTTTATAATCAAGGTATATTTTATTATATTCACAGTAGGAAACATATATTCCAATAAATATTGTAGAAAGTATATAATTGGTAAATAATAAAATTTACTAAAGAATAGATTCTGTGAGTTAACCAGAAAAGAATTCAGCTGAAACGACTGATCGAAAGGGAGTAGGGATATAAATCAGAGATGACAGATGGAGACACAGTGTCTATACATTGGGAGAAGAGAAAGTTTTACGTCAGATTGATCTTTTGACCCGAGATAAGACTATTAAAAAGAAATGGGGAATTAATTAAGAAGTGCAATACTGCCCTCTAGAGGATAGTAATATATTATAATTGATATACCAAATATTGCCCGTGACGTCAAATTGGCTATAATAAGCGGCAATGTTCTTTGTAAGTCAGTGGGAGATTCCAGCAGACAGACTCACATCGCAATGCATTCAGACGTCCAGTACATATGACACTCCGAGTCGGAGATTCCAGCATTCACAGACTCACACTGCAATGCATTAGACATGACTCTCTGAGAGTCCAAGATTCCAACACTCAGACTCACACCACGATGCAGGCAGATCCCAAGACATGAGGCAATCAAGATTCTCACTAAATTTCTGACTCTCACCAAATCTCTAACTCACATGCATTGATTATCTGATATCGATAATTTTCACACATTCCAAAAATTACTACATCAGGAATTCCAAGGCAGACTTATCAACATCCAAATTGGACAGGTAATGTATGAAGTAAGGAATTAATGTAAAAATATATTTGTAGAGATTCTTGCAACATAGACTGAGACTTCTCGGATACGGTTAAATCCAAATTCTAAGTAATTTCTATTCTGCAGATAGAAATATGAAGAAGTGGATATAAGAATTTTTCCTAAAAGAAATGTTGTAAGATTGATACCAATATATATATTGAATTTGGAAATGACTGTGATTAAAATTAATGAGCAAGGAATTCTATAACTACAAAATAAAAAGCAAAAGATTAGAAATTTGATTCTCGAGATTAGGGGAGGATTCACTAAATAAGTTTTTATTACTTATCATTAAATTAGCTCATCTTTTGTTGATCCATGTAGTATAGAGATATATATATATATATCTATAAGAGCTGGCTGGTTAAACATTGTTTGCTGGGAAATGCATGTTGTATTAAGCAGAAATGTTTATTAACCATTTGTGTATTAGTTACTAACTGATAAGGTAAATGATATTAATCATATATGCAGTTACTAACCGGAGATACATATATTGTGAAGCTAGTTTTTATATGCTGATGGATTGTGGTTTATAAATTTTTGTTTATGATATGAGATTTGAAACTTTTTTATATACGTAATAAAAATATATATATTTTTATCCAATTATTGATTATTGTATTTTTTAAAGCAAAACACAGACAATTAAAAGAATTCAGGATAATTTCTAAGAAATATAAACGATTGCTATTTGTGTCTCGTATAAATTTCTTATGAAATAATAATCCCTGATATATTGGAGGCAACTGCCGAGGTAGGTCCAGTAAGTCCAATATAGACATATTGGAGGCTTGGCTGATAAGTCCAATATATATAAACGTGTTGTATTCACGTGCAGAGATTATATCCGACACATTGTATAGCTCCACTTCGGCCAAAGATAAATTTTTCCATCTTACACCGCTCAGCACCACAACGTCACACCGGCTAAGCGGTGGGAGATGGAAAAACTGGACACACTGTGTAAGTCTCGATGTGCGGCGCCGCCTATAGGTGTCACTGCGCTTGCAGTGTATTTCCGGCTTAATAGCTGCTCCTGTGAGATTTGGTTTTGAGTTGGCAGAAAGGATACTGTCGGAGATAATAATCAGATAAGAAATTTATACGAGATATAAACAACAACAAATTTATCTCGTTTGTATTTCTCAGGTCTCCTAAGTTTGTTTTCAATTGTATATGCTTTGTTTAGAAAAATATGACTACAAGTAACTAGATAAAAAAATATATATATTTATTACGTATACAAAATGATTTTAATCTCACAACACAATCAAGAATTTATAAACAACATCATCCATAGCACACAGATTTCTAGCTCTCCAAATATGTTTGTAACTGTATGTATGGTTAGTTCAATTTAATAAACATTCTGCTTAAAGAAAACAATTAACAAATATTTCACGCAAACCAATATTTAAAGCAAGCTAGTATCTTGTAGATATATATGTATATCTCTTTGTGCTACCTGGATCTACAAAAGATGAGCTGTCACTTATTCTATTTTTAGAATAATAAGTAAGAAAATCTTATGAATCTTTCCCTAATACGAGAATTAAGCTTCTAATCTTCTGCTTTTAAATTATAGGTTATAATATCCCTGGTTAGTAATTCAATCACAATAGCTCTTCCAATTTCAATATATGTATATGTATCCCATTGCAACAAATACTTTAGGACAATTTATATCCTTATATATGTCTTTCTATACTGCAGGTTAGAAATATTTCAACGGTCTGATCTAGTGATAATCTGAGATAAATCTCAGTCTATATCCATTGCAATACACACCTATATATATATATATAATTACATCAATCCCACTTAATTTGCTTTCCATACATTACCTGCTCCAAAATCTGTATTCAAGTGTTTCTGCAATCTTCTTATGTCAGCAGCAATAAATTCTTTGGATATAATGAATTAATTGGAGAGTTTGTGAGAATATGTGAGATGTTATAAGATATATAATTTTGTTTGCATCTTATTTTCTTTGTCTCTGAGTTTCTCCTTGAGCATAACTCGTAATATAATTGAGAGAGAGGGAATGCATGAGAGTGAGAAATAAAATTTGAAGTCCCGAGAGGGAGAAGTCAAGCGAAGTGTGGTCTGAGTTGAAGTCAAGTGTAATGCGCCATGTTGTGGAGTGATCTCTATACGTTCTGTGTAACCAGTTATAGAGGAATTTTACGTCACTTATTACGTACTTCTCTATTTAGCATATTTCTCGTCTTAATGTATCTCTATGAAAACTGTCAACCTTTAATACACCACAAGATGGCAGTGTTGATTTAAAAATTTAAATAACTCGATTTAAATTGAATTTCCTTATCATAGATCATAGGTCAATCTCTCTTATCTGTATTAAACAAAGAACTCTCATATTCACTCCAGACAATATGTCTGTGGTTGTCAAATTAATATTTAGTATCTCTTCTTCTAGCTATTTCAAGGTTTTTCTGAGTTACTCCTAATCCGTTAACAGACATTCCTTCTAAAGCAAAATATTTCTATATTTTACTTATCTATCATAGTTATATACTTTACAAAATATATTGGAGTTACTATTATTTTACTGTGCTACTAAATATAAAGTCTATATTGATTATAAAATATATTTTGTGCATAGCTATAGATTTACTTTATATATGATCCAAACACTGTAAATTAATATGCTTATTGTGAAACTACCAAGGATGACCACATTGTCAAAGTAGCAGGGGGTAACCCAAAAATCACACCGATTCCAAAAAACAATCGTGGTCACAATTGTAACTATTTGTGAATAAAATTTAACTTTTATTATACCACATATAAAACAATCTCTAAAAGGCCACAGGTGGTACAAATTCACACACAAAACATGAATCGCAGGTAGGTGTTGGTTCAAAGTATTGCCTTAATATTCAATATTTCTGACATTAAACTTCCCCTATTTTTTGTTCTCAATTTCTTCAAAAACAAGACCAGCCTTCGTGGGTTGGTAGGTATAGAACAATAGAGAAGAATATCAATATAAAGATCAACAGGATGAAGTACCAACAAGAGGAGTGCTCCCCATCATACTTCTATAAAGGCAATAGAAAGTTATTCCAATTCAGCATCCCTACTCTGCATACAAAATTCAGCACACTGCACACAGTGTTAACAGTCGTACCGGGACCTTGGGAGCAGCTTGCATGAGATGTAAAGCGCAGATTGTATTGTTCATGGCCTCCCTGTGGTACAAATACCACCTGATCCAGATGTATCAGAGATGGGATATATGAGTTAAGGCGGGTCACTAAAATTTTGGCAAGCACTTTAACATCACAGTTAAGAAGGGATATCGGTCTATAATTCACGCAGTATTCCTTGTCCTTACCTTCTTTAGGTATCAGGACTATGTTGGCCATCAGGGATTGTGGTGGTAGTATTTTCGTGTCTGAAAGGGAGTTATATGCTTGGAGGAAGTGAGGGGAGAGGACATCAACAAATTGTTTATAATAACAGGTCGGAAATCCGTCGTGGGCCCGGGCATTTACCCATTTGCGTCGATTTAATAGCGAGACGCAGCTCCTCATCAGTGAGGGGCTCATCCAAGAGGAGAACTTCCGTTTAAGGAAGCGGGTGAGGTAACGGTCGGTATCCAGTCGGAGCTGTTCATGGGCAGCATATAGGGACTTGTAATATTCCGTAATGGACTGCATAATGTGTTGGGGAAGGTGTTGCTGGTCTCCCTTCTTGTTCCTAATACTAGGCATGTAAGTAGCAGTCCGCCTCCTAGCCAGTTGTCGGGCCAGAAGGCGCCTGCTTTTATTGCCATGGACATGAAACTACGCCTGGGAGCACCTTAGAGCCCTATGGTGTTTAGTGTGCATTATGTCCGTCAGGAAACGTTGGAGGTCCGTCAATGAGGAGAGAAGGGCAGGTTCCCCTGTGCATTTTTCCCCTGTGCATTTGTGTTGGAGCTCCAAGGCATCAATTTTAGAAAGAAGGTGTAAGATCTCAGCTTCCCAACGCTTTTTAATCGCTGTGCCCACACTGATATAATGTCCCCCTCATTACGCATTTATGAGCCTCCCACACCATGGCTGGGGGAAATCCCCGGTTCTACATTTTATTCAAAAAAGCATTCCAGAACTAACCTACTGTCTGCCAGCAGCGTAGGGTCTACTAGATGAGCGTCATTGAAGCGCCAGTTCGAAGTGGTGGGGCAAAAAGTGGGAGACAGGAAAGTGGCGATGACAGGGGAGTGGTCGGGCCAGGTGATATTTCCAATAGTTGCGGAAAGGAGAAGGTGAAGATGGTAAAAGGGAAGGAATATATAGTCAATACGGGAGTAAGAGGCAGTAGTGTGTGCGTAGAAGGAGAAGTCTTTGTCAGAGGGGTGAAGCGCCCTCCAACAGTCCACCAGATGGGAGGAGTGCAGTGAGTGTGAAATAGAGCGGAGAACGTGGGGTGGTAGGGAGGAGCGCCCCGTTGAGCTGTGCACCGACGGGTGTAGTGGAACGTTAAAGGCCTCCCCAGGATCAGTGTGCCTTCTGAGAAGACCTGCAGTTTCCCCAGCACTTTGGCCAGAAATCTGTGTTGCGCCTTGTTGGGAACCTAGACATTGGCAACCTAGACACTGGCTCATCTACCAGTGGGGCAGTCTCCTGAAATGGGACCGATTTATGAAAAAGAATGGCCGTCCCTCTTGATTTCGAGGCCGGGGTGTCACTAAACAGTCCGATCGGGTAGTTAGAGTCAGCAATTCTGGGTCTGGATCTGCTGCGGAAATGGGTCTCTTGCACAAACACCACAGAAGCTTTGTGCTTTCGAAAATCAGTTAAGGCGGTAAAGCGTTTTTCTGGAATATTTAGGCCCCTGGCATTGATGGAATACAACACCAACGAAGCCTGTTTGAACGCCATGTGGGGGGTAACAGAAGGGGCGGAGTCAGAAGGGTAAGGCTGGGAGAGTCAGAGTGTGTGGCCTTATGGGGGAAACAATTACAACAACTATTTACAGGCAAGAGGAACCAGTGTAGGGGGGGAAGCTATCCGTTCGTAGGGGCTACTGCCACGAACAAAGGTAGCGTTCACACGGTGGGAATAGGGGGAAGGGGGAACACTCAACCTCGGAAAAGGAGGGGGCGGCTCGGCAGCCAAACCACGAGACCGGTAAACAGTCCAGACAGTTCATTAAAAGACATTAAATGGAGTGCAGCGCACCGACCCAATTAAGTAAACAGAATAATATAAAACTAAACCAGCATTAAACGGAGTCATAGAATACAATGCAAGACACATAAATGAAACCAGTAAAGGATATCACCGCCGCCACGTGCCCATATGTAGTGCGGACAGGGGATCAGGCGCATCCACTAGTAGCTGAAAGGGTGACAGCGAGGCTGTGTAGCAATTATCTCTGTCTCCCGTTCTGTAGCAGCCTATGACAGGTTGTGGAATAGTTTTAGGGGTGTCCCACCTCTGGGTTAGTGGCGTCCAGAGATATGATATGGTGATGCGTGGGCCATCTCCAATACCACGTAGCAGACATTAGGTATGGACGGCGCGGGCGGCAGAAGCCAAGACACTCACAGGGGAAGCGATAACGAGAAGCAACAGTCCAAAAAATAGACGGTAACAAAAGAAGTGAGGTGAGAAGGCCAATTACGGCTCGTAAAGCAAACCAAAAAAAAGGGAGAGCTCCCTGCTCAATAGCCAAAACGGTCTGACGTTCTGACCACAACGGGGCGGTATCGGACCATCCAAAGGATCCGTGGATAGTCCGAAGTTCAGCGTCAGCGAGACCCCAATGCCATTGCTAAGTCCAGAAAAGTCTGAGGCGGCAGTGGGGTTATTACCTCCATCAGACAGGGGAGGCTTGTGGGGGTAGTACGAGTCACATATGTCCCCTTAAATTGAGGAAAATCAGCCAACTGCTCCAGACCTTCTCAAAGCCTGAGAACCGGCCCTTGGGGGCCTCTGAGGGAGTCCAGACAGAGGAGGATGTCCACGAGGCGAGGAATACAGAGCTAGCGGATCTGGCCAGTGTAGTTGTATGGGTGGGAGTTGGAGGTCATCCACAAGTGGGGAAACATCTGCCTCAGAAGCCACTAGGTACGGGCCAGCGGGAGTCATCACAACCTGGCCAATAGGGATGTTCCAGCGATAGCGAATCTTTTGAGCCATCAGTTGACTAGTGATGGGTTTCAAGGCTCGCCGATAGGCCAGAGTCGCCAGGGAAAAGCTGGAGAGGCGTCCCTTCGTATGAAATCTGAGTGGAATTCCACGATTGATGCAAAATATCCTTCTTAAGGCCAAAATTGTTAAGACAGCATATTACGTCGCAGGGAAGGGCCCCCCGTCGGACCTCGCGGTCTGAGGGCTCTATGAGCACGCACAATGTCGATTCGTGAGTCCCCAGGACGTTCCAGAAGGGAATTAAAAATTGTAGTTAAAGCTGACCTGAGTACGATTGGAGATGCCTCCGATTCGGGTAGGCCTCGAAGCCGAAGCCTAAGGTTATTGCGGCATCCTCTGTTATCCAAATCCATAATGTGCTGTGCCATACTTCTCATTTGGGCCGAGCGCAGATCTAGTGTGTCGGAGGTGGCAATCTGGGCCTGTCTGGGGTTGTCACAGGTAGCCTCTATCAAATACACTCTGTCGCGAAGGCCCTGGACATCCGTCCTGAGGTGGCGGAACTCCGCCATTATGGAAGTCTGGAGCACTGCAATGTTGGCCCTCGTCGGTAGAGCCAGCAGCAGCTCCCCCCACGAGGCTGGGTCTTCGTTCACAGACCTGGCTGGGGAATTTGGCGGCGATGTGGTGGTCCGAATCTCCTTCATTCTAAGAGAATCTGCAAGCGGGTCCGCGAACGGGTCTTCCAGCGGATCTGCAAGCGGCTCTACTATAGGCCCTGGCTTGGTTGCAGCCTCCATGTGCGTCTCTGTCGGGAGGAGGAAAGAGTGGAGACACGATGCAGTGGCACCTCGGAGACCCTCCTGGGGCTTCTTGGTAGGAGGGGTTTTTGTTTCCTTCCCCATCAGAGCTGCTTTAGTGCCAGGATAAAGTTGGATTTCTCTGGTCTGTTAAGCTCTCAAGTTAAGCGGCCATCGCGGTCGGCAGTCAGGCCACCGCTGGGAGTCTGATTAACCCTGGAATGGCTGGTAAAAAACAATTCTAACAGCTGTTGGCACCAATTCTAACAGCAGCTCCTGAGATTGTTTCCAGTTGGCAGAAAGGGTACAAGGGGTAAAGGAAAAAAGTGGATGGGCTGGTGGGATAGAGCCGAGTGTGGAGCTGTCAGGAAGAATGACTGGGACTCCCATTAACCCCGGAATAGCTGGTGGAAACCATTTCTAACAGCTGCTCCTGTGAGATTGTGTTTCCAGTGGCCATAAAGGGTACAAGGGATAAAGGAAAAAAGTGGATAGGCTGGCGGGATAGAGCTGAGTGTGGAGCTGTCAGGAAGAGTGGCTGGCACTCCCATTAACACAGGAATAGTGGTGGAAATGTCAGGTATTTTCATAGGAAAACAAAATGGATGCCTGTAGCCATCTTGTTTAATCATATAATCTATATTGTTATATAATGCAAGTTTTTATTCTCAACTCTCACCTACTTCTAGAATGAATTCACATAGATTTTTTTTAGAAACGAGTTCATTTGAATGTAAACCTATTAGGGGAATATAAGAGTTATGAATGTGTTTAAAAATATAATCGCTAGATATAAAGTGTCTATTTGATATATTGTATAGACTGAGTGCTAAGACATGTCATAGACAACATTTATAGGTCTGTTTGAAAGAGTCCTTGAATTAAAGATATTTTCTTTTCGGGTATAGAAACACACTTATGTTGAAACATAATCTATGCAAGTATATCTATGTTATACAAGTACATATGTTTATAATCAATATGTATATTCTATATTAGTAGCACAGTAAACTAATAGTAACTCCAATATATTTTTAGAGTATAACTATGTAAACGGTGTAATTACTGAAGAATAGAAGTATTTTCTATAGAAGGAATGTTAACTGATAAGAGATTAAACCGAGAAGTAATTCGGAAAAACCTTGAATTAGCTAAAACTGGGGAGATCTTAAATATAAATTTGTCAGGACAGACATACTGTCTGAAGAGACTATGAGAGTTATTTTGTTCAAACTCGGTAAGAGAGATTGACCCATGATCTCTGTCTATTAATTCAAATAATACAGAATTAAAATAAGTAATTTTTATTTGAAAATCAACACTGCCATCTTGTGGTGTAGTAAAGGTTGACAGTTTTCATAGACATATATTATCAGCATATATGCAAAATAGAGAAGTATGTAACAAGTGACGTGAAATTCCTCTATAACTGGTTACACACAACATGTAGAGATCATTCATTACACATTGCACTTCACTTCAACTCAGACCACACTTCACTTCTCCCTCTCGGGACTTCAAATTTTATTTCTTACTCTCATGCATTCACTCTCTCAAATTATTCTATGAGTTATGCTCAAGGAGAAAACTCAGAGACAAAGAAATTAAGATGCAAACAAACTTCTAACATATTATAACATCTCACATATTCTCACATATTCTCCAATCCATTCATTATATCCACTGATAACTAAGAAGTTTGCAGAAATGCTTGAATCCATATCTTGGAACAGGTAATGTATGGAAAGCAAATTTAAGTGGAATTAATTACAGATGTATATATATATATATATATATATACAAGTGTGTATTGCAATGAATATAGACTGAGATTTATCTCAGATATCGTTAGATCGTGACCTTTGACATATTTCTAACCTGCAGTATAGAAATATAAGAAGCGTCTGATGACGAGGATATTTATCCTAATTTATTTGTTGCAGTATATCCATATATATATATTGTAATTGGAAGAGCTATTGTGATTGAATTACTAAGCAGGGATATTATAACCTATAATTTAAAAAGCAGAAGATTAGAAGCTTAATTCTCGTTATTAGGGGAGGATTCACTAAATATGTTTTTCTTTATGATTCTAAAAATAGAATAAGTGATAGCTCATCTTTTGTAGATCCAGGTAGCACAAGGAGATATACATATATATCTACAAGATACTAGCTTGTTTTAAATATTGGTTTGCTGGGAAATACATGTTAACTGTTTGTTTTCTTTTAAGCAGGATGTTTATTAAATTGAACTAACCATCTATGTTAGCTACTAACTGGTTAATACCATTTACTTTAACCATACATGCAGTTACTAACATATTCTAATTGAAGCTAGAAATCTGTGTGCTGATGGATGATGTTATTGTTAATAAATCTTTGATTGTGTTGTGAGATTACATCTTTTTGTATACGTAATAAATATATATATGTTTTTATCTAGTTACTTGTAGTCATATTTTTCAAAACAAAGCATATACAATTGAAAACAAACTTAGGACACCTGAGAAATACAAACGAGATAAATTTGTTTTGTTTATATCTCATATAAGTTTCTTATCTGATTAATATCTCCGACAGAAACCATTTCTAACAGCTGTTCGTCACCATTTCTAACAGCTGCTCCCGTGCGATTGTGTTTCCAGTGGCCATAAAGGGTACAAGGGGTAGAAGACTAAAGTGGATGTGCTGGTGGGATAAAGCCGGGTGTGGAGCAGTCAGAAAGAGTGGCTGGGACTCCCATTAACCTCCCTGGCAGTCTAATTTTTTCAAAATATTGTGTCTAAAAGCGTCTCAATTTTTTTGGAAAGGAAATGTCATGCCTTAGCCCTGAGAGCCTGCTCTGGCCAGCCTGGGTCACTAGCTCTCCATACCTGTCTGTATCCACCTAAGGGTTAACTCCTGTTCAAGAGACTGTGTGTTCTGCATAAATACCTGACTATGCCTTCCCATCGTCGCTCTTCCATTTTGTGTTTTTCCCTTCCTGTTGTCAGAGGTCCTGAGAGCTCCCTCTTGTTATTTCTTGTCCCTTGATGTACCTGCTGTGCTTCTCCTCAAGCGGATCTGGAGAGAGACTACGTGGCCCACCATCCACTTGCCTGTATTTCCTGTGTTACTATCTGTTCTGTGCTGGACTGTTTGCTGTGAACCATTCTACAATACAGCCTTATTGTACTTACTAGGTATAAAGCCTGCCCTGAGGGCAGTCATATATATATATGGGGGTTACAGGGTGTGTGTATATATATATATATATATACACATACATACACCCTGTAACCCCTATATATATGTGTGTGTGTGTGTGTCCGGCATCCAGGCTCAGGCGAGCCCCCGGCTTGGCTTGGGCCTAGAGGCACAGCCGAGCCGGGGCCTCACCTGAGCATGGAGGCCAGCCGAGTTGCCTGCTCGGGCGTCCTCCAGGCTCAGGCGAGTCCCCGGCTCGGCTGGGCCTCTAGGCCCAAGCCAAGCCAGGGGCTTGCCTAAGCTTGGATGCTGGCCGAGAAGCAGGGTGGGTGTGGAGAGCACATACTCACCTACATCAGCCTCGAGTCCTCCACCGGTTCCACACATACTCACCTACATCGGCCCTTAGCTCCTCCAGTGATGGCAGTCCTGCTTCCAGTGTCCTCTCTCCGTTGGTCGCCGGTATGACGTCACGGAAGTCTTTGACCCTGGGACAAAGGCTTTCGTGACGTCATACCGGCGACCGACACAGAGCAGGCACAGGGCTGCCATCGCTGGAGGAGCTAAGGGCCGATGTAGGTGAGTATGTGTAGACAACATCCTCCTACATCGGCCTTGAGCTCGCCTGGGGGCTCGCCTGAGCCTGGATGCTGGCCGAGCAGCCTGCTTGGCCGGAGGACAGTCACCGCTGGAGCTTAGGGCCAATGTAGGTGAGTATGTGTAGGCAACATCCTCCTACATTGGCCCAGATCTCCAGCGGTGACTGTCCTCCGGCTGTCGCAGGCTGCTCGGCCAGCCTCCAGGCTTAGGCGAGTCCCCAGCTCGGCTGGGCCTGTAGGCCCAAGCCAAGCCGGGGGCTCGCCTGAGCCTGGATGCCGGCCGAGCAGCCTGCGACAGCCGGAGGACAGTCACCGCTGGAGCTCAGGGCCAATGTAGGTGAGTATGTGTAGGCAACATCCTACATTGGCCCGGAGCTCCTGTGGTGATCTCCTCTGGCTGTCACAGGCTGCTCGGCCAGCCTCCAGGCTTAGGCGAGTCCCCGGCTTGGCTTGGCCTGTAGGCCCAAGTCAAGCCGGGGGCTCACCTGAGCCTGGAGGCCGGCCGAGCAGCCTGCGACAGCCAGAGGACAGTCACCGCTGGAGATCCGGGCCAATGTAGGAGGATGTTGCCTACACATACTCACCTACATTGGCCCTAAACTCCAGCGGTGACTGTCCTCCGGCTGTCGCAGGCTGCTCGGCCGGCCTCCATGCTTAGGCGAGCTCCTGGCTTGGCTTAGGCCTACATCCTCTCCTGGATGCGCGCACAGCCGACGGGTAGAGGCTGCGCGCCCATCCGATGTCCGAAGCTGCACATCCGGTTTCTGTTGGCTGCGTGCGCAACCAACAGAAACCGGATACGCAGCGACAGACAAAGGATTTTATTATTTAGGATACTGCCTCCAGTGTCTGTGTGCCTGCTACCCCCCAGCGCTTGGGATTATATATCACTACACAGAGGCTGTGCCATGGCTCCTTCACGGCGCGAGTCTGACAGAAAACGTGTTTTTTTATATAGTAAGCCTGTAACAATTAGGAATAACGCACTGAGATCCGTGCAAACAAGAGTCTACCAGGACATACTTGAAAATGAGAGAAATCTCAATGTATCCTTCCTGGTAAAATACTTTGCAAATAAATAGTAAACACACGGAGTCCGATAAAGTTTGAAACACGACATAATAATTTATTATCCCAAAAATAATTATCCAAAATAATGCAAATAAATTGTATTTAATAGTAAAATCAAACCAAAAACACTGAAATCTTTCAGAAAACAAGACTGTGTATGTATGGTCTGTTTCTGATCCTTTAGTGCCACCTAGTGGCCGTTCATGAGCAGCGCATGCTACTGGAGATTTTTCATTGGAAATCTTTTTTTCTTTTTACAGTTTGCTGCCTGGTCCCGCACCCTGCATCGTGTGACTCGCAGGGAGCGTTACCAGGAAGCAAGTCGCCGCGATCACACTGCGGAGGACAGCGAGGGAGCGCAGGGTGAGGTGAGTATGCTGACCGAGTGTGGCTCGGGGTTACCGTTTCGCGGTAGCGAAATTTAACCCCGAGTCACACTCGGGACTACTGCCAGGGAGGTTAACCCTGGAATAGCTGGTGGAAACCATTTCAAACAGTTGCTCCTGTGAGATTGTGTATCCAATGGCCATAAAGGGTACAAGGGGTAGAAGAATAAAGTGGATGGGCTGGTGGGATAAAGCCAAGTGTGGAGCTGTCAGGAAGAGTGACTTTGAGTGCGTTTATTCTTTTCATTTTCAGCAAACGTTTTTTTATTTCTTCTGGAACACCTTTTAGATGATATTTTTAAATTATCTTTTAATTTTTTTTATTATTTAGACACATTTTAATTTATTTAAACAGCTATTAAAAGAATAGCAGAGCCCCGTCTTTGCTTTTACAGTTCGGTGGCAATGGATGTTCAGTGTGTATTTGGCGACTGTTTGGCGCACTTTAAGGTGTCTGCTGTGTATAATGGATTCACGGCAGGGTCGGCAAAATGGAATCACGTAAACGCACCAAACCAGAAAGCAGCGTAATTTCACTGACATATCTGTGCTTTATGAATAAGCCCTTTTGTCTCCACCAGCCAGAGCGAGTCCAACGGGTGAAAGGACAGTGAGGATATGGGCTAATGAGAATATGGCGCTTGTGAAGCAGACGCACAGTGTGGAGAGGCGTCAGCAATAGGAGTTACATAGATGCTGTATTAGCAGCCTCTATCATACAGTCATGGCCGAAATTGTTGGCACCCCAGACATTTTTCCAGAAAATCAAGTATTTCACACAGAAAAGTATTGCAGTAACACATGTTTTGCTATACACATGTTTATTCCCTTTGTGTGTATTGGAACAAAACCAAAAAAGGGAGGAAAATAAGCAAATTGGACATAATGTCACACAAAACTCCAAAAATGGACTGGACAAAATTATTGGCACCCTTTCAAAATTGTGGATAAATAAGATTGTTTCAAGCATGTGATGCTCCTGTAAACTCACCGGGGGCAAGTAACAGGTGTGGGCAATATAAAAATCACACCTGAAAGCAGATATAAAGGAGAGAAGTTCACTTAGTCTTTGCATTGTGTGTCTGTGTGTGCCACACTAAGCATGGACAACAGAAAGAGGAGAAGAGTACTGTCTGAGGACTTGAGAACCAAAATTGTGGAAAAATATCAACAATCTCAAGATTACAAGTCCATCTGCAGAGATCTAGATTTGCCTTTGTCCACAGTGCGCAACATTATCAAGAAGTTTGCAACCCATGGCACTGTAGCTAATCTCTTTGGGCGTGGACGGAAGAGAAAAATTGATGAAAGGTTGCAACGCAGGATAGTCCGGATGGTGGATAAGCAGCCCCAAACAAGTTCCAAAGAAATTCAAGCTGTCCTGCAGGCTCAGGGAGCAGCAGTGTCAGTGCGAACTATCCGTCTACATTTAAAAGAAATGAAACGCTGTGGCAAGAGACCCAGGAGGACCCCACTGCTGACACAGAGACATAAAAAAGCAAGGCTACAGTTTGCCAAAATGTACTTGAGTAAGCCAAAATCCTTCTGGGAAAACGTCTTGTGGACAGATGAGACCAAGATAGAGCGTTTTGGTAAAGCACATCATTCTACTGTTTACCGAAAACAGAATGAGGCCTACAAATAAAAAAACACAGTACCTACAGTGAAATATAGTGGAGGTTCAATGATGTTTTGGGGTTGTTTTGCTGCCTCTGGCACTGGGTGCCTTGAATGTGTGCAAGGCATCATGAAATCTGAGGATTACCAAAGGATTTTGGTTCGCACTGTAGAGCCCAGTGTCAGAAAGCTGGGTTTGTGTCCGAGATCTTGGGTCTTCCAGCAGGACAATGACCCCAAACATACATCAAAATGCACCCAGAAGTGGATGGCAACAAAGTGCTGGAGAGTTCTGAAGTGGCCAGCAATGAGTCCAGATCTAAATCCCATTGAACACCTGTGGAGAGATCTTAAAATTGCTGTTGGGAAAAGGCGCCGTTCCAATAAGAGAGACTTGGAGCAGTTTGCAAAGGAAGAGTGGTCCAAAATTCCAGGTGAGAGGTGTAAGAAGCTGATTGATGGTTATAGGAAGCGACTGATTTCAGTTATTTTTTCCAAAGGGTGTGCAACCAAATATTACGTTAAGGGTGCCAATAATTTTGTCCAGCCCATTTTTGGAGTTTTGTGTGAAATTATGATCAATTTGCTTTTTTTCCTCCCTTTTTTTGTTTTGTTCCAATACACACAAAGGGAATAAACATGTGTATAGCAAAACATGTGTTACTGCAGTACTTTTCTGTGAGAAATACTTGATTTTCTGGAAAAATGTCTGGGGTGCCAACAATTTCGGCCTTGACTGTATATATTGCAGCTGCTATCACATTCAGGCATTCCTGCATATAAAATGAGTGAAAGGAGCTGCTTTGTATGTAATAGAGCCCTCACAGCAGCCTGAAAGCATTTCCCATCACTCACAGGCATCCTTACGGTATATGGAGGGATGCCTGAGAGTGATAGGAGTTGTATGCAGACTGCTGCAATCACTCAGAGGTCACACATAATGTAAAGGTATCTTCTGCAGGATGGGGGGGTGACATAGTAAGGCTGGCAGAGCGAGCAGGATCTCAACCAGAGTCATAAATAATTTTATCGGTTGCAGGACGCTGGCTGGATGGGAGGAACATTAGGGCTATGGAGGCAGGATGTGGGCAGAACGTGGGAGGTGCAATCAGAACTTCAATTCAGGCAGCTAGCAAAGGACGTAGGAGGTCCTATGTGGCAGGGAGAGAGGGGGCGGAGCTACGGAAATTGCCGAACAGGTTTACACGGGCAACCACTTTTGATACAACACCGGGCTGCACATGGAGCTGGACCCCCGCTGCACACTGGACCCCCTCCCTGGGCTGCACACAGAGCTGAACCCCCCCTGGGCTGCACACAGAGCTGGACCCCTGGGCTGCAAAAGGCTAGACCTGGGTCCATGGGCTGAATAAACCTGATTCCCCTGGAGCAGGTATACTGGGCTCACAGACAGCACAGAGGGGGTTTGTGCTGAGTAGCTTGAAAGGGATGCCCAGGCAAAGGCTGGCACAGAGGGGCTGGGCTGCACTGTTCCTGTAGGCAGCATGGAAAGGGTGCCTGAGGCAGATTTACAGGTATTTAATGGGCAGCGCCCAGAGGGACTAGCTTACTCTATGTAGTTTTAAAGATGTCTTTTGGGAAGTTGGGAGGGTGGTACTCTAGGCTTCTGTCATGAAAAGGGTGTACTATACAGAGTGAAAGATCTGTACTGGGTTTCCAGTTGGGACAGATTGTGCCCTGTGCTCCAATCTATCATGGAAAGGTTGCGATTGGGAGCTTGAAAGGGTTTTATTGGTGTGACGGAACCTACTGTCACTGGGGCATCTGGTGGGGGCTGGGGTGGGGGTGGGGGCTAGCGACTATGGCCTTTGAAATAGACTATTGGGGAACTGGTGGACCTTTTAACCATTTGGCTGCTAAGGACACATTCAGCGCGTCCTGCCAAGTGGTTCTCCTGTGCTATGGATGCGCTGACTGCGTCCATGCACAGGAGGCAGCAATCGGCCGAGATTCCAGCCAATTTCTGCCCCCCCCTGGGGAGCCGGATCATGATTCAGTGCCGAAAAGCACCAGATCGTGATCCTCTCCCGGAGCTGGCCGACATCTTGGATGTCGGCCAAGCCTCCAGGAACTCCCCCTGATGTCTGGCGTCATCGTGCATTGCACGATGATGCCAGTCCTGGAGTTAACCCCTAGCTGCCAGCAATGGTGGAGATAGGGGGTTCATTGGAACCCCCTATCTCCCGATCCATGGCAGCTAGGGGTTAATGGATCAGCCAGAACATGGCCTTCGCAAAGATACCAAACATGACCATGTAGAAAGTTTTTAAAAAATATATATGATTAAAAATAAAAAAATAAAAATATTTATAAAAATTATAAAAAATAAAAAAAAATTATGTTTTTTGTTTTGTTAATGCAGCAATATTGTTCCCATTTCAATTATAATGTGAACAATGATGCTGCACTAACGATTTTTGTTTGGGGTGCGTTTGTTAAAAATCGCGTAGTTTTCCCCCAAAAAAAATGTAACGAGACCCCATTTCTAACTTTTTTTAACAAGCGCACCCCATACAAAATATAACCGCAATTGCTCGCATGTTAAAATGTAAAAAAAACACTTTACACGTTGTGAATTATTGAAAATTCAAATTTTATTGCATTTTTTGTTATATTATACAGACAGGGCATTACGTATACATATAATAATGACATATTATGAATCTGCCGGATAGAACGATATATAATATGTCTGGGTCATATACTAAAATAAGGCTTCAAAACGCGTTTAAACATGATGAGCGAAAAAGGTAAAAAATTAGCTCAGCACAGAGGAGTGAACTGCCTCAGTAGCGAAAGTGTTAAATATGTTAAATAAGTGTTGGTTTTGCACTGTTTTAAACATTCCCCAGCAAACTAAAGATTTCTGATGTCTGTGTATTATTCACTTATGTAGTTATTATAGAGTCTCCTGTTGTGTATATTGCGTACATTTCCTCAATTAGGCCGGGTGCACACTCACAGTTCGTCCATCAAAAAGGACACCGTTAATGACGGAAGAGACTGTAGACGTCAGATGATCCATTATTTTTGACGGACGTTGTAAAAATGATCAAGTGGGGGAAAAAAAAAGGCAGGAAGAAACAAAACTTGAGATAGAAAGGAAGGAGAAAAAAAGTTTTGTGGTGTTTGTTGCAAGATGGATGGGAGAGAAGCAGTTCTGTTTACTCTGATGGCATACGCGTATTCAAAGAAACTAAAGAAGAAAAGGAAGTGGTGGGTTCATCCCATAAACTCTGTGAGATACACTCATGGACATTTCCAGATGCTGTACAAGCCACTGAGAGAGGGAGATCCGGTGAAATTTTTCAACTACCTCCTGATGTCCATAGCCTTCTTCGATGAGCTGTCGGCCAGTGTGAAAGAGCCACTGACCAAGACAGACACTAATATGAGGGCTTCCATACCACCAGAGGAGATGCTGGTCATTAGGGATGAGCCGAACACCCCCGAGTTCGGTTCGCATTCGAACTCAAACTTTTCAAAAGTTAATGGATGTCGGGTATATTACACAGAAAAGGCGAATTTAAAATGGATGCCTGTAGCCATTTTGTTTTAAAGACAGTTTTTCTTTCAAAATATTCTCTAGGTTTAGAAATGAACAAGATTTTTTTACAAGTTCATTCCTGGGTTAAGAAGCCCCAGACATGAAGGAACCTAGAATGAATGCGAGATAATGCTAAGACATGTCATAAGTAAATTTATTGGTCTGTTTTAAATTTTAAAACAAAAGAGATTTTGTCTTTTGGGTATAGGAATAAGAGTTAAATATTTTGTAATATAAAAGTATATTCACAAAATATATGTTTATAATCAAGGTATATTTTATTATAATTACAATAGTGAAATATATACTCCAATAAATATTGTAGAAAGTATAATTGATAAATAAAAGAAATCACTGAAGAATATTCTGTAACCAGAAAAGAATTTAGCTGATAAGGCTCTTAGCAACCAAAAAGGAGGAGAGCTATAAATCTCAAGACAGTCTAGTTAGAAGACAAGGTTCTTTGTTAAGCCAGTCTGACCTTGTGACCCTAGATAAAGACCGAGAAAAAGAAATTGGGGAATTAATTGGAATTAAATTAGAAGTGCAACACTGCCCTCTACAGGATAGTAAAAATAATGATTTATATTATCATTAATATTAACTGTGTGGCTATAATAAGCGGGAAAAAGTTTTTGGTAAGTCAGTCGGAGATTGCCAGCCATCGGGACGCATCGCAATGCACTCAGACATTCATTACACATGACCTTCTGAAGAGTCAGAGATTCCAGCGGAGAGAGTCACATCACCATGCGCTCAGACATTTATTATACATGACACTCTGAGAAGTCGGAGATCAGACAGAGACTCACATCAGACTCACATCACCATGCACTCAGATCCCAAGACATGAGGCAATTAATATTCTCACCAAATCTCTAACTCACATGCATTGATTATCTAATATCGATAATTTTCACATATTCCAAAACAAAGCATCACATAGAAAATTCCAAGGCAGACTCATCAACATCCAAATTGGACAGGTAATGTATGAAATAAGGAATTAATGTAAAAATATATTTGTAGAGATTTTGCAACGCAGACTGAGACTTCTCGGATACGGTTAAAATCCAAATTCTAAGTATTTTCTATTCTGCAGATAGAAATATGAAGAAGTGGATATAAGGATTTATTCCTAAAGAATGTTGCAAGATTGATACCAATATATATTGAATTTGGAAATTACTGTGATTAAAATTAATGAGCAAGGAATTATATAACCACAAAATAAAAAGCAAAAGATTAGAAGTTTAATTCTCGAGATTAGGGGAGGATTCACTAAATAAGTTTTATTACTTATCATCAAATTAGCTCATCTTTTGTTGATCCATGTAGCATAGAGATATATATATATCTATAAGAGCTGGCTGGTTAAACATTGTTTGCTGGGAATTGCATGTTGTATTAAGCAGAAATGTTTATTAACCATTTGTGTATTAGTTACTAACTGAGAAAATAAATGATATTAATCATATATGCAGTTACTAACCGGAGATACATATATTGTGAAGCTAGTTTTTATATGCTGATGGAGTGTGGTTTATAAATTGTTGTTCATGATATGAGATTTGAAATTCTTTTGTATACGTAATAAATATATATATTTTTATCCGATTATTGATTATTGTATTTTTTAAAGCAAAACACAGACAATTAAAAGAATTCAGGATAATTTCTAAGAGATATAAACGATTGATATTTGTGTCTCGTATAAGTTTCTTATGAAATAATAATCCCTGATATATTGGAGACGACTGCCGAGGTAGGTCCAGTAAGTCCAATATAGACAAATTGGAGGCTTGGCTGATAAATCCAATATATACAAACGTGTTGTATTCACGTGCAGAGATTATATCCGACATGGAACTCAAAATTCGATTTTTAGAGTGCCCCCAAAGGGGGCATATATGCTAGATATTTACCATAAAAGGTGTATGGGAGTCCGGGTAGTGCCCTAGGGGACAGGAAACAAGGACAAAAAGTAAAAAAAGAGTTTTTAAAGGGACTGAGTTTTCCATGAAATAAGGGTTAAAAATAAAAACGAAATATTTCTTCAAATATCGTGCCTAGGAGGTCCCATAACCTGCCCGTGAAGTGGCGGATTTCTAGGATATATAGAAACATTTAAGAACAAAAAAATGATGTTTCAAATTACTGTAAATGGTTTTCTTTTAATCTATTCATAAACAACTGCTTGGGGCGGCAGCCTGTATGAAAAGACATTTTAGGACGTGCAGAAAAAGTTTAGTGATTTTTTGGCTAAATTATGGTGAAACTTATGCAGGCTTTGGATGAAAGTAACAATAGGTGCTTTAAAACTGGGCCTTTAGTGTCGGCAACAGTGCCTTCACACAGTAACCCCTCTGAGGATATGAATCTGGTACAGGCGTCAGTGGCATTGCACCCAAATATTGTGCCTTTGGTGCCAGGCCAGCAAGTGCATTCATACAGTAACCCCTATGTAGTATTGTGGAAGAGTGCAGGGGTGGACCATGTGGTCCTATATTACAAAGATCTGAATCTGGTAAAGGCGTCAGTGCACCTAGATATTGTGCTTTTGGTGCCAGGCCTGCAAGTGCCATCATACAGTAACCCCTCTGTAGTATTGTGGAAGAGTGCAGGGGTGGACCATGCGGTCCTATATTAAAAAGATATGAATTTGGTAAAGGTGTCAGTGCACCCAGATATTGTGCTTTTGGTGCCAGGCCAGCAAGTGCCATCATACAGTATCCCCTCTGTGGTATTGTAGAAGAGTGCAGGGTTGGACCCTGCGGTTAAAAAAATTAAAATGATATAAATGTGGCACAGGCGTCAGTGCAGCCAAATATTGTGCCTTTCATGGCAGCAAGTGCCTTCACACCGTAACCCTTTTGTGGTATTGTGGAAGAGTTCAGTGCTGGAGGTTTTGTGAATGCAGAAGACATCCCCGATCTATTCCGTTATGTCAGCATCAGGGGATTGATAGCTGCTGATCCAGGACTGATTCATTTTTATAAATGTCAGCCGGTCTACAGAGTTGGTGGACAGACGCACTCTTTTGTCTGTGACAAAACCTCCAGCGGCACTGAATGTCCTTTCAGAAAGCACGCTAGATGAAGGGCAACCTAGTAGCTGCATAGCATATTGGCTAAATTCTGGCCAGTGATCCAATCTCAATACCCAGTAAGCCAGTGGATCATCTGCTGGAAAGGTATCCAGGTCTGCGCTTGCCCCTAGGTAGTCCTGCACCATATGGTGAAGATGCTGGCAATGGGTGCCTACATTTGACGTCCCTGGGCTTCGTGGACTAAATTTTTTTAAAAAGGCATCAGTCAAGCGGCCCTGGTCTTCACCACTATTCCTCTGATCATACCTGATTGAAAACACTTGAATGAACCTCTGTTCTTCAGAGTGGTAGTCTTTAAGGGGTTGAATAATTGTGTCAATGAAGAATTCACAAAAGAAACATTTACTACTGTATTACAAAACCAATTGATGTCATTTTAGTTGCATATGGTTCTTTAAAAAGTCCTTGTAGGATTTCATTCTGAATACAATTACAAATGTACACTAAATTCCCTAAAATGCTTTACAGCATTGGGGGTTGAATAATTTTGAACACAACTGTATTTTGTAGAAATTACTGACCCCCAAAATACTGCGTGGCACTGGCAGTGACAAGACACAGATCACCTCAATTTACAAATATTTTGTAGAAATTACTGACCCCCAAAACACTGCGTGGCAGTGACAAGACACAGATCACCTCAATTCCCAAATATTTTGTAGAAATTACTGACCCCCAAAATACTGCGTGACAGTGACAAGACACAGATCACCTCAATTCACAAATATTTTGTAGAAATTACTGACCCCCAAAATACTGCGTGACAGTGACAAGACACAGATCACCTCAATTCACAAATATTTTGTAGAAATTACCCCCAAAATACTTCCTGGCACTGGCAGTGACAAGACACAGATCACCTCAATTCACAAATATTTTGTAGAAATTACTGACCCCCCAAAATGCTGCGTGGCACTGGCAGTGACAAGACACAGATCACCTCAATTCCCAGATATTTTGTAGAAATTACTGACCCCCAAAATACTGTGTGGCAGTGACAAGACACAGATCACCTCAATTCACAAATATTTTGTAGAAATTACTGACCCCCAAAATACTGTGTGACAGTGACAAGATACAGATCACCTCAATTCACAAATATTTTGTAGAAATTACTGACCCCCAAAATACTGCATGGCACTGGCAGTGACAAGACACAGATCACCTCAATTCACAAATATTTTGTAGCAATTACTGACCCACAAAATACTGGGTGTCAGTGAGAACACACAGATTAGAACAATTCCCAGATATTTTTGTAGAAATGAGACCCTCCCAGTAGCTGGTGGCAGACTGGCAGTGGGAACACACACTAACACAACAACAATCTCCTCTCAAACGCGTGCTGAAGCGCTGTGTGAAACCTTATATAGTGTGCTGCGGGACTTAGCTCTGTGAGCCCATGATTGGGCAAAATTTGCCCAATTAGGACTCTGAGCCGTGATGTCACGCTCAGCCACAATGGCGGTACCTGGCATGCACCAAGTAGGGCCCAGGTAAGAGGAAAAGCCGCTATATGCAGAGATGCGTGACACAACAATCAGGATAAGGAAATAAACCACAGTAGACACTGGGGACCTCTGCACTGCTAATACCGAAGGAGCCCTATACTGATAGATCGGTCCTTAGAGTGGCCGAATCTGCACTAATGGAAAAAGGTTACCTTGTAGCCGTGCAGAGTCCTGGGAAAAACACAGACACCTAAAGGAGATATACTCAATAACTTGCAGGGAAGGACTTCAATAAACTAAAGCCGTGGTTTACTAGGATACACAACATATAATACGATAAGCACAGAACCGCTAGGGATGTCCAGAAGAGTGGTCAATAAATAAGCCAGGGGTCAAAACCAAAACGTATACCTTGAGCCAAAGCGGGGATATAGCACCAGAGAAAATCCGTCAGCCAGGCCAGAGGGTCAATACCAGGAAGTCAATCAGAAACCTAGAACTCAGACAAGGGGAAACACTGAGAAAGAACTAGGATAGAATAACGGGGAGCTCTCAGGAACAAATCTGTAGCTGAAGTGAACCAGGATGCAAGAGCATGGTGATATGGGCCCATGGCTTTATATAGGGGAGTAATCAGCCCATATCACCAGCAGAAGCTCAACGAGCAATGAACTTAACCCCTGAGCTGCATGTCAGGGAAAGCAGCACAGGGAAACACAGACATAAGGAATACTGAGGGCAGGGAGACAGGGTTGGAACGTGGGAACGTGACACGTGATTGGCATAGTCTTGAACCTGTTTTGCACCTGACCTGTGGTCAGGTGCAAGGCTGTAGCCAATTACAAGCTTCAGGCCAGTGGAAAAGTGCATTGTGGTCCATTGTGGGCGAACACGTGGAAATGTTCGTAGTTCGCGAACATGCAAACAGGCTATGTTTGATGCGAACTCCGAACCGATCGATCCGAACAGCTCTTCCCTAGTAGTTACCACTTGGAAGTCCTTGTGGCCTTTAGGAACAGAATAAACTTAAGTCCCTTAAGTCTGATAATATACTTGCTGTGTTCACGCAGCAACTTCTGCAGTTGGCTAACCAGTTCTGGATTAACAGGTGTATCCCTTTGTCTGGCACTACCTGGTCAAAGATATACAGTGGCAAGAAAAAGTATGTGAACCCTTTGGGATTACATGGAGTTTTGCATGAATTGGTCATAAAATGTGCTCTGAACTTCATCTAAGTCACAACAATTTGAAAAACACAGTCTGCTTAAGATAATACAACACAAACATTATATGTTTTCATGTGTTTATTGAACATAACATGTAAACATTCACAGTGCAGGGTGGATAAAGTATGTGAACCCATAGCCTACTGACTTGTCCAAGAGCTAATTGGAGCCAGGAGTGAGCCAACCTTGTGTCCAATCAGTGTGATATTATTGCATGTGTTGCTGAAAGCTGTCCTGCCCTTTTAAAACACACACCAGTTTTGGTTTTAAAGGTTTCAAGAAGCACTGCCTGGTGTGAACCATGCCTCGCAGAAAAGAGCTCTCAGAAGACCTACATTTAAGAATTGTTGACTTGCATGAAGCTGGAAAGGGTTACAAAAGTATCTCTAAAAGCCTTGATGTTCATGTGTCCACGGTAAGACAGACTGTCTACAAATGGAGAAAGTTCAGCACTGTTGCTACGCTCCCTAGGCGTGGTCGTCCTGTAAAGATGACTGCAAGAGCACAGCACAGAATGCTTAATGAGGTAAAGAAGAATCCTAGAATGTCAGCTAAAGACTTACAGAAATCTCTGGCACATGCTAACATTTTTGTTGACACATCTACAATAAGGAAAACATTAAACAGGAATGGAGTACAAGGGAGGACACCACGGAGGAAGCCATTGCTGTCCAAAAAGAATATTGCAGCACGTTTGAAGTTTGCAAAAGAGCACCTGGATGTTCCACAGCACTACTGGCAAAATATTCTGTGGACAGATGAAACCAAAATTGAGTTGTTTGGAAAAAGCACACAACACTATGTGTGGAGAAAAAAAGGCACAGCACACCAACATCAAAACATCATCCCAACTGTAAAGCATGGCGGAGGGAGCATCATGGTTTGGGGCTGCTTTGCTTCCTCAGGGCCTGGATGGATTGTTGTCATTGATGGAAAAAGGATTCCAGAGTTTATCAAGACATTTTGCAGGAAAACATAATACTATCTGTCCGCCAACTGAAGCTTCGCAGAGAATGGGTGATGCAACAGGAAAATGACCCAAAGCATACAAGTAATTCAACAAAAGAATGGCTTCAACAAAACAAAATGCACCTTCTGGAGTGGCCCAGTCAGAGTCCTGACCTCAACCCGATTGAAATGCTGTGGCATGGCCTTAAGAGAGTGATTCACACCAGACATCCCAAGAATATTGCTACACTGAAACAGTTTTGTGAAGAGGCGTGGTCCAAAATTACTCCAGATCGTTGTGCAGGTCTGATTTGCAACTACAGGAAACATTTGGTTGCAGTTATTGCTGCCAAAGGAGGGTCAATCGGTTATTATTAAGTCCAAAGGTTCACATACTTTTTCCACCCTGCACTGTGAATGTTTACATGTTCTGTTCAATAAAAACATGAAAACATATAATATTTATGTTGTATTATTTTAAGCAGACTGTGTTTCTCAAATTGAATTGACTTAGATGAAGATCAGAGCACATTTTATAACCAATTCATGCAAAACTCCACGTAATCCCAAAGGATTCACATACTTTTTCTTGCCACTGTAGATATGTAAAGTGTTGATTAAATGTACATAAATAAACAGCACGTACTTAACCTTGCAGTTAGTGCTATACACCGGTATACACACTTACATTAGAGAACCTTCTAGGTCATACAGGGTAATAAAGTAGTGCTGAAAGGTGAATACGAGGAATCCTCTTATTAATGTGGCTCAATAAGATATATTATCGTGTGTGTGTGAATCCTAATCAGAGGTTAAAGTCAATTAACCACTTGGCTGTGGCGGACGCGCTGAGCGTGTCCTGACAAGTGCTTCCTCTGTGCTATGGATGTGCTCAGCGCGTCCATGCACAGGAGGCAGCAATCAGCCAGGATTCCGGCTAATTGCTGCCCCCCCGGTGCGGGCTGACATCTTGGATGTCAGCCTGGCACTCGGGGACCCCGGCGGTGGCGGCGCGATGACATCTATTTCAGGCGCCCCCCCTGCGAGTGTGGAGGAGGTGCCTGAAAGGAAGGGGGGAGGTCCTTCGGACCTCTCTCCCTCCCGATCGCGGGGCTGCAGTGGCTGAAGGCAGGCACGGTTTGGAAGGGCACAGCCCTTGGGTGCTGGATCACGATTCGGCGCCGAAAAGTGCCAAATCGTGATCCTCTCCCGGAGCTGGCCAACATCTTGGATGTTGGCTAAGCTTCTGGGAATGCCTCTTGACAACTTGCGTCATCGTGCATAGCACGATAACGCCAGTCCTGGAGTTAACCCCTTACTGCCACCAATGGTGGAGTTCTAATGAACCCCCTAATCTCTCGATCCGTGGCAGGGGTAAATGTTTGGTATTGCTGGATCGGCCGAGTCTGCCGGAAAGAACGATATGTAGTATGTCTGGGTCATAAACTAAAATAAGCCTTCAAAACGCGTTTAAACAAGATGAGCGAAACAGGTAAAAATGAGCTCAGCACAGAGGCGTGAAATGCCTCAGCAGCGAAAGGGTTAAATAATGTAAAAGGCAAAAATAATAATTTTCACAAAGTTAACTGAAGAGGCCAACAGCAGCTGGCGAAAATATACAGATTAACACAGAAAATAAATATGTAGGAAATAGTCATTATGGTACATGTTTACAGGTGCATTTCGTATTGAGGTATGTTAATAGGGAGCTCTTGAGTGACTTAAAACTGGGGGGAAGATTTGATGGCGTCTGGGAGGTTATTCCATAATTGCAGTGCTCTGTAGGAAAATGAGGATGGAGCCCCTTTTTTTTGTTTTGTGGTAATGCAAGTAAGGTGCCTGTCCTGGATCGGAGGTTATAGGATGAGGGAACTGCCAGAGGAGGCAGCCTGTTCAGGTAGGGTGGTAGCTTCCCAGAAAATCTCTTAAACACCAGTTTGGACAGGTAGATAGATTTGGGTCTAACCACATACCTAGATATTTGAGAGAAGTGACTGTGGTCAGCATGCCATTGGATTTTGTCCTGACACGTAGATGGGGATTTTGTAATTTATGTAGTTTAGGTACAGTATTTAAAAAAATGTTTGTTATCTGCAATCCACTTTTCTACCTCTGTGAATTGTTCTTGCAGCACTGCCTCCAGCTGCAGGAGATTTGGTTTGATGCTATAAATTAAGGTGTCATCTGCGTACATGTGTACAGTTGAGGCTTTGCAGACATAGGGCAGATCATTTATGAATATCTTGAATAGCAAGGGGCCGAGTATCGAACCTTGGGGTACAATGCACGTGACTGGGATGGGGTGGGAGGATCTGCCAGAAATGGACACATTGTGATCGGTCAGATACATACGATTGAAACCAGGTTTGAGTACCGGAGTTTTTAAGTTTTTGTAATAAGATGCCATGGTCTACTGTGTCAAAGGCCTTGGCAAAATCAAGGAAGATGGCTCCAGTTAGGCTGTCTGAGCCACATGGGAAATGTAGTTCCCAGAACATCAGGGAGCCAAGGTTGCTGACCCCTGGAATAGACAAAGCATTGCTTCTCTATGGGGATTTCACTGCCCTCGAACAGGCACCGTATGTGCAGGCAATTCGCCAACATTTGGCGAACTGCCTGCTCTCTGGATAGCCGAATGGCCATGAAAGGTAACCGTACGCTGAATTTCAGCGTTCAGTTACCTTTCGGCCACAATAACCCTGTATGTATTTCTGATATAAACTGCCACGAAAAGCCTGAGACAGAGAAATATACTAAAAAACAGAAGGGATAATAGCAGATTAATACATGTAGCATATAAATGGCCATTTTATACTTGCATTTTATACTCTATCATAAATGCATTGGACTGGACACGCCCTAATCAAATGACCTCACATCGAAGCTGCAGCTTCCTGTGCTGACTCCACCCCCTCTCTCCAGAGACAGAGAGCCACGAGCCTCCATGCGCTGCTGGAGAACAAGAAGGTATGGGAGGGGCTATGAGAAACACAGGACAGGTCCTGCACAAAATCTGGAGCTTCCAGCACAACAACAAGCTGTGCAGGAAGCACATGAAGCTGAGCCTGGAGGCTGCACAGTCACCACACTCTTCCTCCAGCTGTCAGCTCAGAGGCACCCTCTCCTTAATGCAGCAAGAGCTGTGCGGAGTTCTGTGCGGAGGCTGACTGCCACATTCTGTGTGTGTAGCAATGTTTGTGTTCACAGCCTAATACAGGGAGAAATGAAACCTTGCTTGCAATCTGCCTCTGGGGGCTGCAGAGGTTAGGAAGAAGGAGCTGCCCATGGTTTCAGGCAGGCAGCACTTACCTGTCTGTGATCAGGCTGCATTCCAGGAGCAGCAAGTGGGGAGTGAGTTTAAACTAGGGATGATGAGCGTTTCATTTTGAATAGATTTTCGCACAAAACGACCCAATTCGTTGCTTCGGCTATGTCCGAATCACCGAACCAGACCGGCAACGAAATACACACTATACGAATAGATGTCGATATGAAAACATAACAATTTCGTTTTTTTGTTTGGTCACTAAAATTGCAAGTCATTTTTGTTCCATTCGTGATTTCGGGTCCGTTTCAGTTCATTTCTGATTGCGATTTTTCATACCGTTTCCAGTCCATTTCAGTTCCATTGCTGATTTCATAATTTTGTATAGTTTCGAATCCGTTTCGGATCATTTCTTTTTTGTTATTTTCATTTTGGGTGTTTTTTTTTGTGATTTGTATGTTCTAGAATCATCTTTGGGGGTTGGATTACTGCGTGCATAGTCCAATCAGCAGCTTCCTTTTCTGCTGAAGGCTGGCACAGACACACACTGTCACTGCATGTGACTGCAGTGCATAAATAGTGCATTCCTCTTGGGTGTACCTTTATTGTTTTTTTGCTGAGAAAAGAACTGCACTAGAGGAGCCTGCCTGTACTCCTTGAGCCTGAAGCTGGAGAGAGACCAAGTTTTGCAGTGACTGGAGAGGAGATCTCTTCTCTTGTATTGGACTGACTGTGAGAGAGTAAGCACTAAGTAGTACTAGTGTACTATAATATCTTTTTATTTTCTGCTGGCCACATTTTTTCCAAATATATTTCATAATCTACCATATTTGTATTTTATTCGTGATTTTTCTTTGTTTTGACTTTTGAGTGCCACAGCCTGGCATTGATCTTTTGTTTCATTGTCTATGGGCTAAATTACATTCTCCACGCTAAAATGCTAGTGCAAAGAAAACATTTTTGCACTGACCGTTAAATGTTATCGCGCGTAAATAACCTTTGGAATTACAATCTTCACATCTGCCAATCTGTAGCACATGTGTGCGTAACGCTAACAGGATTTGCCAAAATGCTTGCTGAGTCCCACTTAGCAATAAAATTGGTGCGCGCGCTGTTGTTTTTCCCAATTCAGCCAATCTGAAAACAGAGCCACACCTGTCTCCTGGTAATAAATAGCACCTACCATTCTGCGACTGTGTTCTATTTTATAGCCAGATACAGGGTCCCGGGCGTTTGGAGGCGGTACGTATTGTCGGATATAATCTCTGCACGTGACTACAACACGTCATATATTGGACTTCTCAGCCAAGCCTCCAATATGGCAGGGATTATTATTTCCTAAGAAATTTATACGAGACACAAATATCAATCGTTTATATTTCCTAGAAATTCTCCTAAAGTCTTTTAATTGTCTGTGTTTTGCTTTGAAAAATACAATAATCAATAATCGGATAAAAACATATATATATTTATTACGTATACATTTCGCAAACACTCAAGAAAATTTGATTGATCTGACCAGATTGATTCAGCATAACTAGAAACATTTGATTTTAATTCTTTTATCCAATCAAATAAATCGTCTGTGATGTATAACTTGTCCTTTAGATAAGACATAACATCTATCAATACTATTTGATCTGCATGTACAGTTGTGTTCAAAATTATTCAACCCCCACTGAAATTGAGTGTTTTGGCCAGTTTGACATTGATTTTGATCATTCAGTCATCTTGCTTACAATTAAATCAAAGAGGCACGTGTAGGTCAGACAAATATAACATAACATTTATAATGAAATAACCACAAATGTCTTTTCTGTGCTCACATCATTATCAGTTTTATTCAACCCCCAAGTGACATTCAATCTTAGTACTTAGTACAACATCCTTTTACAGTTATAACAGCTTTTAAATGTGAAGCATAGCTTGACACAAGTGTCTTGCAGCGATCTACGGGTATCTTCGCCCATTCGTCATGGGCAAAAGCCTCCAGTTCAGTCACATTCTTAGGCTTGCGCACTGCAACTGCTTTCTTTAAGTCCCACCAGAGTTTCTCAATCGGATTTAAGTCAGGGGACTGCGATGGCCACTCCAAAATGTTCCAGCCTTTAATCTGCAACCATGCTCTAGTGGACTTGGAGGTATGCTTGGGATCATTGTCCTGTTGAAAGGTCCAACGTCTCCCAAGCCTCAGGTTTGTGACGGACTGCATCACATTGTCATCCAATATCTCCTGGTACTGAAGAGAATTCATGGTACCTTGCACACGCGGAAGCTTCCCTGTACCTGCAGAAGCAAAACAGCCCCAAAGCATGATTGACCCCCCGCCATGCTTCACAGTAGGCAAGGTGTTCTTTTCTTCATAGGCCTTGTTCTTCCTCCTCCAAACATAGCGTTGATCCATGGGCCCAAACAGTTCTAATTTTGTTTCATCAGTCCACAGAACACTATCCCAAAACTTCTGTGGTTTGTCCACATGACTTTTGGCATACTGCAGTCGACTCTTCTTATTCTTTGGAGACAGCAAGGGGGTGCGCCTGGGAGTTCTGGCATGGAGGCCTTCATTACGCAGTGTGCGCCGTATTGTCTGAGCTGAAACTTTAGTACCCACATCTGACAAATCTTTTCTCAGTTCCTCAGCAGTCACATGGGGACTTTTCTCCACTCTACGCTTCAGGTAGCGCACTGCAGTCGAAGTCTGCATCTTCTTTCTGCCACGACCAGGTAGCGTTTCAACAGTGCCCTTTGCCTTGAATTTGCGAATGATGCTTCCTATGGTCTCTCTTGGTATGTTTAACATCTTTGCAATCTTCTTATAGCCATTGCCCTTCCTGTGAAGAGTAATCGCCTCTTCTCTTGTCTTCCTGGACCATTCTCTTGACTTCACCATGTTTGTAATCACACCAGTAAATGTCTAGAAGGAGCTGAGTATCACAGTCATTTTAAAGCTGCCTAATTGGTGCTTATTATGCTTTATTGCTGCTCCGTGACATCCACAGGTGTTTTCAATACCTGATTGAAAACACTTGAATGAACCTCTGTTCTTCAGAGTGGTAGTCTTTAAGGGGTTGAATAATTGTGTCAATGAAGAATTCACAAAAGAAACATTTACTACTGTATTACAAAACCAATTGATGTCATTTTAGTTGCATATGGTTCTTTAAAAAGTCCTTGTAGGATTTCATTCTGAATACAATTACAAATGTACACTAAATTCCCTAAAACCCTTTACAGCATTGGGGGTTGAATAATTTTGAACACAACTGTATATGTACATCTTCCTGAGTCTCAGATTCTGACTCTGACATTTTTTTACACTGTTTAGTAGACAACCGTAAAACCACAAGTCAAAATACAACGACAAGGAGTCAATATATATATATATATATATATATATATATATTATCTCTGTCTAATCAGACAATACTGACAATTATATTCCAAACAAAAACTACAATCTCAACAGTTGCCTCCAATATGTATATATTGGAGTTACTGGACCTATCTTGGCAGCTGCCTCCAATATGTCGGATATAATCTCTGCACGTGACTACAACACGTCATATATTGGACTTCTCAGCCAAGCCTCCAATATGGCAGGGATTATTATTTCATAAGAAATTTATACGAGACACAAATATCAATATTTCCTAGAAATTCTCCTAAATTCTTTTAATTGTCTGTGTTTTGCTTTGAAAAATACAATAATCAATAATCGGATAAAAACATATATATATTTATTACGTGTACAAAAAAGTTTCAAATCTCATATCATAAACAAAGATTTATAAACCACTTGTAATGTTGGGGGCTTCCAGCCCTACCTGTGTGCTTGAGGACAGCAAGTCTGATGCTGCTCGCTGACCACTGCCCGGTTTAAATGGAGACAGGCAGGGAGGTGATTGCATGAGGTGTGGCTTGAGTGGGGGGCATGGCCTGGTGAAGGTCTTTAAAAACCCTCAGTATAGTTTCAGAAGTTGCCAGATCGTGGTTATCCATACCTGAGCTCCTTGTACCTGACTGCTATATTGATTTAACCTGTTATTGACCTCTGCTGTGTTTCTGACCATTCTGCCTTCTGTTGCCCTAGACTATTTTCTTGTACTACGCTACTGCTCTGATACCGACCGGCTATTCCATTTGACCATTCTGAACTCTGTATTCCTGATTCTGGCTCGGCTGACTCCTCTCCATATTATTATTTATTATTATTCTTTATTTATAAAGCGCCAGCATATTACGCAGCGCTGTACAATAAGCACAGTATAGACAGGGTTACAATACATTGAACAACATTTGACAAACAGTACAGGAGGAGATGAGGGCCCTATTCCGTAGGAACTCACAATCTGGGAGGGTTGGGGTTGGAAACAGGAGGAGAGGACTGTAAGGTGAGAGTGATTGATGGTTGCGTCAGTGAGTTGGGTGGTAGGCTTCCCTAAATAGGAATGTTTTCAGGGAGCGTTTGAAGGAAGAGAAGTTAGGGGAAAGTCTGACAGTACGAGGGAGAGCGTTCCAGAGAGTGGGGGCTGCGCGTGAGAAATCCTGCAGTCTATCATGGGAAGAGGTGATGCGGGGAGAAGCTAGGCGCAGGTCACTGTTTGACCTTAGGGAGCGGGCTGGGGTGTATTTGGTGATTAGTGAGGACAGGTAGTGGGGAGCTGAGTTAGTGAGGGTTTTGTAGGTAAGGATAAGGATTTTGAACTTAATTCTGCAGTGGATGGGGAGCCAGTGAAGGGACTCGCAGAGGGGAGCGGCAGAGACAGAGCGGCGGGTGAGGTGAATTAGCCTGGCGGAGGCGTTCAGGATGGATTGTAGGGGGGAGAGGTGGGACAGAGGGAGGCCAGATAAGAGATTATTGCAATAGTCGAGTCGGGAGATTACCAGGGCGTGTATGAGTTGTTTTGTGGCGACAGCGGTAAGAAATGGCCGAATTCTGTAAATATTACGCAGTTGATATCGGCAGGAGGAGGAAAGAGACTTGATGTGGGGGATGAAGGAAAGAGCAGAGTCAAGTGTAACTCCAAGACAGCGAACTTGGTTTGATGGGGAGATGGTGATACCCTCCACCGTGATCGAGAAGTCAGGAGGTGGGGCGGCATTAGAGGGAGGAATAAGTAGGAGCTCAGTCTTTGACATGTTGATCTTTAGGTGGTGGGAGGCCATCCAGGAGGAGATGCCAGATAAACAGTCACTGACTTTGGAAAGGACAGGGGGAGAGAGATCAGGGGTAGAGAGGTAGATCTGAGTGTCATCAGCGTAGAGGTGGTAATTAAAGCCAAAGCTGTTGATGATTTTGCCCAGGGAGGAGGTGTAGATGGAAAAGAGCAGAGGACCAAGGACAGAGCCTTGAGGTACACCAACAGATAGAGGCAATGAGGAGGAGGAGTTACCAGCAAAGGACACACAGAAGGACCTGTTGGATAAATAGGAGTCAATCCAAGCAAGTGCAGTGTCACCGAGACCCAGAGAGTTGAGGGTCTGTAGAAGGAGGGGTGGTCAACAGTGTCAAAAGCAGCCGAGAGGTCAAGCAGGATGAGAATAGAATAGTGGCCGTGTTTTTTTAGCAGTTAGGAGGTCGTTGGTGACTTTGGTGAGGGCAGTTTCAGTTGAGTGTAGCGGACGGAAGCCAGATTGCAGGGGGTCAAGTAGTGAATTGGAGGACAGGAAGAGGGAGAGGCGGTTGAAGACTAGTTTTTCTAAGAGCTTAGAGGTAAAGGGAAGCAGGGATACAGGACGGTAGTTGGATGGAGAGTTGGGATCTAGGGATGGTTTCTTTAGTAAAGGGGTAACTAGCGCGTGTTTGAAGGCGGATGGAAAGGAGCCAGTGGAGAGAGATAGGTTGAAGATGTGTGTGAGAGCAGGGGTGAGGGAGGAGGAGAGGGGAGGAATTAGATGTGAGGGAATGGGGTCGAGCGGGCACGTGGTGAGATGTGAGGAGGACAATAAGGAATTGACTTCCTCCTCAGTGGTTGGGAGGAAGCGGCAGAGGGTGGCAGATGGGACCTGTGGGAGTGGAGGTGGCAGATAACTATCTTGTGTTGGGATGTTGCTTCTGATAGTTAAAGTTTTACTGAGGAAGTAGTCTGCCAGCTCTTGAGCGCTGAAGGCAGCTGAGGGGGGAGGTGCAGGTGGGTAGAGGAGGGTGTTGAAGGTGGACCAGAGCCGTTTAGGGTTGGAGGACAGCGTAGATATAAGAGATGAGAAGAAGGATTGTTTGGCCAAGTGGAGGGCAGAGGTGTATGACCGGAGAATAAACTTGAAGTGAACAAAATCAGCTTCAGAGCGGGATTTCCTCCAGGCACGCTCTGCGGTATATTGTTAACCCTTTTCTGTCTAGCTAGTTTACCTGGCCAATTCTAAGGACCAGACAGATAGGGATCTTTCACAGCTACACTGTTGGTAGCTTCTGGGTTTTGTGGAGTGTTGGGGGTTAAGTACTGCGTGGTGGGATCCGGGAACCGTGACATTACGATCTGGCCAATATGGATCCCGCAGATTTAACACAGCACTTGGCTACCTTTGTATCCAGACAGGATGAGCAGGATCATAGGATGGATCAGTTTGCCATTGCCTTACAAACTATCCTGAATCGTACTGCACACCTGGAACCGGTTGGGGTTGCACCCCCGCCTGCTATACCTGAGCCCCCTGTCGTTCAGACATCCCAGGTACACATGACCGCTCCTATGAGGTTTGACGGTACTCCCTCTGAGTGCCGGGGATTTTTGGTCCATGTGGATATTCATTTTAAATTAAATCCACAAATGTTTTTCTCTGACATTGCCAAAGTGGGGTTTATTATTAACCATCTGTCTGGCAGAGCGTTGACATGGGCGACTCCTTTATGGGAGGCAGAAAACCTATTGTACGGGATTATAAAGAATTCATAGCCGAGTTACAACGTACATTTAATCCTACCAGAAAGGCCACGATAGCCGGCAAATCCTTGTTCCGCATACGTCAAGGGAACAGGACTGTGTCTGATTATGCCATAGAATTTAAAACCTTAATTTCTGATGTGAACTGGACAAATGAGACACTGGTTCTGGCTTTTATGGAGGGGTTATCAGAGTCGTTGATGCATGAATTAGCTCCACGTAAACTACCTGAGGTATTGTGTGAACTCATTGATTACTGTATAGATCTGGATAATCAGATAAGGGATAGAAGGACTCCAAGAGAGAGACCCAGAGACCGTTACCTAGGTTGGCCCCTGTCTTTCAAGCACCACCCAGAGAGTTATCTCCTCCCTCAGAGCCTATGCAACTAGGCCGTACTAGGCTTACAGAGGAGGAGAGAACAAGGCGTTTTCGTGAGGATTGTGCCTGTATTGTGGTTTGGAGGGACATGTACGATTTCAATGTCCTACTCGCCCTAAACTGCATGATAAGCCGGAAAACTACCGCACCTAAGGCAGCTGAGGAGACAGGCCTTGGGTGTGACATGCATGTCTCCTATCAAAGACACTAAACTTATGTTACCAGTATCCTTGGCTTGGGAGACCAAGACCACACATAACACCGCTTTTGTGGATTCTGGGGCTGCTGGTAACTTTATTGATGTTAACTACGCTTCTTCCATTTCTCTACCTCTGGTTGTAAGAGAGACACCCTTAGCCGTTGAAGCCATAGATGGCAGGCCGTTATCCTGCCTAGGATTACTCACGATACGATTACAGTAGTTCTTACTACTGGTCTCTTTCATAAAGAAAAGATCATATTCCAAGTTATCCACTCACCTTCCAATCCTGTTGTACTTGGTTTCCCCTGGTTGGTGGAACACAATCCCGTTATTGATTGGGTTAAAAGAGATACTGTCTTGGAGTTCTGCATGTTTTGGGACTTGTTTAATACCCATTCAGCATGTCGGTGCCCTGAACACACCCACAGCCCCTCCATTGTCTACTGAAGTTCCTGAACAATATGCAGACCTCAGGGCTGTATTTGATAAAAGAGAGGCAGACAAACTACCTCCACATAGACCATATGATTGTGCTATTGATATTCATCCGGGTACCATGCCTCCTCGAGGCAAAGTATATCCTCTTTCCATAAAGGAGAACCAAATTATGGAGGAGTATATCAAGGAGAATTTGGAGTGTGGTTTTATCCGACATTCCTCTTCTCCAGCAGGGGCTGGATTCTTTTTTGTGTCGAAAAAAGAGGGAGATTTACGCCCGTGTATTGATTATAGGGGGCTTAACAAGATCACCATTAAGAACGTGTACCCTATCCCTCTCATATCGGAACTGTTCGACAGGTTAAGAGGTTCAGCAGTATACACTAAACTTGATTTAAGAGGAGCTTACAATTTGATACGCATAAAAGTAAAATAAAAATAAAATACGCATGAGTGGAAAACAGCATTTAACGCCAGGAGTGGGCATTATGAATACTTGGTCATGCCTTTCGGTCTTTGTAATGCTCCAGCGGTATTCCAGGATTTTATTAATGATGTGCTCAGAGATTTCTTGCAAACCTTTGTTATAGTATACCTAGACGATATATTGATTTACTCTCCCGATCTGAAAACCCACCATGCACATGTCAGACAGGTATTAGCTAAATTACTGGACAATGGTCTTTATTGCAAACTAGAGAAGTGTTTATTCGACATTACCACTGTGAAATTCCTTGGGTACATTATCACTCCAGAGGGTTTTGAGATGGATCCTTCTAAACTCACAGCCATCTCAGAATGGCCTCTTCCTCAAGGTCTCAAAGCCATACAGAGGTTTCTGGGGTTTTCTAACTATTATAGGAGATTTATCAAGAATTATTCCGCTATAGCCTCCCCTATCATTAATATGACACGTAAAGGTCTGAAGAATCAGATCTGGTCTTCTCAATCTAAACAAGCATTCGAAGCCCTCAAACAGGCTTTCACTTCCGCTCCCGTGTTACGGCATCCTGATCCCAGGATTCCGTTTATTCTTGAGGTTGATGCTTCTGAGATAGGCATTGGGGCTGTCCTGTCTCAAAGAGAATCTCCAGGGAAACCACTACATCCTTGTGGGTTCTTTTCAAGAAAATTATCACCAGCAGAACGCAATTATGTTATTGGCAACAGAGAATTGCTTGCTATTGTGTCTGCCCTGTCAGAGTGGAGACATTTGTTGATAATCACTGATCATAAGAACCTTACGTACATCGGGGATGCTAAACGTTTGAACTCGAGACAGGCCAGGTGGTCATTGCTACTGTCTCGGTTTAATTTTGTATTGACTTACAGACCAGGTGACCGCAATGTAAAGGCTGATGCCTTATCTCGTCAATATGACCCATATGAATCTAATACACAAGACCACAATCCTATAGTTCCTCCTGAACATATTGTGGCTTCCACAGTCTTGTCTGTCTCTTCGCCTTTCCTGGAACGCCTCCAGGCAGCTCAAGTGGGGGCTCCACCTGACAAGCCTCCAGATATGTTGTTTGTACCTGAAAAGGAAAGACAAGAATTACTCATAATGTTTCATGATTCTAAACCAGCAGGTCATCCTGGTATTACTAAGACTCTTACCAGTATTTCCAGACAGTTCTGGTGGCCCACCATGCGACAGGACGTACGCCTGTTTGTTTTGGCTTGTCAAGTCTGTGCCAGAAGCAAAACCAGTAAAACCTTGCCTGTCGGTCTATTGCAGCCTTTACCCACGCCGAAGAGGCCTTGGTCTCATCTATCTATGGATTTTATTGTGGACTTGCCGAAGTCCAAAGGTCATACTGTGGTTCTGACAGTTGTAGACCGCTTCTCCAAAATGGCTCATTTTGTCCCTTTACCTAAGCTTCCTACAGCCAAAGAACTGGCGGTTGTCTTTGCTAGAGAGATTGTACGAATACATGGGGTTCCGTCTGAAATAGTCTCTGACAGAGGAGCTCAGTTCGTCTCTCGTTTCTGGAGGGTTTTCTGTGCGGAGATGGGGGTGCGATTGGCCTTCTCTTCAGCATACCATCCACAAACCAATGGGGCAGCAGAGAGGGCAAATCATGGTCTCGAGCAGTACATACGTTGCTTTACCACACAACAACAAGACAATTGGTCGGAGTTGTTGCCCTGGGCTGAGTATGCACGTAATAACGCTGTTAATGAGACCACTGGCCACTCTCCTTTTTCTGCTATCTATGGTTTTTTCCCTCCGGCTCTACCGCTTCAGTTTAATGAACAGGCCATCCTGGCTCTCGATGACCATCTCACTCAACTACAAGAGATTTGGAGACAGATTCGCGTAAATATGGAGCGCAATGTTGCTGTCCAGAAACGCAAGGCTGACAGGCATAGGTTACAAGCTCCCTCCTATAACGTGGGGGATAGAGTTTGGTTGTCTACTAGGAACGTGAAGTTACGGGTGCCTTCTATGAAAATGGCACCTCGGTTTATTGGTCCATATAAGATCATTCACCGCGTTAACCCTGTGGCTTATGCTCTTGCCCTTCCTAAACATCTTCGCTTGCACAACGTCTTTCACACCTCCCTACTGAAACCTTTGTTGTGTAACAGGTACACGCGGGTCATTCCTCCTCCTCCACCTGTTCAGGTTGATGGTGAATCAGAGTATGAGGTTAGGAGGGTTTTGGATTCTAGGCTGCGCAGGGGTGTTCTGCAGTACTTGGTCGATTGGGTGGGCTATGGCCCGGAAGACCGGTCCTGGATTCCAGCTTCCGACATGTCTGCCTCTAGGTTGGTCAGGGCGTTCCATGCCTCGCACCCCGATCGCCCTGGTGGTCGTATTGCCGCTCGTCCTGTTGGTCGTCCGGTGGCCTCCCGTGGAGAAGGGGGTACTGTAACGTTGGGGGCTTCCAGCCCTACCTGTGTGCTTGAGGACAGCAAGTCTGATGCTGCTCGCTGACCACTGCCTGGTTTAAATGGAGACAGGCAGGGAGGTGATTGCATGAGGTGTGGCTTGAGTTGGGGGCGTGGTCTGGTGAAGGTCTTTAAAAACCCTCAGTATAGTTTCAGAAGTTGCCAGATCGTGGTTATCCATACCTGAGCTCCTTGTACCTGACTGCTATATTGATTTAACCTGTTATTGACCTCTGCTTGTGTTCTGACCATTCTGCCTTCTGTTGCCCTAGACTATTTTCTTGTACTACGCTACTGCTCTGATACCGACCCGGCTATTCCATTTGACCATTCTGAATTCTGTATTCCTGATTCTGGCTCGGCTGACTCCTCTCCATATTGTTAACCCTTTTCTGTCTAGCTAGTTTACCTGGCCAATTCTAAGGACCAGACAGATAGGGATCTTTCACAGCTACACTGTTGGTAGCTTCTGGGTTTTGTGGAGTGTTGGGGGTTAAGTACTGCGTGGTGGGATCCGGGTACCGTGACACCACTATCCATCAGCACATAAAAACTAGCTTCACAATATATGTATCTCCTGTTAGTAACTGCATATCTGATTAATATCATTTACCTTATCAGTTAGTAACTAATACTAATATTAATGGTTAATAAACATTTCTGCTTAATAAAACATGCATTTCCCAGCAAACAATGTTTAACAGCTAGATCTTGTAGATATATATATATATCTCTATGCTTCATGGATTGGATCAACAAAAGATGAGCTAATTTAGATGATGAGTAATAAAAACTTATTTAGTGAATCCTCCCCTAATCTCGAGAATTAAACTTCTAATCTTTTGCTTTTTATTTTGTAGTTATATAATTCCTTGCTTATTAATTTCAATCAGAGTAATTTCCAAATTCAATATTTATATTTGTTTCAATCCTACACCAGTTTCTTTTAGGATAAATCCTTATGTCCTCTTCTTCATATTTCTATCTGCAGAATAGAAATATTTAGATTTTGGAGCTACAAAGAATCTGAGAAATCTCAGTCTATCTGTTGCAAGAAATCTACAAATATATATAATTACATTAATTCCTTAATTTAAATAGCTCTCATACATTACCTCTCCAATCTGGATTTTGATGAGTCTGCCTTGGAATTCTTTATGTAATATTCTTTTTGGAATATTTGAAGATTATCAATATCAGATAATCAATGCATGTGAGTTAGAGTTTTGGTGAGAGTCTTGAGTGCATTGTCCCGGAATGGTCTGCTAGCGATGTGTGTTAGCCTCGGAGTGCCTCATGTCCTGGAATCTCGGAATGACTGCAACCAACATTGCCGCTTCAATTATAGTCAATTTGACATCGCTAGCAATATTTTCATTATATCAAATATAATATTTACTATCCTCTAGAGGGCAGTATTGCACTTCTTAATTAATTCCACCATTTATATATTATTTCTTATCTCCCAGTGTCAAGAGGTCAATCTGTACACAAAGACTTCTTCTCTCAGTCACTAGACTTTTAGTCTCCCCTGTCAGAATCCAATTTATGTCCCTCTACTCTCAAGGTTTTACATTCCTCTCTAGTTAACTCACAGAATCTCTTCTCCAGTAACTATATTATTTACCAATTATATACTTATATAATATTTATTGGAGCATATATTTTCTACTGTAAATATAATAGAATATACCTTGATTATAGAAATATTTTTCGTAAATATATATTTTACCTTAAACAGATTTTAACTCTTATTTTCCTATACCCAAAAGACAAAATATCTTTCTGTTTTAAAGACTTAAAACAGACCAATAAATTTAATTATAACAGGTCTTAGCACTTAGCTTGGGCATTATATCACACAAAGACATTTTAAGGTTCCTTCATGTCTGGTATTTCTAAAAAAATATATAAGATTTCACCTAGCCATGAACTCTATAAAAAAAATCTCGGTTCATTTCTAACTAGAGAAATTTGGAAAAAGAAAAAGACTTTCTTAAAAAACAAAATGGCTACAGGCATCCATTTAAATTTTTCCCTTCCAATATACCTGACAGTATAGAGACAGAGAGAGACTGAGGGAAAAGAGCTAATAGCAGTGCAGGAGCAGTTTTCATTGTCATCACATACATCACACAACAAATCACTACACGTAGATATGCATTACACATATTCGCATATACACCTATACACACTAAGCATCACACACTACATTACTACACGTAAATACACATTACACATATTCACACACACATCTATACACTACCAAGCATCACACACATATTGTCACAACCCCTTCATACCCCCCTTTTGTATTAATTTTGTCACCCAACCCTGTGTATTCCCCATTGTATTTGTCTGTAACTGTTTGTCATGGATGGTGCAGGGAGGAGAGATGGAGGGAGGAGGAGTGTTGAGGAGCAGCAGGAAGTGAGGAGAGGTAGAGAGGTGTCAGGGTGTGGGAGTCAAGGTGGGCAGGGAGGTAGCAGACGTGGAGAGGGAGGTAGGAGACGTGGAGAGGGTCAGCGTAGGAGTGTGGAGCATAGGAGTGGAGAGTGTAGGAGTGGTGACAGGGCCTTGAGTCCTGAGAGGGGCACCCGTGGAGCTGGGGAGAGGCGCATCCTCAAGTCTTCCTGGTTCTTTGAGGATGCCAGGCCTGGCCCATCCAGCCAAGGGACAGATGTGGCGCAAGGGAAGGACAGGGAGTCAGAGACCAGACACACTCCAGGACACAGGTGTCCCAAGGGGCCTCAGGTGCACAGATCCGAGAGGAGCATTGCACTCTCAAGGAAAAGAATGTCCTGATACAGGAATATATGGCAAGGGCACATCGGCTGTATCATTCATCCCTCTCTGGACACCAGCGTCAAAGGCTGTGGAGGGTGATAAGTGGAGCTGTGTGTACGCAGGGGAAGAACTGAACAATGAAGTCCATTAAACACTGATACCAGGATTGCAAGCGGAAGCTGAAGGCAAAGCTGGCCAGGGAACGTCGTGAAGTGATGTGAACTGGTGGTGGACCGCAGCGCAGATACGTCTATACACAGTGGGAGGAGATGCTGAAGGAACCAGCGTGACAAGATTCCCAGGCATCCAACCACGAGCAGAGGAACCACCGACTGAGCGTGAGTATTGCTTTCATTTTGAGTATTTAATGTGATTCTTGTAATTTCAGCAAATTTGTAAAGCCATATAGTTGTCAGGGTTATATTAATTATGACGTGTATTTCTCTTACTAGATATGTGTTGTAGAGGTTGGCGAGGCTGGGATCCTGGATGAATGTTATGTTTCATCCCTATTTGGGTTATTGTCCCTTTAAAGAACAACCAAAGGGTTAACCTTCCTGTCCAGGAAGGGATTTAAAGGGTGGCAACTCCCAGAGAGAAGTGTGGGAGTTGAGGAGAAGCTGTTGAATCAGGAGGCTGAGGGCTGAGGGCCGAGCCTGGTCAGCTGTGGCTGTGCTGCTGGAAGCAGTGTCACTGGGCCTTGTCAGCTGGAGCTGGACTGATTCAGAAAGGTCAGAGCGGAGAGACTCTGTTTGGGTAGAATGAAGCCCCTATGTTTATGTTATCAGAGCCTCCTTCTTCCTGTCACTGGCAGCTGACTATAGCAGGGTTTTTGTGCCCTATCTGGACTGTCTGGAGGTGCTGTTGACTTTACTCCACTTGGGGTGCCCGCGGTGGAGTTCACTGTGCGGCCGCCGGTGTATTACGCAGCCCGGTGAGTTTTGGGCCTAGTGCGGCCTAGTCTGCGTGGCGGAGTCGGGGAGTTTCCTACGGATTGCCGTGGAAGTAATTTTGGGTCGCACGAGGCTTACCTGAGCCCGGATGATGAGCAAAGAAAAAAAATCGCAACAACGGCAGGAAGGGTCAGGAGGCCCTCGCCAAAAGGACATTCGAGAGTCATTGGGGGGTAGACGACTCACTGGTAGCTTAGATCCCTCTTTAACATTCCCCCCGGATTTTGATTCCTCAGAGGAAGATGTTTGCTCCTGGCCCCGTGGCCCCTTGGCCCCGACGTCCCAAGACAGAAGCTGTTGGCACGGCCGCAAAGAAGCGGGCTCAGACAAAACATAAAGAACACGCAGCGTTATCCAGCAGGTCCCAGGAGCTTACCTCTGATCCCTCGCTCCACTGCTCGGAAGACGATGCTCTCTGAGGGGGGTACTCAGGTATCACGACCCTGGAGCCCTGTACTCCTGAAGACCGTGGCACAGACTACGGCGAGTGTCTTCAATGGGAATAAGATGCCCTCGGGTGTTGGTCCGCCCTCCCCAAGACGAGGCGCTGAAGCTGCCCCTGAGGTGTAAGATGATGCCCACCCCACCACGATGAGGGATTACCGCAGATTCATTGCAGAAATTAAGAGCATGTGGTCCGCTGCAGTGTCTGGGATACGGGCTGAGGTGGACTTGATAGGAACTCAGGTGGCAGCGATGCAAGCGCAGATTGCTGAAGTGGCCGCGGAACAGGCGATTCTTTCGTCCCAGGTCAGCGCCTTGCAGTCCCAGGTTGACCTTCTGACCCGCTCAGTGGAGGTTCTTGAGTCCCGACACCGCAGGCGGAATATACCTATACGAGATATCCCCGAATCGGTATCTACATCGGACCTGCTCCCTTATGCCACCCGCCTGGCACACCATACCTCTGGATCGTCACCTGATGCAACAATGCTGTTTGACATGGTGTTCCGGATCTGCAAGCCAGCGACGGCCCCCAAGGTTCTCCAAGGGATGTCATCGTGATTACCAAGACTGCTGCTGTCAAGAAATGGATCATGTCGGCACCCGGGGCACGGTCTGCGGTGAAATTTGATGGAGTGTCGCTGATGTTATTTGTGCCCCTGCTGGCTCGGCATCGGTACTGTGAGGTGATGGCATTCCTCCGTCTTTGGAGGGTCGCTTATTGCTCGGGCTTGGCTGGCCTCTTCGTTGTGATGCATGAAAACGTGCCTTACACTGTTTCTGGCCCGGCTGAGGCCGGCCCTATGCTTTCCGGCATTGGCTTGTCACCGGCCCCGGCGACTGCTTCCCCAGGCTGAGTTCCAGTTTTTTGCTGAGCATCCCCCTACATTGAGAGTTTTATTCTTGAGGACGTTATATATTTCCCTGACTTCTGTAAAAGTGTTTCCCCCCCCCCTTGCTTGACGAGTTTATTGACCTTTTTGGGGACTTTTGTTTGATTTTCATTTGCTACCTTCATTGCTTTTTCTGGGTGCTCGCCCTGCTGGAGATGGTGTAACCCCCTCCCCCTCTTTTTTTTTCTGGCATGTACTGGGCAGTCTTGAGGTGTGCCACCATGGCTCTGACTGTCATGTTTGGCCCTCGGGCTTGAGGGCCTCGTGACATTATGGCCTTTGCCACTCCCCTCACCCCACCTTTTTTTTTTTATGGGTCGCCATCTTTTAACCGGTGATATGTATAGCACCCCCTCTCTTCCTTATTATTTTTTATTTTCTCAATACCCCTTGCTGTTCACGTTCGTACTATTTTCTGAAGACTTTTTGTACGCCTGCCGAATTTCTCTGAGTTTATATTTTATGTCTTCGATTTTGTTTTAATTCCTGAGGACTCTTTTATTCCCGAAACGATTTTTCTTATTTCTTTCCAGCTGTGCTCTCTCGATGCCTAGTTAGTATTTTAGATGTCTCTTTCTGTGACCTCGTAAGATGACAGGCTATGGCCCTGCACGGCCATTTTCTTCGATGACTCGTTTTGGCCCTGCGAGGCCTTTTCTTTATGTGTGTCATGCTGACTTTACTTCACAATAAAAAACTTGAATAAAAAAAAGGTCAGAGCGGGGGCTGTGCCTTGCTAGAAAGTACTCATATTTTCTAGGAAAGGATTCCCCAGGTTTGGGACTTTTGTTCAAGTTGGTGAGCCACATTTGTTTTTTATATTTTTGTGCTGAATAGCTGGACTTTACATTAATTGCGCTGGAGATAAGCGTTAACACTTTTGGCTGCCCTGAAAAGGGAAATAAAGTTGATTTGTTGAATCCAAGCCATCATGCGAGTGCTCTGTGGGTACCCCAATATCACAGTATATACATATATATATCATTATTAACAGTGCCTCCAATACCAATGGTATAATTTGGTTATTTACCCTTACAATAAGGATTAATAAGATGTATATTTATTGATTGGTTAACAAATATATAGTGCTTTATCCCAAGTTCATTTGAGGCTATCCAGATATTTTTAGACACAATAAAATCAATAAAGATGATATGAGACAGCGTAACAGTAAAGCAATTTAAATCAAAATTTATTCACACCGTCAAGTTTCATACAATCATATGTTATGAACTGATCAGCAAGATACAATTTTAAAAGTAATTATCGATAGTGATTAGTAGCAATACTGCGACATGCAATAATCTAATAGACAAACAGCTTAGGTTTATAGACCGCACCACACATGTGCACGAATCAATCTTTAAACACCAAGTTCTATTCTACCCACTTAAACCTTTCTCATTATAAAACAATCCTCAACCTGGCTAAAAACACTTACAGGGTAATTCTGAAAATCAGCGTTCGGTTACCTTTCTTGGCCATTCGGCTATCCAGAGAGCAGGCAATTCGCCAAATCCTGCCCGAATTGCCTGAACATACGGTGCCTGTTTGGTGCCTGTTCAAGGGCAGTGAAAACCCCATGGAAAAGCACTGCTTTGGCTATTCAGAGACCACAAACCAGCAGTGAAAGGTTCCCGAAATGCCCTGCTGTTCGGTGGTTTAATTCTGCAAGTTTATTCAGGAGAATCCCATAGGCTTCAATGTTAAAAATATTCCTGTTTTAATCCAATATCTAATAAACCGTTCATTATAAAAATCTGCAGTAAAGAGTCTCTTTATTTATAGATATTCTAGGATATTTTAAGCATTTTTCTTAATTTTAGTTTTTTTTAAAAGTCCTATTTTTTTTTTTTTTAAGTTTACTTATTTTTTTGTAACAGCCCTTTTTATTATCATTCCCTGGACCTCATATGCAAATTTCAGACATTTTCGCTCAGTAGTTTCTTTGCAAACAGCGTTTCACTTTTCAATCATTGATACAAACGGTTTTCCTAACTTATTCACCTCCCTCGTCTGCGGTGTCGGCTTTTTCCGGTGGCTTCGCTGCATGATTGGCTCCTTCTCAGGTTTTTCCGTGGTTTTCGACAGGTTAATCCAGATGTTTTTGTGGGTTTTCGGCGTGCATTCGACCGGTTTTGCGGTTAGTTTTCGTCCAGTTTGCGGTAGCTTTTCCCTTTAATTTGGGGACCCTGTGGTGCTTGCTGAATACACCGCAGGGTCACCGAAATGGGATCGGCAAAAGGAACCAAATTGAAGAGAGCGAAAAGTCACCGAACGTGTGGTGACTTTTCGAATCTCTTTGAATTACCCTGTTAGTTACTGGGCATCACAAGTTATTATTGTGGGGCCGATTCACTAAATGCAACTTCCTTCAGGGAAGGAACATACTCGATAGGTAGACTATCTCTTCCACAAATCAATCACAGCAATTCATTCAACATGAGATAGCAAAAACTTCCTATTGATTTAACATACATTCAATATAAATGGCTGCAATATGTAGGAAAGGGGTTATGTTCGTTTTACTAATGGAGCTGATGACACTTGATATATAAAAACTATTTCTCAGTTCCAGCATATCTCACTATGGGCACAAAATTGATCTTTAGATGTCCACATCCAGTATTCTTGGAATATAAAAAATGTCACTAAATTAGGGCGAGCAACACCGCCGTGCCCATAATGGTTCTTCCTTTAGCTCTCGTCTGCAGTAGAGCAGAAAGACTAACTATTCTACTGTTTAGGCTTCAACAGCAAAATAATTCATTTATATTCCTTTAATAGGTGATGGACATATAAAGCAGTGACAATGCAGTTAAGAAATAGATAGCAAGTTGAAATTATTCCATTATACTTTATTATCCGGTAGTGAAGATAGGGGGTGTAAGAGGATCCAGGTGTGGTCGGTCTTAGTGGAGTGGCTCTGATGGTATCTGGCCCTTTCTCCCCTTAAAGTGTCCCCAAGGTCTCTCTCCAAGCTTTCTTTCGGGGTCTTTTATTTTCTCTCTGGAGTATCCCCCTCTTTATAGCTGTCTCCCACCAAGTTTAGCTATAGCCCATCAATATGTGGCCTCATTTGATTGGTGAATATATATATTCATTAACTTCAGGTTTCTGTCCAGGTGTTATACTACCTTGCCAGTAGATGGCACTCTCAGATCAAACATCCAACCTTCTACAGTGGCAAGAAAAAGTATGTGAACCCTTTGGGATTACGTGGAGTTATGCATGAATTTGTCATAAAATGTGCTCTGATCTTCATCTAAGTCAATTCAATTTGAAAAACACAGTCTGCTTAAAATAATACGACACAAACATTATATGTTTTCATGTTTTTATTGAACAGAACATGTAAACATTCACAGTGCAGGGTGGAAAAAGTATGTAAACCTTTGGACTTAATAACTGGTTGACCCTCCTTTGGCAGCAATAACCGCAACCAAAAGTTTTCTGTACTTGCAGATCAGACCTGCACAATGATCTGGAGTAATTTTGGACCACTCCTCTTCACAAAACTGTTTCAGTGTAGCAATATTCTTGGGATGTCTGGTGTGAATTGCTCTCTTAAGGTCATGCCACAGCATTTCAATCTGGTTGAGGTCAGGACTCTGACTGGGCCACTCCAGAAGGCATATTTTGTTTTCTTGAAGCCATTCTTTTGTTGAATTACTTGGATGCTTTGAGTCATTGTCCTGTTGCAGCACCCATCCTATGCAGAGCTTCAGTTGGCGGACAGATGGTCTTATGTTTTCCTGCAAAATGTCTTGATAAACGCTGGAATTAATTTTTCCATCAATGACAACAATCCGTCCAGGTCCTGAGGCGGCAAAGCAGCCCCAAACCATGATTATATTGCAATGCCTATTGTTGGAGATATTAATCAGATAAGAAACTTATACGAGATATAAACAACAAATTTATCTCGTCTGTATTTCTCAGGTCTCCTAAGTTTGTTTTCAATTGTATATGTTTTGTTTTAAAAAATATAACTACAAGTAACTAGATAAAGGAAAGTGGGGTAATCCTAAATGGGCGCTGCACTCGGGGATTTCTCTGGCTGGAGAAATGTGGATGAATGTTCCTGGTTGAACAAGCTCTGAAGCACAGAAATGTAAAAAAGAGAGAAGAATAGTCTCTTCGTAAATAAAACGTATGTCTGATAGAAAAACAATGCCGTGTATATAGGTAGCAAAACTCTTGGTAAAGAGCTGTGTTACAGGTATTGTTACAGGTTTATGCAGTTGAGGTGAGGAACTGTGAAACAGGTTTAAACAGTTTGGAGTTCATGCAAGAACATATGCTTGAAGACGCAGATGTATGATATGGTAAGTATGGTACACTTATGAAATAAAACATGGAAATTCAGACATGAGGGTGAACTCCTGTGAATAAAGGCAAAATAATGCTGATGTGGTAAGGACGTTTAACCATAGATGCGTATTAAGGCATCATCACAAAAAGGTAGCATTACAATAAGTACTTCAGTCTAGATAAAGGCTTGGAAGCATACAATGATAACGAGGTGTGCAGGGGGATTGAAAAATAAAGAAAAATAATAAAATAAAGTCGGGGGGATTGAAAGATGAAAATCCTTCTGTAATCCTTCTGTGATTGTCTATCTGGATAGTGCCACCTTGTGGTTAGAGGAGGGCAGTAGTCAATGTCTAGAGATGGATAGCTTGGGGAGCGAAGAAGAAAATGTTATTCTCTATCCTCTGCTGCCACCTTGTGGACGAAATGAGAAAATTATTTTTTCTTCTTTTTTCTTTATTTCTTTTTCTGATCGGAGCAGGACCTCGAGGGAAGGGATAGAGTTGCAGAATAGTGCATTAAACGAATCGCTCACAGATATAAAGAAAACGCGATGTCAACTCACGTGGTCCTGAGCCGGTAATGATACCACGCTCACTCGAGAAAGCCTCCCCGGCCTGTAAAAGGCGGCTGGGTTCCCTTCTTTTCCCACCACTGATCCGTTCCTTGTTCTTGCCTCAGGTTTTCGACCTCTGCTGGGCTGAAGTCCTCGCTGTGTAGTAGCTGGGTTCTGTCCTGCAGGAGGAAAATCGGGCTTGGAAGGACTAGGATGCAGGGTTTTAGGGAAAAAAGGTTTTTAATGGCTAATACAAAATAAAATAACAACAAATAGTTGTACAGAGTATAACAGTGAAATAAAATCAAAAATAAGGGGGTCCAGGACGCGTTTCGCCAGGTAAGACTGGCCTCTTCAGCTGGATAGCCCCTTTTACTGTTGGTGCGGCTTTTATACAGTGTGCGGTAGTTACTTTTTGGTTTCGTTTTGGGTTTGATCGTTATTGCGCATGCGCGTTGCAGTGGAGATCATTGGTCCTCTGGTTTTTTGGTCACATGTACGCGATCGACCAATCGGTTCGTTGGTTTCGGTTTCTGCGGAGTAGAAGCGCTCTGGAGGCCGGGATGGATCAAAAAGGTCTCTGATAGTGCACCTTCGCTTATGAGAGAGTGCAGACTGTGGTGGAGATCATTGGTCCTCTGGTTGTCCTAATCACATGTCCGCGGTCGGCCAATCAGTACATTAGTTGCAATTTCCGCGGAGTAGAGGCGTTTTGGATGCCGGGATGGGTATAAACGATCTCTAGTAGTGTAACTATGCTTGTGAGAGAGTACAGACTGTGTTGAGAGAGGTCTAAAAATGTCCAGAGTGTGATGTTAGGTCATAACAAAAATTAATATTGGTGGTCTCCTAAATGAAATAAGATATAGGTCACCTAAGGAGATGAGTGGATAATAAAAAGAAGAATTGCTGGGCAATTGGTGGGTGGTAGAGGGAAAAGAGGTAATCCTTTGATGGGTGGAAGAGAGCCCATGATGCTAGAAAAGCACTAATATCGAAGGTCTCCTAAGTGAAATAAGATATAGGTCACCTAGGGAGATGAGTGTATAGCATTAATTCAATAAAAGAGGAAGAGATGCTGGGCAAGTGGAGGGAAAAGAGGTTATCCTCTGATGGAAAAAAGCCTATGATGCTAGGGAGATATGTGTAAATGGAGCCATATCTGAGGGAGGGGTACTGTGTATTACAGTTACGATAGTGAAAATGGGTAGAGTCAGAGGGGGTGCCCATCTATAGTGGATAGTCCGGATGCTGGATCAAGTCGGGAGAAATGAGTGAGTGGTAGGCTATAAATAGGAGGTGTTAGAGAAAATGGCAGAGTTCGAAGTCCATATTTAAGCCTGTGGGATGTAGTGTGTTGAACTCGTAAATACATTTCATCTCTTCTTGCCCTACTTTTTTAGCCAGGTCCCCTCCTCTTCTGTTGTTTCTAATACGTTTGATAGCCATAAACTGTAGATTATGTGGATCACAGTTGTGGGATTTTTTAAAATGGGCTGGGACACTGTGTGTCTCTATGCCTTTTTCGATGTTCCGAATATGCTCCCTAATCCTCACTCCGAGGGCTCTTGTTGTCCTCCCAATGTATTTCAGCCCGCATGGGCAGATGATCAGGTAAATAACATTGGATGTAAAACATGTAAGGATATCCCGTATTTTCCAGACTCCTCTCCTATTTTCAACAGAGGTAATGTGCCTTTTTTTATTGCCTGTGCTTCTGCAGCTGATGCAGTTTCCACAGCCAAAGAAGCCACTATTTTGTTTGAAAGGGTTGTTCGAGTGCTGTGTCTTTCTCGCCACATATTCGCTGGTAGTAAGTTTTGATCTTAGGTTTTTAGCTCCTCTACAGATGACTCTTGGTTGTAAGGGTAAAATGTCCTGCAATAAGGGATCCTCACGTAGGATCGGCCAGAATTTCTTAATGATTTTGCGAAAAACTCTGTCCTGCTGGCTATAGGAGAAGATAAATGGTACAGTCGAGTAGTCGGGTCCTGTAATGGTTTTATCCTTGTATTCCAAGAATTCGTCTCTGTTCATTAGCGCAATTTCATTTTCCGTTGTCTCCAGTTGGGTTTTGTCATAGCCTTTTTCGATGAATTGTGATTTGAGTCTACTTACTTGGAAATTAAAATCAGTTTGTTTAGAGCAATTTCTTTTAATTCTTGTAAATTGTCCCCTAGGCACTCCTTCCAACCATCTCCTTAAATGGCAGCTGCTCTTGTTAATATAACTATTAGTGTCCACCTTTTTGAAGAAGGTTTTGGTATTCAGGGCGTTCCCTTCTGCGAAAATGGTGAGGTCCAAGTAGTCTATAGTAGTGAGACTCCAGGTGCTTTCTAATTTGATGTTAGGGTCTTTCATGTTCAATTCACTTAAAAAGGCAGTAAGGTCCTCTCTCCTCCTTTCCAGATCATGAAAATATCATCTATATATCTTCGATATAAGACGATGTTGTTTTCATGCCCCTCGGTTATGTTCTCCTCCCAGTTACTCATGTAAAGATTAGCAAAGCTAGGGGCGAACCTTGTTCCCATGGCCGTGCCCTTCGTTTGGAGATAGAAGTCCCTATTAAAGGAGAAATAGTTATTCTCTAATATGAGTCTGATCCCTTCCAGTATGAAGTCCTTCTGCTCGGTGGGGATGTCCTTTTCTTCCTTTAGATATTTTCTTATGGATTCTATTCCTTCTTTGTGCGGAATGTTACTGTACAGGGCTTTCACATCGCATGTAACAAGGAAAAACCCTTCTTGCCATGGTGTCATTTTCAGTTCCTTTATGATGCTCAGAGTGTCCTTTAGATGGTATCTGGTTTTAAGTACTAAGGGCTGTAGTAGCTTGTCTATGTATTCCGAAACCCTGCTTGATATGGAATCTACACCGGAAATGATGGTCTCCCTGGAGGGTTCTCTTGTCTTTGTGGACTTTCGGGAGGTGGTAGAAGGTGGGTCTCTGTGGATGTAGAATCTTCAAGTACTTGTGCTCTTTATCATTGAGGATGCCCGTTACTTCTCCTTCATCCAGGTATTGGTGGAATATGGCTATTATGTCGTTCGTGGGGTCTTTGTTTAATTTTTTGTATGTTTGTGGGTCATCGAGGATTTTTAAGGACTCTCTTTCGTAGCGTTCGGCGCTCTGGATTACAATACCTCCTCCCTTGTCTGCCGGTTTGATCACAATGGAATCATCTTCTCTGAGTTCATCTAAGGCTTTTCTCTCTTTCTTCGAGAGGTTGTTTTTCGTACCCATCTTGATTTGTTCCATCTCTCTGGTTACCATCTTCTCAAAAGTTGAGATTTCTGGTGATATCATTGATCTTGGATAGAATTTGGATTTCTCCTTAAGATCTGTGTGTTTATAGTATTGTAACTGTGGTATCCTTTCGAGTGGGTTTTTGAGAAAATATTTCTTAAGACAGAGTTTTCTTTTAAACTTCTGTAGGTCAATGTAAGTGGAGAAATGATTGAATTTTTGCGTGGGTGCAAATTTCAGTCCTTTACTTAAGACTCTCTGTTGATCTGTCGTGAGAATTTTCTCTGATAAGTTGAAAATACCATCATCATCTTTTGGTTGTGGTTCAGGTTTGGATCTATTTTGGGTTCTTTTCCTCTTTTTCCCTCCTCTTTTGCCTCTTAATCTATCCTTGCTTTTTTGCTTGGGGATCTGGATGTGTCCACGTCTCTTTTTTCTCCCATTTTTCTTAGTTCTGGGTGCCAATCTTGCTGGGTTTGTTCCAGCCTCCTCTTCCTCTGATCTTTCGGCGTGGCCGGGTGAAAAACCTCATTGAGGTCCTTGCGTTCCTCTGTTACATTATTCCTGGTATAGTTGTATCTGTCGGATTGATAGACATTCACTTTAGGGGATTGAAATTCCCTTCTTGTATAAGGTGACTCTCTTGTCTGTCTGTTCTGTCTGTATGCGTGATTGTTCCTAGGGTGTCTATACTCGGGTTTCCAATTCCGCTGTTGTGTGATTCTTCCTCCGTATCCTCCGTATGATTCGTTAATATCTCTCGGTCCGTTATTTCGTCTTTGGTTATTCCTCTGCTGGTGATTGATCCATGGTCTTTTTTCATAGACGCGGTTGTTTCTATATGATCGTATACGATCCCGGGGTGGTGTCCTTCTAAATCGTCGGTAAGATGGATGTCTGGTGGGGTTTCTAGGGGTAAACCCGTTGTTGTTCTGATTGACTATGTGATCAGGATCGTCTTCGAAAACGTCCTGTTCATCCTCTTCTATTGCCTTTGCCGTCTTAATTTCTAATCTCCATACGTTGCCCTTCTCATAGTCCTGCTTATCTCTAGTATATTTTTTCTTTTTTTTCTTAATGAGTTCTTCCTCGAGTTTGGTAAGGGCTTTTTCCATTTTCTCCGTGAAGGCCTGTTCGCATACCCTCTTGTGTGGATCCTAAGAACTCCTGTGTCTTCAATTCAATCTGTTGGTTAGTCTCCTCAAGGTTGTATTTTCTCTCTTCTATGAGTATGTTTAATGTATGTGTGGAAAAGCTTTCCAGCATGTGGCTCCACTTTTCTAGGAAGGGTTCTCTCTCGTTCCCTAGGGCAGGTCCTTTCAGGAACCGTAGTCCTCTGGGAACTATTTTTTCTTTGCTATATTTTTCTAGAGAAATAACCTCCCATTTTAGTCTCAACTCTTTCTTCAGCATTTTTTCCAGATCTCTCCTAATCTCATCTTTGTTGACAGGTGTGGTGGAGTCTTCTGCATGGTTGATTGCATCTGCGAATGCATCAATCTTTGGATTTCCGATTTTTTTCCGGAAATCCATGATACTGTGCCCCTTTTGTGTCTGTGACTGGCAGCCAGTAGTTGCGGTAAGGCAAGATGTATATGTGGGAACTTGGGTAGGAAACTACAGATGGCGCCTGTCACTGAGGTTAGAGCGGTAGTGCTGCCGCCTTTCGAGGATAGGTGGGTAGTGCCTGAATCTACCGAGAAGTAACTTAAAGGAAAGTGGGGTAATCCTAAATGGGCGCTGCACTCGGGGATTTCTCTGGCTGGAGAAATGTGGATGAATGTTCCTGGTTGAACAAGCTCTGAAGCACAGAAATGTAAAAAAGAGAGAAGAATAGTCTCTTCGTAAATAAAACGTATGTCTGATAGAAAAACAATGCCGTGTATATAGGTAGCAAAACTCTTGGTAAAGAGCTGTGTTACAGGTATTGTTACAGGTTTATGCAGTTGAGGTGAGGAACTGTGAAACAGGTTTAAACAGTTTGGAGTTCATGCAAGAACATATGCTTGAAGACGCAGATGTATGATATGGTAAGTATGGTACACTTATGAAATAAAACATGGAAATTCAGACATGAGGGTGAACTCCTGTGAATAAAGGCAAAATAATGCTGATGTGGTAAGGACGTTTAACCATAGATGCGTATTAAGGCATCATCACAAAAAGGTAGCATTACAATAAGTACGTCAGTCTAGATAAAGGCTTGGAAGCATACAATGATAACGAGGTGTGCAGGGGGATTGAAAAATAAAGAAAAATAATAAAATAAAGTCGGGGGGATTGAAAGATGAAAATCCTTCTGTAATCCTTCTGTGATTGTCTATCTGGATAGTGCCACCTTGTGGTTAGAGGAGGGCAGTAGTCAATGTCTCCAGATGGATAGCTTGGGGAGCGAAGAAGAAAATGTTATTCTCTATCCTCTGCTGCCACCTTGTGGACGAAATGAGAAAATTATTTTTTCTTCTTTTTTCTTTATTTCTTTTTCTGATCGGAGCAGGACCTCGAGGGAAGGGATAGAGTTGCAGAATAGTGCATTAAACGAATCGCTCAAAGATATAAAGATAACGCGATGTCAACTCACGTGGTCCTGAGCCGGTAATGATACCACGCTCACTCGAGAAAGCCTCCCCGGCCTGTAAAAGGCGGCTGGGTTCCCTTCTTTTCCCACCACTGATCCGTTCCTTGTTCTTGCCTCAGGTTTTCGACCTCTGCTGGGCTGAAGTCCTCGCTGTGTAGTAGCTGGGTTCTGTCCTGCAGGAGGAAAATCGGGCTTGGAAGGACTAGGATGCAGGGTTTTAGGGAAAAAAGGTTTTTAATGGCTAATACAATAAAATAACAACAAATAGTTGTACAGAGTATAACAGTGAAATAAAATCAAAAATAAGGGGGTCCAGGACGCGTTTCGCCAGGTAAGACTGGCCTCTTCAGCTGGATAGCCCCTTTTACTGTTGGTGCGGCTTTTATACAGTGTGCGGTAGTTACTTTTTGGTTTCGTTTTGGGTTTGATCGTTATTGCGCATGCGCGTTGCAGTGGAGATCATTGGTACTCTGTTTTTTTGGTCACATGTACGCGATCGAACAATCGGTTCGTTGGTTTCGGTTTCTGCGGAGTAGAAGCGCTCTGGAGGCCGGGATGGATCAAAAAGGTCTCTGATAGTGCACCTTCGCTTATGAGAGAGTGCAGACTGCGGTGGAGATCATTGGTCCTCTGGTTGTCCTAATCACATGTCCGCGGTCGGCCAATCAGTACATTAGTTGCAATTTCCGCAGAGTAGAGGCGTTTTGGATGCCGGGATGGGTATAAACGATCTCTAGTAGTGTAACTATGCTTGTGAGAGAGTACAGACTGTGTTGAGAGAGGTCTAAAAATGTCCAGAGTGTGATGTTAGGTCATAACAAAAATTAATATTGGTGGTCTCCTAAATGAAATAAGATATAGGTCACCTAAGGAGATGAGTGGATAATAAAAAGAAGAATTGCTGGGCAATTGGTGGGTGGTAGAGGGAAAAGAGGTAATCCTCTGATGGGTGGAAGAGAGCCCATGATGCTAGAAAAGCACTAATATCGAAGGTCTCCTAAGTGAAATAAGATATAGGTCACCTAGGGAGATGAGTGTATAGCATTAATTCAATAAAAGAGGAAGAGATGCTGGGCAAGTGGAGGGAAAAGAGGTTATCCTCTGATGGAAAAAAGCCTATGATGCTAGGGAGATATGTGTAAATGGAGCCATATCTGAGGGAGGGGTACTGTGTATTACAGTTACGATAGTGAAAATGGGTAGAGTCAGAGGGGGTGCCCATCTATAGTGGATAGTCCGGATGCTGGATCAAGTCGGGAGAAATGAGTGAGTGGTAGGCTATAAATAGGAGGTGTTAGAGAAAATGGCAGAGTTCGAAGTCCATATTTAAGCCTGTGGGATGTAGTGTGTTGAACTCGTAAATACATTTCATCTCTTCTTGCCCTACTTTTTTAGCCAGGTCCCCTCCTCTTCTGTTGTTTCTAATACGTTTGATAGCCATAAACTGTAGATTATGTGGATCACAGTTGTGGGATTTTTTAAAATGGGCTGGGACACTGTGTGTCTCTATGCCTTTTTCGATGTTCCGAATATGCTCCCTAATCCTCACTCCGAGGGCTCTTGTTGTCCTCCCAATGTATTTCAGCCCGCATGGGCAGATGATCAGGTAAATAACATTGGATGTAAAACATGTAAGGATATCCCGTATTTTCCAGACTCCTCTCCTATTTTCAACAGAGGTAATGTGCCTTTTTTTATTGCCTGTGCTTCTGCAGCTGATGCAGTTTCCACAGCCAAAGAAGCCACTATTTTGTTTGAAAGGGTTGTTCGAGTGCTGTGTCTTTCTCGCCACATATTCGCTGGTAGTAAGTTTTGATCTTAGGTTTTTAGCTCCTCTACAGATGACTCTTGGTTGTAAGGGTAAAATGTCCTGCAATAAGGGATCCTCACGTAGGATCGGCCAGAATTTCTTAATGATTTTGCGAAAAACTCTGTCCTGCTGGCTATAGGAGAAGATAAATGGTACAGTCGAGTAGTCGGGTCCTGTAATGGTTTTATCCTTGTATTCCAAGAATTCGTCTCTGTTCATTAGCGCAATTTCATTTTCCGTTGTCTCCAGTTGGGTTTTGTCATAGCCTTTTTCGATGAATTGTGATTTGAGTCTACTTACTTGGAAATTAAAATCAGTTTGTTTAGAGCAATTTCTTTTAATTCTTATAAATTGTCCCCTAGGCACTCCTTCCAACCATCTCCTTAAATGGCAGCTGCTCTTGTTAATATAACTATTAGTGTCCACCTTTTTGAAGAAGGTTTTGGTATTCAGGGCGTTCCCTTCTGCGAAAATGGTGAGGTCCAAGTAGTCTATAGTAGTGAGACTCCAGGTGCTTTCTAATTTGATGTTAGGGTCTTTCATGTTCAATTCACTTAAAAAGGCAGTAAGGTCCTCCTCTCCTCCTTTCCAGATCATGAAAATATCATCTATATATCTTCGATATAAGACGATGTTGTTTTCATGCCCCTCGGTTATGTTCTCCTCCCAGTTACTCATGTAAAGATTAGCAAAGCTAGGGGCGAACCTTGTTCCCATGGCCGTGCCCTTCGTTTGGAGATAGAAGTCCCTATTAAAGGAGAAATAGTTATTCTCTAATATGAGTCTGATCCCTTCCAGTATGAAGTCCTTCTGCTCGGTGGGGATGTCCTTTTCTTCCTTTAGATATTTTCTTATGGATTCTATTCCTTCTTTGTGCGGAATGTTACTGTACAGGGCTTTCACATCGCATGTAACAAGGAAAAACCCTTCTTGCCATGGTGTCATTTTCAGTTCCTTTATGATGCTCAGAGTGTCCTTTAGATGGTATCTGGTTTTAAGTACTAAGGGCTGTAGTAGCTTGTCTATGTATTCCGAAACCCTGCTTGATATGGAATCTACACCGGAAATGATGGGTCTCCCTGGAGGGTTCTCTTTGTCTTTGTGGACTTTCGGGAGGTGGTAGAAGGTGGGTCTCTGTGGATGTAGAATCTTCAAGTACTTGTGCTCTTTATCATTGAGGATGCCCGTTACTTCTCCTTCATCCAGGTATTGGTGGAATATGGCTATTATGTCGTTCGTGGGGTCTTTGTTTAATTTTTTGTATGTTTGTGGGTCATCGAGGATTTTTAAGGACTCTCTTTCGTAGCGTTCGGCGCTCTGGATTACAATACCTCCTCCCTTGTCTGCCGGTTTGATCACAATGGAATCATCTTCTCTGAGTTCATCTAAGGCTTTTCTCTCTTTCTTCGAGAGGTTGTTTTTCGTACCCATCTTGATTTGTTCCATCTCTCTGGTTACCATCTTCTCAAAAGTTGAGATTTCTGGTGATATCATTGATCTTGGATAGAATTTGGATTTCTCCTTAAGATCTGTGTGTTTATAGTATTGTAACTGTGGTATCCTTTCGAGTGGGTTTTTGAGAAAATATTTCTTAAGACAGAGTTTTCTTTTAAACTTCTGTAGGTCAATGTAAGTGGAGAAATGATTGAATTTTTGCGTGGGTGCAAATTTCAGTCCTTTACTTAAGACTCTCTGTTGATCTGTCGTGAGATTTTTCTCTGATAAGTTGAAAATACCATCATCATCTTTTGGTTGTGGTTCAGGTTTGGATCTATTTTGGGTTCTTTTCCTCTTTTTCCCTCCTCTTTTGCCTCTTAATCTATCCTTGCTTTTTTGCTTGGGGATCTGGATGTGTCCACGTCTCTTTTTTCTCCCATTTTTCTTAGTTCTGGGTGCCAATCTTGCTGGGTTTGTTCCAGCCTCCTCTTCCTCTGATCTTTCGGCGTGGCCGGGTGAAAAACCTCATTGAGGTCCTTGCGTTCCTCTGTTACATTATTCCTGGTATAGTTGTATCTGTCGGATTGATAGACATTCACTTTAGGGGATTGAAATTCCCTTCTTGTATAAGGTGACTCTCTTGTCTGTCTGTTCTGTCTGTATGCGTGATTGTTCCTAGGGTGTCTATACTCGGGTTTCCAATTCCGCTGTTGTGTGATTCTTCCTCTGTATCCTCCGTATGATTCGTTAATATCTCTCGGTCCGTTATTTCGTCTTTGGTTATTCCTCTGCTGGTGATTGATCCATGGTCTTTTTTCATAGACGCGGTTGTTTCTATATGATCGTATACGATCCCGGGGTGGTGTCCTTCTAAATCGTCGGTAAGATGGATGTCTGGCGGGGTTTCTAGGGGTAAACCCGTTGTTGTTCTGATTGACTATGTGATCAGGATCGTCTTCGAAAACGTCCTGTTCATCTCTCTATTGCCTTTGCCGTCTTAATTTCTAATCTCCATACGTTGCCCTTCTCATAGTCCTGCTTATCTCTAGTATATTTTTTCTTTTTCTTAATGAGTTCTTCCTCGAGTTTGGTAAGGGCTTTTTCCATTTTCTCCGTGAAGGCCTGTTCGCCATACCCTCTTGTGTGGATCCTAAGAACTCCTGTGTCTTCAATTCAATCTGTTGGTTAGTCTCCTCAAGGTTGTATTTTCTCTCTTCTATGAGTATGTTTAATGTATGTGTGGAAAAGCTTTCCAGCATGTGGCTCCACTTTTCTAGGAAGGGTTCTCTCTCGTTCCCTAGGGCAGGTCCTTTCAGGAACCGTAGTCCTCTGGGAACTATTTTTTTTTTGCTATATTTTTCTAGAGAAATAACCTCCCATTTTAGTCTCAACTCTTTCTTCAGCATTTTTTCCAGATCTCTCCTAATCTCATCTTTGTTGACAGGTGTGGTGGAGTCTTCTGCATGGTTGATTGCATCTGCGAATGCATCAATCTTTGGATTTCCGATTTTTTTCCGGAAATCCATGATACTGTGCCCCTTTTGTGTCTGTGACTGGCAGCCAGTAGTTGCGGTAAGGCAAGATGTATATGTGGGAACTTGGGTAGGAAACTACAGATGGCGCCTGTCACTGAGGTTAGAGCGGTAGTGCTGCCGCCTTTCGAGGATAGGTGGGTAGTGCCTGAATCTACCGAGAAGTAACTTAAAGGAAAGTGGGGTAATCCTAAATGGGCGCTGCACTCGGGGATTTCTCTGGCTGGAGAAATGTGGATGAATGTTCCTGGTTGAACAAGCTCTGAAGCACAGAAATGTAAAAAAGAGAGAAGAATAGTCTCTTCGTAAATAAAACGTATGTCTGATAGAAAAACAATGCCGTGTATATAGGTAGCAAAACTCTTGGTAAAGAGCTGTGTTACAGGTATTGTTACAGGTTTATGCAGTTGAGGTGAGGAACTGTGAAACAGGTTTAAACAGTTTGGAGTTCATGCAAGAACATATGCTTGAAGACGCAGATGTATGATATGGTAAGTATGGTACACTTATGAAATAAAACATGGAAATTCAGACATGAGGGTGAACTCCTGTGAATAAAGGCAAAATAATGCTGATGTGGTAAGGACGTTTAACCATAGATGCGTATTAAGGCATCATCACAAAAAGGTAGCATTACAATAAGTACGTCAGTCTAGATAAAGGCTTGGAAGCATACAATGATAACGAGGTGTGCAGGGGGATTGAAAAATAAAGAAAAATAATAAAATAAAGTCGGGGGGATTGAAAGATGAAAATCCTTCTGTAATCCTTCTGTGATTGTCTATCTGGATAGTGCCACCTTGTGGTTAGAGGAGGGCAGTAGTCAATGTCTCCAGATGGATAGCTTGGGGAGCGAAGAAGAAAATGTTATTCTCTATCCTCTGCTGCCACCTTGTGGACGAAATGAGAAAATTATTTTTTCTTCTTTTTTCTTTATTTCTTTTTCTGATCGGAGCAGGACCTCGAGGGAAGGGATAGAGTTGCAGAATAGTGCATTAAACGAATCGCTCAAAGATATAAAGATAACGCGATGTCAACTCACGTGGTCCTGAGCCGGTAATGATACCACGCTCACTCGAGAAAGCCTCCCCGGCCTGTAAAAGGCGGCTGGGTTCCCTTCTTTTCCCACCACTGATCCGTTCCTTGTTCTTGCCTCAGGTTTTCGACCTCTGCTGGGCTGAAGTCCTCGCTGTGTAGTAGCTGGGTTCTGTCCTGCAGGAGGAAAATCGGGCTTGGAAGGACTAGGATGCAGGGTTTTAGGGAAAAAAGGTTTTTAATGGCTAATACAAAATAAAATAACAACAAATAGTTGTACAGAGTATAACAGTGAAATAAAATCAAAAATAAGGGGGTCCAGGACGCGTTTCGCCAGGTAAGACTGGCCTCTTCAGCTGGATAGCCCCTTTTACTGTCGGTGCGGCTTTTATACAGTGTGCGGTAGTTACTTTTTGGTTTCGTTTTGGGTTTGATCGTTATTGCGCATGCGCGTTGCAGTGGAGATCATTGGTACTCTGGTTTTTTGGTCACATGTACGCGATCGACCAATCGGTTCGTTGGTTTCGGTTTCTGCGGAGTAGAAGCGCTCTGGAGGCCGGGATGGATCAAAAAGGTCTCTGATAGTGCACCTTCGCTTATGAGAGAGTGCAGACTGCGGTGGAGATCATTGGTCCTCTGGTTGTCCTAATCACATGTCCGCGGTCGGCCAATCAGTACATTAGTTGCAATTTCCGCGGAGTAGAGGCGTTTTGGATGCCGGGATGGGTATAAACGATCTCTAGTAGTGTAACTATGCTTGTGAGAGAGTACAGACTGTGTTGAGAGAGGTCTAAAAATGTCCAGAGTGTGATGTTAGGTCATAACAAAAATTAATATTGGTGGTCTCCTAAATGAAATAAGATATAGGTCACCTAAGGAGATGAGTGGATAATAAAAAGAAGAATTGCTGGGCAATTGGTGGGTGGTAGAGGGAAAAGAGGTAATCCTCTGATGGGTGGAAGAGAGCCCATGATGCTAGAAAAGCACTAATATCGAAGGTCTCCTAAGTGAAATAAGATATAGGTCACCTAGGGAGATGAGTGTATAGCATTAATTCAATAAAAGAGGAAGAGATGCTGGGCAAGTGGAGGGAAAAAGGTTATCCTCTGATGGAAAAAAGCCTATGATGCTAGGGAGATATGTGTAAATGGAGCCATATCTGAGGGAGGGGTACTGTGTATTACAGTTACGATAGTGAAAATGGGTAGAGTCAGAGGGGGTGCCCATCTATAGTGGATAGTCCGGATGCTGGATCAAGTCGGGAGAAATGAGTGAGTGGTAGGCTATAAATAGGAGGTGTTAGAGAAAATGGCAGAGTTCGAAGTCCATATTTAAGCCTGTGGGATGTAGTGTGTTGAACTCGTAAATACATTTCATCTCTTCTTGCCCTATTTTTTTAGCCAGGTCCCCTCCTCTTCTGTTGTTTCTAATACGTTTGATAGCCATAAACTGTAGATTATGTGGATCACAGTTGTGGGATTTTTTAAAATGGGCTGGGACTCTGTGTGTCTCTATGCCTTTTTCGATGTTCCGAATATGCTCCCTAATCCTCACTCCGAGGGCTCTTGTTGTCCTCCCAATGTATTTCAGCCCGCATGGGCAGATGATCAGGTAAATAACATTGGATGTAAAACATGTAAGGATATCCCGTATTTTCCAGACTCCTCTCCTATTTTTAACAGAGGTAATGTGCCTTTTTTTATTGCCTGTGCTTCTGCAGCTGATGCAGTTTCCACAGCCAAAGAAGCCACTATTTTGTTTGAAAGGGTTGTTCGAGTGCTGTGTCTTTCTCGCCACATATTTGCTGGTAGTAAGTTTTGATCTTAGGTTTTTAGCTCCTCTACAGATGACTCTTGGTTGTAAGGGTAAAATGTCCTGCAATAAGGGATCCTCACGTAGGATCGGCCAGAATTTCTTAATGATTTTGCGAAAAACTCTGTCCTGCTGGCTATAGGAGAAGATAAATGGTACAGTCGAGTAGTCGGGTCCTGTAATGGTTTTATCCTTGTATTCCAAGAATTCGTCTCTGTTCATTAGCGCAATTTCATTTTCCGTTGTCTCCAGTTGGGTTTTGTCATAGCCTTTTTCGATGAATTGTGATTTGAGTCTACTTACTTGGAAATTAAAATCAGTTTGTTTAGAGCAATTTCTTTTAATTCTTATAAATTGTCCCCTAGGCACTCCTTCCAACCATCTCCTTAAATGGCAGCTGCTCTTGTTAATATAACTATTAGTGTCCACCTTTTTGAAGAAGGTTTTGGATTCAGGGGCGTTCCCTTCTGTGAAAATGGTGAGGTCCAAGTAGTCTATAGTAGTGAGACTCCAGGTGCTTTCTAATTTGATGTTGGGTCTTTCATGTTCAATTCACTTAAAAAGGCAGTAAGGTCCTCCTCTCCTCCTTTCCAGATCATGAAAATATCATCTATATATCTTCGATATAAGACGATGTTGTTTTCATGCCCCTCGGTTATGTTCTCCTCCCAGTTACTCATGTAAAGATTAGCAAAGCTAGGGGCGAACCTTGTTCCCATGGCCGTGCCCTTCGTTTGGAGATAGAAGTCCCTATTAAAGGAGAAATAGTTATTCTCTAATATGAGTCTGATCCCTTCCAGTATGAAGTCCTTCTGCTCGGTGGGGATGTCCTTTTCTTCCTTTAGATATTTTCTTATGGATTCTATTCCTTCTTTGTGCGGAATGTTACTGTACAGGGCTTTCACATCGCATGTAACAAGGAAAAACCCTTCTGCCATGGTGTCATTTACAGTTCCTTTATGATGCTCAGAGTGTCCTTTAGATGGTATCTGGTTTTAAGTACTAAGGGCTGTAGTAGCTTGTCTATGTATTCCGAAACCCTGCTTGATATGGAATCTACACCGGAAATGATGGGTCTCCCTGGAGGGTTCTCTTTGTCTTTGTGGACTTTCGGGAGGTGGTAGAAGGTGGGTCTCTGTGGATGTAGAATCTTCAAGTATTTGTGCTCTTTACCATTGAGGATGCCCGTTACTTCTCCTTCATCCAGGTATTGGTGGAATATGGCTATTATGTCGTTCGTGGGGTCTTTGTTTAATTTTTTGTATGTTTGTGGGTCATCGAGGATTTTTAAGGACTCTCTTTCGTAGCGTTCGGCGCTCTGGATTACAATACCTCCTCCCTTGTCTGCCGGTTTGATCACAATGGAATCATCTTCTCTGAGTTCATCTAAGGCTTTTCTCTCTTTCTTCGAGAGGTTGTTTTTCGTACCCATCTTGATTTGTTCCATCTCTCTGGTTACCATCTTCTCAAAAATTGAGATTTCTGGTGATATCATTGATCTTGGATAGAATTTGGATTTCTCCTTAAGATCTGTGTGTTATAGTATTGTAACTGTGGTATCCTTTCGAGTGGGTTTTTGAGAAAATATTTCTTAAGACAGAGTTTTCTTTTAAACTTCTGTAGGTCAATGTAAGTGGAGAAATGATTGAATTTTTGCGTGGGTGCAAATTTCAGTCCTTTACTTAAGACTCTCTGTTGATCTGTCGTGAGAATTTTCTCTGATAAGTTGAAAATACCATCATCATCTTTTGGTTGTGGTTCAGGTTTGGATCTATTTTGGGTTCTTTTCCTCTTTTTCCCTCCTCTTTTGCCTCTTAATCTATCCTTGCTTTTTTGCTTGGGGATCTGGATGTGTCCACGTCTCTTTTTTCTCCCATTTTTCTTAGTTCTGGGTGCCAATCTTGCTGGGTTTGTTCCAGCCTCCTCTTCCTCTGATCTTTCGGCGTGGCCGGGTGAAAAACCTCATTGAGGTCCTTGCGTTCCTCTGTTACATTATTCCTGGTATAGTTGTATCTGTCGGATTGATAGACATTCACTTTAGGGGATTGAAATTCCCTTCTTGTATAAGGTGACTCTCTTGTCTGTCTGTTCTGTCTGTATGCGTGATTGTTCCTAGGGTGTCTATACTCGGGTTTCCAATTCCGCTGTTGTGTGATTCTTCCTCTGTATCCTCCGTATGATTCGTTAATATCTCTCGGTCCGTTATTTCGTCTTTGGTTATTCCTCTGCTGGTGATTGATCCATGGTCTTTTTTCATAGACGCGGTTGTTTCTATATGATCGTATACGATCCCGGGGTGGTGTCCTTCTAAATCGTCGGTAAGATGGATGTCTGGCGGGGTTTCTAGGGGTTGTTGTTGTTGTTCTGATTGACTATGTGATCAGGATCGTCTTCGAAAACGTCCTGTTCATCCTCTTCTATTGCCTTTGCCGTCTTAATTTCTAATCTCCATACGTTGCCCTTCTCATAGTCCTGCTTATCTCTAGTATATTTTTTCTTTTTTTTCTTAATGAGTTCTTCCTCGAGTTTGGTAAGGGCTTTTTCCATTTTCTCCGTGAAGGCCTGTTCGCCACCCTCTTGTGTGGATCCTAAGAACTCCTGTGTCTTCAATTCATCAATCTGTTGGTTAGTCTCCTCAAGGTTGTATTTTTCTCTTCTATGAGTATGTTTAATGTATGTGTGGAAAAGCTTTCCAGCATGTGGCTCCACTTTTCTAGGAAGGGTTTCTCTCGTTCCCTAGGGCAGGTCCTTTCAGGAACCGTAGTCCTCTGGGAACTATTTTTTATGCTATATTTTTCTAGAGAAATAACCTCCCATTTTAGTCTCAACTCTTTCTTCAGCATTTTTTCCAGATCTCTCCTAATCTCATCTTTGTTGACACGTGTGGTGGAGTCTTCTGCATGGTTGATTGCATCTGCGAATGCATCAATCTTTGGATTTCCGATTTTTTCCGGAAATCCATGATACTGTGCCCCTTTTGTGTCTGTGACTGGCAGCCAGTAGTTGCGGTAAGGCAAGATGTATATGTGGGAACTTGGGTAGGAAACTACAGATGGCGCCTGTCACTGAGGTTAGAGCGGTAGTGCTGCCGCCTTTCGAGGATAGGTGGGTAGTGCCTGAATCTACCGAGAAGTAACTTAAAGGAAAGTGGGGTAATCCTAAATGGGCGCTGCACTCGGGGATTTCTCTGGCTGGAGAAATGTGGATGAATGTTACTGGTTGAACAAGCTCTGTGTCAGGCGGACACACGTACCCGTAGGTAGCTATGGTCAGCCCTAAGGCGAAACAGGAGGGTGGAACCCTAAATGCGATACCAGTCCTTGTAGTTGGCTGGGTTACGCAGTAGCAGAAGTGAACCTATAAGGCAGGGACGTAGGCAAAGAGGACAGAAACCAGTCCTAAGGGTGGCTGGTCTAGAAACAAGACAATACGGAGTGCCAGAGAGTGTACGTCAAGCTAGTACACGCAAGTCGAAGGGTACTTTAGGAGGATACACAGGTAACTGGAAAAACCTCGAAATCTAATCACAATACCAGTCCTTGTGGTGGCTGGGTTAAGTGATAGCGAGTAGTAAAACAGTACAGTACACAGGGAGAAACCAAATGCAGCGTCAAAACACAAAAGCCGGGTCAAGGGATATAGAGATACTCAGAGTCGGTTGCCAAAAGCCAGGTCATGCACAGTAAGACAAATAAGAATCTAGAATACAGCACCAAAGGGTATAGCAAGCTAAAACCACGAAAGGGCGCAGACAAAAGCAAAAAGCAGGTTTAAATCAGGCGCCCTGCCTCCCGATTGGCCAACAGGATCACATGACACAGGAGGCACCACGGTGGAGGCGTGATGACGTCACGCCGCTGGGAAGCCTCATACCCGGAAGCGGCGGCGGCCCGCGCGCATAGGACACCAGGAGGGGCCGCGAGGAGGACGCAACCCTCGGGTCCTAACAGCACCCCCCACTCGAGAAACGCCCACCGGGCGGACAGGAGCCGGTTTGGCAGGATAGCGACGATGGAAAGCGGCCAACAAACGGGGGGCATGAAGATCGCGGAGGGAGACCCATGACCGGTCCGCGGGACCATAGCCTCTCCAATGAACCAAGTATTGCAGCCTGTTCCGAGAGCGACGGGAATCTAGAATGGACTGAACTTCGAATTCAGGGCACCCGTCCACCACAACAGGAGGAGGAGGGAGACCCTCAGGACGAGTAAAACGATTACACAGGAGAGGTTTAAGTAAGGACACATGAAAAGTATTGGGTATACGAAGGGACGGGGGTAATTGCAAGGCGTACGATACGGGGTTAATACACCGAAGGATCTTGTAGGGTCCAATAAATCGGGGTGCAAATTTCATGGACGGGACCTTTAACCTAATGTGTCGAGTACTGAGCCATACTTTGTCCCCCACATGATAGACCGGTGATGGCCTGCGTCTCAGGTCAGCAGAACGCTTCTGGATGAGAGAGACGGATTCGAGATTTGACTTGGTCTTTTCCCAGATGGAACGCAGGACACGGAGGTGGTCCTCCAGGACCGGAATATTTCGATGTGTAAAAGAAGACGGAAACACAGTGGGGTGCATACCAGTAACGATCTCGAACGGAGAATATTTGGTTGACTGAGATGTGGCATTATTGTACGCAAATTCCGCCCACGGCAATAGTGAGACCCAATTATCCTGAGCATCAGAAATAAAGCACCTTAAATACGTCTCTAGTGTCTGATTTGTTCTCTCAGCTAATCCGTTCGTCTGTGGATGATACGCAGAGGAAAATGAGAGCTGAACTCCTAATTGTTGACAAAAACCCCTCCAAAATTTGGAAATAAATTGGGAACCACGATCTGACACAATCACGTTAGGAACGCCATGTAATCGGAATATTTCTTTAGTAAAAACGTGTGCCAGCTCGATAGAGGAGGGAAGTTTTTTCAACGGAATAAAATGTGCCATTTTAGAAAAGCGGTCAACCACGACGAAAATTACTGTATGACCAGACGAAGGAGGCAGTTCCACTAGGAAGTCCATGGCTAAATGGGACCAGGGACGTTCAGGTACAGGTAGTGGTTGGAGGAGACCAGTGGGTTTTAGCCGGGAGGGTTTGGAACAGGTACACACTGGACAGGTAGTAACAAAATCTTTAACGTCTTTAGCAAGTGTGGGCCACCAAAGGTGCCTACGAATATGAGATAGAGTTTTTTCTATACCAAAATGACCGGCAAACTTCGATTCATGAAACAATCTTAGAGCTATTAGAACCTCCTCAGGAGGAACGAATAACCTATCGGGTGGTTTAGACGAAGGTGCTAGAGCTTGTTTGGATAGTAAGGACTTCCAAAACGGAGAATCAATTTGGGTGTTCAGAGAAGCCAGGATTTTGTCCTCGGGTACAATGGGGGCTGGTACTAGGGGTTGAGTAGACATGGGCTCGTGCTGTCTAGATAGTGCGTCGGCTTTAACATTTTTAGACCCGGGTCTGTAAGAAATGACAAAATCGAACCGAGTAAGGAAAAGAGCCCATCGGGCTTGTCTGGGGTTCAACCTCCTAGCCTCAGATAGATAGGTTAAATTCTTATGGTCGGTTAGTATGGAAAATGTGCAAATGGAACCCTCTAACAGGTGGCGCCACTCTTTCAGAGCCAATATGATAGCCAACAATTCCCTGTCTCCGATGTCATAACGGGTCTCAGTAGGTGATAACTTTTTAGAGAAGAACCCGCAGGGTAACAAAGGTTGGTCCTCCGCAGCACGTTGGGACAGTACAGCTCCCACCCCAGACTCTGAGGCGTCTACTTCTAATATGAAAGGTTTGGTGGGGTCAGGGTGATTAAGAATGGGAGCTGTGGAAAAGGCGGCCTTTAGTTTCTCAAATGCCTCCACAGCGGTGGGAGGCCAACTCAGAGTGTCAGTACCCTTTTTGGTCAAGGCCGTAATGGGTGCAATAATCGATGAAAACCCTTTAATAAACCTTCTGTAATAATTGGAGAAACCAATAAATCGTTGAATGGCCTTGAGACCTTTGGGAAGAGGCCAATGAAGGATTGCATCTAGTTTCGAGGAATCCATCATGAAACCCGAAGAGGAGATCACATAACCTAAAAACTGTACTTGTTGTACATCAAACAAGCATTTCTCGAGTTTACAGTACAGACCGTTAGATAATAACTTGGATAGGACTAGTCGTACATGTTGGTGGTGTGTTTCCAGGTCAGGTGAATGTATCAGGACATCGTCAAGATAAACCACAACAAAACAAGGAGTATACTCTCTTAACACATCATTAATGAATGCCTGAAAAATCGCAGGGGCGTTGCACAAGCCAAAGGGCATAACCAAGTACTCGTAATGGCCGAGTCTAGTATTGAAGGCAGTCTTCCACTCATCCCCCTCTCTAATGCGTATTAGATTGTAAGCTCCCCTAAGGTCTAATTTAGTGAACACCTTGGAGAATTTCAGGCGATCGAACAATTCAGGGATGAGTGGAATGGGATAGGCGTTCTTGACGGTTATTTTATTCAAACCACGGAAGTCGATACAGGGTCTAAGATCTCCCTCCTTTTTCCGAACAAAAAAGAAACCCGCACCGGCTGGGGAAGACGAGGGGCGAATGAACCCCTTTTGGAGGGAATCGGTAATGTACTCCTCCAGTACCCTATTCTCTTTTTCAGATAACGGATAAACTGCCCCTCGGGGAGGAACGGCACCTGGGAGAAGGTCAATGGCGCAGTCGTAGGGACGATGCGGGGGTAATTTGTCGGCCTCTCTTTTATCAAACACAGGAGCCAAATCAGCATATGGAGGGGGAATAATCGTAGAGAGAGGTGGAGACGTGGGTACGTTAAGGGTGTTAACGGACAAGGGAATCTGAATGCAGGAGAGCAAACAATCGTTATCCCACTTAGCAATCTGACGGGCTCGCCAATCAATGACAGGGTTATGACGGGTTAACCAGGGGTAACCAAGTACGATAGGATAGGAAGGCGAAGTAATGGCATGAAAAAACATCTCTTCTTTATGACATAACCCTATCCCCACAGAAATGTTCTGAGTTTCAAACAAGACAAAAGGGGTTTCAAGAGGTCTACCGTCAATGGCTTGTACGAGTAATGGTGTTTTCTTTTCTACAAGGGGTATGGCATGTTTCTGGGCGAAACCCAAATCGATAAAGTTATCGGCAGCACCGGAGTCGACTAATGCGTAAAGATTAACCGGGTTACGGGAACTCTCCCAGGATAGAGTAACCGGAACCCGGAGTCTATTTTCCAGTTTGGGGGACGACGGAAAAGTACCCAAGAGCTGTCCCCTAAAGGCACTCAGGCACGAGAGTTTCCCGATGGACCCTGCGGGCGCTTGGGACAACCCTTCAGTAAGTGACCCCCCAATCCACAATACAGACATAAACCCTCATGCCTCCGGCGTTTTTTCTCACTGTCTGGTAGTTTGGTGCTATCTAATTGCATAGGTTCGGCGGGAGGGTGTGACTCGGGAAGCAAAGGTACAGAAAACCGGGGAGGCGTCCTAAGAAGTGGTTTTTTCGACCTCTCCTTGGTATGTCTACGATGGCGAAGACGTTCATCTATGAAAGACAGGTAGGTTATTAAATCCTCTAGCTCTTCTGGGAGATCTCTGGCTGCTATTTCGTCCTGAAGTTCCTCGTTTAACCCCTCAGAAAACACGGCTACTAAAGCCTCATTATTCCAGTTTAATTCTGAGGCCAAAGACCTGAACTCTAGTGCATATTCACCCATGGATTTCGTACCCTGACGTAAGCGCAACAAGGACTTAGCAGCATTGGTTTTTCGCCCCGGAGGGTCCAACACTCTACGAAAAGCCGACATAAATTCACGATAATTATACACAATAGGTTTATCGGTGTCCCAAAGAGGGTTAGCCCAACATAGCGCTTTATCGGTAAGATGGTTAATAACAAAGGCGATCTTGGCACGATCAGTAGGGTAAGACCACGGGGTTAATTCAAAGTGAATAGAGATCTGATTTAAAAAACCTCTACAAGCGTTAGGGTCACCTCCGTAACGTACCGGAGGTAGCAAGTTAGGATACGAAGTAGGCACAGAAAATGGTTCGGAAGGAGACGGCTTGACTGGAGGGGAAACCTCTACCTGGGTAGGGGCAGTGCGGTTAAGCAGGGTTTGGAGGGCCTGGGCGAACTGATCAAGACGATGATCTTGATCCTCCAAACGACTTTCCAAGCCAGAGAGTTGCTGAGCGGTCCCTGCAAGGTCCATGGCCCTTTCGTGATGTCAGGCGGACACACGTACCCGTAGGTAGCTATGGTCAGCCCTAAGGCGAAACAGGAGGGTGGAACCCTAAATGCGATACCAGTCCTTGTAGTTGGCTGGGTTACGCAGTAGCAGAAGTGAACCTATAAGGCAGGGACGTAGGCAAAGAGGACAGAAACCAGTCCTAAGGGTGGCTGGTCTAGAAACAAGACAATACGGAGTGCCAGAGAGTGTACGTCAAGCTAGTACACGCAAGTCGAAGGGTACGTTAGGAGGATACACAGGTAACTGGAAAAACCTCAAAATCTAATCACAATACCAGTCCTTGTGGTGGCTGGGTTAAGTGATAGCGAGTAGTAAAACAGTACAGTACACAGGGAGAAACCAAATGCAGCGTCAAAACACAAAAGCCGGGTCAAAGGGATATAGAGATACTCAGAGTCGGTTGCCAAAAGCCAGGTCATGCACAGTAAGACAAATAAGAATCTAGAATACAGCACCAAAGGGTATAGCAAGCTAAAACCACGAAAGGGCGCAGACAAAAGCAAAAAGCAGGTTTAAATCAGGCGCCCTGCCTCCCGATTGGCCAACAGGATCACATGACACAGGAGGCACCACGGTGGAGGCGTGATGACGTCACGCCGCTGGGAAGCCTCATACCCGGAAGCGGCGGCGGCCCGCGCGCATAGGACACCAGGAGGGGCCGCGAGGAGGACGCAACCCTCGGGTCCTAACACTCTGAAGCACAGAAATGTAAAAAAGAGAGAAGAATAGTCTCTTCGTAAATAAAACGTATGTCTGATAGAAAAACAATGCCGTGTATATAGGTACAAAACTCTTGGTAAAGAGCTGTGTTGCAGGTATTGTTACAGGTTTATGCAGTTGAGGTGAGGAACTGTGAAACAGGTTTAAACAGTTTGGAGTTCATGCAAGAACATATGCTTGAAGACGCAGATGTATGATATGGTAAGTATGGTACACTTATGAAATAAAACATGGAAATTCAGACATGAGGGTGAACTCCTGTGAATAAAGGCAAAATAATGCTGATGTGGTAAGGACGTTTAACCATAGATGCGTATTAAGGCATCATCACAAAAAGGTAGCATTACAATAAGTAAGTCAGTCTAGATAAAGGCTTGGAAGCATACAATGATAACGAGGTGTGCAGGGGGATTGAAAAATAAAGAAAAATAATAAAATAAAGTCGGGGGGATTGAAAGATGAAAATCCTTCTGTAATCCTTCTGTGATTGTCTATCTGGATAGTGCCACCTTGTGGTTAGAGGAGGGCAGTAGTCAATGTCTCCAGATGGATAGCTTGGGGAGCGAAGAAGAAAATGTTATTCTCTATCCTCTGCTGCCACCTTGTGGACGAAATGAGAAAATTATTTTTTCTTCTTTTTCTTTATTTCTTTTTCTGATCGGAGCAGGACCTCGAGGGAAGGGATAGAGTTGCAGAATAGTGCATTAAACGAATCGCTCAAAGATATAAAGATAACGCGATGTCAACTCACGTGGTCCTGAGCCGGTAATGATACCACGCTCACTCGAGAAAGCCTCCCCGGCCTGTAAAAGGCGGCTGGGTTCCCTCTTTTCCCACCACTGATCCGTTCCTTGTTCTTGCCTCAGGTTTTCGACCTCTGCTGGGCTGAAGTCCTCGCTGTGTAGTAGCTGGGTTCTGTCCTGCAGGAGGAAAATCGGCTTGGAAGGACTAGGATGCAGGGTTTTAGGGAAAAAAGGTTTTTAATGGCTAATACAAAATAAAATAACAACAAATAGTTGTACAGAGTATAACAGTGAAATAAAATCAAAAATAAGGGGGTCCAGGACGCGTTTCGCCAGGTAAGACTGGCCTCTTCAGCTGGATAGCCCCTTTTACTGTTGGTGCGGCTTTTATACAGTGTGCGGTAGTTACTTTTTGGTTTCGTTTTGGGTTTGATCGTTATTGCGCATGCGCGTTGCAGTGGAGATCATTGGTACTCTGGTTTTTTGGTCACATGTACGCGATCGAACAATCGATTCGTTGGTTTCGGTTTCTGCGGAGTAGAAGCGCTCTGGAGGCCGGGATGGATCAAAAAGGTCTCTGATAGTGCACCTTCGCTTATGAGAGAGTGCAGACTGCGGTGGAGATCATTGGTCCTCTGGTTGTCCTAATCACATGTCCGCGGTCTGCCAATCAGTACATTAGTTGCAATTTCCGCGGAGTAGAGGCGTTTTGGATGCCGGGATGGGTATAAACAATCTCTAGTAGTGTAACTATGCTTGTGAGAGAGTACAGACTGTGTTGAGAGAGGTCTAAAAATGTCCAGAGTGTGATGTTAGGTCATAACAAAAATTAATATTGGTGGTCTCCTAAATGAAATAAGATATAGGTCACCTAAGGAGATGAGTGGATAATAAAAAGAAGAATTGCTGGGCAATTGGTGGGTGGTAGAGGGAAAAGAGGTAATCCTCTGATGGGTGGAAGAGAGCCCATGATGCTAGAAAAGCACTAATATCGAAGGTCTCCTAAGTGAAATAAGATATAGGTCACCTAGGGAGATGAGTGTATAGCATTAATTCAATAAAAGAGGAAGAGGATGCTGGGCAAGTGGAGGGAAAAGAGGTTATCCTCTGATGGAAAAAAGCCTATGATGCTAGGGAGATATGTGTAAATGGAGCCATATCTGAGGGAGGGGTACTGTGTATTATATTATATTTGTTGTAATTTTATTTTGTTTTAGCCATTAAAAACCTTTTTTCCCTAAAACCCTGCATCCTAGTCCTTCCAAGCCCGATTTTCCTCCTGCAGGACAGAACCCAGCTACTACACAGCGAGGACTTCAGCCCAGCAGAGGTCGAAAACCTGAGGCAAGAACAAGGAACGGATCAGTGGTGGGAAAAGAAGGGAACCCAGCCGCCTTTTACAGGCCGGGGAGGCTTTCTCGAGTGAGCGTGGTATCATTACCGGCTCAGGACCACGTGAGTTGACATCGCGTTATCTTTATATCTTTGAGCGATTCGTTTAATGCACTATTCTGCAACTCTATCCCTTCCCTCGAGGTCCTGCTCCGATCAGAAAAAGAAATAAAGAAAAAAGAAGAAAAAATAATTTTCTCATTTCGTCCACAAGGTGGCAGCAGAGGATAGAGAATAACATTTTCTTCTTCGCTCCCCAAGCTATCCATCTGGAGACATTGACTACTGCCCTCCTCTAACCACAAGGTGGCACTATCCAGATAGACAATCACAGAAGGATTACAGAAGGATTTTCATCTTTCAATCCCCCCGACTTTATTTTATTATTTTTCTTTATTTTTCAATCCCCCTGCACACCTCGTTATCATTGTATGCTTCCAAGCCTTTATCTAGACTGACGTACTTATTGTAATGCTACCTTTTTGTGATGATGCCTTAATACGCATCTATGGTTAAACGTCCTTACCACATCAGCATTATTTTGCCTTTATTCACAGGAGTTCACCCTCATGTCTGAATTTCCATGTTTTATTTCATAAGTGTACCATACTTACCATATCATACATCTGCTTCTTCAAGCATATGTTCTTGCATGAACTCCAAACTGTTTAAACCTGTTTCACAGTTCCTCACCTCAACTGCATAAACCTGTAACAATACCTGTAACACAGCTCTTTACCAAGAGTTTTGCTACCTATATACACGGCATTGTTTTTCTATCAGACATACGTTTTATTTACGAAGAGACTATTCTTCTCTCTTTTTTACATTTCTGTGCTTCAGAGCTTGTTCAACCAGGAACATTCATCCACATTTCTCCAGCCAGAGAAATCCCCGAGTGCAGCGCCCATTTAGGATTACCCCACTTTCCTTTAAGTTACTTCTCGGTAGATTCAGGCACTACCCACCTATCCTCGAAAGGCGGCAGCACTACCGCTCTAACCTCAGTGACAGGCGCCATCTGTAGTTTCCTACCCAAGTTCCCACATATACATCTTGCCTTACCGCAACTACTGGCTGCCAGTCACAGACACAAAAGGGGCACAGTATCATGGATTTCCGGAAAAAAATCGGAAATCCAAAGATTGATGCATTCGCAGATGCAATCAACCATGCAGAAGACTCCACCACACCTGTCAACAAAGATGAGATTAGGAGAGATCTGGAAAAAATGCTGAAGAAAGAGTTGAGACTAAAATGGGAGGTTATTTCTCTAGAAAAATATAGCAAAGAAAAAATAGTTCCCAGAGGACTACGGTTCCTGAAAGGACCTGCCCTAGGGAACGAGAGAGAACCCTTCCTAGAAAAGTGGAGCCACATGCTGGAAAGCTTTTCCACACATACATTAAACATACTCATAGAAGAGAGAAAATACAACCTTGAGGAGACTAACCAACAGATTGAATTGAAGACACAGGAGTTCTTAGGATCCACACAAGAGGGTGGCGAACAGGCCTTCACGGAGAAAATGGAAAAAGCCCTTACCAAACTCGAGGAAGAACTCATTAAGAAAAAAAAGAAAAAATATACTAGAGATAAGCAGGACTATGAGAAGGGCAACGTATGGAGATTAGAAATTAAGACGGCAAAGAAGAGGATGAACAGGACGTTTTTGAAGACGATCCTGATCACATAGTCAATCAGAACAACAACGGGTTTACCCCTAGAAACCCCGCCAGACATCCATCTTACCGACGATTTAGAAGGACACCACCCCGGGATCGTATACGATCATATAGAAACAACCGCGTCTATGAAAAAAGACCATGGATCAATCACCAGCAGAGGAATAACCAAAGACGAAATAACGGACCGAGAGATATTAACGAATCATACGGAGGATACAGAGGAAGAATCACACAACAGCGGAATTGGAAACCCGAGTATAGACACCCTAGGAACAATCACGCATACAGACAGAACAGACAGACAAGAGAGTCACCTTATACAAGAAGGGAATTTCAATCCCCTAAAGTGAATGTCTATCAATCCGACAGATACAACTATACCAGGAATAATGTAACAGAGGAACGCAAGGACCTCAATGAGGTTTTTCACCCGGCCACGCCGAAAGATCAGAGGAAGAGGAGGCTGGAACAAACCCAGCAAGATTGGCACCCAGAACTAAGAAAAATGGGAGAAAAAAGAGACGTGGACACATCCAGATCCCCAAGCAAAAAAGCAAGGATAGATTAAGAGGCAAAAGAGGAGGGAAAAAGAGGAAAAGAACCCAAAATAGATCCAAACCTGAACCACAACCAAAAGATGATGATGGTATTTTCAACTTATCAGGGAAAATTCTCACGACAGAGAGTCTTAAGTAAAGGACTGAAATTTGCACCCACGCAAAAATTCAATCATTTCTCCACTTACATTGACCTACAGAAGTTTAAAAGAAAACTCTGTCTTAAGAAATATTTTCTCAAAAACCCACTCGAAAGGATACCACAGTTACAATACTATAAACACACAGATCTTAAGGAGAAATCCAAATTCTATCCAAGATCAATGATATCACCAGAAATCTCAACTTTTGAGAAGATGGTAACCAGAGAGATGGAACAAATCAAGATGGGTACGAAAAACAACCTCTCGAAGAAAGAGAGAAAAGCCTTAGATGAACTCAGAGAAGATGATTCCATTGTGATCAAACCGGCAGACAAGGGAGGAGGTATTGTAATCCAGAGCGCCGAACGCTACGAAAGAGAGTCCTTAAAAATCCTCGATGACCCACAAACATACAAAAAATTAAACAAAGACCCCACGAACGACATAATAGCCATATTCCACCAATACCTGGATGAAGGAGAAGTAACGGGCATCCTCAATGATAAAGAGCACAAGTACTTGAAGATTCTACATCCACAGAGACCCACCTTCTACCACCTCCCGAAAGTCCACAAAGACAAAGAGAACCCTCCAGGGAGACCCATCATTTCCGGTGTAGATTCCATATCAAGCAGGGTTTCGGAATACATAGACAAGCTACTACAGCCCTTAGTACTTAAAACCAGATACCATCTAAAGGACACTCTGAGCATCATAAAGGAACTGTAAATGACACCATGGCAAGAAGGGTTTTTCCTTGTTACATGCGATGTGAAAGCCCTGTACAGTAACATTCCGCACAAAGAAGGAATAGAATCCATAAGAAAATATCTAAAGGAAGAAAAGGACATCCCCACCGAGCAGAAGGACTTCATACTGGAAGGGATCAGACTCATATTAGAGAATAACTATTTCTCCTTTAATAGGGACTTCTATCTCCAAACGAAGGGCACGGCCATGGGAACAAGGTTCGCCCCTAGCTTTGCTAATCTTTACATGAGTAACTGGGAGGAGAACATAACCGAGGGGCATGAAAACAACATCGTCTTATATCGAAGATATATAGATGATATTTTCATGATCTGGAAAGGAGGAGAGGAGGACCTTACTGCCTTTTTAAGTGAATTGAACATGAAAGACCCTAACATCAAATTAGAAAGCACCTGGAGTCTCACTACTATAGACTACTTGGACCTCACCATTTTCGCAGAAGGGAACGCCCTGAATACCAAAACCTTCTTCAAAAAGGTGGACACTAATAGTTATATTAACAAGAGCAGCTGCCATTTAAGGAGATGGTTGGAAGGAGTGCCTAGGGGACAATTTATAAGAATTAAAAGAAATTGCTCTAAACAAACTGATTTTAATTTCCAAGTAAGTAGACTCAAATCACAATTCATCGAAAAAGGCTATGACAAAACCCAACTGGAGACAACGGAAAATGAAATTGCGCTAATGAACAGAGACGAATTCTTGGAATACAAGGATAAAACCATTACAGGACCCGACTACTCGACTGTACCGTTTATCTTCTCCTATAGCCAGCAGGACAGAGTTTTTCGCGAAATCATTAAGAAATTCTGGCCGATCCTACGTGAGGATCCCTTATTGCAGGACATTTTACCCTTACAACCAAGAGTCATCTGTAGAGGAGCTAAAAACCTAAGATCAAAACTTACTACCAGCGAATATGTGGCGAGAAAGACACAGCACTCGAACAACCCTTTCAAACAAAATAGTGGCTTCTTTGGCTGTGGAAACTGCATCAGCTGCAGAAGCACAGGCAATAAAAAAAGGCACATTACCTCTGTTGAAAATAGGAGAGGAGTCTGGAAAATACGGGATATCCTTACATGTTTTACATCCAATGTTATTTACCTGATCATCTGCCCATGCGGGCTGAAATACATTGGGAGGACAACAAGAGCCCTCGGAGTGAGGATTAGGGAGCATATTCGGAACATCGAAAAAGGCATAGAGACACACAGAGTCCCAGCCCATTTTTAAAAAATCCCACAACTGTGATCCACATAATCTACAGTTTATGGCTATCAAACGTATTAGAAACAACAGAAGAGGAGGGGACCTGGCTAAAAAAATAGGGCAAGAAGAGATGAAATGTATTTACGAGTTCAACACACTACATCCCACAGGCTTAAATATGGACTTCGAACTCTGCCATTTTCTCTAACACCTCCTATTTATAGCCTACCACTCACTCATTTCTCCCGACTTGATCCAGCATCCGGACTATCCACTATAGATGGGCACCTCCTCTGACTCTACCCATTTTCACTATCGTAACTGTAATACACAGTACCCCTCCCTCAGATATGGCTCCATTTACACATATCTCCCTAGCATCATAGGCTTTTTTCCATCAGAGGATAACCTCTTTTCCCTCCACTTGCCCAGCATCTCTTCCTCTTTTATTGAATTAATGCTATACACTCATCTCCCTAGGTGACCTATATCTTATTTCACTTAGGAGACCTTCGATATTAGTGCTTTTCTAGCATCATGGGCTCTCTTCCACCCATCAGAGGATTACCTCTTTTCCCTCTACCACCCACCAATTGCCCAGCAATTCTTCTTTTTATTATCCACTCATCTCCTTAGGTGACCTATATCTTATTTCATTTAGGAGACCACCAATATTAATTTTTGTTATGACCTAACATCACACTCTGGACATTTTTAGACCTCTCTCAACACAGTCTGTACTCTCTCACAAGCATAGTTACACTACTAGAGATCGTTTATACCCATCCCGGCATCCAAAACGCCTCTACTCCGCGGAAATTGCAACTAATGTACTGATTGGCCGACCGCGGACATGTGATTAGGACAACCAGAGGACCAATGATCTCCACCGCAGTCTGCACTCTCTCATAAGCGAAGGTGCACTATCAGAGACCTTTTTGATCCATCCCGGCCTCCAGAGCGCTTCTACTCCGCAGAAACCGAAACCAACGAACCGATTGGTCGATCGCGTACATGTGACCAAAAAACCAGAGTACCAATGATCTCCACTGCAACGCGCATGCGCAATAACGATCAAACCAAAACGAAACCAAAAAGTAACTACCGCACACTGTATAAAAGCCGCAGCAACAGTAAAAGGGGCTATCCAGCTGAAGAGGCCAGTCTTACCTGGCGAAACGCGTCCTGGACCCCCTTATTTTTGATTTTATTTCACTGTTATACTCTGTACAACTATTTGTTGTTATTTTATTTTGTATTAGCCATTAAAAACCTTTTTTCCCTAAAACCCTGCATCCTAGTCCTTCTAAGCCCGATTTTCCTCCTGCAGGACAGAACCCAGCTACTACACAGCGAGGACTTCAGCCCAGCAGAGGTCGAAAACCTGAGGCAAGAACAAGGAACGGATCAGTGGTGGGAAAAGAAGGGAACCCAGCCGCCTTTTACAGGCCGGGGAGGCTTTCTCGAGTGAGCGTGGTATCATTACCGGCTCAGGACCACGTGAGTTGACATCGCGTTATCTTTATATCTTTGAGCGATTCGTTTAATGCACTATTCTGCAACTCTATCCCTTCCCTCGAGGTCCTGCTCCGATCAGAAAAAGAAATAAAGAAAAAAGAAGAAAAAATAATTTTCTCATTTCGTCCACAAGGTGGCAGCAGAGGATAGAGAATAACATTTTCTTCTTCGCTCCCCAAGCTATCCATCTGGAGACATTGACTACTGCCCTCCTCTAACCACAAGGTGGCACTATCCAGATAGACAATCACAGAAGGATTACAGAAGGATTTTCATCTTTCAATCCCCCCGACCTTATTTTATTATTTTTCTTTATTTTTCAATCCCCCTGCACACCTCGTTATCATTGTATGCTTCCAAGCCTTTATCTAGACTGACGTACTTATTGTAATGCTACCTTTTTGTGATGATGCCTTAATACGCATCTATGGTTAAACGTCCTTACCACATCAGCATTATTTTGCCTTTATTCACAGGAGTTCACCCTCATGTCTGAATTTCCATGTTTTATTTCATAAGTGTACCATACTTACCATATCATACATCTGCGTCTTCAAGCATATGTTCTTGCATGAACTCCAAACTGTTTAAACCTGTTTCACAGTTCCTCACCTCAACTGCATAAACCTGTAACAATACCTGTAACACAGCTCTTTACCAAGAGTTTTGCTACCTATATACACGGCATTGTTTTTCTATCAGACATACGTTTTATTTACGAAGAGACTATTCTTCTCTCTTTTTTACATTTCTGTGCTTCAGAGCTTGTTCAACCAGGAACATTCATCCACATTTCTCCAGCCAGAGAAATCCCCGAGTGCAGCGCCCATTTAGGATTACCCCACTTTCCTTTAAGTTACTTCTCGGTAGATTCAGGCACTACCCACCTATCCTCGAAAGGCGGCAGCACTACCGCTCTAACCTCAGTGACAGGCGCCATCTGTAGTTTCCTACCCAAGTTCCCACAGTAACTAGATAAAAACATAAATCTTTTTGTATATATAGTAATTATATATATCTCACAACAATCAAGGATATATAAACAACAACATCCATTAGCACACAGATTTCTAGCTGTCCAAATATGTTAGTAACTGCATGTACGGTTAGTTCTATTTAATAAACATCCTGCTTAAAAAAAATTAACATGTATTTCCCAGCAAACCAGTATTTAAAACAAGCTAGTGTCTTTAGATATATATGTATATCTCTTTGTGCTACCTGGATCTACCAGCTATCACTATCTACCAGCTATCACTGAGCTATCACTTATTCTATTTTTAGAATAATAGGTAAGAAAAACTTATTTAGTAAATCCTCCCCTAATAACGAGAATTAAGCTTCTAATCTTCTGCTTTTTAAATTATAGGTTATATAATCCCTGCTTATTAATTCAATCACAATAGCTCTTCAATTTCAATATATATATTTATGTATACATTAGTGCAACAAATACTTTAGAATAAATAATATCATTGTTATCAGATGCTTCCCATATTTCTATACTGCAGGTTAGAAATATGTCAGTTCTGATCTAACAATAATCTGAGACAAATCTCAGTCTATGTTTATTGCAAGATACACACTTGTGTATATATATATATATATATCTGTAATTAATTCATTTAAATTTGCTTTCCATACATTACCTGTTCCAAAATCTGGATTCAAGCGTTTCTGCAATCTTCTTAGTTATCAGTGGATGTAATGAATTAATTAGAAAGTTTGTGAGAATATATGAGATACTATAAGATATTGTAAATCTGTTTCCATCTTAGTTTCTTTGTGTCTGAGTTTTCTCCTTGAGCATAACTCGTAGGATAATTTGAGAGAGTGAATGCTTGAGAGTGAAATAAAATTTGAGTCCCGAGAGGGAGAAGTGAAGTGTGGTCTGAGTTGAAATGAAGTGTAATGCGTAATGAATGATCTCTACATGTTCTGTACTCGCAGTTATAGAGTAAATGATGTCACTTATCACGTACTTCTCTACTTAGCATATTTCTCTTTCTCAATGTTAACCTATGAAAATTCCATAAAACTGTCGACTCATAATACACCACTAGATGGCAGTTTTGATTTTCAAATTAATTAGTAATATTTTTAATTCTATTTTTAATTAATAGACAGAGATCATAGGTCAATCTCTTCTTATCAAGTTTGAACAAAAGAACTCTCATAGTCTCTTCAGACAGTATGTCTGTCCTGTCAAATTAATATTTAACATCTCCTCAGTTCTAGCTAATTCAAAATTTTTCTGAGTTACTCCTAATCAGTTAACAGACAGTCCTCTATATTCAAACAGAATCTTATTTATAAACCTTCAGTAATTATACCGTTCTATAGTTATACTCTACAAAATATATTGGAGTATCTATTATTTTATTGTGCTACTATATAGAATATATATTGATTATATATTTTTGTGCATAGCTCTTTATTTGGATAGATATATTTGTGCATATATATTTTTAACATAAGTGTGTTTCTATACCCGAAAAGAAAATATCTTTAATTCAAGGACTCTTTAAAACAGACCTATAAATTTTGTCTATGACATGTCTTAGCACTTAGTCTATACAATATATCAAATACAGACACTTTATATCTAGCGATTATATTTTTAAACTCATACATAACTCTTATATTCCCCTCTTAATACATTTACCTTCAAATGAAGTTTCTAAAAAAAATCTATGTATGTTCATTCTAGAAGTAGGTGAGAGTTGAGAATAAAAACTTGTATCATATAAAAATATGGATATAAGATTAAACAAGATGGCTACAGGCATCTATTTTGTTTTCCTATGAAAATACCTGACCTAACCCCCCTTTGGTTTCATCTGATTCTAGATTAGAGTTAGACTAGAAATCAAGATGGAAACATGTAAAATATTTTCACACTTAACCAAAGAACTATGCTATGTTTCTTACCTTTCGCAACACGCCTTTCTTCTTTCATCCATTTTAATAATTGAAGATGCAGTGTTTTTAAACTTCAGTGTACGCACTTTTCTGGTTAGTACAATCAACCAAACCTAATTGCATTACACATTACAATTTCTGCAATGCTAGGCCTAGTATGATCAAGCTGTGAATACATAGTAGTATAAATCGTTAAATTATCTTTCTTTATTAGAAGTTCAATGGTATGATCAGGCTTGTTGTCGAGCAGAAATTTCAAATCCGGTTTCATAGGTATCTCTCATCCTTGGAATGCGTCAACGATTTGTATCTCGTTATACCAGACTTCATTTCCAACCGGATAGAGAGTAATTTCGCCGATAACAACTCTTGATTCTTTAGGAACTTTTACGAGGATCACTGGTGTAGGTATTAACATTTCTTGTTTTGTACCAGATCCTTCCGGTAAACATTCGCTTGTCTTTCTGTGGTGCTCACCAACCATTTATCTCCAACCAGTATAGTGTAGACACTCAAATTGTCCTTAGTCTTCTTAAAAGTAACCTGACAAGTCTCAGACCCGTGTCTAAGATATTCCATTCCACACAAGGCTTGGGTTGCGTCGTAGACGAAAGGTTTACCTTCACACTGGTAATTATTGTCTTTGAACTTGACACATTCTGTTAGAATTGGAATCGAGTATTCTTCAGGTTCCCAGGGCAACTATTTCTGGAGTTTGTATCTTTACTTGAAATCCGTCTTGAAAAGTTCCAACATTATGGACGTGTTTGATTTGGAAAACATTCTTTCTTGCCATAAAAGGCATAGCTAAGAGAAAACAAACTTCCATGCATTCCGTATCAATGTACAAAGGTATAGCGCTTCCCCGCTCGAATGACAAATTAATATGTTGAATATCTGTAGTACTTTCTCCTAATTCCATTAACATTTTCTTTATCACTTCTCGAGAAACAAAATACAAAGGTACTCGTCCTTGCAATAAGTCATTTATACCACTTTGTACCTCATTTAAAAACATGAGCATATGGAACATAATCGGATCTTTAAAAAACAACAGTTCTTGCTTAAATCTCTCGTGGCTTTCATGTAATTTAGTTGAACATTCAATCTCTTCTGTATGCAGATTTGTCGTGACAACAATTTTATTAACCACAGTTACCATTTTCTCCATGTCGACCTTTTGGTTTTCGACTGCTTGTTAAAGAAATTCAATATTATCTTTCAAGTTTCTCAGTTCCTGTTGTAAAGTCTGTATAGAAACAGAATTTACTGCAGATGAGGTTGTGGCTGCAACCACTCCCAGCACTGTGAAAACAACAGTTGCAATAAGAAACCCATTGAAACTTCTCTGCCTGTCGTTTTGTACATAGAATGTTCAAAAAACAGTTTCCTGGCATTCTCCAAAATGTCTTTCACACTTGCTTGAGCTTGATTTACGTGAGACTTATACCACTCTCGGAATTCCAGAAGTTTGAAATCAGAAACATTGTACTTTCTTTCAAGAGACAGTCTTGGATCTAAGCTCACGAAAATATTTTGGTTTAACACTCTCCTTTCCGTCAAAAGAAATCCAGGCGTGTCTTGGATTATGATGCCAGAGGACAGTCCTGGTTCAATTATTGGATCTGCTCGGAATTGTGCGGAAAGCAATAGGATTACCCAGATGATCGCAATATTTTTGGTGGTCCAACTCATCTTTGCGGATCAGTGTCTCACAAGTCTGGATTAACCACTTTTCTCTGCTTAGAAAGAAATATAAATAACCATTCCTAGATTTTAGTCATAAACTAGTCAGCTTTCCTAAAAAATAACTAGCGATTTCACTCAAATTCCCTATGGTACTCTGATCTCCGATTAAATTTTAAATAACCGTACAGATCTAGTCTTCCTACTAACTTGAGTTAAACATCTGAATGCTGGGAAGAATTATCACATGTTAATCTTAACAATCACTTCCAATGATACCAGTTAAATATCTTCTGCTGGTCCATCTTCACACATTCTTAGTTGAGATCTAGGATGACAAACACGCAATTGATTAATGTGAACCCATTTTTCAATGCTCTCCTTTCCTTTGGGTATCTCTATCTTATACGCCACAGGAGACAGTTTGTCAATTATCGAGTATGGTCCTTTCTAAGATGGAAGAAACTTTCTCTCTTTTACTCGCTCTCTACTCAAGTTATATAGATACACCTTATCATCAATCTCATACTCCTTTATAGTAGTCTTAAAATCATAATAGGTCTTATTAGATAAAACGGCCTTTTCTGGGTTCCTTTGCGCAAAAGCAAATGCTTGCTGTAAATGATAAAGTAGGTCTTCTATATACACTGATGTGTCGTAGCAGCATTTATTAGCTTCTGATCCCTTAGGATTAGCCATTTTATTCAGCAGCTCCCTACTGATGTAGCTGTTTTCCTGGCGCAAATCTAGTTTAGCCATGCTTTCTCTAGCTAAACCATTTACACGTTTATGGAAAAATACCTCTTCATTTATTTTCTCAATTTCAGTTAAGAATTGAGAATGATCACTATGCCCATTAGGTTCTGCCTTTCTCTTGTGGAAGTGAATAATTAGCATGTCATTTTCCAGACATATATCTCGAATTCTCTCAGGGGAAACACATATGGTGTTATCCTCCTGCTCACCTGGAGTCAGGGGCTTTGGGCTTAAAAAAGAGATCAGGTGTCTGGCTATTTCTGAAATGGACCTCAATAGAGTCCGGCCTTTCCTCAATCACGTGGCAGTTACACTGAGCGTGATGGGATTGGGATCTATCGCAGCTAATTGGAACATTTACTTGGGACCAAATGACCTCATTGATAAAATCAATGATTGGATTTAACCTTTTAAGAACGTCCATTCCAATGATTAGCCGATTTTGGGGCAGATCCACGATAAGCGTTGCATGCCGAATTACTTTATTCCCCAATTTAAAATCCAATTTAGCTATACCCAGAACTTTACGAGATGTGCCACTCACACTCACTAGATTAGCATTAGATTTGTCTAATCTAGGCTTCCTGGTGGACAGTTCTTGGACTTGATCAAAGTAATCAGATGATACCAAGGTGATTTGGTGTCAGGTACAGGTACCGGGATGGCACCTGGATGGCAAGATTCTGAGCCCAGGATATGGTGAGGCACCACTCCAGAAATATATGGTGAGTGGTAAGTTTGCAGGAACACAAATGGTGGTTTGGAGCAGAGGGGCAGGACAAGTAAAGGGATTGAAAAACAGAAAACAAACCAAGAGAAATGGGAACTTGAATATTCTGGATACTGCAGGGAAGTTTCAAGGTTTTCAGGGGAGCCCCAGCATACACGTCCTCTCTCTCTGGATACAGATAGACAATGCTGGACCAATGTGGAGAGGAGGGCAGGGCCCTTTATTTTGCAAGGTCAGGTGGTGTAGTGTTTTACTATCAGGGTTATTCAGAGTGCGTGAAAAGCAGGAGAATGACTGGAGAATAACTGGAGAATGAAAAAGTCTAGGTCAAAATAGCCAAACCAGAAAAATTCTCCCTTTCATCTCACTTTCCAAATCGGCTATTTTGACCTAGAATTTTTCATTCTCCAGCTATTCTCCAGTCATTCTCCTGCTTTTCCCGCTCTCTGAATAACCCTGTATGTGTTTTCACTTTTAACCATTTGTGTGCAGGAATCTCACTGCTGGTTCTGAGATGAGCAAGGCTTGAAGGGGGCTGTCTGGCATGGTTCAGGAACCTGACATTTGGCTTCCCGTGTCTAGCAGAGACATAATAATTTGTGGCAAATTATCCTGTAATTCTACATTCACATAATATCGGTCTTCAATTCTGTGCAATTTACACAGAAATTTAGAATGAGATTAGGGATGAGCTGTTCGGGTTCGGACGGTTCGGGGTTCGACCCGAACTTAGCCTGTTCGAGTGGATCGCGAACACCGAACATTTCGGGGTGTTCGCCGCATGTTCGACCACAATGGACCACAATGCATTTTCCCACTGGCCTGAAGCTCGTAATTGGCTACAGCCTTGCACCTGACCACAGGTCACTATGCCAATCACCGCTCAGAGTCCTGATTGGGTAAATTTTGCCCAATCATGGGCTCACAGAGCTAAGTCCCGCAGCACACTATATAACGTTTCCACGCAGCGCTTCTGCACGCATTTCAGAGGAGATTTTAAAGGAGATAGTTGTGTCTTGTTACTGCCGGTCTGCCACGCTACTGGGGGGTCTGGGGGGTCTCATTTCTACCAAATATCAGGGAATTTAGGTGATGTGTGTCTTGTCACTGTGCCAGCAAGTTTTTTTGGGGTTTACAACTTTATTTAAAACATTTGTGAATTAAGGTGATCTTCTGGGTCTTGTCACTGTGCCAGCAAGTCTTTTTGGGTCTCATTTCTACCAAATATCAGGGAATTTAGGTGATGTGTGTCTTGTCACTGTGCCAGCAAGTTTTTTTGGGGTTTACAACTGTTATGATCATGGATGATTTCTGCCATAAATTATCATATTTTAATACTAACTGATTGACATACCAAAGAAGGACCACTAGGGGCAGTGCGTAGGCTGTTTGCACTGTGGGGCTAGCTGTGATGTCATTAAGCCAGCCTACTTTAGAGAGGTCTTTTCCTATTGGTAGAGAGGGTTTGTCTACTGGTGACTCCCACTGGGAATAAAAGGGGGACTTCCACCAAGAGTTAGGTCTCTTTCTCTTTGGCCTGATACCTGAGACTGACCAGACCATGTGAAGTTTTCTGCAGCCCCCAGCTTGGGGCGTAGTAAGCATGCTTTCATTTCATTGCTGTATTGTTTAAGTATTGTTGTTTAGTTTAATGTACTGTGCCATGACTGTGTGTATATGTTAGTTTTTCTGTAGTTACTGTAAAGCAAATGATATAAACTGTGAATATAGATTGCCAAGTAAATTGTCATTCATATTGCACCGGTTTCTGTGTGGTTTTTCTTATATATATTCGACCATATTACCCACAAGATATAAATGTTATTGTTGCAACTTAGGGCTTTAATTATTGCATATTAATTCAATAATTAACGATGCATTTAATGCCCAAAACGAAACAATTGGCGACGAGGATGGGATATGCTTGGATATCTTAAAGACACAAATGTGATTTGATTTGTATTTCTGTAAATATTACAGTAACTTGTGTCTGCATAGGATTGAATGAATGGATGATGCACTGTGCATAGTTTTTCCATTTCTGCCTATATAACCATATATACCTAGTTTTTGAATTGACGTGATGCAGAAAAGTAGTTATATGATTTTTGGTGCAGATGATAAAGATACATTTTTGTATTCTTTGATTAGCAATGTTTTAAATGAAAAAACATACACAGGGTTATCCAAAGAGATTCGAAAAGTCACCGCACGTTCGGTGACTTTTCGTTCTCTTCAATTCGGTTCCTTTTGCCGATTGCATTTCAGTGACCCTGCGGTGTATTCAGCAAGCACCACAAGGTCCCCGAATTGCAGGGAAAAGCTGCCGCAAACCTGACGAAACCTAACCGAATGCACGCTGAAAACAAGCAAAAACATCTGGATTAACCTTCGAAAAAGCCGAACAGGAGCCGAACAGGAGCCGAACATGAGTCGAATCACACAGAGCCGAAGCAGCTGTGACGTAGAGGAGGCAGTGAATAAATTAGCAAAACCATTTGTATGAATCTGGGAAAAAGAAACGCTGTTTGCAAAGAAACTACTGAGCGAAAATGTCTGAAATTTTCACAGGAGGTCCAGGGAATGATAATAAAGAGGGCTGTTACAAAAAAAATAAGTAAACTGAAAAAAAATCAAAAAAAAAAATCGGACTTTTAAAAAAAAAAAAAAAAAACAGAAAAATGCTTAAAGTATCCTAAAAAATCTATAAATAAAGAGACTTTTTGCTGCAGAATTTTATAATGAACGGTTTATTAGATATTGAATTAAAACGGGAATATTTTTAACATTGAAGCCTATGGGATTCTCCTGAATAAATTTGCCGAATTAAACCACCGAATGGCAGGGCATTAGGGGAACCTTTCACTGCTGGTTTGTGTTCTCTGAATAGCCGAAGCAGTGCTTTTTCATGCGGATTTCACTGCCCTCGAACAGGGACCGAACAGGCACCGTATGTTCAGGCAATTCGCCAGGATTTGGCGAATTGCCTGCTCTCTGGATAGCCGAATGGTCAGGAAAGGTTGATACTTTCTCAAGCAATTCGGATCTCTTTGGATAACCCTGTTAGTGTTTGATTGCCACAGACTGACCATGTGGTAGATAGACCACATGCTGTGGAGTGTTTGCTGAAGGCCTAGCTTCATTTGCATATGAAAAGACTTTTTTACAGTTCATTGCAGAAACTGGTTTTACTGTTTTTTCTGGGTTTTCTTGTCTTGATTACAATGGAATAGGTTGTTGTATTTGGCTAGACTCATTCTTTTTTAGGATTTGTGATTAATTAATTTTCTTTCTTTTTCGCAGGAAGAAAATGCAAAGTTAAATTAAATAGTTAAAAATATGCATATGTGTATATACACATGATATAGTGACTTTTGAGATAAAAGGGTTGCTTTTAACAGAGGATATGTACCTTGCTAGCATTTACCTTTGTAAATGGAGACTATCTTTTGCAGCTAAAGATGGGGGAGGAAGCTGTGCTTGCAAGTGGTTTTAGATAAAATACCTGCATAGTGATTGATGCCTAAGCTAACTATGTTGTGAAGTCAACAAGGGAAGTGAATGCATTTAGTGAATAGAGCCCTACAATAATTATTGCATTTGTGTTCTCCCTTTAGAGTAGTGATGCAAACTCTGGTTAAAAAGGGAGGGAATTAATACATGTCCGGATTAAGGTAAAGATGGTAAAACATGCCCATAGCTGTGCAAACATATTGGACCATAACCCTTTAAAAGAGCCGGAAGAGGGAAGCTGTGTGTCGCTCCTCTATAGAATTGAATTGAGGGGTGAAGGCAACAGGTAGACAGGTAGACGATGACCCCATTAGTCCCTAAAAGAAAGGGTAGTGGCTACAGTCTTCACCCCGTGATGTAGGAACATATGTGGTTTAATTTAAGGGGTGGTCACCTCGTGATCACATTTGTGGCCTAATTGGAGGGCAGTAGAGTAAAACATAATTCACTATGCAAGGTAATGACCCAAAACCTAGGGGTGGAGAGACATGCAAAGTAAAGACTGTATGTAAGGCTTCCAAAAGTGCTTGGGACCCCCCCCCCTCTCAGCTGACGATTTCCATGAACTAATTCTGTGTGCTTTATTTTACAGGAAGTGTGTTATATCCCTGGTGGATAAAATGTGTTCATGTGCACCTCTAGCTGGTGCAGACCATATAAGCTCCCTCAGTGTTTGGCCAAAGTGCTTTCCAGGACTGCGCAATCCAGGATGGCATGGAGGGCCCTTACATCTGAGGCAAAGAGTGTCACCCCAATGGCTGCACTGACCGCATGTGCAGATAATGAGCAGAGAGCAGCTACAAGCTGAATGGTTATAGATTTAAGCATTAACAGAACATATTATATTGTATATGCCATTTGTAGAATTAAATGCTGGAAATGACTAGGAAAGGAATTATGATCTGTGTTCTTTCCGTTTAGATATAGCAGATCTTGGAGACAAGAAAATGTTTTTGTTTCTTTTTAAGACTTTTGAAGAAATTTATAATTTTGAGTTTCATATATAGGGCCTTTTTAATATGTCTGTATTATGATCGGATGCATACACGTGTCTCTTATAAGTCCGTGAAAGCATCACAATACTTGCATAACCAAGGTTATTGGATGGGGGAGGTGTATTATCTTTTTGGGTTGGGCCTTTAATTGGTTGTCTTGTGAGTGTAATGTTTACAAAGTATTGGGAATTAAGCTAAGGGGGGCATATCGTTCACTGTTTGCATGAGAAAGATTGTTGAAATGTGTGTGTGTGTCAGTGGAAATGCCCTTGCTGGCTGAAATGGTAGAGTTAAAATACCCCATCCGATGTGTGTAAGAATGACTGAGAGGTTCCCCGCCAGCCCTGGTCCAACTCAAAGAAATGACCCTATTCCGGTTATCCCAGACAAGCCGTGCTCCTTCAAATCTGCCGTACCCCGCCATTATCTTCTAGGGATTCCGATTCCCATGAATGAAAGGGATGGGGAGTGACTGGAGCCAAAGTGGAGCGTTTGTAAGTGTTGATGGGAGAATAGCGGTGCCCTGGGAGATTCTATCGATGGAAGGGGACTGGGTGCACAGATGGGGCCCGGTCAAAGTGAAACGACATGTAAAATGTTATGATGTTTTTTGGTTACAGTTCCGTTGACAGTCCCGTCAAGGAGCAGTACCAGGTTATTGTGTTTATTTGTGAATCAGGAGTGTGGTGGATGTATAGAGAGATCGATCTCAGGAGATATGTGTCGGTTTATATCTATCTCCACAGGGTAAAAAGTTTAGACATCGCAACCAAATAGTTATTGTGATGATTGGCACCCCATGAGCTGTCATTTTGGCCTATGTAGACGATTGCCTGCGTGTCAAGTACTTTCCAGCAAGGAGATTTCATTCACCGATCAGGCTGTGTGTGTTATTGGTCGTGTGTATTTATTGAAGACTTTTCATCAATGTGATTTTACTGCAGCTCAAGAACCAGAAGAAGAGGCAGCAGCTTTGGACATTAAGCTCAGCCTTCATTGAAGTTTCACTGCAGCTGAGAGTGATGAGAGTAGGTAAATAACGCAACAAAGAGCAGGAACTTGTGTTACATCAATGTGTGGAATGAAATAAAGAATAAGTGACCACAAAACACATGAGAGTCCCTGCACCAGTGAACTGTTGAGTAATATCCTACACCTCTCTGCGCAAATGATTTCTTCATCAGTTGCTATTCGTCAAAGTTCTCTGAAGAAAAAGAAGAAGAAAGAAAAACTTTCCAGGACTAATGTTTGGGAAATGTCTGGCTTCGAGGCCTACAGCATCCAGCTCCAGTGACTGTCCATGCCATGAATTACAGGTGCTATATGGGTTGTTGTGTCTAATACTTTATTAAGCTCCACCACACATCCTCACATAAAAACAATATAGTTGGTTTTGTATGTGCCTATTATAGGCAAAGGTTTTGTAACTGGTAAGGCACACGCACAGTGGTGTACCTTTGCTGAATTTAGTTGATAAAGCACTCATATTGTTGGTGGGAGGAATGTATTTTGTTTCCAAAAATGGGGAGATCGTTTCATAGATGATTTATTACATAAGTCAAAGGGTGGATTGTTATGATCATGGATGATTTCTGCCATAAATTATCATATTTTAATACTAACTGATTGACATACCAAAGAAGGACCACTAGGGGCAGTGTGTAGGCTGTTTGCACTTCTGGGGCTAGCTGTGATGTCATTAAGCCAGCCTACTTTAGAGAGGTCTTTTCCTATTGGTAGAGAGGGTTTGTCTACTGGTGACTCCCACTGGGAATAAAAGGGGGACTTCCACCAAGAGTTAGGTTTCTTTCTCTTTGGCCTGATACCTGAGACTGACCAGACCATGTGAAGTTTTCTGCAGCCCCCAGCTTGGGGCATAGTAAGCATGCTTTCATTTCATTGCTGTATTGTTTAAGTATTGTTGTTTAGTTTAATGTACTGTGCCATGACTGTGTGTATATGTTAGTTTTTCTGTAGTTACTGTAAAGCAAATGATATAAACTGTGAATATAGATTGCCAAGTAAATTGTCATTCATATTGCACCGGTTTCTGTGTGGTTTTTCTTATATATATTCGACCATATTACCCACAAGATATAAATGTTATTGTTGCAACTTAGGGCTTTAATTATTGCATATTAATTCAATAATTAATGATGCATTTAATGCCCAAAACGAAACAACAACTTTCTTTAAAACATTTGTGAATTGAGGTGATCTTCTAGGTCTTGTGACTGTGCCAGCAAATCTTTTTGGGTCTCATTTCTACCAAATATCAGGGAATTTATGTGATGTGTGTCTTGTCACTGTGCCAGCAAGTTTTTTTTGGGGTTTACAACTTTCTTTAAAACATTTGTGAATTGAGGTGATCTTCTGTGTCTCGTCACACAGCCAGCAAGTTTTTTTGGGGCTCACTAATTTCTTTAAAACACTTGTGAATTAAGGTGATCTGTGTCTTGTCACACAACCAGTACCACGCTGTATTTTGGGGCTCACTCATTTCTTTAAAACGCTTGTAAATTAAGGTGATCTGTGTCTCGTCACACAACCAGTACCACGCTGTATTTTGGGGCTCACTAATTTCTTTAAAACACTTGTGAATTAAGGTGAACTGTGTCTCGTCACACAACCAGTACCACGCTGTATTTTGGGCTCACTAATTTCTTTAAAACACTTGTGAATTAAGGTGAACTGTGTCTCGTCACACAACCAGTACCACGCTGTATTTTGGGCTCACTAATTTCTTTAAAACACTTGTGAATTAAGGTGATCTGTGTCTCGTCACACATCCAGTACTACAATGTATTTTGGGGCTCACTAATTTCTTTAAAACATTTGTGAATTGAGGTGATCTGTGTCTCGTCACTGGCTGCCAGCTATCAGTGTGTCTCACTGAGTTATACCAGAGTTCTTTAAATCTTTATACCAGAGTTGAATCAGAGTTCTGTATACAGTTGTGTTCAAAATTATTCAACCCCCACTGAAATTGAGTGTTTTGGCCAGTTTGACATTGATTTTGATCATTCAGTCATCTTGCTTACAATTAAATCAAAGAGGCACGTGTAGGTCAGACAAATATAACATAACATTTATAATGAAATAACCACAAATGTCTTTTCTGTGCTCACATCATTATCAGTTTTGTTCAACCCCCAAGTGACATTCAATCTTAGTACTTAGTACAACATCCTTTTACAGTTATAACAGCTTTTAAACGTGAAGCATAGCTTGACACATGCAGCGATCTACGGGTATCTTCGCCCATTCGTCATGGGCAAAAGCCTCCAGTTCAGTCACATTCTTAGGCTTGCGCACTGCAACTGCTTTCTTTAAGTCCCACCAGAGGTTCTCAATCGGATTTAAGTCAGGTGACTGCGATGGCCACTCCAAAATGTTCCAGCCTTTAATCTGCAACCATGCTCTAGTGGACTTGGAGGTATGCTTGGGAACATTGCCCTGTTGAAAGGTCCCACGTTTCCCAAGCCTCAGGTTTGTGACGGACTGCATCACATTGTCATCCAATATCTCCTGGTACTGAAGAGAATTCATGGTACCTTGCACACGTTGAAGCTTCCCTGTACCTGCAGAAGCAAAACAGCCCCAAAGCATGATTGACCCCCGCCATGCTTCACAGTAGGCAAGGTGTTCTTTTCTTCATAGGCCTTGTTCTTCCTCCTCCAAACATAGCGTTGATCCATGGGCCCAAACAGTTCTAATTTTGTTTCATCAGTCCACAGAACACTATCCAAAACTTCTGTGGTTTGTCCACATGACTTTTGGCATACTGCAGTCGACTCTTCTTATTCTTTGGAGACAGCAAGGGGGTGCGCCTGGGAGTTCTGGCATGGAGGCTTTCATTACGCAGTGTGCGCCGTATTGTCTGAGCTGAAACTTTAGTACCCACATCTGACAAATCTTTTCTCAGTTCCTCAGCAGTCACACGGGGACTTTTCTCCACTCTACGCTTGAGGTAGCGCACAGCAGTCGAAGTCAGCATCTTCTTTCTGCCACGACCAGGTAGCGTTTCAACAGTGCCCTTTGCCTTGAATTTGCGAATGATGCTTCCTATGGTCTCTCTTGGTATGTTTAACATCTTTGCAGTCTTCTTATAGCCATTGCCCTTCCTGTGAAGAGTAATCACCTCTTCTCTTGTCTTCCTGGACCATTCTCTTGACTTCACCATGTTTGTAACCACACCAGTAAATATCTAGAAGGAGCTGAGTATCACAGTCATTTTAAAGCTGCCTAATTGGTGCTTATTATGCTTTATTGCTGCTCCGTGACATCCACAGGTGTTTTCAATACCTGATTGAAAACACTTGAATGAACCTCTGTTCTTCAGAGTGGTAGTCTTTAAGGTGTTGAATAATTGTGTCAATGAAGAATTCACAAAAGAAACATTTACTACTGTATTACAAAACCAATTGATGTCATTTTAGTTGCATATGGTTCTTTAAAAAGTCCTTGTAGGATTTCATTCTGAATACAATTACAAATGTACACTAAATTCCCTAAAACCCATTACAGCATTGGGGGTTGAATAATTTTGAACACAACTGTATATTAATCTATAAATCACTCACCATGTCTGAAAGAACAAAAAGGACAGGCAGACGCTCCCAGACACAGATAAGAGGGCAAGCAGCCCCTGTGTCGGGAGGCTGTGTCTCTGGTCGTGGTGGACGTGGTGCATCCTCTGCAGGGGCACGCTTGTCATTTCTAACTGGTGCTGGCCGTCTTAAGCAGCAGCAACATACAGAGGACTTGGTGGATTGGCTAACCAGGCCATCCTCATCCTCCGAGTCCTCTGCCAGCCAGGCTTCTAGTGCTTTACAGTCCACCTCAGTTGCCAAAGCATCTAATGCAGCCTCCATGTCCACAGCTACTCCTGCCGTAGCCTCGCTATCACACATGGAGGAGTCAGCTGAATTGTTTGACTACAATGAGATTGACATGCTGGTTGAGGATGAGCAGCAAGTACAGTGCTCTGATTCAATCTCTGAGGTTGAGCAAGGGAGTATAATCAACCTAGAGGAAGGGGGTGCCAGTGATGACACACAAATAACTGGCACTCATGTTGCCCCAGCATCTGCAGCATACTGCCAAGTTGGCTCCAGTGACGAGGAGATAGGGGGTGAAGATGACATTGATGATGAGGTCACTGACTCCACCTGGGTGCCAGATCGAACTGAGGAATCAAGGAGGGGGAGGAGGAGGAGGCACAGCAAACACGAGGCACAACATCTTCTGTGACCAACCGTAGCACTAGCCAGTCCAAGGCATCAGATATCAGAGCTGCTCCGGTGCAGAGCACTGTTGTCTCAAAGAACACATGCAGGAACTCTGCTGTCTGGGAGTTCTTTAAGAAATGTGCAGCAGACCCCACCGTTGCTATTTGTAATCTATGTCAGATGAGGCTGAAGCGTGGGATAAACACCGGACACGGGTACCACGTGCTTGAGGCGACATATGAACAAGTGCCACACATCCCGTTGGCGCACAACTTTGCATAGGTCCTCCTCCTCCTCATCTGTCTCTACCCACACTGTATGTCCTGCCATGTCATTGCCTACAACCTCCACCGACAGGGATGATGCTACAGTAATGGATGTACCAGCAGGTCCTTCCTCACAATGTGACATCATCCCAGTAGCTGAAGATTTACGCAGGCAGATTACGTTGCCGCAGCTGCTGTAGTCAAAGAAAAAATACAGTCCCAACCATCCCCAAGCACAGCGTCTAAATGCCAGCTTAGCAAAATTACTCGCATTGCAGCTGCTGACTTTCCAGCTGGTGGACCCTGTTCCCTTCCGTGAATTTGCTGAATGTGCTGTACCACAGTGGCAGGTTCCAAAACGCCATTACTTTTCATGCAAGGCCATTCCACACTATACCAGCACGTGGAAGACAATGTTATCCAGTCATTGGGAAAGGCAGTCAGCAGCAAGGTGCATGTCACTTTAGACACGTGGTCCAGCAAGCATGGACAGGGTCGTTACATTTCCTTCACGGCACACTGGGTAACTCTGATCGCAGCTGGGAGGGATCCAAGACGGGGCTCTGTGCTGGAGCTTGTTCATCCACCACGCCTCCAGAAAGCTGCTTGTTTGAGGTCTGTCTGCTCCACCACCACCACCTCTTCCTCCCCCTCCTCCTCCTCCTCCTTCTCTGTCTCTGGCGAAGTGTCAATTAAACCGACGCCTGACAGGGTCTACGCAATGGCTCAAGCAAAAAGATGCCATACTGTGCTTGAGCTGGTTTGTTTACGGGACAGGAGCCACACCGGGTCAGAAATGTTGTCAGTTCTGCAAGGGCAGGTGCAGAGATGGTTAACACCATGCCAGCTTAAGCTGGGAATGATCGTCTGCGATAATGGCAGCAACCTTCTCTCCGCCCTATGCACGGGTAAATTGACGCATGTACCATGCCTAGCACACATCCTAAATCTGGTGGTACAGCATTTCCTAACCAGGTACCCAGGGCTGGCAGAGCTTCTCATCCAGGCCAGAAAAGTCTGCAGCCACTTCAGACGGTCATTCCCAGCAGGGAATTCCACCTTCCCACAAACCGTCTGATCTGTGACATGCCCACCAGGTGGAACTCGACATTAGCAATGCTGCAGCGTCTGCACAAGCAGCAGAGGGCCATCAACGAGTACCTGTGTGAGTATGGCACAAGGACAGGTTCAACTTGTCCCCCCCCCTCAGTGGCTGATGATCAAGGATGCATGCACTGTACTGTCACCATTTGAGGAGGCAACGAGGATGGTGAGCAGGGACAGTGCATGCATCAGTGACACAATTCCTTTAGTGTTCCTGCTGGAGCACACTCTGCAGGGAATTATAGATGTGGCTCTAGAGGCAGAGCAGCGGGAGGAAGAGGAGGCCTTCCCTAGCTCTCAAGGCCCCAGTCTTTCCGCAGACAGCATTCCAGCGGGTCCTACTCAGATCAGACAGGAGGAGGATGAGGAGGAGGAGGACTATTTAAGTAGTGGGGGCATCGAAGGTGGGGATTCCTCAAGGGAAGGTTTTGTGTGCCCAGAAACAGAAGGGCTTGTGCATGGCTGGGAGGAGGAAGTGCACGATACGGTCATCCTCAATGACCAGGAAGACTCGGAAGCTAATGCCACCTCCAACCTACGCTGCATGGGCTCCCTAATGATGCAAAGCCTGCTAAAGGATGCCAGGATTTGTGCTATCAAGGAGAGGGATAATTACTGGTTGGCACCCCTTCTTGATCCACGATACAAGGGGAAAGTTGCAGAGCTCATCCTGCCCGCACAGAGGGAGCACAGGATGAAAAAACTTGAGGACGCTCTAAAGCGACACTTGTGTAACACCTTTCCAGGCACTGGTAGATTACCAAGTGCTGACACACGTGCTTCTGAGGCTGCGGGTGATCAGAGGAATAGCGGTGAAGGCCAGGGCCGCTTGACTGATGCATTTTTAAATTTTTTTAGTCCACGACGCCCAAGGACATCAAATGTAGGCACCCATTGCCAGCGTCTTCACCATATGGTGCAGGACTACCTAGGGGCAAGGGCAGACCTGGTTATCTTTCCAGCAGATGATCCACTGGCTTACTGGGTGTTGAGATTGGATCACTGGCCAGAACTTAGCCAATATGCTATGCAGCTACTAGGTTGCCCTTCATCTAGCGTGCTTTCCGAAAGGACGTTCAGTGCCGCTGGAGGTTTTGTCACAGACAAAAGAGTGCGTCTGTCCACCGACTCTGTAGACCGGCTGACATTTATAAAAATGAATCAGTCCTGGATCAGCAGATATCAATCCCCTGATGCTGAAGTAATGGAATAGATCAGGGATGTCCTCTTCTGCATTCACAAAACCTCCAGCACTGAATTCTTCCACAATACCACAAAAGGGTTATGGTGTGAAGGCACTTACTGCCATGAAAGGCACAATATTTGGCTGCACTGACGCCTGTGCCAGATTTATATCATTTTATTTTTTTGAACCGCAGAGTCCAACCCTGCACTCTTCCACAATACCACAGAGGGGTTACTGTAAGATGATACCTGCTGGCCTGGCATTAAAGGCTCAATATCTGGGTGCACTGACGCCCATTACCAGATCAAAAACTTTTCAATATAGGACCTCATGGTCCACCCCTGCACTCTTCCACCATACCACAGAGGGGTTACTGTATGATGATACTTGCTGGCCTGGCAGTCTTGCACCAAAGGCAGAATATCTTGGTGCACTGACGCCTTAACCAGATGCATATCTTTTTAATATAGGACCGCAAGGTTCACCCCTGCACTCTTCCACAATACCACAGAGGGGTTAGGCTAGGGTTAGATGAGCGCATTTTCTATGGACTGTGCATCCGTGCAGTACGGACGTACTTACTGACTGACGACAAGGTAGTGGCCACACAGTCGTTTTTTTTCACTGACGTATTTTTTGACTGATGTAGCAGGGAAAATAAATTACAATGAAAGAACATTCTGTCCGTCAAAAATGCTGGATGTATAAATGCAGTCCGTCTGACCTTGTTGCATCACTCACACACAAAGCTATGCGGACGTTGTGGACGTGGTGCACTCTGCACGTCCGTTCTAGCAGTATTACGTTCTTGCCTATCCTGCGTCCGTTTGCAGCGTCCGTCAGCCCCGCACTTCTGTGCGGACGTACTTCGTGTGTGGGGCTCCATTTAACACAATTGTATGCTATCACGGACGTACTTATGTGCGGGCAACACGGACGTTAACACTGCGTTCGTCTGACCCCAGCCTTACTGTATGATGATACTTGCTGGCCTGGCAGTCTTGCAACAAAGGCAGAATATCTGGGTGCACTGACGCCTTAACCAGATGCATATCTTTTAATATAGGACCACAAGGTTCACCCCTGCACTCTTCCACAATAACACAGAGGGGTTACTGTATGATGATACCTGCTGGCCTGGCATTAAAGGCACAATATCTGGGTGCACTGACGCCCATTACCAGATCAAAAACCTTTCAATATAGGACCACATGGTCCACCCCTGCACTCTTCCACAATACCACAGAGGGGTTAGGCTAGGGTCATATGAGTGCATTTTCTACGGACTGTGCGTCCGTGCAGTACGGACGTACTTACTGACTGACGACAAGGTAGTGGCCACACAGTCGTTTTTTTTTACTGACGTATTTTTTGACTGATGTAGCAGGGAAAATAAATTACAATGAAAGAACATTCTGTCCGTCAAAAATTCTGGATGTATAAATGCAGTCCGTCTGACCTTGTTGCATCACTCACACACAAAGCTATGCGGACGTTGTGGACGTGGCGCACTTTGCACGTCCGTTTTAGCAGTATTACGTTCTTGCCTAACCTCGTTTTACAGAGGGGTTACTGTATGATGATACTTGCTGGCCTGGCATTAAAGGCGCAATATCTGGGTGCACTGACGCCCATTACCAGATCAAAAACGTTTCAATATAGGACCCCAAAGGCCACCCCTGCACTCTTCCACCATACCACAGAGGGGTTACTGTATGATGATACTTGCTGGCCTGGCATCAAAGGCACAATATCTGGGTGCACTGACGCCCATTACCAGATCAAAAACTTTTTAATATAGGACTGCAAGGTCCACCCCTGCATTCTTCCACAATACCACAGAGGGGTTACTGTATGATGATACTTGCTGCCCTGGCATTAAAGGCACAATATCTGGGTGCACTGACTCCCATTACCAGATCAAAAGCTTTTCAATATAGGACCACATGGTCCACCCCTGCACTCCTCCACCATACCACAGAGGGGTTACTGTATGATGATACTTGCTGGCCTGGCATTAAAGGCACAATATCTGGGTGCACTGACGCCCATTCCCAGATTCATATCTTTTTAATATTGGACCGCATGGTCCACCCCTGCATTCTTCCACAATACCACAGAGGGGTTACTGTATGATAATACTTGCATGCCTGGCACTAAAGGCACAATATCTGGGTGCACTGCCACTGATGCCTGTATCAGATTCATATCCTCAGAAGGGTTACGGTGTGACGGCACTGTTGCCGACGCTAAAAGCCCAATTTTAAAGCACCTATTGTTACTTTCATCCAAAGCCTGCATAACTTTCACAATAATTTAGCCAAAAAAATAACTAAACTTTTTCTGCGCGTCCTAAAATGTCTTTTCATACAGGCTGCCACCCCAAGCAGTTGTTTATGGATAGATTAAAGGAAAAGCATTTACCGTCATATGAAACGTCATTTTTTTTGTTTTTAAGTGTTTCTATACATCCTAGAAATCTGCCACTTCACGGGCAGGTTATGGGGACCTCCTAGTCACGATATTTGAAGGAATTTTTGGTTTTTATTTTTAACCCTTATTTCATGGAAAACTCACTGTCCCTTTTAAAAAGTTTTTTTTTAAAACTTCTTGTCCTGGTTTCCTGTCCCCCAGGGCACTACCCAGACCCCCATACACCATTTATGGCAAATATCTAGCATATATGCCCTCTTGGAGGGCACTCTAAAATTCGAATTTTCAGCCCCAGTGACTTGCATGGGGTTCGGGTTCGGGTTCAGTCCCGAACAAATGGGAAGTTCAGGTTCGGGCTCGAACCGAACTCGGGGAGTGTTCGGCTCATCCCTAAATGAGATATGAAATTATGGTTTGATACCGATTTTACCCACAGTCCTTCCTTTTTCAGGAATGTTTTCACCGGCAACTGGACTGTCCATTTCGGATTCAGTCTTCTCCGATTTCTCGCACCTAGACTGGGGAAATAAAATACATTGTCCTTCTCTTGACAGGGAAGGGGTTAATTCATCAACTGTACAAACATTTGTATTAACCATTTCATCATCACTTTCTGGTAAATTGTCATGGACATTGGTTACTTCCTCAGAATAATCATTTAGTCACTGGGTTGGCAAAGCTGCAGGTGTTGGATCATTTATGATTTGATTTGGATTATTTCCATTCATTAACTGAGTGATCTGATCCAATTTTTCTGCCAGCAAACGGATATTATCCTGCATTTGGCTGATACGCTGGTGTACGTTATATTTCCGCCTTGTATTCATTAGGGATGAGCCGAACACCCCCGTGTTCGGTTCACATTCGAACTCGAACAATTTCAAAAGTTCGAGTTCGAACACGAACACGAACCGAACTCAATGCAAGTCAATGGGACTCGAAAGTTTGAATTTTAGAGTGCCCTCCAAGAGGGCATATATGCAAGATATTTGCCATAAAAGGTGTATGGGGATCCGGGTAGTGCCCTGGGGGACAGGAAACAAGGACAAAAAGTAAAAAAAAACATTTTTAAAGGAACAGTGAGTTTTTCATGAAATAAGGGTTAAAAATAAAAATGAAAAATTCTTTCAAATATCGTGCCTAGGAGGTCCCCATAACCTGCTCGTGAAGTGGCGGATTTGTAGGATGTATAGAAACATTTAAAAACAAAATAATGACATTTCAAATTACGGTAAATGGTTTTCCTTTAATCTAATCATAAACAACTGCTTGGGGCGGCAGTCTGTATGAAAAGAGGAGACATTTTAGGACGTGCAGAACAAGTTTAGTGATTTTTTGGCTAAATTATGGTGAAATTTATGCAGGCTTTGGATGAAAGTAAGAATAGGTGCTTTAAAATTGGGCCTTTAGTGTCAGCAACAGTCCTGTCACACTGTAACCCCTCTGTGGTATTGTGGAAGAGTGCAGGGTTGGACCCTGCGGTCCAATATTAAAATGATATGAATCTGGCACAGGCGTCAGTGGCAGTACACCCAAATATTGTGCCTTTGGTGGCAGCAAGTGCCTTCACACCGTAAGGTAAGTAACCTCTCTGTGGTATTGTGGAAGAGTGCAGTGGTGGAGGCTTTGTGAATGCAGAAGAGATCCCTGATCTATTTAGTTACGTCAGCATCAGGGGATTGATGGCTGCTGATCCAGGACTGATTCATTTTTATAAATGTCAGCCGGTCTACAGAGTCGGTGGACAGATGCACTCTTTTGTCTGTGACAAAACCTCCAGCGGCACTGAACGTCCTTTCAGAAAGCATGCTGGATGAAGGGCAACCTAGTAGCTGCATAGCATATTGGCTAAGTTCTGGCCAGTGATCCAATCTCAACACCCAGTAAGCCAGTGTATCATCTGCTGGAAAGGTATCCAGGTCTGCCCTTGCCCCTAGGTAGTACTGCACCATATGGTGAAGACGCTGGCAATGGGTGGCTACATTTGACGTCCCTGGGCGTCGTGGGCTAAAAAAATTGGAAAAGGCATCAGTCAAGCAGCCCCTTTCACCGCTCTTCCTCTGATCAACCGCAGCCTCATAAGCACCTGTGTCATCACTTGGTAAACTACCAGTGCCTGTAAAGGTGTTACACAAGTGTCACTTTAGAGCGTCCTCAAGTTTTTTCATTCTGTCCTCCCTCTGTGAGGGCATGATAAGCTCTGCAACTTTCCCCTTGTATCGTGGATCAAGAAGGCTTGCCAACCAGTAATGATCCCTCTCCTTGATAGCACGAATCCTGGGATCCTTTAGCAGGCTTTGCATAATAAGGAAGCCCATGCAGCGTAGGTTGGAGGTGGCATTAGCTTCCAAGTCTTCCTGGTCAATGAGGATGACCCCATCGTGCACTTCCTCCTCCCAGCCACGTACTAGTCCTTGGGTTTCTGGGCACACAAAACCCTCCCTTGAGGAATCCCCACCTTCAATGCCCCCACTACTTAAATATTCCTCCTCCTCCTCATCCTCCTCCTGTCTGATCTGAGGAGGACCCGCAGGAATGCTGTCTGTGTAAAGACTGGGGACTTGAGAGCTAGGGAAGGCCTCCTCTTCATCCTGCTGCTCTGCCTCTAGTGCCACATCTATTATTCCCTGCAGATTGTGCTCCAGCAGGAACACTAAAGGAATTGTGTCACTGATGCATGCACTGTCCCTGCTCACCCTCCTCGTTGCCTCCTCAAACAGTGACAGTACAGTGCATGCATCCTTGATCATCAGCTACTGCGGGGGGGGGACAAGTTGACCTGAAACTGTCCTTGTGCCATACTCACACAGGTACTCATTGATGACCCTCTGCTGCTTGTGCAGACACTGCAGAATTGCTAATGTCGAGTTCCACCTGGTGGGCATGTCACAGATCAGACGGTTTGTGGGAAGGTGGAATTCTCTTTGAATTTCTGCCAGGCGAACACTTGCTGGGAATGACCATCTGAAGTGACTGCAGACTTTTCTGGCCTGGCTTAGAAGCTCTGCCAGCCCTGGGTTCCTGGTTAGGAAATGCTGTACCACCAGATTTAGGACATGTGCTAATTGGAGAGAAAGTTGCTGCCATTATCATAGACGCCCATTCCCAGCTGAAGCTGGAGTGGTGTTAACCATCTCTGCACCTGCCCCTGCAGAGCTGACAGAATTTCTGGCCCGGTGTGGCTCCTGTGCCCTAAACAAACCAGCTCAAGCACAGTATGGCATCTTTTTGCTTGAGCCATTGTGTAGCCCCTGTCACATGTCAGTTTAACTGCCACTTCGCCAGAGACATAGAAGGAGGAGGGAGAGGTGGTGGTGGAGCAGACAGACCTCATACAAGCAGCTTTCTGGAGGCGTGGTGGATGAACAAGCTCCAGCACAGAGCCCCATATTGGATCCCTCCCAGCTGCAATCAGAGTTACCCAGTGTGTCGTGAAGGAAATGTAATGGCCCTGTTCATGCTTGCTGGACCACGTTTCTAAAGTCATGTGCACCTTGCTGCTGACTGCCTTTCCCAATGACTCCATAACATTTTCTTCCACGTGCTGGTATAGTGCTGGAATGGCTTTCCGTGAAAAGATATGGCGTTTTGGAACCTGCCACTGTGGTACAGCACATTCAGCAAATTCATGGAAGAAAGCAGAGTCCACCAGCTGAAAAGGCAGCAGCTGTAATGCGAGTAATTTTGCTAAGCTGGCATTTAGACGCTGTGCTTGGGGATGGTTGGGACTACAGTATATTTTTTCTTACGCTGCAGCAGCTGGGGCAGCGTAGTCTGACTGCGTAAATCTTCAACTGATGGGATCCTGTCACATTGTGAGGAAGGACCTGGTACACCCATTACTGTAGCATCATCCCTGTCGGTGGGGGTTGTAGCAGGCAATGACATGGCAGGACATATAGTGGGGGTAGAGACAGATGAGGAGGAGGAGCACCTATGCAAAGTGTTGTGCCAATGGGATGCGTGGCAGGTGGTCATATGTCACCTCAAGCACGTGGTACCCAAGCGTGGGATGTCTTTCCCACGCTTGATCCTCATCTGACATAGATTACAAATAGCAATGGTGCGGTCTGCTGCACATTTGTTAAAGAACTCCCAGACCGCAGAGTTCCTGGATGTGTGCTTTGTAGACATGTGCACAGCACAAAATTTCGTTTTGAACTAATGCATTAGTACTAAAATGCAATTTATTTAGTTGCTAAAGAAATTCGTTTTCAGTTCTTTAGTATGAAAACTAATTTCATTCATCCGAAAACCAGTGGATACAATTACTATTGTAGTGGCTCCTCAGAGGGCTGAGATCGCTGCTTGTTACAGTATCTCTCACTCTCAGCACAATGTGGGCCATATTATATAGCTGGTTCTAACATAACCAGAGCTGTTGTAAACTTCCCAGAGCTATTATAGCCTATGGAGGTTTTCAGTTACAACAGCTCTGGTTAAGTTAGCACCAACATTGCAATACTGCCCCGTGTCAGGCAAAGCTGTTACAGTAACTGACTGCTGCTCATCACAGCGCTCAGAGTTTCAGTAAAACTAGTAAATAATATTTTTATATATAAGACGTTAGAACAATATTATTTTCTTGTTTTACTGAAACTCTGAGCGCTGTGATGAGCAGCAGTCAGTTACTGTAACAGCTGAGCCTGATACATTGTACTGAGAGATAATGTAACAAGCAGCCGATCTCCGCGCTCACAGCCACTGGATTTAAAGGGCTAAAAAAAAAAGGCTCCTCTCTGTATAATGTTTAGAACATCCTCCTGCATTAATTAATACCCCTCTCTGTATAATGTATACAACATCCACCTGCATTAATTAATACCCCTCTCTGTATAATATATAGAACATCCTCCTGAATTAATGTCCCTCTCTGTATAGAACATCTTCCTGCATTGGCATGTGGAGGGTGCAGAACTTCGGATGTTGCGATGTTGCGCTCTTCATTGCTGGTCTCCTTCACTCATCAATATAATATCACAAAGAGGACTGAAACTAAAATGTAGTGCATTTTATTTTAGTTTCTTTCGTTTTTTGTACTGAGCAGTTTCGTTTCTCTTGAGTCATACTAAAACTAAATTATCCCAAAATTCGGACTAAATCGCTTTAGTACTAAAACGAATGCACATGTCTAGTGCTTTGAGACAACAGTGCTCTGCACCTAAACAGCTCTGACATCTGATGCCTTGGACTGGCTACGATTGGTCATAGAGGACGTTGTGCCTCGTGTTTGTTGTGCCTCCTCCTCACTTGACTCCTCTGTTCGATCAGGCACCCAGGTGGAGTCAGTGACCTCATCATCATTGTCATCACCCCCTATCTCTTCATCACTGGAGCAAACTTGGCAGTATGCTGCAGCTGCTGGGGCAACATGAGTGCCAGTTATTTGTGTGTCACTGGTACCCCCTTCCTCTAGGTTGATTATACTCCCTTCCTCAACCTCAGAGTTTGAATCAGAGCACTGTAGTTGCTGCGCATCCTAAAGCAGCATGTCACTGTAATTGTAGTCAAACAATTCAGCTGACTCCTCCGTGTTGTCACGGATCCCCCTGATACTAGAGTGGTGGTCCCTATACGCAGGACACTCTCTACCCTTCCGATCCTTAGAGTGGTCGGCACGACTAGACAGACTGCAAGAATGGCAGTGCAGAGCACGTACAAGAGAGACGTCACGGATCCCTCTGCTTTATCTGAGTAGTGGTTTCTAGACACAGAACAGTCTCTACCCTTCCGATCCTTAGAGTGGTCGGCACGACTAGACAGACACAGAATGATATACAAGAAGTTAGAATGATTAGCTCTTCCCAAGACCCTAACAACACAAGGGTAGTCTGATGTGTGCTTAGGGTGCCACACAGACTGACCTCAATACCAGAATTAGAAGAGTTGATGCCAATACCAGGGGTTATGCACAGAATGGTTCGTTCGCCAATGCCAGGGATCATACACAGAGTGGTTCGTTCGCCAATGCCAGGGTCATACACAGAATAGTCGTTTGCCAATGCCAAGGGGTCAATACACAGAATAGTCGTTTGCCAATACCAAGGGGTCAATACACAGAATAGTCGTTTGCCAATGCCAAGGGGTCAATACACAGAATAGTCGTTTGCCAATGCCAAGGGGTCAATACACAGAATAGTCGTTTGCCAATGCCAAGGGGTCAATACACAGAATAGTTGTTAGCCAAATATGCAAGAGCTCTGCGGGAAGTAACTACCACGTCAGGGCACCGGCATTTCTGAGAGCCTGGGCTTTAAACCCGGCGGGTCCGCGTCAGCCCGCCAGGCCCCGCCCCCCGGCTTCCCCACGTGTGCGGAAGCGACCGCAATATCATTCGGCGCCTGGCCAGCGAGCAGCGAGGAAGCTGCTGCCAGGCGCCGGGGTGCGGGGGCTACCGTGACACGTGTGTGATAGTGAGGCTACGGCAGGAGTAGCTGTGGACATGGAGGCTGCATTAGATGTTTTGGCAGCTGAGGTGGACTGTAAACCACTACAAGCCTGTCTAGCAGAGGACTCGGAGGATGAGGATGGCCTGGTTAGCCAATCCACCAAATCCTCCGTATATTGCTGCTGCTTAAGACGGCCAGCACCAGTTAGAAAGGACAAGCATGCCCCTGCAGAGGATGCACCACATCCACGACGACCAGAGGCACAGTCTCCGACACAGAGGCTGCTTGCCCTCTTATCTGTGTCTGGGAGCATCTGCCTGTCCTTTTGGTCTTTCTGACATGGCGAGTGATGTATAGATTAAAGATATACAGAACTCTGATTCAACTCTGTTATAAAAATTTGGAGATATACAGAACTCTGATTCAACTGTGTTATCTAGATTAAAGATTTCCAGAACTCTGGTATAACTCAGTGAGACCCCTGATAGCTGGCAGCCAGTGACAAGACACAGATTAAAATTCCCAGAAACCTCCTATAAATCTGTGAGACCCCCTGATGGGTGGCAGTGACAAGACACAAATTACAATTCCCAGGAACCTCCTATAAATCCGTGAGCCTCCTGATGGGTGGCAGTGACAAGACACAGATTACAATTCCCAGGAACCTCCTATAAATCAGTGAGCCCCCTGATGGGTGGCAGTGACAAGACACAGATTATAATTCCCAGGAACCTCCTATAAATCAGTGAGACCCCCTGATAGGTGGCAGTGACAAGACACAGATTACAATTCCCAGAAACCTCCTATAAATCAGTGAGACCCCCTGATGAGTGGCAGTGACAAAACACAGATTACAATTCACAGGAACCTCCTATAAATCAGTGAGACCCCCTGATAGGTGGCAGTGACAAGACACAAATTACAATTCCCAGGAACCTCCCATAAATCAGTGAGACCCCCTAATGGGTGGCAGTGACAAGACACAGATTACAATTCGCATAAATCTGCTAGAAGTATGTGGGACCCCCTGATACCTGGCAGTGACAAGACACAGATTGCAATTCCCAGAAACCTCCTATAAATCAGTGAGACCCCCTGATGGGTGGCAGTGACAAGACAGTGACAAGACACAGATTACAATTCCCAGGAACCTCCTATAAATCAGTGAGACCCCCTGATGGGTGGTAGTGACAAGACACAGATTACAATTCCCAGAAACCTCCTATAAATCAGTGAGACCCCCTGATGGGTAGCAGTGACAAGACACAGATTACAATTCCCAAGAACCTCCTATAAAACCTCCTGATGGGTGGCAGTGACAAGACACAAATTACAATTCCCAGGAACCTCCTATAAATCAGTGAGACCCCCTGATGGGTGGCAGTGACAAGACACAGATTACCACAATTTCCAGATATGTTCTAGAAGCGAGACCCCCACAATTGCTGCTGGCAGTGATAACACAAAGATTAGAACAATTCCCAGATATTTTGTAGAAATGAGACCCCCAAAATAATTGCTGGCAGTGAGAACACTGATAACCTTATATAAATATATACGGGGCCATTATCAACCATTGTCTGATAACCTATTCATTAACAGGACTATACATAGGACAAGGGGTCATCCATTTAGACTGGAAGAAAGAAAATTTAGCTTAAAGCATAGGAAGGGTTATTTTACGGTGAGAACAATAAAGCTGTGGAATTCTCTGCCTGTTGAGGTGGTTGGGTCAGAGTCTGTACAGACTTTTAAAAAACGACTGGATGACTTCCTGCAGACACAGAATATTAAGGGTTATAATATTTAATATGTGGGTAAAAGCTTCTTGATCCAAGGAGAAATCTGACTGCCATTCTGGGGTCAAGAAGGAATTTTTTCCCAGTATGTTGCATATTGGCAAGCATTCAGACTGGGTTTTTTGCCTTCTTTTGGATCAACAGCAGTAGGTTATGTGGGAGAGGCTGAACCCGATGGACGCATGTCTTTTTTCAGCCTATATAACTATGTAACTATGTAACTATGTAACTGTGGCAGTGAGAACACACAGATTACCACAATTCCCAGATATCTTCTAGAAGTGAGACCCCCACAATTGCTGCTGGCAGTGAGAACACAAAGATTACAACAATTCCCAGATATTTTGTAGAAGTGAGACCCCCCCAATAGCTGGTGGCAGTGAGAACACACACTAACACAACAATCTCCTCTCAAGAAACTCGTGCTGGGGCTGTGTGAAGCCTTATATAGTGTACTGCGGGACTTAGCTCTGTGAGCCCATGATAGGGCAAAATTTGCCCCATCAGGACTCTGAGCCGTGATTAGCATAGTCTTGCACCTGTCTTGCACCTATACTGTGGTCAGGTGCAGGCGGTAGCCAATTACAAGCTTCAGGCCAGTGGAAAAAGTGCATTGTGGTCCATTGTGGTGCATTATGGGCAAACATGCGGCGAACACGCAGAAATGTTCGGATTTCGCGAACATCCGAACGGGCGATGTTCAAATCAAACTCCGAACATATCGAACCGAACAGCTCATCCCTACTATTCATCCTTGGGGACGAAGCTTGCGCATTATCTGACTCATCAGTTTTACCTCGGGTCACTTCCTGTCTAGGTGCGTTTTTCCTTGAATCAACCCATTAATTTCTAGGAACCCAATTCTTCCTAGGTTGGTAATTACTTCCTGAATTTTCTATGGCAAATCCTCTTTCCTGATCTGGCTTGGATTTTTCTACCTTAGGTTTTGGATCTCTCACGATCTCCGCGTAGCTCATTTTCTGGGACTCAAATTTGAGATCACCCTTTTTAACATGAGTTTTCGCTATTTCTTCAGATGAGTTCTTCACTCTTTTCCCCTGAGTTTCTTCACTATATTCAAATACAGTAAATAGGGTCATGCTTTCTTTTAACCCTTTCGCTGCTGAGGCTTTTCCCGCCCCTGTGCTGAGGTCATTTTTTACCTGTTTTGCGCATCATGTTTAAACGTGTTTTGAAGGCTTATTTTAGTATATGACACCGACATATTATATATCGTTCTTTCCGTCAGACTCGGTAGATTCATAATATGTCATTATTATATGTATACGTTATGTCATGTCTGTATATTATAACAAAAAAATGCAATAAAATATGTATTTTCAATAATTTACAATGTGTAAAGTGTTTTTTCCACATTTTAACATGCGAGCAATTGCGGTTATATTTTGTATGGGGTGCGCTTGTTAAAAAAATTAGAGATGGAGTCTCGTTACATTTTTTTTTGGGGAAAATGACACTATTTTTAACAAACGCACCGCATACAAAAATCGTTAGTGCAGCATCATTGTTCACATTATAATTGAAATGGGAACAATATTGCTGCATTAACAAACCAAAAAAAATAAAAAAAAAGTGTTTATTTTTTTTTATTATTTTTTTTTTAAAAAAATTTATTTTTATTTTTCATTTTTTTAATTTTTTTACAAAATTTTACACTTTCATGTTTGGTATCGTTGGAACGGCCATGCTCTGGCCGATCCAACCATACCAAAATTTAACCCCTAACTGCCACGGATCGGGAGATAGGGAGTTCATTGGAACTCCCTATCTCCACAGTTGGTGGCAGTTAGGGGTTAACTGTAGGACTGGCGTCATCGTGCTACGCACGATGACGCCAGTCCTCTGGGGGAGTTCCCGGAAGCTTGGCCGACATCCAAGATGTCGGCCAGCTCCGGGAAAGGATCGCGAACCGGCGCTTTTCAGCGCCGATTCGCGATCCAGCTCCCCAGGGGTTAATGCCAGGCATCATTTGGAAGGGCAGGCTGTGCCCTTCCAAATGATGCCTGGGTTAAGCCCCGCAGAGCCGCCGATCGGGAGGGAGAGAGGTCCGAAGGACCTCCCCCCCCTCCCTTTCAGGCGCCTCCTCCGCACATGCGGGGGGGGGGGCGCCTGAATTAGGTGTCATCGCGCCCCCGCGATGACACCTAATAATGGCGGCTGCTGGTCCGGATGCTGGGCTGACATCCAGGATGTCAGCCCGCACCGGAGGGGCCAGCGATCGGCCGGAACCCGGCCGAACGCTGACCCCAAAGTGAGGACGCGCTCAGCGCGTCCTCAGCACACCAGCGGGAATGCTGAGGACGCGCTGAGCGCGTCCTTAGCATTCAAGTGGTTAAAATCTAATCCAAACCATAGTTAGGGTCATAATCTCTTGCCAAAATAACCTTTATTCTATTTGGCAATGCATCATAAAAAAATTTGATAAATTCAGGTTTTTCGAAATCTGGGCTTCTTTCAGTCAAGCTGTACGCCTTTTTAAGGACTGAAATAAATTCAACGGGGCTTTGATTAGGTCTTCATTTTAGAGTTTAAATAGCCCTTTTCGCAGCTAGGCTTGTGCGGTGAGGTCCAAATTCACATTTGACCTCAGAGACAACTTTACTCCAAGTATTTACGCCAGATTCTTTCAGAGACTGAAACAAATACCTGTGTTTGTCTTCAAAGACCCATGGGATGAGCTCAATTTTTCTCTGCGTCTGAACTGATACCTGAAACAGATATGGCTTCCTCGAATGTTTCCAAATGACTGACAATAGCCGGAGAATTCTTTTTATTAAAGATACTGACTGATTCTTATAGAAACTTTACTATTTTGGTCGAGTCCCACACTACATAAGATTTTCTACCATGCTTAAACCCTTGAGGACCGCTGACGTACCCTGTATGTCCTGCCCACGGGTCTCCCTTAGACCTGTGGACGTACAGGGTACATCAGCAGCGCCTAACCCCCTCCCTCCCGATACTTACCTCCCTCGTTGGATCCTTCACAGATCTGGCAGGGAGGAAGCCTTCCCTCGAGATTTGCATGGGCCGGTGAGCTTGATGACGTCACCACGCTGCGTGGTGACGTCATCAGCAGGCACCCCCATTGAAATCAATGGAGGGGAGGGGGGCTCCTTCGGAGCCCTCTATCTCCCCAACCATTGAAGCTAGGGAGATGCTTTTTAAACCGCTGGAAAAGGGAGAGTCTCCCCTTTTCAGCAGTGTATAACATTAACCATTTCGCTGCCGGATCGTGTTTCGGCACTAATTGGCACCAAGACGCGATTCAAACCTGGAGGGGGCTGACATCTTGGATGTCAGCCAAGCCTCCAGGTCCCCCTCCACCCACTGACAACCTCACCATATGTGAGGATGTCAGTGGGGCAGTTAACCCTCTAGCTGCCATGTAGAGATAAGGGGATCCTAAGGATCCCCCTATCTCCCAATCCGTGGCAGCTAGATGGTCATATTTGACATCATTGGAAAGGCCTGATCATGACCAAACATGACCAGGTTTGGTTTAAAAATAAAAAATTTAAAAATAAATAAATAATAAAATAAAAAAATGTTTTTTTTGTCTTGGGGGGTATAGTTAAATAGGACCTAGGCTATCATCTCAAAATAATTAGCACAAAATGGTCAGAATGAGCGCAGCGCACATAGGTGAACTGGCTTAGCAGTGTAGGGGTTAGAAAGCAAAAATATGTAAAAAATGGGTATTTCTAGTCTCGGGACAAAATTTTGAAACTATTTAGCCAGAGTCTTTTTTGGTGGTTTTAGATTTTGGGGGTTAAATTACGAAAAAGTGTGTTTACCATCTTTTCATCATATTTCATATTTTTTTTATAGTAAATTATTCGATATGATGGAAATAATGGTATTTCTAGAAAATCCATTTAATGGCGGGAAAAACGGTGTATAATATATGTGGGTTGAATAAACGAGTGAGAGGAAAATTTGACCTATACACTAACAGCGCAGAAACGGAAAAACAGCAGTGGTCACTAAAGGACGGATTTGTGTAAAACTGCCCGGTCACTAAGGGGTTAAAAGGCTGTGGCTTGCTAGAGTGATGTGATTTGAAATACTCATGTGTACGAGACTTTGCTCCTTTTCCATCATGAAAATCATTTTCACTTTCACTTCCACTTTCACTCTGCAGGGAAAAAGGCCTGTCAGCAATTACTGGTGATTTATCAAAGCGGCTGAAAGCTACCAGGGAAAATCTCTCTGGAGAAGGAGATTTAACCCTTTTGGCTTCAGCTTCTACCTGACGTAACTCATCAGCGAATTTCTCATGTTCGGATTTCATTCTTGCCAGTTGTTCAATCAATGCTTTATTTGATTGGGACAAATGATCTATCTCTCTTACATACACATTTAACTCCTTTATCATTCGTTCTGACTCATGGGTTATTTTGTTTACGTATCATGCAATTCACGATTTCTCTTTTCTGAGCTTTCCATGGTTTTTTTATTATCATTCAATCTTTTATTCAATTCTGCTATCAAGTATATGCATTCAGGCACGAATTGGAAGACAAGAATTTCTTTTTCTTATTTTTGGCCACACAGATTTGTTGCAAATAATCAAGAAAAGTTGAATGATCTGACCAGATTGAACTAGCATAATTAGAAACATTTGATTGTAATTCCTTTATCCAATCAAATAAATCGTCTGTGATGTGTAATTTGTCCTTTAGATAAGACATAACATCTATCAACATAATTTGATCAGAATGTATGTGTACATCTTCATGGGTTTTTACACCGTTTAGTAGACAACCGTAAAAACACAAGTCAAAATACAACTACAAATAGTCAAAATATATAAGGCCTGAAGCACTTAAGGTGTAGGGCCCTTAAGTTGCCTCTGATGCCAGGACGCAGGGAGGATTTTTCTAGAAGGTTTTGCAGCGAGTGAGGAGATTGAGCGGGAGTGGTGTGGGAGGAGTCGACAGGAGGGTACTTAAGGCGCGTGTGGAGAGGCTCTGCGTGCCTTTTTCTCCTGAGGTAGAGCGGTGAAAATCTGTGCTGCATCAGAGAAGCGGTGTTTTTTTTGTTTTTTTGCCTTAAAGTATTGTTTTGGGAATGCTGGAGTCGCTACGGGAGGAAGTGCGGGAGGCGGCGGCATCGTGGTGTGGCGTGGGCAAGAAGAAGCCTGTCGGAGGTGTTGGCGGCTGAAGGGGTTTCTCGGCCTGCCAGGATTTCGAGGCCTCCGGTGCGGTTTAATCCGGGAGGCGAATCCAGTGATGTATTGGCAGCCGAGAGATTGAGATTGGAGGCTGTGAGAGGTCGTGGTCGGTTGGTTCAACGGATGTTGGCTGGTGGTGACACAGTTGGAAATGAGGCTGGTGTGAGCGCTTCCAGGCGTGTGGAAGGTAGGAGCTTGAGGCCGGCATCGGGGGCTAAGGATCCTTCCGTCGGAGGGGTGGTGTGGTGAGCTCTACCAGGAGAGGAGTGCGGAGTTCGAGGAGTTCCTCGGGGAGAAGGAGAGGTTGGTGGTCTGCCAGGGGTCCCATAGGAGGAGCAAGGGCTGTCTCAGGGACTGATGTTTCGGCGGTAAGACAGTTGGTGGATAGGGATGTGGACGGTGGTGTGGCACAGGGTGTTGGTGTATGGGATGAGGTCATTCAGGAGCTCAAAGTAAATTGGTGTTCAGTTGGTGGAGATGATGGGACTCCGGATGTTGGTGTGAGGGAGTGAGTTGATGATTTTGGTATTCGGGTTCTGTGGCTCATCGCACTATTAATTTTTCGTCCACAGTTCCAATGGTTCAGGAGAGGAGTCCACAGCCAGTGGGTGGTTTTCAGGCTGCTGGAGTTGGTGGAGGTGGTGCAGGAGGTTTGGAGTCAGAGGCGCTGGAGGTTCCAGGAAGTTCGGGTGGACCTCATGTGGCGACAGGTAACGGAAAGGGTGATGATGTGGGTTCTTTCATGTCTTTTTTACAGGGGGCCTTTGAGGCTTGGTCGGTTTCACCAAGGGGTGTGAACCAGGGTGTGGATTTGGCTCAGGCATGGATGGGTGCAGGTGGGCCAGTTGTGAGAGCTGGTGGAGCTCTTGGTGGTGAAGTTATGGCTTCAAATGGGCCGAGTGGCGATGTGGGTTCACTCAGTGAGCCTGCAGGAGTGGCGGATGTGGCAAGGAGGAATGCTTACGTGGCATTTTTTGGGCCTTTGGGGTTTTATTTGAAGCAGGAGGTTAAAGAAGGCATATGGCGGGGGGAGTATGTGGAACTTTTTTCCCTGCTTCCGTTGAATGAGGTGGCTGGGGTAAAAGATGATTCATCTAAGGACGGTTTAAAGGAAGAGGAGGAGAGGAAGAGGAGGTTTCGGAGGATTCCTAAGTCATTCGGGAATTGGCTCTGGGCTTTCTGTATTTTGGCAAGTGTGGTTGAGGAAAAGAGCCCACAGCACTGTTCGGATCTTTTTTGTTATGTGGATGGGATTTGGGAGGCTTATCGAACGTATGGTGGTTGGGCGTGGTGGAAATACAATGAGCAGTTTAGGCAACGTTTGGCGGCTCACCCAGGCATGGGGTGGGATCAATTGGACATTACGCTGTGGTTGCGTTTGATGGGGGCCCAAAAGGCATTGCCCTTTCCAGGGGGAGCCGGTGGGGAGGGGTCAGTTCCCTACCGGCAGGTGTTAAAAAGGGATCGTGCTGGCAGTTTAATGAGGGTCAGTGCAAGTTTGGTGCGTGGTGCAGGTACAAGCACGAATGTTCAAATTGTGGGGGATCACATTCATTGTCCAGATGTTTTAAGAGGGCAAGACAAGAAGGTCTGCCTTTTGGAGGGTCTGGAGAGGGGAGCTTCCCCGGTGAAACTCGACGCAATGTTACCGTGGCTAAGGCTTTACGGAAGACATAGAGATGCAGAGTTTTTACGTCACGGTTTTGGTGTTGATTTTCAGATTCCTTTTGTGGTAAGGCCAGGGGGTGGCAAGTTAAGAAATTTGAAGTCGGCTAGAGTGTATCCGGAGGTAGTACGGGAGATTGGGGCTGGTAGGATGGCAGGTCCATTCTCGTCTCCTCCGGTGCAGGATTTGAGGATATCCCCTTTGGGGGTTGTGCCGAAGTGGAAGGCAGGAGAGTTTCGTTTGATTCATCATTTATCCTTTCCACGGGGGGAATCGGTGAATGATGATATTGGTGAGGAGTTGGCCTCGGTGTCATACTTGTCATTTGATTCTGCGGTTAGTTCGGTTCGTGATGCAGGACCGGGGGCTTTAATGGCTAAGGTGGATATTGAGTCGGCTTTTCGGCTATTACCTATTCATCCTTCGTGTCATCATCTTCTGGGATTTTGGTTTGAAGGCAAATTTTATGTGGATTTATGTTTGCCTATGGGTTGTTCCATTTCCTGTTCCTTTTTTGAATGTTTCAGTACATTTTTGGAACAGGTGGGCCGTGAAGTGGCAGGGTCGAATAAACTGACTCATTATCTGGATGATTTTTTGTGTGTGGGAAGGGAAGCGACAGGAGAGTGCACATTCTTCGGTCTTTTCAGTGGGTGGCACACCAATTTGGTGTTCCTTTGGCTTCTGATAAAACGGAAGGTCCAGCATCGGTTATTACTTTCTTGGGAATTGAGGGTGAGTGTCGTTTACCTGTTAAAAAAGTTGTAGAAGCTTTGAGACAGGTTGAAGGGGCCCTGTCGGGTTAAGAAATTACAGTTGAGAGAGCTGCAATCGCTGATTGGTCGTTTGAATTTTGCGTGCAGGGTCATTCCGGTGGGAAGAGTCTTTTTACGTGGATTGGCTTTGGCGACACGGGGTATTCGGGAAGGCCATCACTTTGTTAGGATATCCAGTACCATGAAGGAAGATTTGGAAGTGTGGAAATCCTTTATGGTGGTGTTTAATGGGGTGGCCTTATTCCCTTCGAAAGAGGTTTTGGCGAAAGAGATGGAATTTTTCACGGATGCCTCGGGAGGTGTTGGTTTTGGGGTATGTTTTGGGGGATGTTGGTGTGCTTCTTGTTGGCCTGATAGTTGGTTGGCATCTTCCTTGGTGCGGAATTTGGAGTTGTTTCCATTAGTAGTGGCCTTGGAGCTGTGGGGAGGTGCTCTGGAGGGAAGAAGGATTCTATTCTGTTCTGACAACATGGCGGTGGTGTCGGCGGTTAATTCTTTTGTCGGCTTCATCATTGCCAGTCATCAGATTGCTGAAGAGATTTGCGTTGATGTGTCTTAAATTTAATGTTTTATGCAGGGCAAGGCATGTTCCGGGTCGCCTTAACTCAGTGGCAGATGCTTTGTCTCGTTTTCAGTGGGACAGGTTTCGTTCCCTGGCTCCGTTGGCAGAGGAGATGGGCACCCCTTGTCCGGAGGGCCTTTGGCAGCTAGACTCAGAATTTTTGGAAGATGGGTGAGAGGTCCTTTGTCTGAGTCCTCTTGGAAGGCCTACTCGTGAGTACGGAGGGATTGGGATGCTTTGACTGAGCAGTTCAGGTACGTGTCAGTGGGTGGTTTGGATGAGGAATGTATGCTCAGGGCATACCTTTCAGTTATTTGAGTCTAGGGCATCTCCTGGAATGGTTCGGCAGTCTTTAGCCGCCTTGGCTTTCCTTTTTCAGGTATCAGGAAAAGAGATGTATAACCAAGGATTTTGTAATCAGATGTGCAGTTCGGGGTTATGTGAAGGGGAGATGCAGGGTGGATGCTAGGCGTCCAGTTTCGAGACAATTATTGGAGGGGCTATGGGATTTTGTTGGTGTCACATCTCGGCGGCTGGCGCAGCTCCAGCGTCCTTCCCTGCGACCCCGGGGTCTGCATCTCCCTCGCAGCCCTTCCTTGTGCCCTATGCGCACGTGCCGCCGGCCTCTCTGGGTTTAAGCTCCTGCCGGCGGCGCAACGTCATCACGCCTCCACCGTGGGTTTCCCTGCACCATGTGATCTTGTTGGCCAATCAGATTGCAGGGCGCGAGATTTAAACTTGCGTTTTGCCTTTTCTCATTGCACTTTCGTGGTTTTGCTTGCCTGACCCTTAGTGCTTATTTCTTATACCTCTGATTGATTTTCTGTGTATGACCTGGCTTTTGGATATTGACCTGTGTATCTCTATACTCCTTTGACTCGGCTTTTGGAACTTGACTTAGTATTCTGTTGTATCCCTATGACCTGGGCTTGTGTTAGACCCCTCTGGTACCTCGTACTGTTTCTGGTTACCGCCTCATATTTTTCCATACTTACCTGTCTCCATACCAGCCACTCTAGGGACTGGTTTGTGTCCTCCTTGCTTGTTGTCCCTGCCTTATAGGTTCACCTCTCGCTAATGCATAACCCAGCCACTGCAAGGACTGGTATTGCACCTAGGCTTAGGGTTACCTATTGTTACGTATAGTACCGACTGTAGCACATCGTGCTTATCTGACAGTTGGGAGTTTTTGTTCTTCACCTTATGAGGTTCTACTTATGCGGGCGGTCTTTTGTTTAGGGTTTTTTGGGGCATTTCGAGTGTTTGAGCTGGTGTGCAATTCTAGGAGAGGAGGTGGTGGTTTGGGAGCTGATGCGGTTTGGTTGGGAGTTAATGATCTAGTTATTTGGGTTGCTAACTCCAAGATGGATCAGTTGGGTAGGGGGCGTAGAGTTGGTTTATTCAGTGTGGATAACTGTGTGGTTTGTCCAGTGGAGAACGTTAAAAATTTTTTGGAGGTACGGGTGGAGTCTAGTGTGGCCTTTTTATGTCACGCGGATGGGTCGGCTTTATCAAGGTATCAGTTTATTTCTATTTTTAAGAAGGGTTTGTTGAGTTTAGGGAGAAATCCGAAGGAATTTAGTTCTCACTCTTTTCGTATTGGGGCTGCAGCGGAAGCTTCAAGGTTGGGTTTGTCGGCAACGGAAATTCAAGAATTGGGAGGATGGAACGCAAGGGCTTTTAAGTCTTACATTCGTCCTGGTTTGATGTCATGAATTTTGTAAACATTTGTTAAAGCTGGGAAGTAATGTGGAGAACAGTTTGCTGTATGTTATGTTATGTTTGGGTTTTTTTTAAAATTCAAAAAAACATAAGAGAAATTTTGAAATATGAATTATACCTATTATACGGAATCTATATATTCCATTTTATCTTTGTAAATTTGTTGGTTGTTTGGGGTTGAGTGTGGGGGTTTGGAATATTTGGAGGCAAGGAGATGGTGTTTGTTTATGATATGTTTTTTCTTTACAGGTATGGTCATGGTTTATTTGGTGGGATGTGTGGTGGTTTGGTGGGGAGTTTTTTCTTTTAAATTTTGTGTGGTGTAGATGTTTGTAATTTGTTTTTGTTTTTGCAGATCTTCCAAGAGTGGTGTGGATCATTGGAGACTCGCTGATTTTTGGGTGAGAAGAAGGGCGTTGGTGCGATCCTCTTGAGTTCAGATGGGTCTGCTTGGGTCGGCAACACGGGTACGGTTGAGAGGAGTTTAAGCCGACAGTTTTGGTGCCCTGGGGCATGGTGAAGTTCCCCATGTGCTGGTGGTTCACATGGGAGGGAACAATTTGGGTGTGGTCCCTCTTTGTTTGCTGCTGGAGAAGATGCAGGAAGATCTGCGGCAGTTGAGGGTGTGGTCCCCATCAACACCACAGTGGTGATGTGGTCGGAGGTGATGCCAAGGACATATAGTGTCCTACACACACACTCACATCACCCTCTGCCACCGCGCGTGCTCCTGGACTCTGAATCTGAACCCCGGCCACACACACTCACATCACCCTCTGCCACTGCACGTGCTCCTGGTCTCTGAATCTGAAGCCCGGCCACACACACTCACATCACCCTCTGCCACCGCGCGTGCTCCTGGACTCTGAATCTGAAGCCCGGCCACACACACTCACATCACCCTCTGCCACCGCGCGTGTTCCTGGACTCTGAATCTGAAGGTACCGGCGATTCAACATGTCTTCTGCAATTCTACGCCACAATTTTGACTTTAATCGTACTGTTAATATTTTATGCTTGGATCTATCTATTAATATTTTGACTGTTTGTTTTTTCTTGCTAAATGTATTTCATGCTTTGTTAAAGCCATGCTGCCATATGCCTGACCCTCCCCCTTCTCCCATCCCAGGTCGTCAACAAATTTACTCTATACAGCCCACACGATCTGACTCTGCAAATTCTTTCTTCCACAGCCCGGCCACACACACACTCACATCACCCTCTGCCACCGCGCGTGCTCCTGGACTCTGAATCTGAAGGTACCGGCGATTCAACATGTCTTCTGCAATTCTACGCCACAATTTTGACTTTGATCGTACTGTTAATATTTTATGCTTGGATCTATCTATTAATATTTTGACTGTTTGTTTTTTCTTGCTAAATGTATTTCCTGCTTTGTTAAAGCCATGCTGCCATATGCCTGACCCTCCCCCTTCTCCCCTCCCAGGTCATCAACAAATTTACTCTATACAGCCCACACGATCTGACTCTGCAAATTCTTTCTTCCACAGCCCGGCCACACACACTCACATCACCCTCTGCCACCGCGCGTGCTCCTGGACTCTGAATCTGAAGGTACCGGCGATTCAACATGTCTTCTGCAATTCTACGCCACAATTTTGACTTTGATCGTACTGTTAATATTTTATGCTTGGATCTATCTATTAATATTTTGACTGTTTGTTTTTTCTTGCTAAATGTATTTCCTGCTTTGTTAAAGCCATGCTGCCATATGCCTGACCCTCCCCCTTCTCCCCTCCCAGGTCATCAACAAATTTACTCTATACAGCCCACACGATCTGACTCTGCAAATTCTTTCTTCCACAGCCCGGCCACACACACTCACATCACCCTCTGCCACCGCACATGCTCCTGGACTCTGCTGTCCCACCCTCCCTCCCCATCCACCCACCCACCCAGTCCTGGTCAGAAATTTGTAGCTTACTTTCCAGCTGCTTCCACTTTGCAAATCACCCTAATTAACCCAAGGTTCTAGCCCTTCCCATGATATGTTAATCTGTATATTTGTGTTTTGTTTTTAATAGTTTGCATTTTATTACTTTGTATTTCTGTAACAACTGTAACCACTCAATGTTCTCGAACCCAGGACATACTTGAAAACGAGAGAAATCTCAATGTATCCTTCCTGGTAAAATCCTTTTCAAATAAATATTAAATGCAAAAAAAAGAAAGAAGCTATCACCAGTCTGGAGTACCCAGATATGGCAAATATTGTTATATATCCCCTTTGCATACAGACAAACTTAAAAAAAAAAAACTGGTTATGGGATTAATCAGTGGCGACTGAGCGTATCAATTACAGGTACAGGTGTTATGAAGAGAGTGATTATTTTTTTAGGAACTGGAAACGCATCATGGCAAGATTGCAATCAGGTTTAACGAAAATAGCAAATGAATGTCTCATTAGAAAACATAGCAAGGCTCATTTCAAAGCACTTGACAATTACGTAAATTGTGAATCGGAGATTGTGAGACTCGATAAGTGAAAATGAGAAGGAACCTAATGAACACAAAGTAATTTAACTGACTTTCACAAAAAGATATTTCTTTCATATATATAATGATCCATGTTCCATTGGTAGAAGTCACACAGTATAAACCAGTGTTTCTCAACCCTGGTCTTCAAGTCCCCCTAACAGGTCAGGTTTGCCAGATATGTGAAGCACGGCACAGGTGATATGATTTGCTGCTCAGTGATTGCAGGATTCAGTCTGCATTTCCCCAAGGTGATCTGCAAAATCTGGCCTGTTAGGGTACTTGAGGACTGTGGTTGAGAAACACTGGCATAAAGAAATCCTACTTCTAGATCACAAGCTTTGATTTAGTGCAGTGGTTCCCAATCCTGTCCCTGTGTACCACTAACAGGCAAGGTTTTAAGGATTATTTTGGGGAAATGCAGACTGAATCCTGCAATCACTGAGCAGCAAATCCTATCACCTGTGCTGTGCTTCAGATATCTGGCAAACCTGGCCTGGTAGGGTTGCTTGAGGACCAGGGATAGGAACCACTGGTCTAACGTGTAAGACATTGAGGTGTGTGCAGGGTCTTAGCTGGTAAGTAAGAAGGGAGAAGACCATAAACTCCTCTTTTAAATATGAATAACCTAATAAAAGTTAAATAAAAGGATATTAAAAGTTAATGTAATTTTAAAAAATGTTTGTTTTGACATGCTGAATCGACTTAATAAAATAAAAATAATAATGATAATAATAATAAAAAATAAAAATAAAATAAAAAAATAGAATGACACTTTCAGGGTCAATGCAGAGTTCTGATGGATTGACCAAGACTATTGTCAAATGGGCAACTAGTGTGCACACAAGTAGGGATGGGCATGAGTTCAAATCGAACATCGGTCGTTTGGGTGTTCGGCGAACGCCGAACATTATGGGATGTTTGCGGTTTGTTCGACCGCGGACATTCCATCATAAAAAATGCGTCCACAGGTCTCCTAAATGTACAGGTGGCTGCGCCAGGTCAGGCGCAGGACTTTGCCCAATCAGATCATTCAGCATGAAGACTTGGGGAAGAGAGGAGCCCGCGGCCAGACGGACCGGAGGAGTTGACAGACCGGGGAACAGGAGGCCGGGACAGCTGCAGGACAGGTGAGTTACGGGGGCCGGGGGCCACAGCCACAGGTCTCCTAAATGTACCGGCAGCCGCCGGTACATTTAGGAGAACTGTGAACACATTTTGCGTGTTCGGCCCCCATTGGTTAACATTGCGTTCGAGTTCCTATTTGAACATTTCGGCCATTCGGCTGTTCGGATATGAACCGAACACAGGGGTGTTTGGCTCATCACTACACACAAGAAGTTGGAAGCCTCTCAGTTGAGGAGCATTGAGAGGCATTACGATTCTGACTGAATGATTTCTTAGATCAGTGTTTCCCAAACCTGTCCTCAGGACCCACTGACACAACAGGTTTGCCAGATACCTGAAGCTCAGCACAGGTGATATGATTTGCTGTTCAGTGATTGTAGGATTCAGTCTGCATTTCCCCAAGGTATCTGCAAAATCTGGCCTATTAGTAGGTCCTAAAACAGGTTTGGGAAACACTGGTGTAGCTCATGTCAGCAAGCTAGAGCAGGCTGCTGTAATACTGACTCAGAGGGACCTCAAAGTCCCTACTGCCACTGATTGTCAGCCTTTAACCCCTTCACTACCAAGATAAAACTGGACTTTAAAGGCAACATCAGGTCTCAATATCGAGTTATCTCAATCTGCATCTCTGAAGGACAAAAACAAATGAAATTTGTTTTCTTTTGGGCTTCACAAAGTTTTAGGCCTGTGGGCATAATTTATTTATTTATTTATAAAGGATTTTACCAGGAAGGATACATTGAGATTTCTCTCGTTTTCAAGTATGTCCTGGGTTCAAGAACATTGAAGTGTTACAGTTACAGAAATACAAAGTAATACAATGCAAGATATAAAAAAAACAAAAAAAAAACAACACAAATATACAGATTAACAGAAAATAAATATGTAGGAAATATAGTCACTAGGTTACATGTTTACAGGTGCATTCTGTATTGAGGTATGTTAGTAAGGAGCTCTTGAGTGACTTAAGACTGGGGGAAGATTTGATGGTGTCTGGGAGGTTATTCCATAATTGTGGTGCTCTGTAGGAAAATGAGGACCGAGCCACTCTCTTTATGTATTGTGGTATTGCAAGTAAGGTGCTGGTCCTGGATCGGAGGGCATAGGATGAGGGAGCTGCTGGGGGAAGCAGTCTATTCAGGTAGGGTGGCAGCTTCCCAGAAATGCTCTTAAACACCAGGCTGGAAAGGTGAGGGGGCGTCTGGATTCCAGCGATGGCCAGTTTAGCTCTTTTAACATGTCACAAAGGTGGGTCATGTAGTTACATTGTAGCGCAAAGCGGCAGAATGAGTTATACAATGTAGTAAGTTTATGAAGGTGTGTTTGCGGGGCGGCTGCATTCACTACATCTCCGTAATCAATAGCCGGCATAAGCATTTGCTGTACAATCTGCTTTCTTCCCGCAGGACTCAGGCAGGATTTGTTTCTGTACAGGGCACCTAGTTTGGGGTAAAGTTTAGATGAGAGTTTTTCGATGTGGGGGCCAAAGGATAGATTAGGGTCCAACCACATACCTAGATATTTGAGAGAAGTGACTGTGGTCAGCATGCCATTTGATGCCCGTGGTGCTAAAACCGTTTAAAATTGGCTTATTGAATGTCCTTTCTAGACTTTCAGCAGCCGATGCAGGGAACAACGAGCTGCAGCTCAAACTGCTGTAACCTCATTTGGCCAGCAGATGGTGGCATCTGCCTGCCAAATAGGTTATTACAGTAAGAAATACACTGGGAATATTTCCAAATATTTCTTACAGTATAATTAATTAAAAATGATTTTTCATAAAAAACACTGGTTCCTGATAAGGTTTTTTTTTATAAAAATCACTTGGTAGTGAAGGAGTTTATATGGAAGCAATCTTTTGCTTTGAAGAGCTGTTAGAGTGACCCAACATCGGTGTAGGAAGATTGTCAGAAGCATAAACTGTACACTGAACGAAGTGCAAACTTTTTGTACTAGAGGTCATCCTTGAATTAAATTTCAAAGAAAATATTGTTGGGACTGAGTCACATCACTGAATTTTCTTGTAAGATAAGTAGACACCTATACTATAAGGGCGGAATACAGGAAAGTTTATATATATATATAAAACTATACAAAAAAAACACATAAAACCAAGTTATTAGATTATGTTACAGGTACTTGAGAATTGCTTCATACATGGAAATAGAAGACAGGAATAATTTGAGCACTGCAACATGAGTTCATATTGATTTGTGGATCAGGTATTATTATTCTCCCCTGAAGTGATTACTGTTTAACCGTACCTTATGCTTTTCAGATAAATTATTCAGAAGTCACAGCTTAGTTCCCATTTTAGGAGGTTTCCTAAATCTTTAGTATGCTGAAGAGTTCTAAAAGAACATTCTCAGCGAGATGAATTTCATTCCTTTGTAATGGACTATATAGAATACAGCCACAATAAAAAAAGCTCAAAGAAAAGGAAAGTCCAAATCAACAAACTTAAGGAAAAATGCTTGTTTAAACCAATTATTCACTTAGGTTATGTACACAGACATACAAAAAGTAAATAGACAACCATAATTTATGAAATGATTCATCCAAAATTTCACACAAAACATTT